>OX104029.1:18809408-20009408 GCA_944470205.2 Schistosoma margrebowiei | reverse complement strand
TGTATGTTACCTTCATGGATTTTTTTGGGGAGAGAGATTTCAAAGTAAAATTCCATCAAAATTTGATGAAAAACGCATTATGTAAGGATTTTACCTATAGCAATATTAATTGGTTATTTGTATTAGCGTTAGAGATTGATTTAGTCATCTACTCTACTGTGTCGTAATTAACGAATCCATTGATCTTTTGAAGGTATTCATAATCAGATTTAGGCCTATGAAAGAAATCAAAACAGATTGACGAGAAAAGTTTTTTTGTTGCTGAGAAAATATTTTTATGCTGTCCTTTTTATCAATTCATTCACTAGGTACAGATGGGTGTACTTATTTGGCTAAGTATTTTCATACATTCGCAAATAAAAACACTATTCGAATAGAATGTAAATATAGTCCAAAGCAGAAAATAGCAAGTTAAGCTAAAAATCCACACTGTATTTATACATAAACTTTACACAGGAATATTCCAGAGTCGTTTTAGCTCATTTAACAGAGCTAATTAGTTAAAATTGGATCAATTAGTGCACTTCGGTTTTATCTCATTCGAAATATGTTTTAGTCAAATCTCTATACAGCCAACAACTTCACTTGTATTCGAGTCTGAGGTCGAGTGAATGAGTGATACTACCTGGTTACCCAGATTCGAAGTCAGTGGAGTGGGGTTCGAACCTATCAGTTAATTGCTGTGAATTGAACAACGTACTACTACTAATGCACTACTCCATATTTGTATACTATCCTACTCCCTGATAATCTTCAAGAGGTAACATTACGAGGAAAGTGAGGGATAGTAGTCGCTTTAAAACAACTAATGTATGTGGTTATGAAACAGCACAATTCGACGTTTAATTCCTGTTCAATGTATACATCAAAATATCTTTTTTCTCTTGTATACTTTCTGTAACCCCTTCATATAACAAAATCAATTGTTGCAAATGCTATGCTTAAATTTACTGAAGTTTTTTTTCCTAAAATCTTTTCCGACCACCAAGTTCACACTACTCTTTACATAAATGGTAAGTAAAAGCTTTCTCTTTTAAATTTCAATGAAGAAAATACATCTGACCCTGTTCTTGTATATCTATTTATTTATCTACATTACAACGTTGTTTAAGGGGTTGGTTTGTGTTTTTATTTATTCTCTTTTCTATCGCTGATACTTTAGTCTTCTTAGTAATTGTGTTTGCTAACAACAAAGAAAAACAAACTTGTTTGATCGGACTTGCGAATGAATATTTTATCACTTTTTTTCCGCTTGCTTGTGTACTATTTATTCTATACACTTTTTTTTAGTCATAGACTTATCAGATCTGCCATCGTTACTTTCTTACTTACCTAACTAATCATTAATCTTAGATGGTGGTTGGAGATAATTGACAGGAAACACTGGATCCAGTGATCAATCGATTGTAATCATTTATCTTTCTGCTTATTTTTACACATGACGCAATAAAACACCATGGTAGAGTTGAATGGTAGTTAGCAATGAAATGCAGGATCCGCGTTTCGTTCTATCCAAGATTCATTAGTTATATGTACCTGCACTTGTGTTAATGTTCATCCCGTGACTCCGACTAAATAGCTTTCACTTTAAGGCCCACTTGGTTTGTGTTAAAGTAGACTGATTTATTACAGTCCCTTACATCAGTAACTGAGTAAGTAAAACAACCTTTACAGATGAATTATTGTGTGTTGGTCTAAACAATTGTTTGATTGGATAAGATCCTGATATTTTACTACTATCTAAGAGATAAATTCAATTCAATTGACGTTGCCGAGTTATCAAGTACTGGCTGATGTGCTCGGTTTTGAGACACACTTAATGTGTATGTGTTCGGTGTCCTAATGATATCTGGCAACGTAAAATGAAATAGATAAATCTAGATTTCAACCTCCTATCCATTGATTGAAAACTAAGTGCCTCAACCGCTGAACCACTTGAAGATTTTGAAAATGGTATACGACTTGATGTTATTTGATCGGAAGCAACCTGCAGGAAACTCTGAACCTAGGTTTGTGCTAGCTCACACTCATCAGCAAGCTGTATCTGTAATATTGAAGAAATTAATGCTCCCTATTATGCATTCAAGCCATGATTACCCAATTTCACAGTCTGCAAGGTTACCTTTGTGTTATTTAGTTTTAATTAACCTTTAGCGAAACTAAAATACATTAATTAATCACTGATCGAGTAGTAGACAATGTCATATTTGTTTAATTTTTTAAAATGCTGGTCAAATTCTGTCGACTTATCTGATACAAATAAAGTAACTGTTATAATTATTTCATTTCTTTTGCTTTTCTTCGCCATTGAATGAGCGTTAAATAATGAATTCGTTAGTGAGATATTCTTTACCTGGATTGTGACAACCAACTCTAATGTCTATTTACTGTTTCAACATATTTCGATTTTTGTTTGCAGTTGATTATTTTGCTTCTTGTTTCTTCTCCTTTCCCGCGCTAAACGTTATTTTTTCTGTTTTGGAAATATTTTAGATTCAACGGTATAAAACTTACGCTCGTCTCTTAGAAACAGAGCTGTTCCGCCTACAACAGTCTTCATCAGTCGCTGCTTTAGCTGCAAGTAATCCTTTTGTTCCATATGTGGGTGGGGGTTATCCTAATCCTATGTGTACTAATCCCACAGTTGGTGGACCAATTCAATACAGTGCTATTAATAATGCAATACGAACAAATATGAACTTTCCTATTATTGGTACATCGCCCGCTCCACCACCTCCACCAATGTATTTTGTTCCTACTGGATATCGTGATCGAAATACTAGTGCCTCCACGGTTGCTACTAGTCGTGGTACGTCAGTTATGACACATTTAGCCGTATTAGGTCCTCAGAATTCATTGAATGAAGAAGTTTTACAAACGACAACAGGTTCTATCACGTCCGTTTCGACTACTACTATTACTACTTCTACTAACACTACTGTAACACTATCGTCTAATAATAGTAATTCATCGAATGAATTGAATTCTATCGATAATAATATTATTAATCCAGGTGTCAATATCACTACTTCATTAGCTTACCCAGTGCAATCTCAATTATTTCCAATAAATAGTACTAGATATAAAACGTTTGTATCACCGTATTTTGCATCACAAATACCATCGATCAATCCATATTCACCGTCTGTCAGTGGACGATTTTATCAACAACAACACCAGTCTAGACGATTACGTTATTCTTCACCATTGAATAATCTATATCATCATCAACAACCACAGAATGTTATTATCAATGGCACTACTAGTACTACTAATAATAATAGTAGTAATAATGGTCGTTTTAATGGTCTAGTTAATGGATTTCAGTTAACTGAAGAAGATTCATTCAACGATAAACTCCTCATTACTACTAATACTTCCCCATCAAATAATAATTTGATCATGAATACAATCACAGATGATATGTCGTCCACGTGTAAAATTGCAAATGACTGTAATAATAATAAACTTATACAAAATTCCCAATCAGTTTGTTCAGCAAATGGTCTATTTTACGAAATTGTATAATCGATGTTATTGTCATTAACGCTATTGTCATTATGTTGTTTCATTCTATTTATTATTGTAATACTCTCTCTAAAATCTCTATCTTCTATCTTCAGTTATTGTTATGTTCTGTTAAAATGTTCTATTCTGGTTTCAAGTTTTCTCTTGTTATTATTGTTTACTGCATATACAGCACAAATGCGAAACGTAGCAGTCAGTCACGATTACTATTGTTATGTAATGTAATGTTTTGTTTCACTAGTGATAATTTAGCTTTGAATGTGTATCGTATACAACAATTATGTGGAGTTAGTGTAGAGCTTAAACGGTTGTGTTTACTTTGTCTTATTTCGTCCATTACTTAATGTACGTGTGTGTGATACATATTGTCATATGCATTACCAAACCGTTTAATGTGTTTATTTATTCGGTGTATTCCCGACCTCTCTTCCTCTTAATTTTATTGATTTAATATATCTCTTTTGATATGTGAGCTTGCATGTGTAAGCACGTGTCACATTCATCATTTTCTAAAACCCTCTGTTTATTATCTCTTACATCATCATATTCATATTTTATCTCTTTTCTTTACTCAGGTGTATATATGTCACTGTATAGTCAACTCTTTTTTGTGAAATAGTCATCACCTTCTTCTTACACCAAATAAGATATATATACACAAGATGAGCATTTTTTTTCTCTGCACAGGAAGTTAAACTAGAAATATATATTTAATAGGAATTTGTTGTTGTTGTTGTTAGTTGAAACACTGTAAAATTGAATCATCTTCCCTCTTGTTTTTATTTCTCGTCTTTCTATTCTCGTATGTACAATGTTTATTTGTTTGTTTACATAGTCATCATCTAGTCAATGTTAATTCTTTGAATTTCTTATAGGTTTCTAGTATCAATATTCAATTGATCTCGTTTAGCAACATTATCACAACTGATTCTTCACTCTTCATATTTCTTTTTTTTTCCCCACTTATTATGAATTATGATGAAGAACATTGTTCAATGTCAAAATGTGAATATTATACACATTTTTCATACTGCCCTCTCTTCTGTATACCAGTACTATTAATGATTCCATAATTCCTTGAATTTCTTTTTATAATTATTGCGTTATGCAATGAAAGAAATTTATTTTTGCTTGTTATTCACATACTACTATTATTATCATTACTACTACTTTAAACCTCCATATTTATTTGATTAATGGATGAATATGATTACTGAAATGCTACTAATAATGACAATATGATTATTATTAATTAATTGTAAAGTTGTAAATGTTTCTTTTTGTGTTCTCTATTCTTCTACTTTCTTGTTTGTTCAATGTTAAAGCTAAAAGAAGAAGGAAAAAAAAATCCGAATTTTCTAATTGCGTATAACTTGTGTATAATTTCAATTCGGAATTCACTAATATCCCTGTCTCTCTCGCTCGCTCGCTATGTATCGCTATTATTATCATCATTACGAAGAACATATACACATATACAAACAAACAAATCAACAATTAGTTACTATCTCGTAAATGAACACTTTATTCATTTGATTAATAACAAGTAAAGAGTATGACAATTGCTTAAATCTATTGATTATTGTTTTTTTGTAGTTATTATTATTATTACCAGTGAAATAGACAAATTAGAGACAATGTTGTTGCTGTGGTGTTGGTGGTGGTTGTTTAAATAAAGGAAATGTACCCCCGATAATTTTTTTTTCGTTTAAAAAAACAACCTCATCTCATTGACCAACTGTTTTTTTGTTTGTTTATTTCTCTAGTCTAATATTCTATAAAACAATACCGTTCACTACCTTGATTTATTATTATTATTCTCTTGTTTTAATGAGTAATAAAATCCCTTTGTTTTTTTTGGTCAATTTTTTTTAAAATTTATCAAAAATGATAACATACTACTAATAAATTCTACTTTATATGAGGCATTGAATCATAACAATAATCTAATGATTGTTTTGTTTTAATTCAATAGGAATTTCACTTTTAAACTATTCACATTACTATCCGGTTTTGTTTTGTTTTTTCTCTCGAACTATCCATGTTCATGTCTTGGTCACACACACACACACACACTATTCCTCACTACCACTACTACTACTCTCTCTCTCTCTATCTCCCTATTCTATGCTATTTCTACAATATTGATTTGTCTTTTCATTTTATTTTATTATCTACATTGAACAATGGCGCACACATGAATTATTTTAAAATAAATAGTCTTTCTTTAATACAAAAGACTAAATAAATTATTTTAAAATAAATATGAAACCAAGATAAAAATAAAATAAAATTTTCTTACCTCATTCAATAATGATCACAAATACTTTTGGGGGGGAGGCATAAATAATGTTTATTGAATTTTGATTCAAAGTGCCTGACAATCATTTAGGTGTTCAATATCCCTATTTGTTTGTTTGTTTATTCGTTTTTTTAAAAAAATGAAGAATTTAGTGTTTATTTACAATTAATTGATCTTTTCAATTGTTGATGATCTTCATAGGTTGTTGCTTTTTTTCCCCTTCCTTCCCCTCTTTCTCTCTCTGTCTCCAAATTAATTACAACATTATGCCAGTGAATGAATAGAATATATTTGTATACAACACAACGATATTACTTATCATCTGTATTCCTCTTATATGTTTGTTTGTTTTTTTATCAGAATGAAATTTCACATAAATTTTATCAATAACAATTATGTAAGTGTACGTGTTTTGTACTTATTATTGATTTCTTTATTCTTTATACTCTCCTTTATATGCTTATATATATATTGGTCTTTTTATATTTCTCTTTATTTTTTGGTAAGATATCCTGGTGACGTTTTACTTTGACTTTCTTTACATCACCCTCTTCTAATTCTCTTTTTACACTTCTTCTTTTTTTTTCTTTCAATCCCATTACACGTTTATAGCACTTTATGTTGCCGTTTGTTTGTTTTTCTAATTGTATATTGCGTAATGCAAATTTATGTGAATAATATAAATAAACTTATATATCTATCTATAGAATACTTTTCTTATCTTTTATAAATTTGGTTTTTTATGTTGTAATGTATTAGGGAAATGAAATTGCTCTTTGTATTGATTTAGGTGTGTACTTTTACCTAAAATTATGTGAACATTTTGAACTGATTCACTGACGCATAGTTGTATCATTGACTTATTTTATTTTCATGTGAATTGACAAAAAGCAAGTCGTCAGTTGATTATATAGTTAAGTAGTTGAAATTGTGTTTTAGTCTCGAAAGTAACGAGTTTTTACTACTTAAATTGAGTTTATATTGTGATCGGATGTTGGAATTCACTTCAAACATGAAAAATGAGTAGATTAAGTGATTAGTACTTACTTATCCTATCCATTTCCATCGTCTTTTCCTAATTTTCTCTTCAGCTGGGAGTTGGTTTGTTTTCTCCCAGAGAAAGCTGTTGCTGATGGTATCCGGCCAATGAATTTTGAGTATCTTGCGTAGACAACCATTTATAAATACTTGTACCTTCTTGATGATGGTTGTAGTAGTTCTCAAAACTTCATCTCCGTACAGTATAACTGCCTTGACGTTGGTATTGAAGTTTCTGACTTTGATATTTGTTGAAAGTTGTTTTGAGTCCCATAACTCCGCCTGTAGCTCTTCTAGACTTATTGCCTGTCCCAAGCCCGGGTTGGGCATAGGGTTAGCCACCCCATCCCGTAGAAAACTAACTCACTAAAAAGACGCTAGCCAGAAAAAATAATTCAAACCATTTAAGTGATTAGTTCTGATCTGTTATTATTCTTTGTGATTGGTAGATTAAAGCTTCATTTCAACTACTTCGGTTTGACTAGCTAGTTGAGTATCTCTTGCTTGCATACAAATATTTGCGGATTCAGACTAAGTACAACCGAGTTTCTAACTAGCTGATACAGTTCAGTAAATAACACTATACAAAATTCTACCGTTGGTAAATATTCATTGAATTTTCCACTAAATCGCAGTTTTCAACTACACAAACTTAGATCTTGGTAGTAGTAGTAGTAGCCCTTATATATACGCAAAATGTTTGACTTGAAGAGTAACATATGAACTTGTACGTAATTAATAAGCTACAATAGGAACAAAATAGTAACCGCTTAATTACGTATAAATACAAACTGAGAAAAACTGAACTATACCAACAATCTTGAATGACTTATTAGCCAATCAGAGAATAATGTTTAATTATAAAATAATATCAGATAGGTTTTGTGGATATTATAGTAATTTCAATGATTAAAATCATGAGTCAGTTGAAGCTAGACCACCATAGAAAACCTGGAAGTACTGGATGGCCATTTCGTCCTATTGTGGGACTCCTCAGCAGTGCGCATCCACGACCTTAATTAAAAGTAATTTAATTACTGTGGATAAATATTTTTGACATGATTAATAGCCAATTATATTTATGATAAACGAAAAACAAACACCCTTAACTATATTGTCAATCACATCAAGTACTGTCAGACATAATCCACTTTGTTAGCATGTTTTTTATTTTTACTTCAGGTTATATTCCGTGTCATTTGCACTATGTAGTTGCACAAAAAAGATATTTTTATGGATTCTAGACATTTTGTGAACTAGATTTAGACAATGTTTTATTTAGTTCTTAATAATATTAGTGCTATATTTTACTGTACTTTGGATTTCGTGAAATAATCTTAGGGGTGCTATCTTAAAGTGCCTACAGTTTATTTTTTTCTCATAGATTAAAATTAAGGGTGAGACTCGTTTATAGACGAGCCAATCAGAAGCGTTTTAGAGATCTCAAGGTTACGACTCCAATTTCACTGCTTAACGCTAATGTAGGATCGGTTCATAGGGAATTCTGTACAAAACGTGGTAATTGGGCGTCTATAACAAATAAAACGGCGAAACTATAATATGTGGACGAATCAATCAGGTATAACAGATCTCGGATTTTAACACGAAAGCCTTTCATCCGTTTGGCTAAATAGATTTCTAGCATCATAGCTGATGTCAGTTCGTGATGGAAACCCCATTTATTAACTAAGGCGAATTACGACAATTATCGCGAACTGGATAATAAAAGCACCGATAACACTGGCTGCAGCCAGGTACTATAATATACACGGATATTTGGAGAGCGTACAGACTCCTACATAGGCTTGGTTATGTGCATCGTGTCTTTATCCACAAGTGGTATTTTGTGTACTCAACAACTGGAGTGCACGTAAACAATACTGAAGCTATGTGGTCGAGGCTGAAAGAGTTTTTGAGGCTTTATCATGATTCCAGAGACCGACTATTATGCAGCCATATGGATGATCCCCTCTACTGCATGCATTACGATTTTAGAACCTCTGAACCTCTTTCTAACCTTGACAAGTTTTTGAACCACGTATAAGAAATGCATCCACTCTATTTTTTGGTTTTTTACAATATGTTTTTACTATATACTTACTGTTTGCTGATTGGCTAATATTTATCAAGGTCACTTAAGATTCGTTCTAAGGTCGTCCATAAATTAGTCTTACCATTTCAGTTTATTTTCATTACTAGTCTGAAACTACTTTGGTTGCATCTTTTCTACACGAATGATACTTGATTTGTTCACCATAACTTTGTTAATCAATAGTTCGATACATTGTTAAATCCTACCATCCTCGATAGAAACGAAGATCTTATTATCCATCCGACTTGGATCATCTATTCAAGCTAACATGTCTGTTTCTACTCAGTTCTCATACTATTATCATGTATAAAAATGTAACTCTATCCTTTCATATTTCAAATCTCACATTTTTCACACGTTAACACACACACACATAAATACATATAAATAATCAGTTTAGGGGTTGTGGAGATTGTTAAGTTTTTGATTGAGATCATGAACCGATTGATGTTAGACCACCATTGAAAACCTGGAAGCACTGGATGGCCGTTTCGCCTTATTGTGGGACTCCTCAGAAGTGCGCATCCACGATCCCACAAGCCGCGGGATTCGAACCCAGGGCCTTAACCTACTGAACCACTGAGCCGGCATCCAACGGTGTTAATGTTTAACTTCAACCAATCCACGAAGTTGCGCGACCATCTTCCATTGTACTGAGGTAGACACCCATAGAATCGAGGGAGTACTGGTCCACTGGATTTCACTCTCCATTGGTCTTGTTTTGTTATTTCTCCTGCTTTGACTAGCTTGTTTAAAGTCTTTGAGAAATAAGAAAACAAGACTAATGGAGAATGGAATCCAGTGGACCAGTACTCCCTTGAGGTAGGCACCTGTTTCTACTCGACACCGATTAGGTCCACTGGTCACGACTTCTCACCAGAACTCCGAGAATTTTCTCACGAAGCTAGTCACTAGTGATCACATGATCATTATCAGTTTAGGGGTTGTGGAGATTGTTAAGTTTTTTTATCGAGATCACGAACCAATCGATGTTAGACCACCATTGAAAACCTGGAAGCACTGGATGCGCACTGCTGAGGAGTCCCACAATAGTACGAAACGGTCGCCCAGTGCTTCCAGGTTTTCAGTGGTGGTCTAATATCAATCGGTTCATGATCTCAGTCAAAAACATATAAATCACCTTGACCAGAATGATATGACATTTACTTGGTTCGACCTGTTTTTTATTGACTGATTGTACTAAATATTTTTGCTTTGTTCCTATGTACTACTTAAAGTTGGGTTTATTCTCTGAACAAGTGGCTTACATCAAGTTACAGCCAGAAAATTTAATTTCTCTACTCATTTATGTATTACAAATATGTTATTTTCATTAGTAAAGGTTATTGTTTGCTTGTATCTTCCCATTGATGTTTAAGACTACAATTGATTATTCTCTTATTGAAATATGTGTAACCTATTCGGATTGTCTCGATATTGCCTTAATTCATATGCATTATAAACAAAAATGGATAATGGCTAACAGTACAATCCAGTTTGACGCGCGTTTCGTCCTATTCGGGACTCGTCAGCTAGATTCCTAAATAAAGACGAAACGTGTGTCCTGAATTCCACTTTTAGCTACCATCTATTTTTTTTCATCATATATAATATTTAAATAATTTGGAATTAAACACCATTTTATTTTGTTACATATTTGCTTGTTTGTTTGTTTGTTTCTTCTTAAATCGATAATGAAAATTTTAAAGGGACAGTTGTATCTTTATAATCTGAAAATGTGTTTATTCAACCGAAACAAATGGGAACAATTCAATTAATTAGTAGTTAAATTAAGCTGAAATGGATCTCTTTATAATTTTTTAGAGAAAAAAACAATTATTTTATAACCAGAACGAATCAATAATTTCTTCTACTATGTATACAAATGTCTGCCCCCAAATGCCCTAGTACGGCCGAGGGTGGGGAGAGTGAGGTCTCCCTCTCCAGATGCTCTCATATGGCCACGCGTATATAGTCACTGCCAGGGAAGTCCTACTCACTGCCTTCTCGCAGCGGGGGTATTGTTTACGAAATCGAGAGGAAGAAAAGTGAATGTCCGGCACTTTAACCGGGTTGGTGGATATGGAGGATCCACCTAGAGTAATTGGAAAACCCTAATTCCAAACCAATCGTGCACATGGGCTCCATGATTCTAAGGAAACAAATGGCGTATGAACCAACTGTTGGTCACTGGCTACCATGGGACTGAATCCCCTGACGTCGCCTACTGCCTTATGGATTAGACCTTTAGGTCAATGGTTCTAGGTGTGATCCCCTAAGAAAACCCCTTGCTTCAGTCTGGGCACCCAGGTAGTATCACAGCCCTCACACAAATCAAGTGACTTGTGTGGCACATATGTATTCGGTGCTCCTTTGTACCAATATTGATCTATTCAAATAAATTCTACTCATGATTGCATATTCATGTTTGTGATGGACTACTAACTAGATTGAGTCATATTCCCCTGGCTTCCTTTTAAAAAACATTCAACCATTGAACAAACTTTTTGGTAAAAAGGGAATTTTGGGATCTAGCTAACAGTTATGCAGTTTATGATCATCAAGTTAACACTAGAACGCTTGGAGAAATTACATATAACTTTTGACCCTGGAATTCAATATTATGTTGTTTTCTCCCATTCAGTTACAACTCACTTTCCTAACGTCTGACTAACCCCACTTGTACAAATAGATGATTAACATTGTACGAAAAGCTTTATTGCCAAGAAAACAAATAACAATAATGCACACAGTTCCTGGGTACATATTTGTCCATGAACTGATTAGACAGGGGCATATGGGCTATGACCTTAGTTAACAACACGACTGTGCTTGTATTCCACATTTACCATGAGGCCTTACAACAACTCATAGTCCTCTTGAGGTTATTAGAGATGTTAGTTGACAAACTTCAAGAATTGATCATTCTGAGACTTGATTTTGCAAAAACATCCTATCCCTAATATATGTAACCTACATCATTTATAATAAAATATACATGAGCCTAGCGTACATCATAGTTTATTTTAACATTCTGGATTATAAGTAACGAGTACTTTAATGAAGAAATCATCTAAAAGTCCAAATGCTAAATGGTTGGAAATATTCGACAAAAGGATCTGAACCTGCATTTCGTGCTATTTGACACTCATCATCAAAATATTTCTATAATATTCAGGGACCTGATTTTCCCTATCCCATAACACTCGGCTTTAAAGTCAGAGATGTAATCATTGAATTAGCTTTTCAGGCAGTAAGCAACTTTCTGTAGAACTGTGATATATTTATAATTGATTAACCACTAAGTAGGGACCAATGTTTTGTGTTCCAACTCCTTCATGCCAAATAGCACGAAACCTAAGTCCATGGTTTCTTCCCAAATACCTTCAACCATCTATCATTAAATTATAGTAATGATATGATGGAAAGAAAAGTCAATTTTCAATTGATTTACTCATGATGAGTTTTATTCAACATTCAACATCCGTTTTGATTCAACGTGAGGATCATTCAGTGTAGTATTTGGTTTGTTTTCCCAGTATGATATTTACTTCTGTATAGTGTAAGATACTCTTGTATTCAGTTGACATGAACTACGCTCAGTAAGTGATTTGTTATAACTGAGTATGTGATTTAATCCTAATTATTAATCAAAATGGGTGTACAATCAATATATAAATGAATGTATTTTCGACTAGAATCGTCGTCGTCATCGTATTTTGGGGTTAATAAATCTTCATTTATACCAGTCTTTGTGTTCTCACTTTCGCGTCGTGGAAATTGCAGAGGTCCGTCGTTCCGACTATAAGTGATAAGTGTTCCCGACATAACAATCAGTGACGACCAGATATAAAAAGTAGCATTAAAAGAGACAAGACAATAAGCATTCAAACGACAAATTATAACAAGTACACGCGATGTCCAGTGGCCACATTTTAGCTTGATCAACGCTAAGAAAGATATGGTATATGTCATTACTATATGGCCAACCAGTCGTTAAAGTCGAAATATTTTTTTGCCCCTTGAATAAAACGTTTTCCAGAAGGAAACAACATTTGATCATGTTAACATATAATATACTATTGACAGTAGTTTATAATTGTATCATACAATAACAGTAATACGACTAGTCCCTTTATTATCTTGTCAACATTCATTACTTACCTACTGATTTACGCCTGTTAACTCTCGTGCAGTAGTATAGGCCGCCCACCCACGATTCTCCATCGGCTCTGTCTTGGGCAATACTTCCCAGTTGTTATTCATTCCACTTCTCAGCGTAGTGTGTTCTTTGGTCTTTCTCTTATCCGCTTCCCTTCAGAATTCTAATTTAGCACTCTTAGCAGTATATTAATATGATGTAATTGAAGTTTTTTGTAGACATAATAGAAGTGATATGATAATCACACAACATAAACACATGCATGATATACAGTTAATTCTGTCAGAGAAGTAGTCTAGCTTATCATAAATTTATCAATAATTTGTAATTCATCATCTACCTCTTTTTTATGACCTGAAATGACCTTAACATACAGTCATCGTCGTTGATGGTGTTTTTGTTGTCAATTTTTTTAATGACCAACAAAATGAGATAAATAAGATGATAAAATGACTTCCGTAAATCTACTGGACATATATACATAATTGATAGTACATGTTAATGTTTAATAACAATGTGATATTGTAGTGAACAAGAACACAAATGGGGACAATCGAATGTATATAAATATGAAATTACAGAAATATCTCACTAAAATCTGAGAACCATCCAGTAAATAAGTAATTTGCAAAATGTCAAACATTTGTCTTATACTTGACCGTTCATTTTTCAAATCTCAGTCCATCGTCTCAGATTTCATTGTTTGTGCATTTTTATACCAATTGTGTTCCGTTTCCGATCTCTCCATCTAGATCATCTACTGAAATACGTTCTATTCCTAACCACTTTTATATACTACTTATGTATACATAAGTAGCTCACACCACAATATTAGTATAGGGCTGTGAAGAAATTGTTGAATTTCATTGAAATCATGAACTGATCTGTGTTAGACAACTAGGGGAAAACTGGAAACGTTGAACAGCTGTTTCATTCTAGTATAGTTTTTAGTGGTTGTTCAAAAGTGACCGGTTCATTAGTTCAATAAAACTCAATAATCTCTATAACCCTATATTGATTAGTGAAATTATTAATGAGTATTGATAATAGTGTATGATATGGTTTAATAACAATTATTTATTTGATGATATTGTAGTGAACGAGAACACGGGTGGGGACAAACAGATGTATTTATCACAACAATTACAGTCTATCTCAACAAAATCTGAATACCATATATTCAATCGTCAATTTGCAAAATATTCATGCATCAAATCAAACTGGGTTGTTTCTGTTGCAAACACCAATCCATTGTCTCCCATTCCATTGTTCATAGGTTTTCTTACAAATTCCATTATGTTCTCGCTCCACCTTTCTTGATCTTCGCCATCTTTTGCTGCCAGACATTACGCACGTTATCCATACTTATATCAATATAAGTAGCTCCCACCACAATATGAGCAGACTAAACAAAATTGATAACTATAATTGATCTTTCTACAACTAGACTGACTGACTGACTCTGTTATGATTGTAAAAATAACATAGATTGATGAATTTCAACTTTTTCTTTCCATTAAAATAACAGTCCTTACCGATCTTCCATTTAGTAGTAGAATTAATTGTACCTCTTCATATGGGACTCTTCGGCAATGCACCCATATCCAAGGGTCAAGTCGAGAATAGAGTAGATGTTGTGTTCTATATGATACCCAGTTGTACCCCGAAAGAAATTAATCAATGATGAATACTATCTAATTCGTTAGTTGTAACGATCATTTCAGTCGCAATTTGACTTTTCTCATGGATTCAGCTCAACTTCACACTAAGTCGAAAACTGAAAAAAGTTGGTTTTTAAAACAAAATAGTTTAAAGGTAACTGTCTCTCTCTCTCCCTCTCTCTGCGAAATTTGAATATTTCTAGTTCGATTTCAAATGTAGTCATCATTAATCAGTGCTTGGAAACCAAAGACTTGGATGAAATATATGTACAACGTTCCCGGTTTTCATTGACTTACCAACTGACTTTAATTTTTAGTATTCAAGTAGACTCTCAAATGATCGATTAATACTGTATCAAAAACTAGTCTTTTTTTAAGCCTGATTTCAAACGAAAACAACTTTCAACCAATATCAAAGTGAGAATCTTCAATACCAACGTCAAGGCAGTTCTACTGTATGGAGCTGAAACTTGGAGAATTACAACAACCACCATCAAGAAGGTACAAGTATTTATAAATAGTTGTCTACGCAAGATACTCAACATCCATTGGCCGGATACCATCAGCAATAGCCTTCTGTGGGAGAGAACAAACCAACTTCCAGCTGAAGAAGAAATTAGGAAAAGACGATGGAAATGGATAGGACATACATTACGCAAATCGTCAAACTGCATCACGAGGCAAGCGCTAACTCGGAATCCTGAAGGGAAGCGAAAAAGAGGAAGGCCAAAGAACACATTGCGTCGGATAATAGAAGCAGATATGAAAACGATGAATTACAACTGGACGGAGCTAGAAAGGATTGCCCAGGACAGGGTTGGATGGAGAATGCTGGTGAGCGGCCTATGCTCCTTCACGAGGAGTAACAGGCGTAAGTAAGTAGGTAAGTAATTTCAAACGAGACTAAAATAAATCATTCCAATTAGGTTTTATAAAATTTTTGAAACATCATTTACGAGCGTGATCACTTTATGCGAATGGTTTTATATCAATGTGTCACTTACCTAGTTTTACTCGTTCAAATTAATCATCGTGATGTAATATTGAAGAACATATGAAGTTTGTAGATGATATAATGGAAAAGTGTAGACAATTATTTATTATGGATAGATATAGGTTTTTTAAACTGTTATGGAGTCCTAGAATGTTCTCTGTCAAAGTTTGTAGAGGCTCAAAAGGGCCTGGAAACAATTTGTCTAATCAGTATTCAATAGAACCTCTGCAGAAACATCTAGTAAAGTAAAAGAATACGTGTAGTGTTTTGATTAGATCATTACCTATGGTGTTATTATACTTAGTATGTTTCCAAAACATTATACAAGGCAATTGTCATATGAAAATCTATAAACACACATAATTTTCTGCTTATTCCTAATCTTGAAGTAAAACATTCACCCACATTTCTCACCTTTGCCGCACTGTTCGAGTTGAAGTGTGGAAGAGGTATGGGGTTATAGAAAGTGACTAAAGAGTCAATAATAAGTGTTCCAGTAATAGAAATAGAAGAAGTCAATCAAGAATGTTAAACCATTTAAAATCTATGTAAAATATTTTTGTTTCTATGGGTTGTTCATGCTCAAGGAAAATGAATCTTTGTTGTTATATCAATGGAACAATCTAAATAGTTTGATTATCTTTGATAATCATTCTCTTTATAGGTAAATAAATCATGTAATATAAAAATTTTGACGAATTATTTTGTTGTGGATTATATTATCATACATTTTCCATTTAAATGTACTTAGCTAAATTCAGAAGAACATCTTAACTTTTCTTTATTTGTATTGATGATAGATCATTGAGGAGAACAGTCACTTTTCAACATGGGTAGATGTACAATCTTAAAGGAATCGATGCACTTCATGAGATTCGAATAATTGTTGCCCTATGTTACAATCAATAGCTCTACCACTGAACCATTCGGACAGCCACTCACATACAATTTATTGATCAGTAGTTAGTGTAACTCTTAGCCCTTGCCGAATTCCATCTATCAGGTTGCGATATGGGCATTAGACTGAGTGGTATGATGTCGATATTATGTATTAGAGGCGAACCTCAGTAGGCTTAAATAACTCCACAACAATGTTTCTCTTTGTGACACTGTATATAAATCCCATAGTAAGCACAATTTCCCTGCTGATTACTATGAGTACCAACTATCATGAAGATTAGGTTCGAGATTTTCTACCTATTGTCTACGATCACTTAATATGTTATCATCGGAACTAGTGAATACAAGAAAAATTTCTTTAAACTAGTAAGTAAATATTTTAACCTACTAACAATTTATCTTATTGATGAGGAATATTGATGAGAAAAATATGATTAACAATGAAATCCAGAACCTGTATTCCGTTTTATTTGAGACTTATCAGCTGAATCTTAGAGTTAATATTCACTCAGGGACGCGAACCCAGTACTATTCTCTTCAAACGCCATCATGCTATCCACTTAGCTATTGAGTTCAAATATCTACTCACTTGTGAGACTTGTATAACTTTTAATTCGATTTGAACAGTACTTGCCTTGAAATTAGCATCAACTCCAGGATTCACTTACATCTCGATGATGACTCCAAGGTAGGATGAATATTGTATATTTATGGCTATAGAGGGGCAATCATCACAATATGTACATATGTCAACCAAGATTGATCAAATTCCGGTTAAAATACCAAGAACGGGATAATTCAAGTCAAATTTAAATAAATTTTAATTGAAATTCTTTCGAAACTTTGCAATTCAATATCATCAGAAGGGGATGTTTGTGGATGTTATAGTAATTTCAATGGTTGAGATCATGATTCAGTTGAAGCTAGACCACCACGAAAATCTGTAATCACTGAACGGCCTAATCGTCCCATTGTGGGACACCTCGGCAGTGAGCATCCGAGATCCCGCCGGCTCAGTGGTTAAATGTTCGCGCGCAAGACTGACAGGTCCAGGTTCGAATCTCGCGAGGCGGGATCGCGGATGAACATAGATTACCACGACGCGCAATGCTGACTAGTGTAGGGGATGGTAGGAAGAAAATCAGAGGCGGCCAAACCAAAACGTGGCATTAGTCCACAAAGTCACTAACTTCTAGTCTGAGCCATGTTAGTAGATTCAGACTACTTAGTTAGGGTCCGCGTGACTATCGTAACCAATGGTCGTAGACTGTGGGTGACATAATTCAGAATCAATCACAGTGGCGTAGGTGTATACACTCTCTGTCTTCCTTTAAATCAAGAGATTAAAATCGCTTCACATCTTTCTTTCTACGAACTAATTCTTTCTTCCTGTACTGTATCCTTATTGCAATCTTTCTTTTATATATTACCACCTCTGAATTAGCTACTTCTATGAATCCGGTGTTCATCTTGTTGTGTTAATGAGATATGGTAACTTGGACCGATGCATATATGTACCTGTTCCTACGTTGTAGCTGACTGGCTGGATCGTAAATGTTCACTGTTTAGGAGTTCAATACATTGATTCCAAGCTTTTAATGATAGTCTAGTTTCAATTAACTCATAATCTTAACTATTGAAATTCATTATCATTTCAAAATTGTCTATAATACAAAACAGAATTAATCCTAACATCAAAAATTGTTTCCAAACTTTAATTTTAACGAATATTATCTAGACTAATTCACTTGGTATTGTTTTACTTGAATCTTCGCATTGACGTTTTTTCGGACTGAAATTGATCAGTTTGTTATTGGCATATGTGCATACTGTGCGTATGTCTCGAGTCCCAGAGTGAACATCAACTCTGAGATGTAGGTACATACAGCTGACGAGTCCCAAACAGGACGAAACGCGTGTCCTGGATTCCACAGTTAGCCACTATCCATCTTTGCTTATAATTATCTAGAATATATTTGTTTCTATAGCTTCTAGTTATAAATAAATAATTGATCCCTTTTTATTTTTCTTTTCATTTTCTAAGGATTTCCTTCATACTGTATTAAACTTATTACTGTACATAACAATACAACGTTTGTTTTGTCTGTCTGTCTGTCTGTCTGTCTGTCTGCCTGCCTATCCACCATCTAAAAAGTTTACACTTAGTTAAATCTTTGAGAGGGGGGGGCTATTTTGTTTTTCTTCACTCATTTTGTTATTGTCATTGTTAAAAACTTCTATTAAGTTCTTTTTTTTCCTTCTTTTTTTCTTTTTGAATAATACTGATATTAAAGTATTACATAATCAAATCAATGTTCTATTTATATTCTTGTATCTGAAGGGTTTTTCAGTTAACTCCATCAATCAACTAGTTAATTGTTCCAATATAAAGAAATATGCATTTGATTCTATTTTGTGATACTGATTTTGATTAGATTGAAAAGTCAGATGATTTTTCATTAGTCCAATTTAATTTAATTAAAAATATTGTGTTTTTGATTGAGATCATGAACCGATTGATGTTAGAGTTAACACCATTGGATGCTAGCTCAGTTGTCTAGTGCATTAAGCGTCCACGCGTGAGACTGAAGGCCCTAGGTTCGGATCCGTCGAGCGGGATTTTTGATGCACACTGCTTAGGAGTCCTGGAATAGGACGAAACGACTGTCTAGGGCTTCCAGGTTTTCAATGGTGGTCTAACATCATTCAGTTCATGATTCCAATTAATAACTTAATAATCTCCACAACCTCCATACTGATAAAAATTCATGGTTTATATCGCTAACTGATTTTTAAACTAGAAAGGAGTTATAAGTACAATACATTGTACAGATATTTCATCTTAATGGGATACTCTTGATTAGTATACACAGCAACTCGACAGAGGATCGTATTTATAATTTTTAGCGAGACTATAATTTATAGAGGAGCCAATCAGAAGAGTTTGAGGGATTTCAACGTTACAGCACCAATTTCATTACCTAATCAATTGACAAGGCATTGTAGAGAATACGGACAATTGAGCGACTACAATAAATAGGACTACTAAGAATTTCTTTAATTTGTGATTGTGGTAATCAAATAACTTGTACAGACTACCATAATGATGTTGTCTTTCGATTTAATATGTGCTGGAAGAAGTATGCTAGAATAGGGTTTTTTCGCTCTATCCAGATTAAAATTAAGGCTAATTGCGAACTGGATAATAAAAGCAACAGTAACACTAGCTGAAGCCGGGTACTAAAATATATACGGATGATCGGAGAGTGTACAGATGCCTACATAGACTTGATTATCTACATCATGTCGTTGTTCAAAAGCGACATTTTGTAAACTTGACAACCGGAGTGGACACAAACAATATCTACCCTATGTGGTCGAGGCTCAAAGAGTTTTTGCGACCTTATCATGGCTCCAGAGGCCGACTATTATGAGGCCATATGCATGAGTTCTTCTACCGTATGCATCAAGATCTTAGATTCTTTGAACCTCTATCTAACCTTGACAAATTTTTGAACCATGTAAAAGAAATGTATCCATTTTAATATCTTGGTTTTGTATAATATATGTTTACTTTATACAAACTGTTTTCTGATTGGCTAATATTTGTCAAAGTCACGTAAGGTTCGTTCAAAGGTCGTGTCACCACTCAGTGGCTTAAAAACCTGTTTTTCTTTATCAGTTTTTCTCTGATACATTCACTTATTAAATTAGTCGATGATAATATGAATAAGCTCAAATAACTTAGAAATGATTTGAAAAACAATATTAACTCATTTATTATTTAACTTAATATAAGACTATATAACTTAAGGTAGAGAAATAAAACATAATATGCTTTCTATGGAGTGTCTATAATCCGACTAAAACTGTGGTGTTCTACTGATGTCGATAGATTATAAGCAGCATGTATCATCAATCGATATTGAAATGTCTGGAGGTAGAAGGTTAAGAAGATCGAAGAAAAGAGAACGAAAACAAAGGATGACTAGTGTGGAAATGAAGGAACAATTGAGTCTGAGACAATTGATGGATATTTTACAAATGAAGTATTTTATTGTATGGTTTGGTTTTCCTCACCTGTGTTTTCATTCACTATAGGTCTATCAAAGATAACTAATTCCATTCAACTTTTGAGCTATTATATCCGTCTATTTTCACAAAAAATTCAAGACAGTAATACTATAACGTTTCCTTCTTTATGGTGAGTTAATCTTGAAGGCTAAACTTTTCAATCAAGAATTTATGAATGATATAAAATGAATGTTCTTTTAGACTAGAAACAACTTTTGATAATTGTTTGAATCTTTTCACTTGTGCAAATAGCTGATGGAATAAATCATGAAGCGCGAAGATAATCAAAGACTGAGTCGAGTACGTTATCATTTAATTGTTCAGTTATAATTCAATGCCTCAAATATAATGTTAACAAGTTTTAACGAATTTGGACTGAAGTTAACGAGAAAATCCAGTAGATGCGTCTCATCCTTATTGAGACCAACCAGCTGAATGTTGTTACACCCTACTGATGATGCATACACTGATATTCGAATTCATCGCTTTTTACTTCGAATGTCAACGAGTTGACCACTCAGTTGCTAAGTCCGGTTAGTCACTAACCTGTTCAATGAGTATGAATTTATTAGTAGAAATGTATTTTCCCGCTATCGGCATTAAAAGTTTCTGTTTATCAAGGAGGATTGTCCCAATAAAGCCATTTAGTGATAAGTTTTCGCAAAAATTGGATTGTAGCTAGGATCGGAAGTCAGGACTCTCCTTTGATCCCATTCGGGACTCGGCAGTTAGATGTATCAGTGGAAGTTTGGTATTTTTGGTGACTCATAACATAAAACCCTGTACGAATTAGTGAAAGTCCTTTTCTCTGTTTTTATCTTGTATCAGATCTTATCAGAACTAATCTCTGATCTGTTCATCTTAAAATAAATACTTCATTAACGAAATCTTTCGTTCTACTCACATGGTTTTAAAACAAATTCAAACACAACTTCCTTCAGTTTGGGAAGCCGGTCAGTTTCACAGCCCACACACAAATCAAGTGACTTGTGTGGCAAATATGTATTCCATGCCCCTTTGTACCAACATTTATGTGTTCAAACAAATAAATGAATTCAAATGCAAAGACACTATAATCAATACGCTAAGATTCTAAGCTTGAACGAAATATTTAAGGAACTAGGATATTTGATGTTAATTTGCTCCAAGTTTCCAGCTTTTTATATAAGAAAGAAGATTCGTAAGTTATGTCATCGAATTTTGTTTTCCATTGTCAACTATGAACTACTTCTATTACAAATTTGTCCATCAGTAACAAAATAAAAATTCCATTAATCTCAATTATACACAAACAATTCATTTTTTAACAATTGAGATCATGAGTCAATTGCAGCTAGACAACCATGGAAAACCTGTAAGCACTGGACGGCCGTTTCGTCGTAGTATGGGACTCCTCAGCAGTGCGCATCCATTATCCCACTTCGCGAGATTCGAACCCAGGACATATCGGTCTCACGCGCGAACGCTTAACCTCTTGACCACTGAGCCGGCCAGCATCTAACGGTGTTAATGTCTAACTTCAACTAATTCACAAAATTGATCGACACATCCACTATTGTCATCAGTAAGTTACTATCTCACAACAGACCAGGTTGAACTCCACTGGTCACTACTTCTCACCAGAACTTCAGGATATACCTCTTGAAGCCAGTCACCAGTGAGTTGTTGTTGTTGATTAATATCAGCAGAGGTTTTCGTGGATATTATAGTAGAGGTTAAGCGTTCACGTGAGAGATCGATAGATACTGGGTGCGAATCTTGCTAGGCGGGATCATGGATACGCACTGCCACTTAAGAGTCCTACAAGAGAACGAAACGGCCATCCAGTAGTTCTAAGTTTTCCATGGTTGTCTATCTTCAAACTACTCGTGATCTTAACTATTAAAATTACTATAATATCCACAAAAACCTTTTTTGATATTAATTCATTTATCACTTGGTATTGTTTGCGTGAATCTTCTGATTAATATTTAGGACTGCAATTACTCAGTCTCTTATTAGTATTTGTACATCCTGTGTTGGATTGCTTTGATATTATCTTAATTCACATGAAATATAAACATAGATGGATGGTGACTAACAGTGAAATCCACTAAGTATGTTTCATCCTATTCGAGACTCGTCAGTTGAATGTACCTTTATCTCAGACTTGATATTCAATAATTCTATTTACTAATTATTTATTCTTTATATTATTCATAACAAAATTAATATTAACTAGTAAAATCATTTAGAACACTTAGAAAATAAATAAAAAAGGAACATGGTACAGAGAATTTTCTTAGTTTATAGACAAAAAATAAACAAACAAATGATTCATCATTATCAGTAAATAAATAAAATAAAACTGTCTTGTACATGCTTACACACACATCACTATCAAACTAAATTGAACATATGAAACCAATCACTATAATGTATATTGAAATATATTGGTACCATATTAATTAAGATATTTTGATGTCGATGATGATGATGATGATGATGATGATGATGATGATGATGATGATGATGATGATGATGATGATGATGATGATGATGATGATGATGATGATGATGATGATGATGATGATGATGATGATGATGATGATGATGATGATGATGATGATGATGATGATGATGATGATGATGATGATGATGATGATGATGATGATGATGATGATGATGATGATGATGATGATGATGATGATGATGATGATGATGATGATGATGATGATGATGATGATGATGATGATGATGATGATGATGATGATGATGATGATGATGATGATGATGATGATGATGATGATGATGATGATGATGATGATGATGATGATGATGATGATGATGATGATGATGATGATGATGATGATGATGATGATGATGATGATGATGATGATGATGATGATGATGATGATGATGATGATGATGATGATGATGATGATGATGATGATGATGATGATGATGATGATGATGATGATGATTTTATTCAATCATTTTATTTTATTTATTATGTTAATTTATAATTTTATATAATTCATATATATGTAGTAATCGCTGTGTAGTGTACAAGAACATTATTGAGGACAGTCGCATCACCTGATAAAATCTGAGAACTATACATTCAATACTTCATGTGCAAAATGTCAATCCATCGTCTCAGGCTTCACTATTGCTTCGTTTCCACGCTGATCATTCATTATTCTTGTGCTGTTTTATTCGATCTTCTTAACTTTATGCTACTAGGCATTTTACTTTCGATTCATGAAACACGGTACTAATATCTGTTGACATTAGTAACATACACCACAGAAGTAACTTGAATATTGTGAAGTGTATAAAAGTTTTGAAAACCGTCTGTATTGAGCTTGATTCATTGTATTTAATATTATAATGATTGAAGAGTTTTTATTATAAAGAATATTAAGTAATTACGATTGTTGAAAATCATTTAATCGGTATAGTAAATTAATGAGGAGTATATTTTGAAAGTCATTTGTTGTCTTGTGATCTTCACGTTCAACCTTCTTTGATCATTTCCTTAGTGTAATATATAATTCAATTTTCGATAAATATTTACATTAATGTTCTTTCTGATATTTAATATTAGTACATACTGAAAATATGTAAGTAGTATTTTATGTGAATAATGTAGAAATATATTCATGAAGTGTTCGTTTGTGTGCGTGCGTGTGTGTGTGTGTGTGGTAATTAATTGATGATCTTGAAAACAGATTTTACACTTATTGATACACATTAGACATAGAACTATATCAAACTTTTCAAAAAATGAAACTACTCTTTTCAACAACTCGAACCTATATCACTTAACACTGTTTTATTTGCAGACAATAACCATTATGTGATTGATTTTACAAGTTTCAGTTTGGAAAGGATAGGAGGCTTGATAGTCTGTGTTAGTCTTGGCAATGATGGTCTCCCAATTGATCCAACTTTCTTTTGAAAGAGTCGACGGATGGAGCCTCAACCACGTGCTAATGTAATCGATTCTACTCGTTGATGACTCGATGAAAAAGTTGATAGTCATCTGACAAGTAATTTGTTTTGAGCATGTGAAATTTTTTGTAGTGTTCCCGTAAATTCTATTTTAGAAGACAAGAAAAATGAAGGTATATCAGGTGTAAATTTATCACTAAGCAATTTAAAAACTGTAATCAAGTCACCTCTAGTTTAAATATTGTTAAAATATGGTCAAATCTTATGTTGACCTTATAGCTTGAAATAATAGAAACAAGTCACTTATTAAAACCAGGAACTAATACGTAGTTTGATCCGAATACAGAATTTTGTACTTTAAACATTAGAATTGTATTAATACAATTACCAGAGATGCAACAATCAGCTGTTATTAAACCAGTATTGGTTTTTAATAGGCTTTGTAACTTACAACCGGTGATTAATTTGAAGAAATAAATTGACCAGATACTATATATATTTATTTTGATCACCCTTATATTCCCATATCAACAATGTTGACTATAATCAATAGGTGTTGACAACCATAATTACAAAATCTGTATAGTATTTTCCAATCACAGAACAGAGTATTTATAACAATTCATTGAATGAAAAACTAAAGATTACATAATAATGTAAATGTGGTATACTTAAACATACATGACTAAATCCTACATTATACCGATCAGTCTATTTTTAACATTTATTTTCATTAATTAGTTCTTGGATTATGTTTCATTTAGCAACAGGTGAAACAAATAAACATTTGCGAAGGTAAAACAATATGACAGAAATCCTTTCAGTTACCATCTCAGTTTTGAACTGAAATACATCAGACAACAGGAATAGTTAGAGACAAAGCTTGAAACAAATCTTATCCATTCACCGGTGACCAACGATTGGTTCACACACCGTTTGTTCCCTCAGGATACTGGAGCCCATGTGCACCATAGATTTGGAATGAGGGTTTTCCAACTCCCCCAGGTGGACTCACCGTGTCCACCAACCCAGTTAAAGCGTCGGACATTCGGTTTTCTTCCTGTTAATTTTGTAAACAACATCCCTTCAACGAGAAGGCAATGGGTAATACCTCACTGGCAGAGGCTATATACGTGTGGCCGTGTGAGAGCATTTGGAGAGGGAGAGCGGACTCTCGCCATTCTTGGCCGTACCAAGCCATTTCGGGGCACTTTACATGAATAAACTTCCGCGTATCCCTAAATTTCCGATAATACTCTTGGTTGAAAACATCAAAATATAACAAAAAATAACGCAAGATCTCAACAAATGTACATTATTGACTAATCTGGACGTTTTCATAAGCTACTTTAAACTGTGGTTAATCCCTGTCAACGTAGCCATTTGTGCCTATATCCACACTGGACACACATGTATCAATAACCCCAACACAGATAAAGAGTTAGCGACCTTATTACTGTCCCATAACGTTCAAATTATAACAGTAGTTCGTGGTCTTAAAACTGATGGACACCGCCGTTAAGTAGCGTCTAAAGGATTTAAGAATTTGTGTGCGCCAAAGAGCGATTCTATCCAGTTTAATACAAATAATGTTTACAGCTTTCTACCGGCGTATTTTCTACTCCAAGCTTACAGATAATGAATTTGTGCAGGCGTTTTCTAGCTTATAGCACAGTGTTTTCAAAAACATATTACTGAATGCAGCATACATATTTACTATATTTAAATAATGAGGTGATGTATATATGTTGTAAATATTAAAACCATTTATCATCAGCTTGTGTATCGCTTTCCAACATAGTTTTCCGCACTTGGTTATTTGTGAGGCCGTAAATCACTGGAAAGCTTATTTTAAATAATGCTCGCACATATGGTATTTAATGTGCCTAACATATGTCATGTAAATCGCCTACTGTTATCCTTATCACATATCAGCATCTACTTCCTCTTCTATATTTCCTTTCTTATTTTTACACTTCGGTCTTCTCGCATTGTATGCATTACCAACTGACCAAATTACTTGGTAAATTATTTCTCAGGACAATTATCTTACCTTAGCACATAATTTTTCACTTTATTAATCTTCATACTTCAACCAACTAACCTCCTGCTCGGTGAAGTAGTAGCTGCTCGTGCCAGGAACCTTACTATCCTGGAACGAACACAGTTACTTGAGTTAATAGATGGAAAAACCCAAAAATAACGACCAAACTAACAATAATTAATGCGGTTAAGCGGCTGGACAATCATCGACTGAGCATCACCAGACAAATGTAATTATACCAAAACAATTAATAGTGAGAGCAAGAACATTAATCGGTTTATACAAGCTCGTGGCGAAGAGGCTGAATATTGAAGGTCCAAGTTTGTAATGTTGTTGTTGTTGTTTGAAGTAAGAGGTTTATGAATAAACTTCCTGTTCTAAAACTGCAAAAACTTACTTCATTCTCCTTAACTAACTTTTCATAAACTAATGTTATTAAACGAGACAGTTGTGGTACAGTGATTAAAATAAAATAATTCTATTATCAATATATCATTTTTCCTAGCACATAAGGTTAATTTTACTAATAATTACTTTTTATGGTCGCTTAAGAGAAAATCATTAAGTATATAGTGAAAATTTACTATACAGTTGCACTGATCTGTATTTAGTTAACATCTAACGGTTAGAAACGTACATTCTCGTGAAAAATTGAATTTGAAAGATTCTAGTCGCTACCTGGATTAGTTAAGCCGAAATATTTGTTAATATTGAAGATAAATATGGAACAAAACTATTGAGAGGAAACTCATGTTATGTGATAGTATCAGGATTCGACGAACAAGCACTTTATAAACGGACAAGAGTTGTTCTTTAGTAGATAAATAATAATAATAAAAGGACTCAATAACGCATAACGTGTGAGATAAAACACTAACTCATATATAACTTATATTGCCACTCAAAATAGTACCCTAGACAACTTACTAAAACAAAAAAAGCATTAAGAAATATACAGTCAAATATCTATCTCTGAAAGACTTAAGTATCACATAGATTCTTTTGTTACAGAAATTGGTCACCTTCAGTTCCTTCTTTGCCTATACTTGCTTGATAATCAAAGAATTCTGGTTGCATTGGTTACGTTACAGTGATTCAGTATCAATATACCGGTCCTAGATCTATTTTTACAATGACATTAGAAATAAAAAAATTTATTTGTGTTGTAGCAACATTTCAACTATTATCTAGTCTCTGACATTTAGTGTATTTTAAGTTATCAAACTATTTAGTCGACTTACCGAAAATTGACTTTAATATATTTAACGATGATTGTTGAACTTCTTGTTATGTATCTCGGTAAATGAGCCGCGTTATCCGAAACGTCTTCCGAACTTCATGTTCACCAACCTAACGAACTAAAATTCCGAGATGTTTTTGGTGAGAAGCTGTCATAGCACCTAGCAGAACTCTAACAGTCTGTCCAACGAACCTACATGACATACCACTGAGAAACAAGCATTGAGATGGGGTTTAGCAGTTAATTTTCCTTTATTTTAAGGGGGTGAAACATGGTCTACTTCCTTCTGTCGATAAATGAGAGAATTTCATAAGCGCTCGGCTGATTTACACTTTTGCTATTTGCTCCTAACCGTTTGTGAAACAAACTATCGACAGAGAAACTCAATGTTTTACAAACTTGACAAAGATTGAGCAAACACCAAATTGAAGCTTAGCAATGACACTCATCTTTATGTTTATACACTAAGTATTTCTTTTATGCTTCATGGATTTTATTTTATCACCCGAATTTCATGGACAGTTTTGTTATAACATTTACTAAAACCTATGTTTTGATTGTTTGGAGTCCTCCACTGAATCACAAAATGACGTCTTCTTTGTGTCCATATGTGTGAGTGAGAATCCATGTATACAATTTACGTGGCAACAGTTCTTCGCGTTTTATTTTGTGCAAAATTACTTGATTCACGTGTATCAAAATGACATTTTGTTCCAACTGAGGTTATTGCTATTGTTTCCCTCGGCATTTTGGTCCCTAATAGGTCAATTGTTGTCTATCGTTATGTTAACGATGTTAATTTGGTTCAAGTTGACTATATTTTCTGGCAGCTGTTATATTGGGTAACCATACTCCGAATTGTTCTATTCAATCGATCGCTCAATAATCTCACGGTTTTATCCATAAACGGCTGACGTTTACGGACTCGTGTCTGTTGATCTCAAAGTTAGGCGTCCAGTGAATTGCTCATCCGGTTCAACAACACTCTGTTGAAAACACCGAAATAGTGTGGATTCTATGTAGTTCTCTTACTTTCTCAGATCTCCTTTCTTTGGAATTTTGATGCAGTGTCCTTCTTTCTAGTCTGTCAATACGTGTACCATTACTCAAATCTTCCTGAATCAAAGGTAGTGAGTGTGTAAAATTACTTCTAAATTTTGACTTCAGCACTTCGGCTTGTATATTGTCAGGTCCTGATGATTTCCCACTCTGCATTTGTCTAATTGCCATCTTGATTTGTTCGACCATTGGTGGAGTGACATGTATTGAAAGGTCTTTGTGTGCTGCTTCGATATCCAAGGATGCACTAGAGCTGGCGTATTCAAGAGTTGTTGGAAGTGTTCTGCCCATCAGTCTCTCTGCTCTTGAGTCTCGGTGATTTTCTTGCCTTCCTTGTCCTTCATCGGTCTCTCTGGTTTACGATATTTCCCCACCAGTTTCTTCGTCGTGTCATGTATTCATCTGATATTCCCTTCTATTAAAACCCATCCACTGTCGTTTCCATCTCTTCCACTTATTTGTGCTTGTCAGCTCAAATGCTCCTCTTCACTTACTTGTTTGCTTCTATGTACTCAGCTTGTGCTTGAACTTTCTCTGCTCGTGTTCGACTGTAGCTAATTGCTGACTTCTTGTTCTTCCTTTCTTGAAACTTGTTCAGGGTTCACATGTAGATCTGTAGTGGCACTGGACCATAACCACACAACCCTCAAAGCTGAATACGAGATATTCGATATTTAACGCGGAAAAATACCTAACGATGGAGAAGGCGCGAATAAGGAGTTGAATTGACTGGAGTTAATCGAGTGGCATGGCTCGGCCATGCAGGCGTGGTCTCTGCTGAATGTTACCTTATATTTTCTATTTATATTAAATATATTGTTCTTTCTCTAGCCTAACCTTGTTCTGCATCATGTATTGGTACTATACAGTGAGTTGGTGTTGTCGATGGTGTGACTTCCATGTAATATATTATGGATTAGGCAGTTATATCATGACAAATCTACAAATTTGGGCTTAGGTCTATTATTAGAGCAGTACTAATATCATAGTAGACCATAATTCTACAGATTCACTTATTTCGATTATGCCTCTTGCAGCTCAGCACCTGCTGACACATTGAAGTTAATGCTACTTTGATCCCTTTCCAATTGTCCTCCATAGTAATTTCTTTTTCTTTCAGTAGATCATGTAGGTAGATCATGGAACCTGTTGTTGAGAGTTATCTTGAATTTGTTGAGTTTGTTAGTATCTCTAAGGAAGTCTGTATTAAACCATTGTACTGCTGTTTCGTCAGCTGTCCAATGTTTCTTTAGCTTCAGTTTCATCTTAGCAACCACAATCACGTAGTTATTTTAAGTTATGTCTGATTCGCTCCTGGTTCTCACGTATCCCATTGTCCTTCCGAATTTTTTTGTTGATACAAATATGATATACCTGGTTCTCCGTGATGCGATTCAGTTGGTCCCATGTAGCCTTGTGTCTGCACATTATCCACTAGGCTAATAAGTTTACCTAACTACTTACTGGTACAATATTTATTTTATTGTTTCAAAGGGTTTAAATGGTGTCGTTGTTGATATTCTTGACTGAATTTTAATTAGTTTTCATTAGTATGTAGGCATCCTATACGGATTGCCTGAATATATTCATTATGTCACAAGTTTTATGCATAATGGATGGACTGTAGATTCAATTTATCGTATACTCCTCGTTAGTATGGTTTTTGTTGAAAATCATGCCAAACTGGAAGGGAAATTTTAGAGCATGAAAAGTAAAGGAACTGGAAATTAATTAGATGATGTAGAAAACCTTTGAATATCTCATAATTACTCGTACTACTTATTAAAATAAAAGTAGTTTGCGAAATCTGACTCAATTGTATCCGGTCCCCAATGAATCATTTCTAAAATTAGCTCGTTCTTTTTTATATCCATTTTATGCTGAACTGACTGTTTAGATTTAGCAGATCCGTACGCTAGAAAGTCTTAAACGTACTGTATAGTTAGTTATCATCATATTTTTTTGATTGAATAACGTTTATGAATTAATGTTTATGCAATTTTCTTATTTTATGAATTTTCTCCTGATGTCCACTAATTTAAAGTCCACCAATTCAGTTAATGTATATACTAAGGACGAATAATAGTCCAAGATGAGTTTTAATCCATTTCCTAAACTATTGACCAGAACGCTGGTGATAAAAGACAAGTGCTTCACCTTATTTCGTAATAAAAATATCTATTCTGATTCACTGAAGAATTACTTCAAACGTATACCACTTTGACCTATTCATTTACTTTTAATAACCAGATTTGATTATTATGAGATTTTTGATTGATTTCAAACACTCATTCTCATCATAAATCTGTAAATCATTTCTTGTTTTGTTACTGAACTCTTTTTTAATAATTCGTACTCAACCAGTTCTGTTGTTATTACACAGGAAATTTCACGAGCAAGCTATTTTTATAATTGAACATCATTTGTAATGAAAGCTATTATCTTGTGGATTGATCAAAATACAAATGAAAGCCGATAGAATACTTTCCAGTTAATGCAAAAGACATCTTAAATACATTATGACTCATATATATACATGTTTTTCCTCAAACCGTCCACATCGAATATCTCAATGGTAACGTTTTTGACCAGGTGACATCGAGTGCTAGGGGCTCGAATCACTTGATGAGTATTAGTTCATAACAAAATTGCCAAAACTTCATTCTGGAAAGTTTCAATGACTTATAAATCTAAATTGAGAAATGCTTCCTGTCTATTCCGGCTGAACACATAACACATAATTATTTAATATCAGATGGGCTCAGTGGTCTAGTGGTTAAGTGTTCGCGCGCGAAACCAGTAGGTCCTGGGTTCGGATCTCGCAGGAGGCGAGGTCGTGGATATTCACTTCTGAAGAATTCGACAATAGGAAAAAACGGCCGTCCAGTGCTTTCAGGTTTTCCATAGTGGTCTGACTTCAACTGACTTATGATCTTAACCATTGAAATTACATAATTATTGAATCAGAATTTTTATTTAGTAATATTCTGATCAATCAGAATTGAAATCCTTAATATCCCTTTTTATTGAAATATTGACTTGTTATTGAATGGAATTACTGTAACGCTAGTGTTTTTTTTCTTTAAAAGTACACCATTTCTATCAAAGTACTACGGTTAAATGACTTTGTAAAACTTACTATTATCTTTTATCAAAGTCACAAACTCAAGAAAAAAAGCTGTGAGGTCGTTTTGGGGAGAAGAAAAAAAGGTTCTAGAAATTACTGGTTGTTACTTTATTCAAGAATTCGGTTTTATCAATCTAGGCATGTCATTTATCGAGATAAACATTTGATCACACATATACTTGTTAAGAGCATTTATATATAAAAATAAAAGGTCAACTAGACTGAAAACGGGGTAAGAGGAGATAAGGATAATAATGAGAGTAATAATAATAATGTGAAGACATACTATAAAGAGGTTAGATGAACTTGTCAACCTTAAATGTAAAATTGTATAGAAACGCGTGAAACTGAACTTCTATAAATCTTGTTTGTCAAGTCACATATTCCCAAATCAACTATACAAGGATATACGTTCAAGTAAATTACAACCGAATATTTCAAATCTCATTCGACTGTCTTCACATTATTATTATTACTTACTTACTTACGCCTGTTACTTCTCGTGAAGGAGCATAGGCCGCTCACCAGCATTCTACATCCAACCCTGTCCTGGGCAATCTTTTCCAACTCCTTCCAGTTGTTATTCATCCTTTTCATATCTGCTTCTATTTCCCGACGTAATGTGTTCTTAGGTCTTCCTCTTTCCCGCTTCCCTTCAGGATTCCAAGTTAGGGCTTGTCTCCGCCTGTAGCTCTTCCAGAGTTACTGCCGGTCCCAAGCCCGGGTAAAGGAGGAGGGTTGGGCATGGGGTTAGCGTCCTCATCCCGTAGAAAACTAACTCGCTAAAAAAGAGCTTACCAGAAAAAATAATTCAAACCATTTTAACTCTGCCCTGAGAGTAGAAGGTTTTCATTTAGAAGAAGAATTATTACTCTTATCATTATCCTTATCTCCTCTTACTCCGTTTCCAATCTAGTTGACCTTTTATTATGCTCTTAACAAGTATGTAATGTATGATCAGATTGTTCGAAATATATTGCTCTAATATATCATCATAGCATAGTTCTGATAATCTTCGTCTTATTACATTATCGAAATAAACATTTGAGTTTAATGAGAGAATGTTTCTTTCCTAAATTCACAATCGATTAATGAAACTATAATCCTGGATCGTAAAACTGTATAACTAAGTAAATGTTGAAGAGGAATAATGTATTTGCAAAATCTCAGTGAAAGAATTTGAAGTAAATATTTCCTTGAAAAATCTTGGACCAAATTGTCAGGCGAAACATTGGGTTTATTTCAAATTCTTTCGCTATGATTTTACAAATACCTTCTTCCTTTTTAATGTCTTACATCAACTCGGAGCCCAAATATTGTGGAACTATTCGATCAAATTTAGACGAAAGTTCTTAGGTAAATGTTGGTCTTAAACTCCCAGAAATTCTTAACTGAATCGGCGAGACTATAATTTATGGATGAACCAATGAGATATAAGATAATGAGTCTCGATTTTTGGTGCGAAATTTATCCATACATTTGGCTAAATAGAATTTGGCATTATAGCTGATGTCAGTTCGTGATAAAAATCCCAAATCTGACTTCTAACCCTAACCATCAACTGTAAATGAGAACTGTAACTGCATTATAACTCTCATTTAGTCCTATCCAGTAGACGTCTAGTCACAAGGTCACTTCGGCATCACTCAAAGGTCGTCCATAAATTATAGTCTCATCACTGAATCTTATAAAAATGATATCAAAGGAAGAAATTGAGACTGAACATCTCGGGTCTATTAAAAGAAATGATTTACCTGAGTTTTCATTTCTTAAACCATACTCTTATATGTTCTCAAAGAATCATTAACATATTTAGCTCCACAACTATAAGTAACCTCGTATATACACCCTTTAACGGATTATTCCTGGAAACTTCTCATTCACTTATAAACATATTAACAAGAGATTAAATTAAGCAACGCGTAAATCGATTTCCTTGAAAATCAATTTTGTATTAAAATAATAATCAGCATTATAATCATTCACATAACAATTAGTATTGAGCAATTGAGCATAATTATGAATTATTGATTAGTGAACCAAACAATGTTTAAACCAATCATATTACTATCTATGCAAAAATTGAAAGAAAAAAACCAGTGCGGAATGCCATAAACCTGCAAGATGAAGCTATTAAAATGAACAACATAACTATATACATTGTGTTAGTCATCTTCAAATCTTATTCTTTCCGATTACTGCTTATACTTTTACTATTTTTACCACTATAGTATTTGAATCGACAATTGTATCTTTGAGCTAACGTGGTATGACAACTTGAACTAATGTACGTATGTAAGAAGTTCTATGTTATTGCTGACTTACTGACTGACTGATTGACTACTAATCAGTGTTTCTACTTATTTGAGATTCAATGATGGTGTACACTTACTTTCATCTCTTTCAATACAAGTCTATTTTCATTAAATTTTGAAATCTACATTCATAGGTTCAAGAAGGAGAACACTATTTCAAATATTATTCACTAATGATAGTGATTATCTCTAACCGATGGTTAGAGACTCTGAATGACATGGCTCAAAATCGTTTGCAATGGCGCAGGTGCATATACTCTTTGTGTTCTCCCAAATTTTGATCTCCTTATTCCTCCTTGTCTCTTTTTTTTCCTCCTCCCAAATTCATTTCACTGTATTATACTCTTTAAGCAACATCTTCAAACACTAATCTTTCCGATTACTGCTTATACTCTTATTACCTCTACCACTACGGGATTTGAATCGACCACTGCATCTCTGTGCTAATGTGGTGTGGCAACTCAAACTGATGTACGTACGTACGTACGAAGTTCTACATTGTTACTGACTGCCTGACTAAAAGTAATATGAATTATTATTAGTATTATAACTTATGATTTTCCCATTATGTGATTTCAAAACTGTAACAAAACAATATCTGTTGATATATAAACGTTTAATAAAGAAATTACAAAATTCCCTCTAACTGTATTTTGATTATACATGCTTAAGCGAGCATCCCCAAACATCTCGTAAGTGAGCAATCCCAGTGGGGAAGAAAAAGTACAATCACTTTATCAGATTTAAACATTCAACACTTTTGATACACACTAACTAATCGATTATATAAACTCTTACTAATTTTCAAGTTTTAAACATTGTTTAAATATTAGGAAACTGTTATAGCCCAAAGCCGCCAATCAGAAGCAGCGAATTATCGATCGGACCAAGGAAGCGTAAAACAAGTACGAGCAGCCTAGAGCCCTGATTGGTCCTGCTTTCCGCCTAGCCCAGCCAGTTGAGTCCAGAACACCAGTCTCAGCCTCTGCAATATGAATTCTTATATTTCAAACATACTGAGTTTATATACCAATCAAACAAACAAAAGTACCAATAAAATATGGAACAATATTTGTACAAGAATTAGCCAAATGTGGCTGTGAATGAGGGAGGTAGTAATTAATATACTGGGCATAACTCAAGAATGGTAAAACGTATAATAATAGTTTATGAGTCAAAATAAAGCTTATAATAAGACGGTTATGAATATGAATAGTTTATTTATTTAACAACTATACGATCAAGCTAGACGGCCTATAAAAGGATCCCAAAGTTACCATTCATCATGTTTATCAGGATCTAACAGAAACAATAATACCAATAAAACCTTAATTCAATGTTGATCTCATCATTTCTAAAGTAAAATAGATTTTTCTATGGCAATAGGTAAATGTTACATAATACACTAAATAGTATAAAGCTGATAAAATAAACCATTAAATATTAATTCCTTAGTCTAAAGTTAACTCTTTTCCAGAAAACTTTGAAAACCCTGATTGTTTTTCGAGTATATATCCTTGAGGAGTCTTATATTAAGATGAAATAGTAGTTCAATAGTTTTTAATTAGTTATCTAGATGGAGTCTATTTGTCATGAAATCCATCTTCAAAATATCATTAACATTTCCACAAACTTAACAAATGATTAGTAAAACGAAAAAAATTATCGATTAATTAATTCATGGTAAAAATTAGCCTCATTTAAGTTTTGATCAACTTTTAGGGGTTGTGGAGATTGTTAAGTTTTTGATTGAAATCATGAGTCAATTGAAGCTGGATCACCATGGAAAACCTGGATGCACTGGACGGCCGTTTCGTCCTAGTATGGGACTCCTCAGCAGTGCGCATCCACGATCCAGCACCCCGCAAGATTAGAACCCCTAAAAGCTGATAATTCTCATGTGCTCACTAGTGACTAGCTTCATGAGAAAATTCTCGGAGTTCTTGTAAAAAGTCGTGATCAGTGGAGCTAATCCGTGTCGGGTAGAAACAGGTGCCTACCTCAAGGGAGTACTGGTCCACTGGATTTCATTCTCCATTAGTCTTGTTTTCTTATTTCTCAAAGACTTTAAACAAGCTAGTCAAAGCAGGAGAAATAACAAAACAAGACCAATGGAGAGTGAAATCCAGTGGACCGGTACTCCCTCGATTCTATGGATGTCTACCTCAGTACAATGGAAGATGGTCGCGCAATTTCGTGGATTGGTTGAAGTTAGACATTAACACCATTGGATGCCGGCTCAGTGGTCCAGTTGGTTAAGCGCCTGGTGTGAGACTGGTAGGTCTTGGGTTCGAATCTCGCGGGGTGTGGGATTGTGGATGCGCACTGCTGAGGAGTCCCATACTGGGACGGAACGACCGTCCAGTGCTTCCAGGTTTTCCATGGTTGTCTAGCTTCAATTGACTCATGACTTCAACCAAAAACTAAGTTTTTATGTTTAAAGTAATTAGTCCGTTTCATAATTTTTTTCAGATTAACTCCATCTTCTCATTGCTCTACTAAAGTTAAACTGTTCAATGATTAATAAAAAGAAGTTCACTGAAAGGATTACTTTTCAACAGATTTATCATTAACTTATACAATCGGATATTTATACATGAAAATTTATGTTAAAGTATTATTTCTATGAGATTATATGAATAAGGAATAAGCATAATGATGTAATGGTATGATTATAATACTATATTACGTAATATGAATAAGAATAATAAATGATTATGTATGTGTAAATAGAAATAATCGTAGAACTAATAAGTTAGCAACGGATTATAATGTGAATAAAGTACGATGATCAAAATGTTATTTTTTATGAATTATGAATAAAATCATGAGAATATAAGACATAATCAAAGGGAGAGAAAGACTGTCTGTTTGAATTTTCCCATTGATGTTTGGGACTGCAATAGATCAGTCTCTTATTGACATATGTGCATATTGTGTGTATTACTTTAATATTGCCTTAACTCACTAACATTATATGCAAAGATGGATAGTGACTAGAGGTGGAATCTAGGACGCACCTCTCGTCCTATTTGGGACTGGTCAGCTGAATGTACCTGCATCTCACAGTTGATGTTCACCCTGGGACTCAAATTCAATAATGTTTGTTTAAAACGCCATCGCGTTATCTATTTAGCTACTAAATCAAGATAACTACTTGGCTTGTGCAATGGGGTGAATTTTAAATGCACTTGGTATTGTTTGTTTAAATCTTTCCATTGATGTTTAGAACTGAAACTGATCAGTCTTATTGACGTCCAGCTGATGAGTCCCAAATAGGACGAAACATGAGTCCTGGATTCCACTACTAGCTACTATCCACCTTTGCATATAATAGTAATACTAGCTCAAGGCCAAAGTAACGATAAAGATAAGACGTACTTCTTTTATACGCACAGTTCTAGCTTCAATTCATGGATGACAACAGCTACTACTGTTTCAAAGAATTGGATACAAAGAAATCTAGGGTAGATTTGGATGAATTGTATAAACAATTTTAAAACCAACCTGTGGATCAATAGAGTGACTAAAGTTAATAAACATATATATGAAAAGGTGATCCTTTTGGTGAACTTTTTGTTTCTAATATTGAAATAGGAATGATATCGATTTACAAAAAATCGATATGTTATTTAACAATTAAGTTAAATAAACAAGACAAATTTATAATTAAATTTAACATGTACACAATATGAATTAATCAATAAAATCGATTATTCTCAATATAAATTGTATCAATTGAATGAACTTGCATTATAATGATTTATATAATTTAAAATATTGATTTATAATATTATTGATTATAACAAGTACATATGAATGAAGATTTTTATTTTTAGGAAATGAAAGAAAAATATGATTTATAAAGGACAAAATTGTAAACATTTTACTAGAGGTTAAGTGTTCGCGTGAATGATCGATAGTTCTTGGGTTCGAATCTTGCTAGGCAAGATCGTGGATGTGCATTGCTGAAGAGTCATACAATAGGACGAAACGGTCGTCTAGTGTTTCTAGGTTTTTCATGGTGATCTAGCTTCAATTAACTCATGATGTCAACGATTGATTCTACTATTTATTGATAAACGTAATCATTATCAATAACCTGTGTTCATATATTAAGTAATAAACGTGTTCCAGTTTACAGAAAATCCACAAACTTAGTGCAGACAGTTTGTAGATAAATGGATTCATTGGAATATACATAGTTCTTCAATCTTACCTTAGAAACCTAGTCATTCGAGAGATTCAGGATTTCATCTCATGGATGGTCAGAATAGTGTTTACACTTATGAGAAGCTATAATCTAAAGAAAAATGGAACGACTGTTTAGCCATCTTAATTTCATATATCATTATTTCTTCTAAAAGATATGAATGGAAAGTGACTTCTTCCAAATCTATCAATTTCCTTATTATTATACTTCAAATATTGTAAAGAATTACGACATCTTGATAATATTAGCTGTTAAGTCTTTCATTTGATCATAAATAGATATATATTCTGGCATAGTTTTAACATAACAACTTACTCCTGAATGCAATACAAATCATTTTAGCACTCTCATTCCCTTCATCGAGAAATTTCCAAAGACAAGAAATGATGTACTAGGTGAAAGTGAATCAAACACTAATGAGGCTGTTCTGTTTCAAGTGAATTCATACTCAAGAAAAGAGTTATGTCAGTGACTAGATAGTGTTTCTCAAACAACTAATTAAGATTGAATTACTTAACTAGAAATTAGATAATTAATTAACTTAACTAATATGCATGTATTTCATGATTAAATAATGTCAATGAATGTCAGGAGCATATTCTATATTGTAGTCAACATGAAACAAAAATCAATTATCACATTTTGATCAGTGACTTGTCAAATCTCATAATCGTAATACCTTGAAACAAGACGGATTTTTCAGGGTTGTGACTTGATCTAAATACTGTTTACTGCAATTAAGATAGCCGTTTTTTATGGCTGCGAAATAAATTTGTCTATCTGCTACTTAATGCAACGGAACAAAATTATTTTTACTAACATAAGGAATAAAACATGATTATAGAAGTAGACTGACTTATTCACCATTCATAGTAACAATGCACATATTGCTATGTTCGAAGCGATTACGAGTTCACTTAGCCTGTGAACAGAACAAAGACTTGTGACCAAAGACCAATAAGCTAGCTATTCTGATGCCTCCTAGCCCGGATAACTAGAGAGAGAAGTCGAAGTTCGAACGGGGAAGTATATTCCGCAAAACGCCAGAAGCACTAGCGATAACAACGGACACAAATCGAAACGTATATATACAGCACAAAACAGTCCTTGGGAAGCGTTACAAAATAGCATACTAAAAGACACAACGGACCAATAGGATTTAAGATTCCTCCAAGTGGGAAATACGACATGAAGGTAAAAAGAGCTCTTTTGGCGCGAAAACAAAGAAATTCAAATTTCCAGAATAAAATTACAAAAATAGGACCTTTTCCAATTGAGTTCTAGGGATCTAACGTCCCCAACACACATCCTTTGAAATGTTCTGGTCAATCAGTATCTCTGGCGATTCCTGAGAAATTCTATTCATTTTTACTTCGATATGTTGTAATGACCTACTTTTATTAAGAGAACGCGATTGTTGCAATGCAAACAATTGTACCAGAGATTGTTTTACGGTACTTGCTTGTTTAACTGTACCGAAATACATTCATTCTTTCGTTGATTGTAACCTTGCACGAATTCGGTTACGCTCAGTAGCAACACTTGTAACCTGGCACGATCTCGGTATTCTTTCGATACCACGAGGTCGCTAACAAATATATCTCGACTACAGTCATCAACTGCCGTTTGATATTTGGCCTACGGAGGATCTTATCGGTTAACTGGCACATAGTCTTTCTGTAGTGTTGATCATAGTCAACCGCGACTTGACGCCACACTAGAATGTCATAACAAACAAATTATAACTAATTACAATGTTATCGTCTAGAATGTTTCCTGATTCACAAAGTCCTTCTTCATTACCTGATATATCATCAACCCTATAACCTATCAAGAAGGTTTACACGTTTGTCAAAGAGTCACTATGTTAACCACATACTTACTCTTTATCTTTTCCCTTTACATCAGTCTAAATCTTAAAATTTTCTAAGTAGATCTATACAAATAATTTTTTACCTAGTCATTCTGTGTTTATATCACTGGTATCTCTATTAACATCTTTAAGTGATTCTGAAATCATTACATACTTTAATATTTGTCTTCATCTGGTACTCTCATAATCCACGTAGAAAAAAATTTGAAGGATTTAGTACCAGTACTCACTAACACAATGCTTTACAGAATTACTATATTCTCAAAAATTACTATTTTAATCATATCCCCTTCTACTTAATTTCCTATTTTGGTTTTTTTAGAACAGTGAAAAAACAATCAGATTTGTGAAATAAATTAAATTCATTACACTCCAAAGGATTATAGTAACTGGAAAAAGTTTCTGAAAAACTTGTATCCGATACTGAGCCCCTGAATGCCCTGGTATGGCCGAGAGTGGTGAGAGTCAGCTCTCCCTCTCTAAATGCTCTCACATGGCCACGCGCACATAACCTCTGCCAGGAAAGTCCTACTCACAGCCTTTTCGTGAGATTACTATCGTTTACAAAATTCAGAGGATGAAGACCGAATGTCCGGCGCTTTAAGCGGGTTGATGAACACGGTAAGTCCACTTAGGGGAGTTGGAAAACCCTGGTTACAAATCAATGGTGCACGTGGGCTCCAGTATCCTGAGTGAGCAAATGGCGTATGAACCAATCGTTGGTCACCGGCTACCATTGGACCGCATCTTCGGACGTTGCTCCATTGCCTTAAGGATCAGACCATCAGGTCGAAGGCCCCAGGTGTGGCTTCCTAAGAAAACCACCTGTTTCTTTTTGGGCACCCGAGCAGTATCACAGCCCCCACACATATCTCATTTGATTTTTGTGGCGCATTTATATTTGGTGCCCTCTTGTTCCAATATCTATGTGTTCAAATAAATAAATAAAATCCAATAGTGAAGAAATTTTGTAGAACAAGTGAACGTATTCAACAAATTTGTGCTAAATAGTTTAACTACGAATCTCTTATTATCACTCTGGACAATATCATCTTCGATAACTTCATGTAGAAATGTGTAGTATGATCATTCTACAAGTATTAAGTCAGTTTGTTCTGATGATCTTATTTCTGAGTAGTTGTCTTCATAGGTAATACTTAAAGAAATTGATAATAGAATATTTAAAAAATAATCCTGAAAATCATTACTCTCCAATTGTTAGTATAAAAATGCTCTTCTTATTAGTTTTCAAGAAAAAAATTGACAAAAGAATTCAAGTGATAATGATAAAGAACTATCCAATAATTCAACTAATTTCAGTCTATAACAGTACATGTGAATTAAATTGATTGAACATTGATGGTCAAACTAATCCATAACAACAAATAAATCATATTCTAATTCGTGTTTATTGAATTTCTGAAGAAAATTCAAGCATAATGGTGGATAGTTTTCGTTTAAATAAGAGTTAAATTAGAATTGCCTATATATTCTGTTATTAAGACTCTTGAAATTGGGAAATATATCTGCTTGGCAGATAGATAATGAATATGTTATAATGTGAAAGCTCAGTTGTAAGAAACACTCACTCATGATATAGAATATATCTCGAACGTTAATTACTCTTTAAGAATACTTGATATGACTAAAAGATGTTCATGAGATCTGTCAACGTCTCCTATGTAATATAGACGAATCGATACAGGAAAACTACTCATTTTTGAATAGTATTTTAGTGGCAGAAGATTGAGAAGATCGAAAAGAAGAAAATGAGAACAAAGATTGATTAGTATGGAAATGAAGGAATGATAAACTCTGAAACAATTGATTGACATTTTGCAAATGAAATATTTACTGAATGGTTCTCAGATTTTACTAAGAGATTCTATAATTTTTTTTATTGAAATACATTTAGTTGTGTTCTCGTTCACTACAGTAAGTAAAACTAAGAGAAATCGTTCATATGTGTGGTTAGAAATCAACTAATTGTCTTAATATTACGGCAACTATGATTAGGTCATCGTTCCTACGCGTCATTTTATCAACCTAATAACTGATTCCATACTCATGCCGTTGAATCAGTGTGAGCGGTACTAACATATTATTGATGTCTTTATGAAGGCTCTAAATTTAGAATAATCCAGAATCAGTCTTACCTATAAACCCATCACAAACCTTAATAAGTTCGTCAATCCTGTAATAAGTATGCATATACACCTTCAAACTTTTCAAGTTATCTGTATTAAATCATTTATTTAAATCACCTAAATCCTGATTGGTTAAAAATAATAATAATCTCTCATGGTCATTTTTAAGTTTGCTCAAGGTCATTGATACGATATGGTTCCACCAAATATAGATCAATAATTTTCAATATCATCCGCCTACTGTTCCTCTAACAAATTTACATACTCTTAATAAATTAATTGTATGGAAAAGCACAAAATACATGAATTTCTAAATATTTTCCTCAAAACTTATGTACCAAAAACAAAAAAAGTAAACACTTTATAAATGTCACAATTGATTGATCACTGGGTGGTGATCAATGTCATGCTTGTCTAGTCCTTATTAGTGCAGATCGAATGCTATCGATCATGTTACAGTATGGCCACCAGTTTAAGTGACTCGACACTGCGGGCACTATGTATTGAGATTTAGATGGTGGTTAGAGGTAGTCTGGTAGACTGGTGGCCACATTGCAACATGATCGATAGCATTCGATCTGGACTAATAAGGACTAGACAAGCATGACATTGATCACCACCCAGTAATCAATCAATTGTGATTACATCTCAGTCCTACAGAAGGTTAATCGCGGCTCGGATAGCTCAGTGGTAACGACTATGACTGTGAAACTGGGTGACACGAGATCGAATCCGCCGAGGAGCACCAGTTCCCTAAAGATTACAGGTACACCTTGCTGACGAGTTCCAAGTAGCACGAAACCCGGGTCCAAGGTTTCCTGTTGACTACCTCCAACCACCATCTAAACTTTATAAATGTAATTGTTAGATTTTTAATAAATACATTGTACTAACATGCATTTCCAATTTAAGATATTCTAATCCTTTTTGTATGTAACATGTGTCGTTAGGTAAGAAAATCACTCCATTACTATTTTCCAAGTGACAATAATTCTTTAATTCTCTTTCTATAGAATGATACTTCATTAACTCTCTGTATTCATGTACATTTGTTCATCTTATGATTTGTTTTTTATTGATTATAATCCTTAGGTAATCTACTGAATTTTTGCTGTTTTTTTAAAAAAAAACTTACTCTTTGATGTTGTTGGGGTTTTATAGAACTGTGTTACTTTTTGATATAGAATAGATGAAATGTGGTCAATAGTGAAATCCAGGACACACGTTTTATCATGATTGTAACCTTTTAGATGTATTTACCTAAAGTTGATATCCACACTTGGATTAGGATCCAGTACAATTCACTTCAAACATCACTGAGTTATTCACTTAGTTACTGAATCTAGATAGTCATTCACTTGTGCAACAAGTACGGGTTTTAACACAATTCGAAATGGTTACATGGGACCAACTGAATCACATCACAGAGAACCAGACACATAATATTTGTATCAACAAAAAACTCACAAAGTCAACGAAAAATGTGAGAGCCAGGAGGGAATCAAATATAACTTAAAATAACCACGTGATTGTGGTTGCCAAGATGAAACTGAAGCTAAAGAAACATCGGATATCTGATGAAACAGCAGTACAATGGTTTAATACAGACTACCTACGAGATACTAACAAACTCAACAAATTCAAGATAACTCTCCACAACAGATTCTATGATCTACCTACATGATCTACTGAAAGAAAAAGAAATTACTATGGAGAACAATTGGAAAGGGATCAAAGTAGCATTAATTTCAATGTGTCAGCAGGTGCTGAGCTGCAAGAGGCAGCACCACATGTGATGGATCCTCATCAAAACCCTAGACAAGACTCAAGAAAGGAAGAACCAGAGAGACCGATGAAGGACAAGGAAGGCAAGACCATCACCGAGATTCAAGAGCAGAGAGACTGATGGGCAGAACACTTCCAACAACTCTTGAATAAGCCAGCTCTAGTGCATTCTCGGATATCGAAGTATCACTCACAGACCTTTCAATACATGCCACTCCACCAACGGTCGAACAAGTCAAGATGGCCATGAGACAAATGCAGAGTGGGAAAGCATCAGGACCTGACAATATACAAGCCGGAGCACTGAAGTCAGACATACAAGTACCTGCAACCATGTCCCACATTCCATTCGGGAGGAAGAACAAGTGCCACTGACAGACCGGAAACAAGGATGACTCATCAAAATTCCAAAGAAAGGAGATCTGAGCAAGTATGAGAACTAAGTAGACATCGCACTATTGTCAGTACGATGAATGGTTTTCAACAGTGTCGCTGAACTAGGTGACAAGTTCAGTAGACGCCCAACTCCAAGATCAACAAACCGGATTCCGTGAGGATTGGTTGAGCGTGAATCAAATCGTGACACCACGGATCATCGTTGAAAAACCAATTAAATGGAACTCGTCACTACACATCAATTTCCTTGATTGTGAGGAAGCAATCGACAGTGTGGATAGGAGAACATTATGGAAACTTCTTCGACACTATGGAGTTTCTGAGAAGATTGTCAACATTATCCGGAACTCATACGACGGAATACAGTGCAAAGTCGTGCATGGAGGACAGCTGACAGATGCATTACAAATGAGGATCGGCATCAGAAAAGACTACTTATTCTATCCTTTACAGTTTCCTCTCGTGGTTGACTGAATAATGAAGACCTCGACATCTGAAGCGAAGCACGGAATACAATTGATAGGTCGGATGCAACTAGATGATTCGGAATTCACAGATGATCTCACCCTTCTATCCTATACACATCAACAAATACAGATGAAGACCGCCAGTGTATCACCAACCTCTTTATCAGTAGACCTCAACATACACAAAGGAAAAAGCAAGATCCTCGAATATAACATGGAGAACACCGACCCAATCACACTTGGTGGAGGAGCTCTGGAAGAGGTTGACAGTTTCACCTACCTGGTCAGCAGCATCATCGATGAACAAAGACGATCTGATGCAGGTGTAAAGGCAAGGATTGACAAAGTAAGGATCGCATTCTTACACTTGAGGAATATATGCAACTCAAAACAACTGTCAACTAATATCAAAGTCATAATCTTCAATAAGAACGTCAAGACAGTCAGTTCTACTGTTCGAGACTGAAACTTCGAGAACTACTACAACCATCATCAAAAGGTTGCAAGTATTTGTAAACAACTGTCTACTCAAGATACTCAATGTACGTTGACCGGATACCATCAGCAACAGTCAACAAACCAGCTTCGATCTGAAGAGGAAATTAGGAAAAGACATTGGAAGTGGATAGGACGTACATTGATGAAACCATCAAACTGTATCACGAAGCAAGCACTAACTTGGAATCGTGAAGGAAAACGGAAAAGTGTAAGGCCAAAGAACACACTGTGTCGGGCATTGGAAGCAGATATGAATAGGCTGAATAGCAACTGGAAAGTATTGTCTTGGACAGTGTTGTATGGAGAATGCTGATGAGCGGTCAATACTCCTCCATGAAGAGTAGCAGGAGTAAGTAGGTAAGTAATATTTTGTTTATTTTGTACGTATATACCCATTTCAACTGTATTACTTTTCGCCCGCTTCTGTACGCTTTTACACGAGATTTTACGCTTTTTTGCTCTATTATACGTAATTATTTATATTTATAAACTAGAAAACGCGTCACTGAGAAACTCAGTAACACAGAACTACTGAAGTTCCTAGAATCTTAGTTCGTGCACCTCTCTGCCACCTAATAAAAACTGATAATAATTGAATTATTGCATTATTTTATTACGACCCAATCCACTAACTTTCATTTATTAAGTAGTGATGCAGATATTAATGATTGTAACACCCAGGTTTCAACCATTCTGTTCCTCGTTCACATTTCCATTAAATGTACTTTGTTTTAGGTTAGCCAAGTTGTGCGCCTCAGAGATAAGTACATTACTCTGTATTAGACAAATGAGTTACTCAAATAATCAGAAAGGTTTTGTATGGATATTTTAGTAATTTTAATAGTTGAGTATGTGAGTCAATTGAAACTAGACCACCATGGAAAACCTGAAAGTACTGGATGGCCGTTTCATCCTATTGTAGGACATTTCAGCAATGCACATCCACGAACCCGCTTGGCGGTATTCGAACCCAGGACCTATCGGTCTCTTGCGCGAGAACGCTTAACCTCTAGACCATATAAACTTATTCCATAGATTGATTTGATTTTAATTATATCATTCAATTATTCAATTACTTATTTTCATTAATAGTACTATAATTTGTAACTTAAGCGAACTATATATATTTTTTTAGTATATGATTATCCATCAGTCTCATATACAATATAATCATGTTTCATATCAGAAGGGATTTTGTGGATATTATACTAATTTCAATGGTTGGGATCATCAGTCATTTGAAGATAGATCACCATAGGAAACCTGGAAGCACTGGTTCTAATCTCGCGAGGCGGGATCGTGGATATACACTACTGAGGAGTCCCACAATGGGACAAAATGGTCGTCCAGTGCTTCCAGGTTTTCCATGATGATCTAGCTTCAATTGACTCATGATCTCAACCACTGAAATTACAATCATGCTTGTTTGATTTTGTTCTTAACACCATTATTTTGACTTATTGTCTCCTTTCAAACATTCATTTCATTTACATGAACAAAAAATTTCAATCAATCTTTTCTACCTAAATCATATTAATCATTATAAAATTAAAAGTGTTTGTATTAATTGTTCTTACTTTGTTTAAATGGAATGCAATGGATCTCTTTCTTTTTCTCTGTATGATGAAATACCTTGATACCTTGTACACATGTATATTGTCTGTGATCACACAATGTAAAGTATATAATTACTTCTATTATATCACATGTTACACCTATCATTTCTTATCTCATTCCATCATCTGAATGTATAAAACGATTTCATAGTGTTGTTATTAAATTAAAGAATTTTAAGTCAATTTCATTTGTAAATCAATCAATCATCTTCTTTAGACTAATCATCCTTTCCTTATTCTTGTATTCATTTTTACAGTTGTCATTTTGATGTTTCTTTTTGATATCATTCCATAAAAATTGATTATCTTATTTGTTCTAATCAACTTAATTGTTTATTATTTATTATCAAGACCTGATCAGTATCTAAGGTAGTAAGTCACATAGATAATAGTACTCAGTTAGTTCACAGTAAACCTTTGATCCAATTTTCGTCAGAAAGGTGTTCATGAAATCATGAGGAGATTGATGTTTCATGTAAGACTTGAATTACCGTCATTCAGCTTAATAGCCAGAGACATTACCACTAAAATATTTGGTCCACGAATATTTTACTTACTGACAACTGTTATCCCTCTTAGAGAGTAGTCTGCCAACCAGATATTCATACTGACTGATCTCAAAGCATTAAACTAAGTCATAATTATCAGTATGGGGATTTGTGAAGACTGTAGTATTTTAACAGCTGGTTTATTGGTTTAGAGGTTAAGTGTTTGCACGCGATGTTGAAGGTCCTGGGTTAGAGTCCAGTGTGTGGTATTATGGATGTGCACTACTGAGGAGTACCATAGTAGGACAAAACGGATATTCAGTGCTTTAAGGTTTTTAATGATAGTTGAGTGTAGATTGACCCTTGAATTCAACTGCTAAAATAAGTTATAATTATCAAATCTAGTAACTAGGACTATAAGGATGGATGACTTGAGTTTGAGTCCCATGATCAGTATCAGTTCCATCAAAACTATAGGCATACCATTTTAACAAGTGGTAACTTGCTGGAAACCTAAGGTTTTCTATCGACAAGTTTTATTATTCGAGCACAAAGAAAATTTAAGTAGCGTAAACTAGCATATTTGTACTTCTATTGAACGTCACAGTTACCCAGGTTATTTGTTGACAATTTACAGAGTGAAAGTAATTGTCATCGGGAGTTTTTGTTATAACCTGTGGCCTGAGTGCCCTGTTAATGTATAACGTAACAATACCGCCAATTAGAGAGCAACGAATTATCGATCGGACCAAGGATGCGTAAAACAAATACAAGCAGACTAGAGTCCTGATTAGTCCTGCTTTTCGCCTAGCCCAGTCAGTTAAGTCCAGAACACCAATCTCAGCCTTTGCAATATGAATCGTTCATTTCAAACATACTGGGTTTATATGCCAACCAGATAGACCAAATCGTACCATAAAATAGAAAATAACATTTGTACAAGATTTGGCCAAATGTGGCTGTGAATGTGGGAGGTAGTGATTAATAAACAGGGAATAATTCAAGAATGGAAAGTCGTATGCTAACAGTTCATAGGTTAAACTAAAGCTTATGATTAGAGACATGATTATGAACAGCTTAGTTATTTAATAATTATACGATAAAAATAAACGCATATTATTGGTTCATAAATGGATCTCAAAAGTTACCATTCATTATGCTTATTGGGACATAACAGTTTTATCGTGACACGGAACTCCAGAACATAGAATTCATATGAGACCAAAACCTATGAACTATAGTTGGGATAGCAAGGATAACATCTTCAAACCACTCGTAAAAATCTTCAACCTCAATAGAACAACTTCAGTTTATCAGGAAATAACCATGACATATAACTATTAATTAAAGCAATTCAATTCAACTTGTACCACAGATTACTATTACTTATACCTCTCATTGTACGTACCACTGCTTTAGAGCTCAATACAACAACAAACAGATGCCCAATGCTTCATAATTTCCATTGATACTCTTACTGGTATCGACCTTTGATAAATACAGCCTATAAATAAAAACATTCACTACAAAATTCCTTCATTTGTTTGTACCTTATTCCTAGTCTTATATACCTTATCAGTTGTATCTCAAAGATTTATGCATCCAGAATTGCCTATCAAAACACTATCTGCTTTAATTTACACAGCAGGCTAACCACATTAGACTTCATAAACACAAATTTAGTTAAATACTTACTTTAAAAATATTTCTACATATACGTTAATCTGTCCTTAGTGTATGCGTGTTTGTTCACGTGAATGCACTTCATCTCTTGGATACAATAATAAATTTTCAATCTTCAATTAAAGTATTAAATAGTCTGTCACAAGGTCATTTTGTTCATTCCTCTACACATTAAAAAACCTTAATTAATTGGTTATAGAAAACAATCCATGAATAGACGTGCTAAATAACACCTAAATAAAATCACTTGTTTAAGAACAAGTCTCGTATATAAATATATATTATCAGTTTAACGGTTGTGGAGATTGTTAAGGTTCTGATTGAAATCATGAACCCATTGGTGTTAGACCACCATTGAAAACCTGGAAGCACTGGACGGTCGTTCCGTCCTATTGTGGTACTCCTCAGCAGTGCATATCCACGATCCCGCTCTCGGAATCGTAACCCGGGGCCTTCAGTCTCGCGCGAGAACGTTTAACCTACTGGACCACTGAGCCGGCACCCAATGGTGTTAATGCCTAACCTCAACCAATTCACGAAGTTGCGCGACCATCTTCCATTGTACTGAGGTAGACACCTGTTCTACCCGACACGGATTAGCTCCACTGATCACAACTTCTCACCAGAACTCCAAGAATTTTCTCACGAAGCTAGTTACTAGTGAGCACATGGTAATTATCAGTTTAGTGGTTGTAGAGATTGTTAAACTTTTGACTGAAATCATGAACCGATTGATGTTAGACCACCACACAATAGGATGAAACGGCCGTCCAGTGCTTCCAGGTTTTCAGTGGTGGTCCAACATCAATCGGTTCATGATCTCAACCTATATATTAGTTTGACCATTGACCAACATACTTATTTACCACTTGTAGATGTGATCCATTAAGTACAAACACAACTAGAGATCAGTATTGAAATATTCTAAAATTATTTAAAAGACTGTAATACTTGAAACTCCACTTAATGAAATCAAATGTCTTTGTTTCATTGATTTACTGCATTTCAGATTAATTTTCAAAGAAGTCATTATTCCTGGTTGTAAGACACTTGATTAGAAATGTAGGATCTGACATAAGAAGGGGTATCAGTTAGTTTAGGTTCACACAGACACACACACACATACAAACATTGATATGCTATAAATCGGTAAATAAATTAGAGAAATTTACACGATAAGAAGAAAATGGTAACTAATTAATTTAGTATGGAATGAATTTTTAAACAATTCAAATGGAATAATATGAGACATTAAAGAAGAAGAACGTTGTATTTGTAAAATCTCAGCGAAAGAATTTGAAGTAAATTCAATGTTTCGTCTGGCAATCTGGTTCAAGTTTTTTTCAAGGAAATATTTACTTCGAATTCTTTCAGTGAGATTTTACAAATACAACATTCTTCCTCTTTAATTCAAAAGGAAGTAGATATTTTATCTTTTGCAATTGGTAAGTTTAAATAAAGCTGGAACAATAAAAGTAGGAGAATAAGATGAAATTATCTACATAATTAATTCTCATTGGTTGATTACAACCTAGAAACGATACCGCATTCTGTTAGATTTATTGTTCTTGATTTATTTTTAAAAGTAGAAATGGAATTGAAATAATGATGAGGTTGCAGCGTGGTGTCGAGTGGAGATTGACTATGAACACCGCTACCAAGAAAGTCATGCTAAATGACTCCATAAAATCCCCCGGAAGCCAAATATCAGAAGGCAATTAATGGACCAAGTCGAGATATATTTGCTGGTGATCTCGTGGCATTGAAATGATCCCGAGATCGTGCCAGGATACAAGCTTGGTTACAGAACGTAACCGAATTCGCGCGAAGTCACAATCAAAGTGTGTGAATAATGGATGTTTTTAGGACAGTTAAACAAAAGCACATTAAAACAAACACTGGTACAGTTGGTTATGGTAATAATAGTTTTTATTAAACCAGTCGTGTTCTCGTAATAAATATGAGTCACTATAAGCTAAGAATGATACATAACTCATTATTTACAAAGAAGATAAAAATGTAAATGCACTTGTATCAGTGAGAATGATTTGGTCTCTTACTACCAAATATATCCAAACATTAGTCATGGATACTGCTTGAACCCCAATGTGGAATTCACTAGTGGGACAAAAACCAAGGAGTGCTAAATAATCGTTTCAGTTCAGTTATGAGGCTTAACACCAATACAGATCATCAATAGAATCAATCTTTAAATAGACTATATTACTGAAATCGTAAGGTAATTAATTGTCCCAATGGGACTCGAAGCCACACCATTCAGTTTAATAGTCTGACGTACTACCATTCAGTTATCCAGTTAGAGACTGACCTCTTGCAGGAATGAGATATTTACATTGTTGGTAACGTATGTTCAATTTTACCGGAGAACTTCTCCCTCTGTATTTCAGGGACGCCTTAATAACGATTTCCAACTGCCACAAAACCTAGGTTCAGAGATGTTCTGACGACTACGTTGAATCACCTTACATCAAGCATAATGCACGTGATATCGAGTCATTTAGACCAATTGTAACAATATAAATTGGTTGATGAAATTCGATGAGCACTAAATACTAGACAAACATAACTTCAATAACTACTCGGTGATCAATTGACGTAGATTATACCACTGTAGTGTTGGTTATTATGTTAAGCCTATATACCTTATTCTAGCTTTCGGACAGGCTAATCTATTCATTCTACTTGATTCATATTTTGACCCTGTTAATTATACGCTTATCAATCCTGACTGTTTTTATATGAGCGAATATATGTGTGTGCCCTTCTTATCCTATTCATCACTTGTCTGTAGCTTAATTTTATGTGACTATAAATATTGATTAATGCTTGACTAAATGGAATTAGCTCACATGCCTTTTCCACTGTGGATTGTTTCGCTTCACTCTCTTCTCTTCGGATATCCGATATTTTGTTTGAATCAAAGATTGTATGAAATATACGTATTCAGAATTCATTCTCGTTATTTGACTTATTTAACTCAGTTATTGACTAACGCGATTTAAGTCGATGAGATATACGAGGATAGGCGACATACATATTTCGACAGCAATCATTCAATAACGAACATTCATACAATCTAATTGGAGTCAGATCCCGAGCCACTAAACCACTACGAAACTATTTTACTAATGATCTGTTTCAGAAATGCGTCCCCAAATGTACTGATTAATTCCAATAATGGTCAAACCTGATATCTGTTTGTCACAAGTCGAAAAAATAGGCAAACCACCGGACAATGATTCAACTACCGGGGTGGTAACGTGTTCTTGACCAGTAACCAAATGTCGATAGCTTTATTCTACATAGAGAAGCTAGATGTTACTCTCACTGTTAAGAATTGTCTAATTCTGTAAGTATTTTGTTTGACAGAGAGATTTGAATAATAATCAGTATGAAAAAAGGGTACGTCCCATTAATGTTATCTGTAATTTTTATTAATAATAATTACTAAACAATAAGTATTGGATAGTTGTTTGTCCTATTACAGGACTCCTTCGTAGAGTGAATCCACGATTTGACCAAACCCAGGAACTTTAATCTCGTGCACCAACGCTCAACCTCTAGACCAGTAAGCCGGCATCTAACAGTGTTAATGCCTAACTTCAATCAACCCACGATATTGCACGACCATCTTTCATTGACTGTCTTATACCCGACTTGGTTGGACTCCACTGGTCACAGTTTCTCATTAGAATTCCAGGAATTTCCTCTCAGCTTGTACACGACTATTAGTTACTATAAGGGATTATGGCAATCGTTGGGTTTTGTTGTTACAATCACGTATTGATCTGGGTCAATTAGTATAGGGAAGATTGGTGAGATCTGTTTCTGTAATACCATTATACTCATTATTGAGTAATTATACTTCGAGTTAATTCCACCATAGAGTCAATCAAAACTGATACATTTGCTTAGGCAAAACAATCCAACTTATAACAGAAAAAACTAGAACGATAATAGTAATAATAGTAACAACAACAACAACAACAACAAATCCCTTAGTATGTTTGCAAGTTTTTATTTTATAGAGTGGAGTCATGTGAACTAGATGACGATAGTATGAAGCTAGACTGGAAAACAAATTTCCTCTGCTGGTTTTTATCTCATGCCACTTTGTTGTTGTTGTTTTTAATTTGCTTGTATGTATGTGTTTCATAATCGTGTGCATATGTATGTTAGTGGTTGTTCAGTTTTGCTGGTTGGTTGGTTGGTTGGTTGACGGCTTGGTTAGTCCGATAAGTGTTTGGTTTAAAAACCTCTAGCCCCAATACCATGGATAGGTTAGACACAACCAAAACAAACAACCGACCATTCAACACACCCAGGCATCAACCATCAATAGACTAACATAACAGACTGCCTTTGAATTGATTGGTCGACGTCAATAATGGACCATAGAAAATAAATCAATAGCTATAATTTAAATTTCACTGTCTGCATAAGAATACCCCAACACCATCAACAATTATATGGACCTAACTATTGATACAAATAAGACAAGTGATTGATTTTTATGGATTGCTAGAATTACCTAAAAGGAAGAACAGAATGACCCCTTATCCTCAAGGGAATCCGGACACTTCAAATTGCAACAAAAATGATTCAACATTAATTTCAAACGATGATGATTACATAATACACACTTCATCTATTCGACTACCCTTTATTGCTGCTGGATTAGTAAACGCTGCAGTCGCTGAACTCTTAAATCAACTGTCATGTCGATTTTTTGAAATGGCTATAATCACTTCGAAAATTGCAGACAGTCAGAAAAATTCGTTAGTAAAGCAAAAAGATCAAGAAGATATCGAGAATGATGTACAAAATACATACAGTAATAGTAATTCATCGATTTTTCCACAAAATGAAGGACTTACTACTACACAAGGTCAATCAGAGTTACAGAAAAAAATGCGAATGGATTTAGATAATCTAAGTGGTCTATCATCTGACCAAATGCCCACTTTACAACTGAATAATCAAGATGTATTCACCGCTCCGCTTCACCCTCCTCATCCTGGTACTATAGCTGTTTCATCATCTTCTTCTCTTTCCATATCTTCGACGATTTCTTTGTTTACAAGCTCTTCAGAAAATTGTAACACTCTCTCAGAAATAATGAAGATTAAAGAAGAATCAGAAGTGGGATATCCACTAGAATTGAGCATTGATCGTGGAGATACTAGTAATAATAAGAATGACTATTCTACACATGCTAATAACTTTGTAAGTAGTCAAATCAATGATCAATATCAATGCCAACAAAATCATCAATCTAATTTAGCACGTATTGCTACAGTGGATTATTTAAAACGTCATCCTTGTACTTATCGTGGTTGTGGTAAAGTGTTTTTCAGTCGAACAAGTCTTATATATCATAAACAAAGTCATGCAATTGAAAAACCATATAAATGTACATATCCTAATTGTGGTTTAACATTTTGTAATGAGGCTTTATTAAAAACACATATACAATTACATGAACCAAAACAATTACGTGAACGTTTCTCATGTACATTACCAGGATGTAATAAGGTATTTGTTACACGTGAATGTCTTATAGAACATATACGTATACATACTGGTGAAAGACCATTTATTTGTGATTATCCAGGATGTACACATCGTTTTGCTAGACGATGTAATTTATTCGCACATAAACGTGTACATTTAGATAAAAATCAACGTCGTCAATATCATTGTATACATGCAGGTTGTGGTAAAACATTTTTATATTCACGTAGTTTAACTGAACATATGAATGTACATTTAGGTGAACGTCCATATGTTTGTGATTATCCAGGATGTGAAAAAAGTTTTACAAGTAAAAGTTATCTTTATGCACATAGAAGAATACATTTAAGTGGTATAGATAAATCAATTAATGCTACATGTTCTTCATCATCTAATAATCAACAATTTGATTATAATAATACTTCTATTACTGCTACTACTACTACTAATAATAATAGTAGTAATGTACCACCAATACCAGTCACAGTAACTATACCAGTTCTTCAACAAATTCATTATCCATTTCCGCAATCAATTTTATCAAATAAACAACAACTTCAACATCATCAAATTCAACATCATCATCATCAACAACAACAACAACAAGTTCAACAACGAATTCAATCTCAATTACAACATCCTCTTTTAACCAATACAAATATTAATAATATGACTAATAATTTATCAGCTCATTTATTCTATTCTAATCAACATAATTAATAAATTGAACATTGAATTAATTATTTTTTAAAAAAAATCAATACACGCATTCATTTAAACAAATGTAACTTTTTTCCATTTTAATTATTGATTTTTTTTTAAAAAAAAGAACATATCAAGGCATAATAATATGATACTTTTAAAATATATCCATGTTTTTCTTCTCTTTTTTTTGGTTTCCTTGTTTGATATTCGTTGTTTTTCTTTTTTTTCCTTTTCTCTTTTTTTCTTCGTTTGTTTTGTAAGGGGAAATATAGAAAAGATATTTCAGTTTGTAACTGATCGATAGTTGCTTCATTATGGATGATACTTTTCGTAATTGTTGTTAGAAGGATTAATTATTATTATTGTTTAAATATATAAACATTGATACAAAAGGGCATCCAAATATGTATGTGCCACATAAATTATTGAGTTTGTGTGTGTGTGTGTGTGATAAGATACTTTATGGTTGCCTAAGACGAAACAGGTGGTTTGCTCAGAGGTCCACTCTCCGAGACTTTGTTCTAGAGGTTTAATCAACAAGGCAGTAGAGAAACATTAGGAGATGAAGTCCGATATTGGTCGTTAACTATTCATATGTTCGTACACCATTTATTCCTTCAGGATCCTCGAGTTCATGTGCAATATTGATTTGAAATCACGGTTTCCCAACTCCCTTAAGTGGATCCTTCTTACTTACCAATTCGGTTTTTCATTTTCTTAATTTTATGAACAGCTACTGCGCTATGAGAAAGAAGTAATTTTGACTACCCTTTTAGTGGCTGTATACGTGAGGTCATATGAAAACACTTTGAGAGATAGGGCGAACACTTCCTTCCCTCAACTTTACCAGGATATTTGGGGCAAATTTCCGGTAAATTATCTCACCTTTGATGGTCAATCAGTTAAAAGTATGTTTATTTGTTTGTTATTGGTTATAATTGTTTGATGTGCAAAAATGGTGTGTGAAATTTGAATGGATATACATGTTCAAAAGAATTGGAATATTGTCGACTCGTAGTGATTGGTACACATAGGTTATTCTAGCTTCTGAACAGATCAATTTATTCATTCCATTCAAGCCACATTTTGTACTTGTTGATTATTATCTTATTGATCCTACTGTTTTTTTTTCACATGATCGTATGTGTGTTAGTTGCTTACCCTATTCATCACGTGTCTCTAACTTGTTTTTCTCTGAATATAAATATTGAGCCACGCTTGATTAAAACAAGTTGGCTAACTTGCCTTCTCCGTTACGCGTCACTTCGCTTCGCTTCCTTCACTATGTTTCTGTGTTTGTTTGTCTGGATCAATGTGTATGAAATACATGTATTCGAAATTCATTCTCGTATTTGGCTTATTTTATTTTATTATTCTATAACGCGACTTAAGTCGATAGTTGTATACGAGGATTGGTGGCATGTATATTTGGATAACAATCAGCATATGAATTAACTGGAGTAAGATATCGGGCCACTAAAGACCTGTATATGATTGACAGCATTGAATGAGTCAATGTGTCACAAGTATTGCTGAATATTTACAATTGTATTGTATACGAGTGATAAACTCATATGTGTATCGAATAATGTAATAACCGAGATTGTAACTCATACTAGGTGGAATGATTATTATGATCACATGGTTGGTAGTTGCTTTTTGAGTGACTGACAAAACCTTGAAACACAGGAGAATAGTATACTATAGGGAATAAATGACGCTCATCGATCACTGGATAATAACCAATATCATGTTATTTATTTCTTAGTACTGATCAAGTTCCATATCAATACAGACAACAAGGCTAAATGATTCAGTATCACAGTGCATTTTGTTTGGTTCTAAGCGGTTAGAGTCAATAAACAGGAAGTTTTGAACACCTGGATTTTGTTCTAGCATTTGCATTAAAAAAGTCAGCCCTCAATATACAAAGTTTACAATCGAAAATTCTTAATTTATCCATTAAAGTCGTACTTCATGAAGCTAAGTTTATACTATTTACGTCTAGTTCCTATTTTCCTAATTGTTACTTCACCATGTAATTGTCTACTTCACCTCTATTAACTCAATCCTCCGTAATTCCTCTTTATTTTAAATAGTAGAAATGAGAAATTTTTCTTTAGACAAAACATACTCTTCTTCATCGTCATACTTCATTCTGAGAATAATCATTTTCAGGGATGACCATGAAATAGCCGAACAAAAAAAGGAGAGGACAGTCATACTAATGCAAAAACATTGAACTGTAAGTATGAGCAGTTCTTTATAATCCAGAGATTTAGGTATTACATTATAAATGTGAAAGACAAGAGTTTACAGTTCGAAAATCGGATAATCAGAAAAACATACTAATCTAACTTATATACTATACAGCACAGAAATCTGTGTCAATCTGGATCATTTGTCTACCGTATATTTGTTTGGCATACGATATTCAAAAACTTGAAAATAAATGCGCGTTGCTGAGGGGTCTTATACTAGGACGAAACAATTGCCCAGTGTTCTCTCGATTTCAATAATTGTCTAAGATCAATCAATACCCAGTGTGAACTATAAAATTAGATTGCCTCGTGATAAGAAATAGAAATTCAACCATTTTGTAATATCACTACCCACATTAGGAATAATTTTAACTATACTATGAATTTATAGATTAAATGACGATAATTTAAATAAAGTAATTCTGCTTTTAGGATATTCCAGTTAAAGTATTCTTTGTATTTGAATTCAGTAGGATCAAGCAAATTATTAAATATGTAAACTGAATCAAAGTGCGAATATATTTCTACATTTAAGAAAATTATAATAATGTATTAACTAGTAGAAATACATAACATGTATCTAGTATTGGAAGAAACCTAGTAATTGGTTGATATGAATAGTTCTTTTCACGAACTAATATGTTTGATTAGTTGTGAGTGGTGAAGTGTATCCTTATCGAGATTGAAATGAGTATGATCAATGATAGTAGATAGTCATCAAATTATACTATGGATTGACTGAAATTTGCTATTGTTGACAGTTGAGTTCTAGGTTAATGGTTTTAAGTTAATGTATTTGTGAATATGTTTGTAAAAATGTACATTTGAGCAATCAACATAATACATAAAAATATACGGTTATTTCTTGATCCTGAAACTGACTACTTATTTTGGGGTCTTTCAATTTCAGCTCGAATCTTTTGCTTAATTGTTTCAAAACTTCCTTGTAACCAAAAACACATTTTCCTATAAATCTCATGACCCTAGTTTTTTACGCTATTTCATAAATCATCAAAATACGAATCATTAAGTTACTGACAGTGTATATCAAAGAGTTATATTCTTTTGGAGAAACCATTCTCAAGAAACTGAAGTACAATTCCATCACTGGTGGTATCCCGTAGCTGAACAGTCCTAAACTAGGGAGAACCCCAGTTCTCACATTCAGAATGAACTAAAACTTTTTACATTTTAGTCAACATATGAATATAGCCACTAAAATTATAAACTAAATTAAATGAACTTACTAACCAAGTGCATGGGTATGAGAGACACCATAAGTATGAGGACTAACGATGCCACCTGGTTCCCTGTACCAAAGTAAGTGGGACAGATATAGAATCAGGGACTTGGTGGTTGAAAGTCAGATGACTTAACCGTGAAGATGCTAATTAGGATTCTATGTAAAATATGAAGTACCCTAAAACGCCTACTACCAAATGAATGGCACTATAGTGTTTTCTAACTGGTGAATAATTATAACTTTTGAGTAATTTTAGGTAGGCAATGAACGTAGACATTTTGCATCATTCTCGAAAGTTATAACAGCTACATACCAACTGATCGTGGAGATACTTTTGACAGAACTAATGGATGTTAACCACTGAATTAAATAATTGAATAAACGTTGATATTTTTTTAATGGTTAGGGTATTTATGTCCAGTTAAATTTATATATTGCTAATGTTGATACAAAGAATCGCAATGATCAGAAAGTCATTCATATGAATAAGGTATATTAATATCCTTAGAATAGAACCTGAAGTAACAAAATAGTTTTCATCCTGAAATGATGTTGAGTAGGTACCCCTTCAAGAAAACGGAACGAACTGGACAACCCTTTCGTTAAGGTTCAGGGGCTCTCAAAACTGTACACATATGATCTCACAAAGAATTAAGCTCAGGATATTCAGGTTATGTGCATACAATGGAATCTGGAGGCATTGAGTAATTGTTTCTCAACACTAAAACTGAACCTAAATTGAACCATTGGATTTCAACTAACCAACCACATGGGTTCCGTTCAGAACGACACCTGAATGTACTCATTTTGACCAAGTTCCAAGTTGGGAGGAAGTACGACTGAGAAATCCCAATCTAGGCTACAACAACTCTCCAATGTTTTCTCGATTACAGTGCTCCTTTATATAACATCAGTATGTAATAACAAATATCTCCAAATTTAATAAGCTTCCTCGTACAACTAACCATAAGAGATTGATCTTTGGTCGGTTAGCTAAGTTGATCAATATATTTACTAGAATCCTTAATTATAATTTGAAATATATTTGTCTAGTTGGTGAAAAACGTTTTTCAGTCTCAAGGCTATTTCTTTTAAAGTATTTTTATTTCAACATTCTCTTATTTCACTCTTATCTCTCAAATAGAGAAACTCTTAAATTGTATCGTATTATTTGCTTATCAACTCAAAGTTTCCAGGCTCATGAACATGTAAGAGCATGAAGCAATATTCGGTTCTAATTGAAGCTAGCTTTAAACACAAATTTCAAGGTTTATTGCTCCTTCGTTTCCACATCAATCATTCTGTTCTCTTTCTCTTTTCTTTGATCTTATTAACCTTCTATCGTCAAGCATCCCACTTTCGACTAGTGATACATACTACTTACATCTGTCGACATCAGTAGCGCACATCACAATATATTTGAATTTGCAAATCGTTCTAGAAACCATATCAAAATTTTTTACAGTACAAGTATGGCACATTAATGAATGTTCTGGAATTTTCCCCATTATAGCATACTATAATTTTAAACAATGTATCCTGCCCTAGACCTTCCCCCTTTTTGGATTATTCATAATTGTAGAATCTGATGAAAATTTATTGAAAATAATATTCTTCGTTCATATATTAGTGTTTTAATATGGTGAGGATCTATAAACAATGCACCATTTTTTCTAGATTTTTTCACATTAACAACTGGGTTAGATATAATTCAATTTTGAATGAACACAAGTCACTACTTATTAAGGAATCGATCTATTGTATGAAATCAATTTTACAATATTATGTACTACAGATTAACGGTAAATAAAAAACTACTGAAGACCATATAATATTGGACTATCAAAACCTAGATACAATCAACTCTATACGGTCTCAAACTTGAAACACCCAACTCGCCTGTTTTTTTTGTTTACATTATCATTTACTCACTAGATTAAAATCCAGTGATCAAATAAACCTAGTCACTGGATGGTTGGAAAAGCCAAATGGAGACCAACAGGTATATGGGTAATACAAAGCCGTCAAATTGGGTTACGAAACAAAGTAGTTCCTTAAATAGTAGGAATGAGAACAAGAGAAAGAAATACAATACAGTAATAGGTGTTGAATATTTAATAACAACTCCCGATTTCGAACAAATTAGTGTTGATATAAAAAATAAAACAATCATTCATTATTTCGGAATTGTGAATGAAAGGGAAAGGGAAAGGCGGAAGAACATGTTACTTTGGAAATTAGAGGCAGACATTGAAAGAATGAATAGCACTTACGAACAACCATAAAGGAGAACATAATATAGAATAGGTTGGAGAATCCTGGTTAGCGGCCTATGCTCCTCCAAGGGATAACAGAAGAAAGTCAGAAAAAATCCATCGTACGCAATCATCATTTGACCAGACCTCAGATCGATTTGTGGAAATCAATTACAAATTTACAAAAACAGACGAGTTCCTCTCTATTATAACATTTTTCAGGGGCAACTTATGGGGTTTATTAACCATTGGATGATATATTTGTTGTCAACTATATGCACCAACTAGAAACTTGTCAAATGTCTACGCCTCCTCTGTTTAATTCGAATTTAGGAAATCGATTGGAAGTTCATGAAAACAGTGATATCCAGTATGACGATGCATGCTTTACAATCAACCACAAAATTCAAAGAACATAACACCCAAAAAATGTTGATAATCCATTTATTTTTATAACGACAATAATATTAAATCACTTTATTATGAAATACATATTCATATCAATATTCAAGTATTAATGATGAGTTCAATTAGTTAAAACTGTCGTACTAAACCGCTGAATTGATTGAAGTAAAAAAATATGGAAAGTGGGATTTAGCTCAATTTTGGAACGAGATAAATAAGAGAAAATGACCAACTTTACGTTGATCAGGATACCAGTAGTCATAGTTTTTTAATATGCATTTACGAACACAGTCTCTATAATTTTTATATCCCCTTAGTTGAAAGCTCTCAATAGATTGATTAACTACTATCAAAAGCTCTTCCGCTTTCAAATTACTGTAAATTATTTATTAGACTATTAAACTGAATGTTTATTTTAGATTCTATGTTCAGTATATATTTAACTGCTTACTTAAGTTATAATCAGGTAATTCATGTATTTAATCACGTGAATTTCTTAACCATAGATACAGCGATCACATCTGCTGATTCACTTTCGCATTCTGATTGAGTTTGCGGACACGAAATCTACATAGCAACAACGTTGAAATATCAGGTCACTTATTTGGGCATCAGTGTCATTGATCCAAGCATAGTAGTCCGCACGGTCATCTCACTCAATGACATTACATGATATTATATTGGCCTTAAGACATGTTAGAACGTATTTTCAACGTTCTTTAGCTTTCGTTACTCATCTGATGTTCACTTTTGTGAGTAAAAATAAAACTTGATTCAGGTAAGAACAATAAACGTAGTCGGATAAGGTAGGTTCGTTTATATCGTAGTTTCTCTTCAGCTGTTCACAATTTAGAAACAACAGTAATAATTATGACAGGACCATAATTTATGGACGAATCAACCAGATTTAAGATAGACTTCAATTTTCAAGTGAAATTCATATATCGATATGGTTAAATAACATTTTGACACTATAGATGTTAGCTCGTGATGAAAACCCTAACTTATAACTCTAACTCCTATTCTCAATTCCTTAAATTAATCTACAAACCTATTTCCACCCTAGCAAGCAGTTACTTTTCAAGGTCACTTCGGTGTTGTTCAACGTCGTCCATAGAACATGGCCTCGCCATAATTATCTACTATATCATATCAGACTAATGAAGGTTAATAAAATAATGACAACCATAAATCAATTATAAAATGTCAAAATGGATGAATATTTATACGACCAAATATGAAAATTCTAAATCAGGTTTCCATAAAATGAAAATGAAAATCAACGTTACAAGTTACGTAACAACAACCGTAAAACTGGACACATCAAGAGTAAAATGAATAAAGCTAAAAATAATGACGTAGAAATGAAAAGAATTTGTAATTTAGAACATGAAATAGGATATTACACAACTAAACTATAATAAGCTAGAAGTTACCAGGGTAATTCGAAATTTACAACAGTATGTTTTGCAATGCATAGATTCAGTTTTAATCACTGATAAACATAGTAAATTCGAGTTGGCTTGAATATTGATTATTTTGGACGATTTTGAAATTTCGACACTGTGTCCACTATCAAATAGATGACGGGAAATTACACTATTGAAAGACACTGAGCTTTTAATCTCAATTGTTGTGGGATGGGTTTCGACATGTTAGCTTTTCACTTCGTTCTTCCTATGTAAATACTTTATTTAGCACTGGTAAATAAGAATGTAGATAAAATGAGGTTGAAATTTTTTAGAACTGTATTTTAGTACTTATATAGAATAGTTGATCAGTGTGCTGAACTAGTTTTTTTTTTACGTTATACAATGATTAATCGGTTTTAACACTCATTCAGAAAGTCCCAATCATTTGAAGTCATACTTATCGAATAGTAATTTTAAATATTGGGTAATTAAATGATCATGGAGTTCAGACAAACGTCATCGACTTCTAAATATCCTTCCATGTATTTTAGAAAAATTCATAGACATGTTAGCATCGTGTTTGACAAGCGACACACCCTTATGATTGACTCACAATGTATATGACATATTTATGCATTATAAAATAGATTAGATTATTAGAAATAGGTTCCATGTTTGCTTTGCAGAAATTGAGACAATCTTGTAGGTAATAACTTTTCAATGAGTCAACCAATCTTGAGTGTAAATTGGATTTATTAAAATCCTCTAAAAAGCATATCGCACTCTCCATTAATAGTGAACAATGTATTTTAATTGATTTATTTACAAACAATAGCTCACAATGAACCTATTTGGTATGACTAGTCGATGAGCTTATATACTTCTGTATCTATAAGCTGTAACAAAACATCATTCGACTTTCAGATTTGACCTGACTTTAACCTTTTCATAAAGTTGAATAGGAAATGGGGATTTGCGAAGATAACCGAAATCAAAGCATAAAACTGTTACAATATACGAAAGAATGCAACTTACGTTTACTGACAATTCAGGTAGAAGCGTCTTAAAGTAAATAACTTTGTTTACTTCATTTAAAGTTAGGCTCTTTAGAAATTTAAAGCATATTCACATGAAAGTCTGGACACCTTTAATAACTACAGTGTAAATTAACACTTTTTTAAATATTTCTTTGCACTTTAAAATTTCTTTCTACATGACGAATTCCCATTGATCACACTACAACATTGCTGTTTATCGAAATGAGTTAAACTTGTCAATATGAAATTCACCATCCATAATATTATATGACTTAGTAAAATTGTTATAAATGTTCATTGGTTTGTCTTTTCTCATATCTTCGGTATATTCAAACAAGTACTTGAAACTCAGTCAGTCAATAACAACAACGTGGAACTTCGTACGCACGTACATCAGTTCGAGTTGCCATACCACATTAGCACAGAGATGCAGTTATCGATTCAAATCAAATAGTGGTAGAGATAGTAGGAGTATAAGCAGTAGTTGGGATGATTAGGGTTTGGAGATGTTATTCACGGAGTATAATCCAGTTAAATAAATTTGTAAAGTAGAAAAAGGAGACAAAGAGGAATCAGAAGATTAGAATTTGGAAGAACACAAAGAGTGGATGCACCTGCGCCATTGCAAACGATTTTGAGCCATGTCATTCAGGGTCTCTAACCATCTGTTGCTATCATCTCGCAGTCCCCAACCAGGTAGTCTACACCTACCAACATGACTCAGTCCACTTGTCAGTGGCTTCATCGATTTGTGCCACGTTTTGTTCTGACCGCCCCTAGCTTTCTTCCAACCTAATCCCACACCATAAAACATCGCACGTCGAGGCAGTCGGTGGTTCGGCATACGTAACACATGTCCCAGCCATCTCAACTCATGAAGTTTCACTACTTCATCAATCGATTTGCCATCCTTACCTAGTACCCGTTTCCTAACAACTGCATTACTTACTCGGTGACCCCAGGATATACGAGCAATGTTTCGAAGACACCTATTATCAAATGCTAACAACCTACCAATATCCTCTACTCTTACCGGCCATGTTTCACTGCCATAAAGTAGGACGGATCGAACTGCTGCGCAGTAAACCCGTTCTTCGATTGGTAGACGGATATCTCACCTACGCCATAAGTGACGCAAGTTGGTAAAAGCTAGTCGAGCCTTCTGTATCCATGCTGAGATTTTGTCACATACCAGACCACAAGGGCACCTCTAACAGAACTCAAGACCACAAGGGCTGATGAGACTTCTAAGATAAGTGAAGCGATAGACACGCTCAACTACTTTACTCCCTATCATTAGTTCGGGTGTCGATGCAACCCAATCCTGAAGCAACATTTTGCATTTCAAAGGAATGAATCACATGCCGAACATGCTTGCATTGTTGCTTCGAGTGGTCAGAAGACTCTGTATTTCGTCAGCGTCTTCACCAAATAGAACTATGTCATCGGTATATTCTAAGTCAACAAGTGAATCTCCTAATAAAGTTCAACCCCTGGAAAGTGTTATCCCTAAAAGCACATCAACGACAAAGTTAAACAAGTATGGAGGAAGTGGACAGCCCTGACGAACATCACTTGACGTAATAAATTCTGATGACAGTTCGCCATAAGCTTTCACTCGACCAGTTGTGTTCGAGTTGAGAGCCTTTACAAGGTTAATGTACTTCTTTGGTACTCCTTTCAGTGACAAACACTGCCATAGAACCTCATGATCAACAGAGTCAAAGTACTTGAAACTACCAGACGAATCATAATAGAGAAAAACTTGAAAAAAATGTAATTGTTTAGTTAATATTATGAAAGTCACTGAATAACAGTCAACTGATCACTGACTAGTGACCGATGTCATGTTTAACTATTCCCTTATGGTAAATCAAGTGTTATAGACCAAGTGACAGCGTAATCATTAGTTTAAACGACTGAACATCGCATGCACTATGCCGAAATGTTAGGTCGTTGAAGGTAGTCAACAGGAAACCCCACTTGACCTCAGTTGCATACGAGACAGTAATAGCTACCAAGGCATATGTGGAATCTTGAGGGAACAGGTCCACACTGGTGGATCTGAAACTGTCACCCAGTTTCTCAATCTAAGACGTTACCACTGGGTCATTCGGGACGTAAGTGACCTCTTGTACGACTGACTGATCACTGCGTATTGATCAATCTTTGTCTAGTCCTAAATTAGGGTCGCCTGTAGACTGTCTTCAACCACTCCAGAAAATTGTTTCATAATGTAACTTACACAACAAACTGAATATGAAGGAAAACAAGACTATACAAGGGAACTTATTGTTGAATTCTTCGAAGTATTTTTTCTGCAATACACCATGATGTTTTTAAGATTATTTAAAGTAAACAAAACTGCTGAACAAATGTATGAGCTGTAGTTCACTGAGTTTAATAACTCGAATTTCAACTGTTGAATAGTTTCCTACGTCAAAAATCATCGAGAGTCATATAGAAGCGCCACCTCACCCACTCCCATAACTGTCTTTTAAAATTGTATGTTGTTCATTCCGTAAAATACTCTACTATGGCTTGAGTAACAAAGTAGTACATTGCCAGTGATATGTCAAGAATTTAAAATGTCTTCATTGTACGTGTACGTATCCATAAAAGCATTAAGCATAAATACCAAGTTTTATGTTTTTTTTTTAAAAAACCGAAGTCCTGACCATATATAATTCACATTAGATACGATACACCCATTAAGGAAGGTCATCTGTTTAACAAACATTACAAATGAACCAATCTAAGGTCAATAAACTATGAGTCATCCAACCAAACTCGAGTGACTTACAAAATAAGAGACCGACAAAGGCTAAAAATCAATAACAACACCACATAAGGTTATACACAATCACTACCCATATTTGTACAGGGTTTGTGGATTTTACACAAGTAGCATTGAATAATTTTAACACTATAAAAAATTGACTGAAGTCGTAACCACGGCACTTAACGGTAACCTGATAATCCTAATCTTTAGACATGCATCGCAAAATTTGAAGGTTACACCTCCTATATCTAATGAGGTCGTAGATGGGTTTTGTCGAGGTGTCCCATACTAAAATGAAACTGTTATCCAGTACTCCTTCGTTTTCAATGATACGCCAATTAAGATAAATCTAAAAACAATACAACCTACCAATTGAATGAAACTATACGAAGTTGCTTAAGACTACATCACTTACATAATGTTCGAATTCGCACATTATGAAATATTCCAAACGATATCAAGAAATAATGACATCGTAATACATATATATATATGACTGTCAAGAATGAATCAAGAAATAATCAATACTTTATGATAGGCAAGAAATTAAAATCAGACATTAATTTATCGATAAAATCAGATGAAAAACAAGTCAATGAAATTACAAGGTCACATGAAATACCAAAAAAAATGATGATGATAATAATAATAATTGGTGAACACACAAATAGTTGGTTGGTTAATGAATGAATGGCATTTGTAAAAAGAAAAATACTACAGATTAATGAGTCAACTACAATCATTATTACTGCATCGTCAGTGACAACTAATACTGGATAATTTTTTGTACAAAAATGTTATCGATCATTCCATTTATGTTAAATAATCGTCAAAATCAAAATGATCCAAGGTGAGTGACACTATTTATCAATACAATCTGTTACCTGATCATCAGTATCACACGGTTGCAGAATTGTTGATTGTTCAATAAATTCTTCCATTTTGATTACTTCTGACTCTTCTTTAACTTTAACAGTACTGATAGAAACAGGAACAGTAGAGATGGTGGGATTTGTAGTATCTGAAATAAGACTGGTTGCAGAAACTGTCGTAGTAACAGTGGGAATAGCACTAGTAGTATTGATAGTAGTAGTAATAGTAGCAGTATTGGGAGTGGTAATGGAAGCAGTACTGACAGAAATTTGACTGTTTATGACAATAGATTTAAGTGTTTCATTTGTTTGTTGTGGAGTTGTGAGAAAACGTGATAAACTCCTTGGTTGTGCACCACGAATGTGGATATTGCTGTGACGACGTAAATCATACATACGGACAAATGAAGCTTTACATTGATCACACACAAATGGTCGTTCACCTGTATGTCGACATATATGTTCACGAAGTTTATTCAGTTTTGGGAATGCTTTACCGCATTCTTTAAATGGACAGATATGTGGTCGTCTCATTCCTGGATTCCCACTTATAGGAGAAATCGGACGCATCGGAAGAGATACACTCGATTTTGGTGCAATAGCTGGGAGAGGACGATTTTTCATAACAGCTGGTGCTATCGATATCTCATTTCTTGTTTCTAATGGTTCCGGCTTTGGTAAGATATATGGTGAACTAGTAGTTATTTCTGGATTGTTCTGAATATCCAACCTTGGGTCAGAAATATCAAAACTAGTCTCTGTCATACTATTAGTGTTAGGGATTTGAGACAGTCTTTCAGCACGTTTACGACCGAATACGTGTGTTAATTCATGACGTTTAACACCGTATAGTCGGATAAATGCAGCGCCGCAACCAGGTTCACGACAGACGTAGGGCCTTTCACCTGTATGTGACCGTAAATGCTCTTTGAGCTTGTTCAGCTTTGAATAGGCTTTACCGCATCCAGCATATGTACAAGCATGTCGACGCCGTGAATCCTTATCAGCCGCATAAAGATGAGATAATTTGTGTCTCTTTAAATCCTCTTCTGAAAAGTACCTGACATTACAATTCGGTGCATCACATGGTATCGGACCAGTGCCAGTATGTGTTGATATATGTTGGTTCAAGCGATGCCGTCTAGCATACGATTTATCACATCCAGGATATGTACAATGATATCTACCCAATTCACTAACAGACTTAATGTTAAATAGTGCTCTGGGGTCAGGAATTACCACGGATGACTGAGATGATTCGGACTTTACAGTATTTACATCATTATTGTTGTCATTACTATTATTATTACTACCAGTAATATTATCTTTATTAACTGAAGCGTTTACATTGAACGTTTCCCACTTATACATTGCGTTGTATTTTTCATCAGCTTCTTTCAATGCTTTATTGAATTCTTCTTCAGTCAAAGTAGCTGATGGTGGGCAATCTAAAAGATGCATACTCCAATGATCACGAAGATCACGTCTACGTTTAAATGTTGAAGTACAATGAGGTTCTGGACAGGTGAAAGGACGCTCACCAGTATGTGTACGTATATGTTCCATTTGATTGAATCTACTGTGAAATGACATTTGACAATTAACCATAGGACATTTGAAGCGTTTTACACGTCCAACAGGACGCTGAGTGTTTTTATCGTCAGAGACATGTAAGGATTCAGCTTGACTATGACTTCGGTCAGATGATAAAGGAACTGTAATATTCTCAACATTCGATGGTGTCACAATCATACCACCAATATTATTATTATTATTAGTAAGGGTTGCAGCAGACGAAACAGCTGTACTAGTAACACCAACATTACACAAACTATTTGGTGAAGTAATTATACCTCCAGTTGTATTCAGTCCTAATCCGGATATATACGTAGACAACGGAATGGCAGATAACAAATTGGGAAGTAATGACGCTGTAGGGATTGTTACTGTGTTGACTCCACTGCTACCACTACTAACACTACAAGCATTACTAGTGTGGTTACTATTGTTGTTCACATTACTACCATTAACATTAACATCGATCATACTGCTGTTCACCATCGGAGTACACATTGATCCAGCTAGCTGACTTATCATGTTCACTGTGGCACAATTCACAAGCACAGCAGCAACAAGTGGATTCAGTGCAGTCCCACTATTCTGTACAATATTACTCGTCAAATCTGTCACACTATTCACATTAGGCATACTCATTCCCGTTGAATTCACAACTGGAGAATGAAGCCACAATGTAGGCAATGCATTGGAAACAACATTCGGCATTTGCACACTTCCTGATCCGTTCATTTTACCCGACAGTATAGGTTGAAGTGCAACATTTTGTATGGTGGGAGCAACATGTGGTGTACATGTGAGTAGATTGTGAATCACATCATTCAGAGGTAAAATTCCAATAGGTTTAACCGAATCTGTGGTTACGGTCACTGGAGTTACATTTCCAGTGGCTTCATCCACTTTAACATTCGACACTGGGATGTGAGATTCACCTTTCATATGAGAGTCATTTGAATTCATATCTCCATCATTCCCATTGTAATCTTCCTCCGCATAATCTTCTTGTTCTTTGTTTAATACATCATCAAATGTTGCATCTTCCTGTTTCATACGATCTTCATCTGGATCTGTGGGTTCTACAATAACTATTTCATCATCATCATCACCACAGTTAAGTAGTTGAGTCAATTCTGGATTTTCTATTTTAATTGAATGAGATGAATGTTTTGAATTAGTAGATAATTTGAATTTTGAGGATGATTTCATTGATGCAGGCATGAGAGTAGGTCGATGAAGCATGATTGTGATTTTGATTTAAAATATCCACAAGTATAGCTGTATGTAATTTTAGTGAAACTCCAAATGGTAATCTGTAATCCGAGTTACAGGATATTTGAAATATTGTTTAAAAAAATAACAGTTAAATCCAAGCATAGAAAGTCTCCAATCATTGGTTTCATGTGAGGGTATCTAACCGGTTTAAAAATCGAACATTTCATTAGTGTTATCATGTATCACCCACGCGGGGCGATAAGGCAGATTAGTTTTCTCTGTAAGTGGGAAAATAAAACTGTTCACGCCCTAAAATAAATGAGGGGTCCAAATAATTCTCCTTCTATTCTCTACCCTCCTTATGTTTAAGTGACAGCTAGTTTACAAAGGACGAAAGAAAAACCAAGGTCGGTAAATCGAACTGCAGGTCGCAGTTTATCGTTCTGATTGGTTTATGCTAAGCTAGTTAATTTTAACCAATCATAGAGCGTGGTCTCTTGCTTTACTAACCTGAGCTTATGACCGCACTTAGGCCGCGGAGCCTGTTGTTTAATTTTCGGGCATGTTTGTTACAGACATGAAAACAACTAGTGAATGAGAGACAAATAAAATGAGAGAGCCATCTTGAATCAGGCTAAATTCATTGTACGTGGTCCCTCCTTTCTCTCTCTTTCTCTGTCAAGGCTTATTGTCGTAAATATACACACATAACTAGACACACCAACCGCTACGTGTCTCTATATGGTTCTCTCAACAACCATTGAGGTACCTTAGCCAATGAAAAATTAGGACAAAACAAAGTATTTCAGTAACACAAAGTCTCAATGAAAAAATCAGCCTCGAGTACTGGCGAACGTTTTTCTAATTTTTCACGCTACCTCGTCTATAATCAGTCTTTGTTCTAACCCCTTAACATATGGGGATGGGACTTAGCTAAAACTGTATATTGCCAAAACCAAATAAATGACTTGTGTGTCTGAAGGAAATTTTTAGCGAATTTTTCCGTCTGATATATATATGCATATCTATTTATAAGTCATTTATAAATTATTGTTAAAAGAGGTATAGAAAACTTGTGTATTTCTCACTGAGTTCCAATAATTATTCATTCCATTCAAAGAAATTTCACCTAGTCCTCGATCTTTACTATGGTTCGTAGCTTTATGAGATATCCTTGATAGTTTTGTAATTTTATTTTTAATCGATTTCATTATATGAATGATGAATGGCAACAAAATAATAAAAGGAATATTTATGTAATTATATTAGTGTCTCAGTCAGTCAGTAACAACGTAGGACTTCGTAAGTACGTACATCAGTTCGAGTTGCCACACCACATTAGCACAGAGATGCAGTTATCGATTCAAATCCCGTAGTGGTAGAGGTAGTAAGAATATAAGCAGTAGTTGGGAAGATTAGGCTTTGAAGATGTTATTCACGGAGTATAATCCAGTGAAATAAATTTGTAAAGAAGAAAAAGGAAAGGGACATGAAGAATTCAGAAGATTAGAATTTGAAAGAACACAAAGAGTGGATGCACCTGCGCCATTGCAAACGGCTTTGAGCTTTGTCACTTTCAAGGTCTCTAACCATCGGTTGCTATCATCTCGCAGTCCACAACCAGGTAGTCTACACCTACTAACATGACTCAGTCCACTTGTCAGTGACTTGATGGACTTGTGCCATGTTTTGTTCTGACTGCCTCTAGCTTTCTTCCAACCTAATCCCACACCATAAAACATCGCACGTCGAGGCAGTCGGTGGTTCGGCATACGTAACACATGTCCCAGCCATCTCAACTCATGAAGTTTCACTACCTCATCAATCGATTTGCCATCCTTACCTAGTACCCGTTTCCTAACAACTGCATTACTTACTCGGTGGTCCCAGGATATACGAGCAATGTTTCGAAGACACCTATTATCAAATACTAGTAACCTACCAATATCCTCTACTTTTACCGGCCATGTTTCACTGCCACAAAGTAGGATGGATCGAACTGCTGCGCAGTAAACCCGTTCTTCGATTGGTAGACGGATATCTCACCTACGCCATAAATGACGGAAGTTGGTAAAAGCTAGTTGAGCCTTCTGTATCCGTGCTGAGATTAGTGTCTATTCATATTAGAAATTTGTGACAAATTTTCCTCAATTTAATTTCCATCATTCCTAACTTTCAACAACGGATTAGTTCAAACTCTAATAAATTCTATTTGTATTGTTTAGCTGTATTTTTGAGACTATGGAGCTGGTTAACAGATACTGTGAACAAAGCCAGTTCATCAGATTTGTTCGTATATACTACTCATGACCGTAACTGGCTCAAAGATAATAATTTGACTAGAAGTATCCTATTTATCTCTTTATTCATAATGTTTAATTGACTAGTTGAATGGTCAGATTTCACAATTCAGATATTTTGGTTTTAGTATCAAGTTCACAAGGCGATACTTCGAATTTCAACTGATTACAGATATGATGGTAGTTAGGGAAGCGTTTAAACCTTGACTTTATACAACTATAAGTCACTGATTAATAATTTGAACTGTTTAGAGATGTATAAATTTCCCGATGAATTGATTCACGAGATGATATTATTCTTATGATCGGAAGCGTTGCCTGGCATAGCTTAAAATCCATGAGAATATTGCTGAGTAGATATTCGTAAGCTACTAATATTTGACCACAGATGTCTTACAAATATTACTCGCATCTGCTGGAATCAACGGGTAAGTAATACTGAGGTTAGACGCAGAGTATTACGGAATGACGCTAAATCAGTTGATAAGGTTGTGAATCTTCTCCGACTGAGATGGCTGGGCCACGTGCTGCGTATGGCTAAACACCGAATGCCACGACGCACAGTGTTGACTAGTGTAGGGGATGGTAGAAAGGAAGTCAGGGGTGGTCAAACCAAAACGTGGCATCAATCCACAAAGCCACTAACTTGTAGTGTGAGCCATGCTGGTAGATGCAGATTACTTAGTTGGGGTCCGTGTGACTATCGTAACCAATGATTGGAGACTCTTAGTTACATGGCTCAGAATCGATCACATTGACGTAGGTGTAAACACTCTCTGTCTTCCTTTAAATCAAGAGATTAAAATCACTTCATATCTTTCTTTCTAAGAACTAACTATTTCTTCTTGTACTATATCCTTATATGCAATCTTTCTTTTACATGTTACCACCATTGACCTAATTACTCCTATGAATCCGGTGTTCATCTTGTTGTGCTCATGTGGTGAGGTATGTCAACTTGGACCGATGCATATATTTGCCTGGTCCTACGTTGTAGCTGACTGATTGGCTGATAACTTGTATTTCAAATTCATCGCATACTTCTCATTTTTCTATCAAAATCATCATTTTAACTGTATTTAAAAAGATTTTCCCACTCCTTCACCTTTCATTTTGTTGATTTCCTTTCTTGTGCAGTTTCGAGGTGAATTGTAATGATTAGGGTCGATAAATATTTGTTCTAGGTTTTATATTCTGATCGACTAATTGATTAAACTAATAGTTAAAATGGGCGTATCTTACATAAGACATTTAATCATTTGATACCGATAAAAATTGATTAATTCCTAAGTGACAGTCACTAGTGGACGTGCGATTTCATCGTGAAAACAAACATGCGATTAGAAATTATAGAAACTTCTCGACATGTATAGATAAACGGGTTTGAATGAAGATAAGGAAATGTTTGTCTTCAACCATAGGTTAATATTATCTCAAAACCCTTCACCCAGGACGGCAGCGCTTCTATACGTTGTTCAAACGAACATCCAGAAACTTTGTGAATTTATTAGCTGTAATGGACGGTGGTTAGTAGTGTAATCCAGGAAGTGAGTTTCCATCCATCTGTTTATAGGGCTTGTGGCTTAGGGCAATATCGAGATAATCCTCACAGGATGCACACATGCCAATAAGAGACTGTTCAATTGCAGTCCTTAACGTCAATGGGAAGATTCAAACAACCAATACACTATGCATTGACAAATTTGTGTTATCTATATTTCAAACGTACTCGTATACTAGCAAGGATTACACGTTTGAGTAATCGGTAGTTAGGTGCTCATAACAAACTTGTCTCATACGCATCAGTTAGAAAATGTTCAAATTCTTATCAACAGATTTACTATCTCCAAAATCAATCACTTCAGTTAACCTGAAAAATTCTCTGGGGTCGGTTCGTTGGTATTTAATGTAATCGTGACACGTATTGAAAAGATTAATTCGGTTTTTGTCAACATGCTTTTATGACACAGGCTAAATACTTATATATTCGTTAAATAGATATTGTCAACTCTTATCACCTCTGATGTAAACGAGACGTTCGTCTATTAACCAAAGGAAGAGTGTACCAAGCAACAGCTTTTTTCGGTCTACTTTATAGCTATGAAACATGGGACTTCAAATAGTAGATATGAGTAGATTACCTTTATCTGATCACTAATGACTACAAAGTATAAAATACATATGGTGAAGTATCTCGAGTGATCAGTACTGATGTTAGGCTGAGGGCATAGATGAAGTCGACAAGTGAATTGATGAAACAGAAAATCTTCATTGGTGTAGAGAGTGAGACACCTATTACACATTACTAATAAACATCCACCCCGATGCACGACTTTGGAGATATAATAATCAGTTGACATAAGGCCAGACGTTACAAAACCAATAAATTATCATTATCTGAAGTTTCTGACTGTTGGTCTGAACAGTACGTGAAAGTTTAAAGTACTTAGTTGGAGACTTTGAGCAAAATGACTGAAAATCAATGGTTTAGTGAGCTCTTTGAAACCCAATCTGAAGAAAAACAAGCTATTCAGTATTTACTGACATTGTGGTTCTCTAACTGCAATCACCCTGTTATGTGAACTATAATGATAAACTGGTTGGATAAGAGCAACGGCACCAATGAAAATTGATATACACACCCATGTAGTTTGATAATATTTCTCACTGATTCCTCAGTTCTATTTTATCGCACATATTATTTAGTAGTCAGTTCAACAAATCAATTATATTGATCATTTGTTAGCTTGTGAAAACAATGAGCTTTCAAATCGGTCATTGAAAACAACAAAATCCATACAACAAACAAATGTGAACCATTTGAGTATCACACTGAATTATTTCAAAATCACTGAAAATGATGAGAAGAGTTAACGAGAGATAATGCGAGGTGAGTGTAAGAATGAGAAAGTTGGTAAAATGAATCGGAGGATGGACAAGAATTAACAAATCTGTCTCCTTTGGTTAGGACAGTGTCACAAAATGAAACAATTGAGAAGTATATGAAGAGAAATCGTATGAACAGTGATGAATTGGAATGAGAAAGATGGAACAGTGGTTTGTGTTGTATAGGATTCCATGTGAAATTCAAATAATGGTGACAAATGAATGTGACACGACAGTGGAGATTGATAATGGTAGATTTGATCGTCAAAATCTTCAACCACGAATGCCGATTATTTCTCAGATTGCAATTTGGAAGCATATATGTGGCGTCCATAGTGCAATCCATGAGTCAGTCACTTCGATATAATCCCTTGATTCAACCATCACGAGTTTGGATCTAAATTCTATGTTGACTAAGATTGTATGTGTGGGTAGACAGTGGTTAATTATGCACAAACATGTCCCAATCACACAAGTCGATGAGATTTTAAAGTGTTCCTGATCAGTTCACCATTTCAACACACTATTGCAAATCTGACCTCAACATTCCAAACTTGACATTTCCTCCAAACATGAGTGATGATTGGAAGTGATCTATAGTGAGAAAATACCTGATTCTCACGGATGTCTTCTATTCTAGAATGTGGTGTCTAACAACCGTAGAGGGATACAGACAAAATTGTTGCTCAGTATATCTGGTCGTTGACTGACAGATGATCAGATATCTAGGATGCCCAACAGATGTAATGATTTTGTGAAATTCGAGGTTGTTTATTGCATATATTCTTAAATTTTGTCAGACACCCATCCATTTTCAGAATATGTCAATTGTTTAACTTCGATCATCTCAAGATTTAAAATATTAGTGTGCAGTTTAACCATCCGAAACTGATATAGGATGTTTGTAGAAAGTTTAGTTAGACAACGATTTCGAAAGAGGAATAACTCGGTAGTTGTATCATCGTTCACAATATCAGTAGGGATCGAGCTGATGATCTTAAGGTCCGATGACGAATTTCTGACTTCCAGACCACTGAATTCACAACCAATGGCATACAAATCACTCTTTACTCAATTTGTAGCAGTGCGAAACAATCATGCACTGCAACGGGTAGATAATATTTGTCTCACCCCGATGTGGTCGAACTCCACCGCCTATGGCTTTCTACTGGAACCCGTATGACTTACCTCTTGAAGTTAGAAACTAGTTAGCACACGATTATCAATATTATTGTTATTATTATGATTATTATTATTACTATCTAATATTAGATTTTGGTACAATGTAAAATTCTCAAAACAAAGTATTTCTATTTCAACAAGTTTCCGTTTCTTATTTCTTGATCGATCCTGACGATAAATGTTGAGTTGTAGCCAGTTAGATGGTAGCAGTTCAGGAATCGACATGTGAATAATGTGATTTTGTTTTCGATGTAATTCTCCAGCAACCACAATGTCTCCGATTGTGCTCTTTCCTAACTGAATAGGTAGTGCAATCAATTGACATAATGATCAGTTGAAACAAACGAAAGACAGATAAATCGGTGAAATATCTAGATGGGAGGAAGAGATAGAGCGTATATTGAAGCAGGCCGTCTAGTCTTTTGGAGACTTTTCTTTTCGTAGTGAAAACTAGTGACTTCATCCAGTGATCTAATCAGACAAAATTTCAATCATGTATCGGCTACAATTCAGTTAGCTAATATTGATATGTAATATTTTGTCTCTTAGAGATAAACAATTGTGGGCTTAACTTAACACACTTGTTCCCCAGTTAGGTTTGCTTAACCAGATCTAGTTGAGTAGGTAGGGGAGATAGGTATATCATTGTCGTATTTTACACAAAGTTCTATGGGATTTTTCAATTCTTTAGACTATAGACCGATAATCTGCACTAGTCCGTACGAGATAAATCGACAGAGTAATGACAGATGTTATTGACCGAAAATAAAACATGTAAAATGTTGCCATTTTTAAAGCACTTTAAGCAGACATGGATGGTGGATAACAGTAGAATCCAGGACACGTGTTCCTTCTAAATTGGGACTCGTCATCTAGATGTTCCTGAATCCCAGAGTTGATGTTCACTCCGAAACTCAAACCCAGTACCGTTCGGTTGAAACGCCATCGCGTAATCCACTTAGCTACTGATTATAGATAGCCACTGGTTTGCTCAGTATGAATTAAAATATACCCCATTGACTGATCGATTAAGATCTTAAAGATGAATGAGATGATTCAAACAACCAATATATACGTGAATTATAGCTTTTTAACAATTAAATTCACGAGTCTATCTAAGCTAGACCAGCACTTATATCCTGAAAACACTGGACGATCTTTTCATCACAGTATTGTACTCCTCAGCAATGCACATCCACGATCCCCCACCAAAGTGACTCGAACTCAGGACCTTCGGTCTCGCGTGAGAACGCTTAACCACTATACCACTGAGCCGACATCCAACGGTGTTAATGTCAAACTTCAATCGACCCAACCCTTCATCTTGAAGCCAGTCACTAGTGAGCACATGATTATTATCAAGATATATATAAACAAGATAAAGGGATGAATTCAAAGAGGAAGAATGCATTCGTAACTGAATGTTTGTGTTGTTTTAATGTTCCACTTAGTTGTTCAGATAAGACAACTGATTAGAACCATTGAATGTAATTACTGTTAGTGTATAAGACTTTCAGTCATACTTTCATATAAGTGAAGCCTATTAGGTTGCCAATATTGAAGTATACATTAATTCATACGTGATAGTTGAGTCACATTGAATCAAAATGTTAAATTGCTGAGTATTTCATATTTTCACTCAGTATACAACTGAATAATTAGTGCTCATTCAAATTAAACTAATTTGGGTTGAATCATCCTGAAATGAGACTGAAAAAGGTCATTTAAACAAAGAATAGACAGATTTCTTCTCTATGAAACTAAACAACTATTTGTATAAATTTATTGAATGAATTTTGTGAAAATTTGTTTGATTTAAAGGCAGTGTGTTTATGATAGATTGACTTTAAATGAGGTGCCATTGACAAACAGATAATACCTGACAGTTATATACACCTTCCTCAAACACAAAACTTTCTTAAGTATGAGATTATTATAAAATTATTATAGCTGACTAATGTCATGTTAGTTCAGTCCTTTAATAATAATTAAATCTTATCTATCAAGCTGGTCGGCGGCCTATGCTCCATTGGGAGTAACAGGCGTAAGTAAGTAAGTATCAAGCTGCAATGTCGTCAGTGGTCTAAGTGATTAGACATCACGTTCTTTGAGTTGAAATGTTTGGTAATTGTAGATAGTCGATATGAAACCCTAGACCTCAATGTTTTTCAGTCACGTTGTGGATATTCTTCACTGAATTTTGGTCAGTTCTCGTTAGTATAAGTGGGTTGGAGAATGCTGGTCAGTGGCTTATGTTCCATTGGGAGTAACAGGCGTAAGTAAGTCTCGTTAGTATATATGGATCATATAAGTGATAATTTAAACACTTACTATTAATTATATAAATATCATATTCATTGAATTAATTAATGACTATCTGGACTTAGTAGTTTAGTGGACAATGTGTTGCGTTTGAAGTAAAAGATTCTGGTTTCCAGTCTTAGTGTGAATATCGACACTGGGATGTAGGTACATCCACCCGACGAGTATGAAAGTAGGACAAAACGCGCGTTCTACTTTCCAGCGATAACCATGATTCATTTATTCTATCGAATGGTCATTAGTAATTTATTTGACTTTTGTTCGCCTTTGTAGAGACTAATTTCCTTTATATCTGACTCCAATAAATGATATCCCGTTAACTGAATATTTAAGGCAGGCTAAATCTCCTAGTAGAATAATCGATTTACTCGAGATTATTCAAAAGCCTGAACACTAGTTGTAAAGATATTTTATTATTAAAGATAAATAAAATCCACAAGCATACAGAAAGCAAGCACACTGTCTGTGTGTGGGTTAAAAATCCATTTATATTTCTGAGTGTCAATCATGTGTGGATAAATTATTGATTATCTGTATGTTACAATCAATAGGAGAATAGACTAAGGTTGAGTGCAGACACGCACTCAATCAGACTCATACAGAAATCTACATAGTGGATTAAGTGTCTAAATTACAGTGAGTAGACAAATAAAACAATAGCTGAATGGGCCTACTACATAAGCCCCCACCCAGAACATTGATGTATTATTTATTTACAAAAAAATATTTTTATTAACATCTATGTTTGACTAAGAGACAAAACAACGAAATTGTGGTGGAGTTTTGTTCTCTGAGATGGATGGTTTGGTCGTAGAGCTTTCATCGTTCTTCTGAACGACATCATCAAAACAAACTTCAGATAGACTTCTATCCAGCTCAGAGAACAAAACTCCACCAAAATCATCCACCTGAGCTACAAATCTTCTCCACCATTTCAAAACGAAATTGTTTTTAAAATAAATGTACAACTCGATATGAGTTAAGTTGTAATGACAGCTTGTGTATAGAAACGTTTTATATCATGTATGTATAAATGTAAATTTAACATCAACGAATTGCATCAAGTTAAAATGTAAGCATAATGATGATCCGTGGGGCCAAATAAAAATAGTAATGAAATTAGAGATTTTTGTATTATAAGAACAATCTCAGGATTTGGTCTAGATAAATATGGTGATTGCTACATACCTATCTGGCCAGTGTACTCTTCTTCCTGATCTTGTTGTAGTTTCTGTTGCTACTGAACTTCTATGTGAAGTATTGTTTGTTGCAGGTAGTCTACATGGTGCTTGCTCTGCTGCGGGCTCAGACGGCTTTACTGTTGTCTGTTTTTCAGTGTACTCTGAAAACGATGGTTTTACTCTGTCGGTGCTGACAGTATCGTGTTTACATGCTTTTTCTACTGTAACCGTTTTACTGTCCTTTCGGATGATTTTAAAAGGGCCGTCGTAAAGAGTCTGTAACGGCTATCGTACTCTATCATTTTTGACGAATATATATGAGCATTTGTCTAGTTCATTGGGTACGAATGACCTCACCTTTTGGGTTCGTGGTTCAACAGACCTAATGGATTCCATCTGCTGTTTTAATTGTTGCACGTAGTTGGTTATTTCTGCTGGAATATCTGTTGCACGATCAAAAAATCCACCAAGTAAACATAACGTTGTCCCATAAACCAACTCAGCAGCACAACAACCGATGTCTTGTTTGATAGTTGGGCCAATGCCTAATAGTATCAAAGGAAGCTTGACATCCCATTTGCGATTTCTTCCTGCGGCCGTCAAAGAGGCTTTTAACTATCTGTGGAACCTTTCTATCATTCCATTAGCAGTCGGATGATAAGCAGTGGTTCGAATTCTCTTTATACCGAAGGTATCTGATAGTTGCTGAAGTAGTTTGCTTTCAAACTGAGCTCCACGGTCGGTCGTAATTGTTGTAGGGACACCGAAGTTTGTAATCCAGTGTTTCACTAGTTTCTTCGCCACTGTTGATGCCGACGTGTTTTTTAACGGGACGGCTATGGACCATCATGTGAATCTATCTATCCATGTTAGTATATGCGTGTAACCATTAGAAAATGGTAACGGTCCAACGATGTCGATATGAATGTGGTCGAACCCAGCGCTAGCGGCGGGAAAATTCCTGTAGGCGATATGATGTGTCTATGTACTTTTGACTTCTGGCATTAAATGCATTCGCGTGACCATTTTCGTACATTTTTGTTTATGTTTGGCCATACAAACCTATATGTGATAAGCTTCACCTGGATGAGATATGCTGTGTAATTTCTCAAAGATCTTTCGTCTCATATCACAGGGTACAAAGGCGCGAGTTTTACCTGTTGAGGTATCACAAGTTAAGGTGTCCTTGTTGTTTATGGGGATGTTTTGGAATAACAGTTTCGTTTCCTTAGACTGCAAAAGTTTTTGTAGCTCACTATCGAGCTTTTGATGTTTTGCCATTTCTTGATAGTCTATATCAGGGAATGAGAAGGTATTGATATTTAATCTCGATAGTGAATCAGCTGTATCGTTCTCCTTGCCTTTTATATAACGTATATCAGCTGCAAATTGAGAAATGAATTCCAGTTGACGAATTTTGCGCGGACTATATTTATCATGATTGTGAATCAAGGACTTAGTTAGAGGTTTGTGATCAGTATATATTGTAAAAGAATTGCCTTCCAACATATACCGAAAGTGTTTGATGGCTTAGTAGACAGCCAACAGTTCTCTACCGAATGTGCTATATTTTGTTTGCGTCGCGTTTAGTTTTTTTGAGAAAAGTGCAGGGGGTTGCTATTGTTGATTGACACGTTGCTGAAGTACAACACCTACTGCTACATTAGAAACGTCGGTCATTACTGCTAAAGGTGCATTAGCCTTCCATTGTACTAGTAATGCCTCAGTGCTTAAGGCGCTTTTCAACTGTTCAAATGCTTGAATTGCTTGCGGTGTCATTGCTAGTGATTTAGTTCGTCCCCTTAATAAATCAGTTAGCGGTTTTGCTATGTCTGCATATTTCGGATTAAAACGTCTGTAAAAGTTGATCATCCCAAGGAAACGTCGTAGTTTCTTGAATGAATCAGGTAAACGATAATTCTTGATCGCTTGTGTTTCCTCAGGAACTGGTTTGATGCCTTTATTATCAAGTACGTGACCTAAAAAGGTGAAGCGTTGTTTTCCAAACTCACATTTGTCAGGATTGACTGCTAATTCATACTCGTTTAGCTTTTCAAAAAGCATTGTCAGATGAGTTAGATGCTCAGTTTCATCTTTGCTTGTGATAAGTAGGTCATCTATGTAAGCATATACAACCGGTAAGCCACGTATCACTTGGCCTATAAAACGCTGGTAACTTTGTGCAGCATTCCTTACTCCAAAAGGCATGTGAACAAATTCGTATCGTCTAAATGGGGGTAGTAATGGCTGTTTTGGGTACATCATCCGAGTGAATTGAAATGTGATGGTAAGCACGGACGAGATCAACCTTTGAAAAAATCGTTCGAAAGGAGGGTAAAACGGTTATAGTGGAAAGAGCATGTAAACACGATACTGTTAGCGTCGACAGAGTAAAACCAGCGTTTTTAGAGTACACTGAAAAACAGAAAACGGTAAAACCGTCTAAATCCGCAGCAGAGCAAGCACCATGCATATTACACTAATGTATCACATTCTTCAAGTTAATTCCATATATAATTTATTTAGTACAATGTCTCACATATGGTAAACTATTCACTTAAACTTTATGTTATACAAAATAATAAATAGTCACTGATCAAATAGGTGTTATATACACTAGAATTCATTCAACCAAAAAGATATATATTCACGATCAAAAATCTATTTAAAATCGTTTAAGAGCATGAACTAAATGACATTATTTTGATTTAAAAGTAGATGATCCTAGTGGAATTCACAAAATACAGTACTGCCGTACAATTAAAACAAACAAATAATTATTGGTATCAAAAGGGATTTTATAGATATTATGGTAATTTTAACTGTTGAGATCATGAGTCAATTGAAGCTGGGAAACCTGGAAGCAATGGACGGCCTTTTCATTCTAGTATGGAACTCCTTAGCAGTGCACATCCATGATCCCGCCTCGTGAGATTTGAACACAGGACCTATCGGTTTCACGCGCGAATGCTTAACCTCTAAACCACTGAGCCGGCCAGCATCCAACGATATTAATGTCTAACTTCAACTAATCCAAAAGATCGAGCGACACACCCACCATTGTTTTCATAAGCTACTACCTCAGTGGTCTAGAGGTTAAGCGTTCTCGTGCGAGAATGGTAGGTCCTGGTTCCGATTCTCACGAGGCGGGATCGTGGATCCGCACTGCTGAGGAGTCTCACGATAGGACGAAACGGCCGTCCAGTGCTTCCAGGTTTTCCATGATGGTCTAGCTTCAATTGACTCATGGTCCCAATCATTAATATAATTATTGATTGAATGTTCTTAAGTTGCATTTGAATTGTTTGAGTATATACATCGATATTTTTCAAGATGATAACGTCTAGTTTCTAAGATTCAGTTAATTCTGTGTAACTTTGTTAAATGTGAAAATGAAGCCTGAAAATAGAAAAGTATTTCAATTGATTTAATTAATTAATTTTAGTGGGAAAGAAGCTCATCATTGAGTTCATTATATGTTAAGAGAATAGGTGAAACTTCCTATACTTAGACTAGGTGTGAAATATGAATTGAGTCGTTTGACGAATTTCCAGGTACATGCATTTCATATACGGTTCCAACACTTTATTTATAAGATACTACAGCTTCGTTCCAAGTTATTCGACAGATCGTGTATTATTTTCCAGTTATGGGACTGATTGGAAAATGTGAAGAGGTGGTCAGTTTAACTTCTGGAGTCAATAAATTCAAGAAAGTTGGGCGAATTATACTATACTGCTGATCTTAAGTGACTAACCACCTATTCAGGAAACTCTAGTTTTGTTATGATAAACAATTCCTTGTATGTTAAATTATTCAAAATCGCAAAGAAAAAAGGTTAAGTTTACGTGTTAGGAGTTGAGCTAGTGTTGTGTGCTAAAGTTATAAACCTATCAAGTTTCTGTCATCAACGAGTATTAGCTTTAATTCAAAAATGTTACACAAACACTTTTGAAAATGGACTGAATCACGAAAAGTACTTTCACGCTAAATCTACATTGACTGTAAGTTTTAGTGGGGTCCTTTATTTTGTCGTCATTTAGATTGGACGATGAACGACAGGCTCTCCACTTTAGTGGCCCGAGTTCTAACTCCAATTTGATCGTATGAATTATTGTTATTGAAATATATATGTCACCTATCCTCGTATATAATCATCGACTTAAATCGCGTTAGTCAATAACGGAATTAAATAAGTCAAATAACGAGAATGGACTTTTCAATACATATATTTTGTATATGAAGCGAATGGAATAAAGAGAAGCGAAACGGCGCGCAATAGAGATGGTGGGTATGCCAACTCCATTTAGTCATGCATTAATCAATAGTTCTAGTTACACAAAAATCGGCTACATACATGAATAGGATAAAAAATGTACACACATATATATGCGCTCATATAAAAACAGTCAAGATTGATAAGCGAATAATTTACAAGGTCAGAATACTACTAAACTAGAATGAATGAATTGACCTGTCCGAAAGCTAGAATAAGATATATGGGCTTAACATGTTAACCGACACTACAAAGTATTTCTTTTAGTCTAGATTAAGCACCGTGTCATACTCGTTGCTTGGTTTGCATAGCTAATGTTTTTATTGATTTCAAGCATTTTAGGGATCAAATATGGACAATTTTTACTTAGTTAATCATAATATACAAGTTATCTAACGCTGCAATTTTAATTTCTCACAGAAATATACAGGGCATTGTCTTGATTCTGAATGGTTCACTCATGGCAGTAAGTAAAGTGAAATTTTACTAAAAGTTGTTTAGGACTATGATCTGTTGGATTATCACAATAACTAGGTTAAAGATCTAGAGAAAGTGAAACTCAATTGCTTATGACTTTATTTGAATGACACAGAAAAGAAACAGATGAAGACCCTTAATTAGTTTATGCTTTCATTCTTCATCAAAATGAGAGGATTTCAATGAACTAAAATGAGTCTTTTATTGGTTACACTTTTAACTGAATTTAATTTTCTATTAAATACATGTACTGTATACTTATTATTTTCTTCTTTTTGCACTCAATGTCCGTCGATTATTATTATCACAATATTACAGTCTTCAGTCTTCAGTAATGAGGATAGTAGGTTGATGAACCTGTATTAATCCTGACACACTGCTTTCCAGTGAAGGTCCACCTTCTCCTTGAAAGTATTCACTGATGGGGCTGATACCACTTGTTCAAGCATGAACGCTTGTTACGAAATCCGTGTTGCTCAGGAGCTAACAGATTGTGTAAATCTATGTGGCTTAGCAACCTAACCCGAATTAACTTTTCAAGTAACTTAACAACTATGCTAATTAGACTAACAGGCCTTTAGTTAGATACTATATGTCTCTGACCGTTCTTAAATATAGGACTGACTATATCATAATTTTCTTGCTGCCCTGTTGTACCAGAATTTATGAGTAGTATATAAATAAATGTGGTTGGTCGATTGTTATGACATTACCAGTTGGTTTAAAATAAAGCTATGTGTACATTATTTTCTTTAAAAGTGCAATGTGTCTTATGTCTGGAAACAGTGTAAATAATCAGACATCTAATATAATTTATGTTACCTCTACAAAGAGATTCTATTATATCCGAGCCGGCAAAAGACCCAATGAATAGCGAATGACGAGTTTAAATCTCTTCACAGTACTTATCATAGAACAAGGATCTATTATTAACACTCAGTGTATGAAAAAAATGTGCATCTTGACTCATTATGGGAGTTGTTATTTCTGACCCCATCATTAAAATGTCTTCACAATACTAAAGGATAAGATCGTATTACGATTCCATATTAATCATCGAGTCGTCAATCACGGAAATTTTTTAACGAAATAAATAGTAACACATCTAGTTATCAACACGTTTATAAAGAAGTTAGATGAGAAAAGATATTCTTCATGCAAGAACTAATATAGACTGACTGGTATAATGTCAACAATTATGAAGATTGGCAGATTTGCTACCGTGCTTCTTCAGGTTCAATATGACTCATATTCCATTGTATGGATTAGACCAAGCATTCAACTGTACTTAACCGGATTTCAATTGCTTAATAAAATCAATAACTCATACTGGAGACTGAACAGTGTTATTGTCGATCATCAGCCGAATAAAGGAAAGTTAGGGATGGGGTTAGAAAACCCATTTCGTAGAGAAGAAAATTTCTTAAAATATCCTAGTCAGAAAAATTACTTAAATAATTTAAAATTTGTTCTGGGAGTTAAAGGATCAAAATTTAGAAGGATTATAACGTCTCACGGTAAAAAGCGAGATTTAATAACAGCGTAACAAGTAAGTAGAGCACTCTGAATAGCTCATGAATAGACCAGTCCCATTGAATTCATCGAACATCGAGGCGGCATACACAGACCTTCTCATAGCTGGTACTCCATCAACAATCGAAGAAATCAGCGAGGCACCAGATTGGCAAAACAGTAAGGCCATACAGCATACCAACTGAAGCACTGAAGTCAGATATTGACGTAACTGTAACGAATGAAAGATTCCCTAGATATCGAACTTTGAGATTAGTAGGTTCACTTTCGTATGAATCAATCATGCAACGACCAAATCGCAATGTTACGGATCATTTTTGAGTAGTCAGATGAACGAAACTGGTCGATATATATCAACGTCCTTGACTACGAGGAAGCATTTCACAAAATATATCTAACATTAATCTTGGTTAGATAACCTATGAAAACCAGGAAGCATTGGACAGTTGTTTCGTCCTAGTATAGCACCCCTCAACAGAGTCCATCGATGTCCAGATCAGGAACACGAACATTAAATATTCTTATTCCATTTTGGAGGCAAGTTTCGTGTTGGACAGATGATGAATGTGGAAACCCCATTCATTTCTTCAGAAAAATCAAACATTGGTTTATAGCACATGTGGTCACTGTTTAAAACCTGCCAATCACGTAAACACATCAGTATGATGTATTTCTCCTGTTCATCGTCTTTATGTTTCGCACTATGTTTGTTTTCCTCTTTCCTCTAAACGGACCTGTTGGGTCTTTGATTGCCACAGCTAGACAAAATCGATTTTTCATTCTATCATGTTTGTGCGTTATCATTAGCTGCTTCTCTCACTCACACACATACACATATTTTCCAATAGAAAACGAGAGAGGGGGAGATGATGATAGAGGGACAGGACAGTAAAGTATCACATAACCTACGGTTACCCTCAAGCTATGAATGAAAGAATGCACAATCATTTACTCGTTATTCCTCTGGACTTCGGTAGAATTTCCTAGCTCAATTTGGTATGAATAAAATTTGATATGCAACTCACAAACCGACTAGTGTGATCTACACAGAAGGATGTAACAATAGAGAAACTTACTTTTTGTAAGCAATGATGGATAGTGACTAGCAGTGAAATCTAGGACGCGCATTTTGTCCTATTTGGGACTCATCAGCTGGATGTACCTGCACCTCAGAGTTGATGTTCACCCTGGGACTCGAACCCAGTACCATTCGCTTCAAACGCCATCACGTTATGCAGTCAGCTACTGAGTCGTGATAGCCGCTTGCTTGTGCAATGGGGTGAATTTAAATTCACTTGGTACTGTTAACGATAGTTTAAAATTTCAAGCAGATAGAAAATGAATGAAATGAATTTGTGATAAATACGATTTTCATAGTTAACCAAGTACTACATAGCCTACTAAAGTAAACCTCAGAAATCGTCACAATGTGAAGTATTCCATAAGCTATAAAAAAAAGCAACCTGACATCATATGATACCCACATGTGTAATGGAATGAATAAAGCAACTTAATAAAACAGATATTGTTACAAAATCTTTCCTTTCTACATACATAATGTACATAAACCAATTGTAGTAACTTCTAAAAGCAGTTCAATTTATACAAAATAGAGAATATTTTATGATAGGTAGAATATTAAACCGGATATCGATTTATTCACTAGCTATAAAGTTCAGACAAAAACTGATCAATGAGATTACAAGGTAACATGGATTTTGTTAACGATAATACCAATAATTATAACTAAAATCACTGAGCATATGAGTGTTTAATTAGCTGTTGATTGGATGGATGATATTAGTAAGAAAATATAATTAATTATTAGTTACTAGGCCGTGCACCACGAAGGTGGACATAAGTGTGACATCGTAATTCATACCTTTGAACGAATGATGCTTTACATTGATCACAAACAAAAGGTCGTACACCTGTATGTCGATATATATGATCACGAAGTTTATTTCTTTTCAGGAATGCTTTACCGCATTCTTTAAATGGACAAACATGAGTTAACTTCATTCCGGAATCCCAACTTACCGTGGAAATAGACGGTTTAAGAAGAGGTGCACTTGGTTTCGGTGCAATAAGTGGAAGAGTACGATTTTTATGAATATTCGGTGTTATCGATAATTCACTCTTAATTTCAATTGATTCTGTTGATTTAGGTAACACATCTGATGAAATAGTAGTTATTTCAGAGCTACCCTGAGTATTCAATATTGGTTCAGAAGTATCAAAACTTGTTCCGAATATGTTACCAACCATAGTGACAGGATATTGTGCCAGTCGTTTAAAACTTTTACGGACATATACATGAGTTAATTCATGAGATTTAACTCCGGATAATCGTGCGAAAGTAGCACCACAACCAGGTTTTCGACAAACATAGGGCCTTTCACCAGTATGAGTTCTTAAATGTTCTTCGAGTCTATTCAACTCTGAATAGGATCTGCTGCATCCGGGAAATGTACAAATATGTCGACGACGCGGATGATTGTCAACTGATGAATGTTGAGATAATTTATGTCTTTTTAAATCCTCCTCTGAAAAACATTTCACGTTGCAATTCGGTGCATCACATGATATCGGATCAGTAATCAAATGCGTTGATATATGTAGGTTTAATCGATATCGTCTCGTGTAAGATTTGTTACATTCTGGATATGTACAGTGATACTTCCTTAATTCTTTAGTAGAATTAATATTCGACGAAGCTGTGGGAAAGGAAACTAACATAGATGATTCAATATCGGAAAGTGTTAATTTATCAATAATATTTGTTTTAAGAACATCCGCCACTGAATCGTTTACATCGAATTTTCCAATATTATATAATAAGTTATCACTTTTAGCTTGATTTCTACCAGATGACAATGAAACCATAATATTCTCAACATTCGATGGTGTCACAATCATACCACCAATATTATTATTATTAGTAAGGGTTGCAGCAGACGAAACAGCTGTACTAGTAACACCAACATTACACAAACTATTTGGTGAAGTAATTATACCTCCAGTTGTATTCAGTCCTAATCCGGATATATACGTAGACAACGGAATGGCAGATAACAAATTGGGAAGTAATGACGCTGTAGGGATTGTTACTGTGTTGACTCCACTGCTACCACTACTAACACTACAACCACTACTAATGTGGTTACTATTGTTGTTCACATTACTACCATTAACATTAACATCGATCATACTGCTGTTCACCATCGGAGTACACATTGATCCAGCTAGCTGACTTATCATGTTCACTGTGGCACAATTCACAAGCACAGCAGCAACAAGTGGATTCAGTGCAGTCCCACTATTCTGTACAATATTACTCGTCAAATCTGTCACACTATTTACATTAGGCACACTCATTCCCGTTGAATTCACAACTGGAGAATGAAGCCACAATGTAGGCAATGCATTGGAAACAACATTCGGCATTTGCACACTTCCTGATCCGTTCATTTTACCCGACAGTATAGGTTGGAGTGCAACATTTTGTATGGTGGGAGCAACATGTGGTGTACATGTGAGTAAATTGTGAATCACATCATTCAGAGGTAAAATTCCAATAGGTTTAACCGAATCTGTGGTTACGGTCACTGGAGTTGCATTTCCAGTGGCTTCATCCACTTTAATATTCGACACTGGGATGTGAGATTCACCTTTCATATGAGAGTCATTTGAATTCATATCTCCATCATTCCCATTGTAATCTTTGTTGTTTAATACATCATCAAATGTTGCATCTTCCTGTTTCATACGATCTTCATCTGGATCTGTAGGTTCTACAATAACTATTTCATCATCATCATCACCACAGTTAAGTAATTGAATCAATTCTGGATTTTCTATTTTAATTGAATGAGATGAGTGTTTTGAATTAGTAGATAATTTGAATTTTGAGGATGATTTCATTGATGCAGGCATGAGAGTAGGTCGATGAAGCATGATTGTGATTTTGATTTAAAATATCCACAGATATGTTTGTATGTATATTTAATGAGATTATAAACGTTAAATGTGACAAATTCGATCATTCATCTTTGCCTGCAAATTTAGAGCATTAGATTATTGAGTTCACCGGACCAGTTTGGTTTGTGCCTCTCAGACCAGTGACCAACTCTTTGTCCAATAATACAACGACCGAGAGCTTTGAACGTATATTTTAATTCCTATTGGTCTACACAGATCCTTACATCCCAGTTAACCAATCAGAAGATGAATTGTCAAAATAAATTTTTCCCTATATTACTCTCATCCTTGCCTAAAATGTTAATAGAATATCTGAATCAACTCATGACCCGAATGCGCCAAAATTAAAAGAAATCACTGTTTGTCGGATACTGGATGGTATTTAATAAAATGCTGAGGAATAAGTGCAGAAATAACTCAAGTTAATTTCGTAAAATTGAAATATATGTCAACAATTAGTGAGTAAAATATAAGTTTACAGTAAGAGCAATATACAGCATAAATCAAGTATTTAATAAATACAGAATTAGTGAACAAGTCAATGATAATAGTTTTCGTATTCTGAGCTTCCTTATTTGTTCACATTCATCAGATACCTACTCTTTTTTGAAGTATTTTTATTTATATTGGTTGGTTATATGGGTTTATTTGATTTGGATTATGTTGTCACGTAACTACAATGTATTCAGGATAAATAATATTGAATGCTATTTACAATGAAGGAATTTAAACGCTTAGAAACTGCACAAAAACCTCCCAAGATTATTTTGTAATGACCTTGTTGTGTCCCGATAAGGTTAATGAGTGGTAATTCTTTGGGATCTATTTATGGACCAATACTGTGCGTATATTTTTGTCGTATAATAGTTAATTATATGAACTATTCATATTCGTGTTCCTCTTATTATAAGCTTTATTTTAACCTATGAACTGTTATTATACGATTTTCCATTATTGAATTATTCCATGTTTATTAATCACTACCTCCCACATTCACAGCCACATTTAGCCAAATCTTGTACAAATGTTGTTTCCTATTTTATGGTACGATTTGGTCTATCTGATTGGTATATCAACCCAGTATGATTGAAATGAACGATTCATATTGCAAAGGCTGAGATTGGTGTTCTGGACTTAACTGACTGGGGCTGGGGCGAAAGGCAGGACCAATCAGAGCTCTAGGCTACTCGCACGTGTTTTACACGTCCTTGGTCCGATCGATAATTCACTGCTTCTGATTGGCGGCTTTGGGCTATAACAGATTTAAATTATATCTTGGCAATCACAATGTTTCTTCATTAGACATCAGATTTTTATAAATTATTGGGTTTTCTTCACTGATTGACGTAAGACAGTATGATAATGTATCGTCTGAGGGCCTTTCTAATATAGTATGAATTCATACTGACATAAAAGTTCACACTGTGCGTCACCTTCTCATGATCTGAGTACCGTAGACTCCTTGAAGATCGAAAACTGAGAAAAAACATGTTCAGACTACCTAGTTGGAGACTTTAGGCGAAATGACTGAAAATCTGTGATAATCTTTTAAATGCATTCATGTGTTAATTCCCTAGTGATTTCATGTTCCATTATTATTAGAATACTGGATAATAACAAGTACCTAATATTATGTATATAGTGTGACAACCCTATCCGATGCACCAAGTTCTACCAGGTCCTATTTTGCTTATAACTGACTGACTGACTGAGACAACATTATTTTGTACATCTAGTTCTACGAATTTATCTCTTCTTCACGAACTATATCTTCTACGTAAGCAGTGGAATCGATGACACGCGTTTAGTCTTATTTCAGACTAATCAGTTGAATGTACTCACTACATCACAGAGTTCATATTCACTCCGTGACTTTGGATGTACATATGTCAACTATGAATGGATGTAGATCAATGGTTTAATGAGTTCTTTGGAACGCATTCTAAAGACAAACCAGCTATACAGTATTCGATGACTTATACAGTAATCTCAGCTTATGTTGCAGCTATCATTGTTACATGCATACATGAATCATGTTTGCTTTTGGAAAGACTCAGACAGCAAGTGACTGTCAAGTCACTTTTAATTTGTTAAGAACTTTATTTTTTAATACGAAATTGTGACCTACAGAACACATAACATATCTATTTTCCTGTAATTCTACGATTATACATGTATGTTTGTGTCTATCCATACACATATTACTTTATTCAGCACCTGTTTCTTTGTTGTAGTACGCATTACTTTTCTTGAGTTATACTAACGCTTGTAACAATTAATGATTCTAAGTAGGCTGAGAAGTCTTTATCCATGATGCGTTTCTTACCTTTTCTCTGTGTGGAAAAAATATTTGAAGTAAACTCTCTCAATCTAATTTGCAATTTCAATAGTTGACATCATGAGTCAATTGAAGCTAGACCATCATGGAAAACCTGGAAGCAGTGAACGACCGTTTCGTCCCACTGTGGGACTCTTCAGAAGTGCGCACCCACTATCCCGCCTCGTGAGATTCGAACCCAGGACCTATCGGTCTCATGCGCGAACGCCTAACCTATAAACCACTGAGCTGGCCAGCATCCAATGGAATCAATATCTAGCTTCGACTAATCGACAAAATCGAGAAACACACGCACCATTGTCTTTAGTGAGTTACTATCTCACAACAGATCCGGTTGAACTCCACTGGTCATTGCTTCCCACTAAAACTCCAGGAAATACCTTTTGAAGTCAGTCACTAGTGAGCGTTTTTTGATTAGTATCAGAAGGGGTTTTGTAGATATTATAGTAATTCTAATAGTTGAGATCACGAGCCGTTAATAATAATAATAATAATAATAATAATAATAATAATAATAATAATAATAATAATAATAATAATAATAATAATTGAAACTCAGTCAGTCAGTCAGACATAACGTAGGACCAGGCAAATATATGCATCCGTTCAAAGTTGACATACCTCACCACAAGATGAACACCGGATTCATAGGAGTAATTAAGTCAATGGTGGTAACATGTAAAAGAAAGATTGCATATAAGGATATAGTACAAGAAGAAATAGTTAGTTCTTAGAAAGAAAGATATGAAGTGATTTTAATCTCTTGATTTAAAGGAAGACAGAGAGTGTTTACACCTACGTCAATGTGATCGATTCTGAGCCATGTAACTAAGAGTCTCCAATCATTGGTTACGATAGTCACACGGACCCCAACTAAGTAATCTGCATCTACCAACATGGCTTACACTACAAGTTAGTGGCTTTGTGGACTGATGCCACGTTTTGGTTTGACCACCCCTGACTTCCTTTCTACCATCCCCTACACTAGTCAGCACTGTGCGTCGTGGCATTCGGTGTTTAGCCATACGCAGCACGTGGACCAGCCATCTCAGTCGGAGAAGATTCACAACCTTATCAACTGATTTAGCGTCATTCCCTAATACTCTGCGTCTAACCTCAGTATTACTTACCCGTTGATCCCAGCAGATGCGAGCAATATTTGTAAGACATCTGTGGTCAAATATTAGTAGCTTACGAGTATCTTCTACTCTTAATGGCTATGTTTCCCAACCGTAAATTAAAAAAGAATGAACTGCCGAATAGTATGCTCTTTCCTTAATTGATAGAGGGATATCTCGCCTTCGCCATAGGCGACGTAAGTTGGTGAAAGGCAGACGAGCTTTTCAAGTCCGTGCTGAGATTTCGTCAGACACCAACCCATTAGGGATGATCAGACTTCCAAGATAAGTGAAGTTGTCGACGCATTCAACTACTTAATTCGCTATCCTTAGTTCTGGTGCTGATGCAGGTTAGTATTAAAGTAACAACTTGCAATTAGAGGGTGCGAAACGCCTCCCAAACATCCTGGCATTTCTGCCTAGTGCTACCAAAAGATTCTGCATTTTATCAGCGCCTTCACCAAACGAGACTGTCATCTGCGTATTCTAAGTCGATAAGTGGACCCTCCTGGAAGGAGGTCAATACCCGAGAATTCAGTAGAAGAGAACGTTATTTCCGTCAGCATGTCTATGATGAAGTTAAACGAAAATGGAGAAAGTGGACAGCCTTGACAAACACCACTCGATGTTGCAAAAGCAGATGACAGTTCGCCATAAGCTCTGACTCGATTAGTAGTGTTCGAGTAAAGAACCTTCACAAGGTTTATGTACTTCTGAGGTACGCCTTTCAATGACAGGCACTGCCACAGAATCTCGCGGTCTACGGAGTCAAATGGTGGCTTTCGGACTCCGATAAGCATGCCTGTGTTCTAGAACATGGCGAATGGTGAATATATGGTCGATGCAGACACAGCCAGGTCTGAAGCCAGCTTGATTCTCTCGTGTTTGCAGTTTACGAGTCTTAGTGAGGCGTCCGACTATTATCGAGGCTAGAATTTTAGATACTATATTAGTTAAACTAATCCCTCTATGGTTATCATAGGATGATTTTGACTCCTTCTTATATATTGTAACAGTCAGTGATTGTGACTAGTTAGATGGCATTACACACCACTCCCACATTTTAGATAAAATATTAGTGAACCTAATCGCTAAAATTGGACCACCATCCTTAAATACCACTGGAGCCAATCCATCTGGACCAGATCCCCTTCCTTGTTTCAGATTAACTATAGCCTTTCGAACTTCAGTTAGAGTTGGGGGACCTACTTTAATGTTCCATTAACACTGTTTGGGAATTGAGGGTAGTTATAGAGTAGCTGAAGGCCAGCTGAACTGTTGTCTAAAATGTCCCACCCATCGTTCTAAACATCTGGACTGGTAGTAGATGAGAGCATCGTCTTTTTCCGAGATAGTCTCACCTACACTGGACTTATTAATTCCAGTTTCTTTTATCAGTCTGTAGAGCTGTCTTGTGTTCCCTATAGCCACCGCCTTTCCATCTCTTTCGCTTTCGTCGCCCACCAATTCTCATGGTCAGTCCTCAGACTTTTGCTTAACATAGATCTGATTTACTTACGCTCTTCATCGTGTTCAGAGCCTGATGAGATGAGTTTACGAGAGTCCATCAGTGCAACAGATTTGATAGAAATTCATTGGTTTTTCGTAAGGCTTTGGTTCAAATCACTAATGGATGTCACTGCTGTTTCCACTGTTGCTTGTATATCTTTCCGAACAACATCTGGGTCAGCCTCGTTTCTAGAACTACCTAATTGTGACATCCGTTGTTCCTGGAACCTACTTTTGGATTTCTCGTTACTCAATTCAATTCTAATGGGTCTTGTTAGTGTGACATTTTTGCGTCTAGTGATGCTTAAGCAGATACGTGCCCCTATTAGTGCATGGTCGTAGTTCAAGCAGATACACCAGAATGGGCGACAATCTTCTATTGAGCCTCTCCAACGATAACTGATGGCAATATGGTCTATTTGGATCCATCGTTGGTTTGTTGCAGGAGTCACCATGTTAGACGACGTCTCTCCTCATGCTTAAAATTTGTGTTTGCTAAAAATAAACGATTGTCTGAGCACATTTGCAGCAGACGATCACCATTATCTGTTCGTTGAGCCGGAATACTAAAATACCCAACTAAATGCCTTTCTGTTTGGTTTAAGCTACCTATCTGGGCATTAAAGTCACCTGCTGCGAGCACTATGTGTGAACGATTAGCTTTCTGAAGAAGTTCAGAGAACGTTCTGTAAAATTCATATTTCACTTCATCTGAGCTGCAGTCACTGAGAGAGTAGGCAGAATCAACGAAAATGCGACGACGTGTGTCCCTCTCCTTTCGAGTTCTTACGGAGCCGTTTAGTCGAGCAGCACATGAACGACTGTTAACGGGGATCTATTCTGACAGTGCTTGTTCCACTCTCATGCCTAGTGCTATACCTACACGCCTGCCAGTCCACGAGAACTGGCCATCGGGTCTCCAAATACACCAAGGGTGTATCTCGTCGGCTCTCCGTTCTGGCTAGGTGAGGTCAAGTAAATGACCACACTAGGATCCTGTGTGCGTGTTTCGGAGACATAGTGTACATCAATAGTACGAGATTCTGAGGTTTTAATGAAGGAGGTCTGCTGACCTATTTGACATAGTGTGCATACTTTGAAGGCTCCAATGTGTAGTTTGGAGTGAGGATTCAGTGGACCTGGGACAATGTTTTGCGCTCTAAAATCGTTGTTCATGGTGACACTTGAGGAGGAAGTCAAAAGAAGAAGTTTAGAGTTGAAAGTTGGGGTAAGCGGAATAATAGGAATGGAAGATTGAGATTGATCATGAATACAGTGATTTTGAGTGCCGTTAGAGTTATGAGGGCGGTTATCACTTTTCAGTTGCCCATACCATGGAAGGGTTCTTCTGGAGGAACCTGAGAAGGGAATTGTATTAGAGGTGGTCTTAGTGACTTGAGGTCGTGACCGCAGTGCTGAAGGCACAACTGCTTGAGGCCTGTCACACATGACCTTTTTATGATTAGTTTTTGTGTTAGATTCGTATTTGTTGGGATGTTACATTTAGAGACGGGAATTTGTGGGATAAGGCGAGGTGTGGATTTTTAGGGTCGACTTTTTCTAACCCCATCCTTCCTTGTGGGAAGGTAGTATAGCTCAGTTGCTTCATCACGATAGGGAAGCCCGACCAGCATGTCAAGGTAGCAACAGCGGTTGAGAAACTAAACAATCATGAAAAACTTGAAAGCACTGGATGGCCGTTTCATCCTATTGTAACACTCCTAAGTAGTGCGCTTACACGATCCTGCCTCGCGAGGTTCAAACGCATTGTTATAAATTTAATTTGTGTTTGGTTTTTATGACCGTCATTGACCGAACGAGTTTACTCTGAGTATAATACACAGAATTATATCGAATACTTATATTTTATAACTCAACATTCATTTGTTATGCAGTTAGAACAATGGGCTAGAAGATAAAAGGCAAATGTACATTATTGCAAATCAGCTTGAAGAATTATAAACAGTGACAAAGTGGTGAACTGTAAAACCGAATAATTCGAAGATAATAATGCATCAATGACATAGAAAATCTGTGAAACACTATATCTTGGATCAAAAAACAAAATAAAACCGCGAGTTCTTTACTCAACTAAGTTTTAGATGTATAAAGTTAAGAATTATTAAAGTAGGATTCAGAAATTGTCCATTCATAATCAGCAAAAAATACGTATTTTGACCGTAAAATGAAAACGTTCACTAAATTAGAGAACATTTAGTTCAAACACACAACACAAATAAGAAAACTCATCACTCAAACATTATATTACACCATATTTATTTTTAATACGAATTGTTTAATGTACATGATCTGTTTCATAATTAGTTATACTGGATCAACCATCAAATATTTCAGTGGAACTTTGAAAGAACTCTCACGAAATCCATCAGATGTTGACGATTATTCAGGGAGATTGTAACTTCTCATGTTTAGACTGAAGGAGTGTGTAGAGTAACGTGTGGGTGGAACTCTGGAAGAGAAAAGAACGAGAGAAGAAATGTGAATCGATGGCTCAGAAGACACAAGAAAATTCCAGTGAACGATGGAAAACTTTCCAGTGAGGAATCAGAAAAGTACAAGTGTGATTGATACAACATCAGGACAACCACAGACATCAACTATTGATGAAAACACTGAACGTGTACCGTCGTCTGTGTTCTCCGATTGTCGACTCGCCATTCACGTAACCGCTCATGAACTGAGCTTGGGGAGATCGTCTGTGCACACGATTCGTGCGAAATATCAAGGATTACAAAAGCACATGAAACAATGATACAGTAGGAGAGTCTGATTTCTGACGATTTCCAGTGGTGTTGAGAATAATGGGAAGTGAGGTGGGACAATGTCTTATCACAGATCAACAGTATATTGAAGGAGATAAGAGTGAGGCACATGGGGTTCTGGAAAGACAATTATCGATGACTTCGTCCCACACTTCCACCATACAATCTGAGTGACTTTCATCAAACAGGCCACACTACTTACACGTTATCTGTTACACAATACATTTTCATTCAATTCATTCAATGCGAACAATTTACGTTCTGTCGTTATGACAACATACTCACACCACTCATACAACATCACCATTCGTCAAATAATATGGCATATAGAAGTGTAAATTGCGTAAGGTAGGATGATATCATTCTCATTGAACGACACATATTGATAGTTTGCAACAGATACCTTCAATAATTTGTTCCGTTTTGTGTGTCGTGTTGAACAGATGATGAATGTGGAAACCCCATTCATTTCTTCAGAAAAATCAAACATTGGTTTTTAGCACATGTGGTCACTGTTTAAAACCTGCCAATCACGTAAACACATCAGTATGATGTATTTCTCCTGTCTATCGTCTTTATGTTTCGCACTATATTTGTTTTTCTCTTTCCTCTAAACGAAACTGTTGTGTCTTTGATTCTGGCAGCTAAACAAATATGGTGTTCTTAAGCTGACGTGCATGTGATGTGTAATTCAGTGTTTGTGCATTGTTTTTTTTCTCTCCCGTAAATACATACAGTATATACAGGAAAACGTATTTTCCAAGATAGAGGATAAACAGTTGAAATAATCATGTTTCATGACCTTCTGCCGCTCTTAAGGAGTTGATTGAAGTATTACTAGCTACATATACTTCATTAAGATGAATATGAATAAAAGTTTCTACTTTAATTCATAAGGAATGCATTGTTATGCGAATTCCGCTTGCAGGTCCTAAGCCTACGCATAAGAGGTGCATTGCGCGTGGGGTCGACATCCCCGTCCAGTAGAAAATAACCTTGCTACAACAATGCTAATCGGAATAAACAATTTAAACTCTGTCCTTCAAGTTGAAGGAAAGCCGAAATTTTTCGGAAGTCACGATGCCGAAGCGCATGCTCGCAACCACAGAAACAAATGTTATAGGTACATGGAATGTTAGGACACTGTTAGAGACCGAAAGGATCAGTTAAATAGCAACGAAAATGGGGAGATACAACTTGACATAGCCCGGAATCACCAAAACCCATTGAACCCAAACTGTACAGAAGAGAATTGATTGAGGAATGATGATACTGTACTGCGGTCACGGAGAGGAAAATACTCCACACAATCAGGGAGTTGACCTGATGCTGTCCAAAGAAGCACGTAAAGCACTTGTAGGATTGGAACCTCATGGATCCAGGACCATAAAAGCATAATTTAAAACAAAGAATTAGAGGATCACAATGAATGTTGTACAATGTTATGCGCCAACCAATTATAGCAATGACGACAATAAAGATCAGTTATACGAGATTATGCAGTCGATCATAAAGAAGTGCCTACAAAACGACCTGACAATCCTGATGGGAGTTCTAAACGCCAAAGTCGGAATGGACAACACCGAGTACGATGATATCATGGGACGACATGGACTGACCAAGAGAAAGAAACGAGAGTGGTGACAGACTTGTAGACCCATGTGCATTCAACAAACTGGTTATAGGTGGCCCAATATTTCCTCACAAACACATACACAAGGCTATATGGGACCAACTGAATCACATCACAGAGAACCAGACACATAATATTTGTATCAACAAAAAATTCACAAGGTCAACGGAAAATGTGAGAACCAGGAGGGAATCAAATATAACTTAAAATAACCACGTGATTGTGGTTGCCAAGATGAAACTGAAGCTAAAGAAACATCGGATAACTGACGAAACAGCAGTACAATGGTTTAATACAGACTTCCTAAGAGATACTAACAAACTCAACAAATTCAAGATAACTCTCAACAACAGGTTCCATGATCTACTTACATGATCTACTGAAAGAAAAAGAAATTACTATGGAGGACAATTGGAAAGGGATCAAAGTAGCATTAACTTCAACGTGTCAGCAGGTGGTGAGCTGCAAGAGGCATCATCACATGTGATGGATCCTCATCAAAACCCTAGACAAGACTCAAGAAAGGAAGAACCAGAGAGACCGATGAAGGACAAGGAAGGCAAGACCATCACCGAGACTCAAGAGCAGAGAGACTGATGGGCAGAACACTTCCAACAACTCTTGAATAGGCCAGCTCTAGTGCATCCTCGGATATCGAAGTATCACTCACAGACCTTTCAATACATATCACTCCACCAACGGTCGAACAATTCAAGATGGCCATGAGACAAATGCAGAGTGCGAAAGCATCAGAACCTGACAATATACAAGCCGGAGCACTAAAGTCAGATATATAAGTACCTGCAACCATGTCCAACATTCCATTGGGGAGGAAGAACAAGTGCCACTGACAGACCGGAAACAAGGATGACTCATCAAAATTCCAAAGAAAGGAGATCTGAGTAAGTAGACGCCCAACTCCAAGATCAACAGACCGGATTCCGTGAGGATTGGTTGAGCGTGAATCAAATCGCGACACTACTGATCATCGTTGAAAAACCAATTGAATGGAACTCGTCACTACACATCAATTTCCTTGATTGTGAGGAAGCAGTCGACAGTGTGGATGGGAGATCATTATGGAAACTTCTTCGACACTATGGAGTTTCTGAGAAGATTGTCAACATTATCCGGAACTCATACAACGGAATACAGTGCAAAGTCGTGCATGGAGGACAGCTGACAGATGCATTACAAATGAGGATCGGCATCAGAAAAGACTACTTATTCTATCCTTTACAGTTTCCTCTCCTGGTTGACTGAATAATGAAGACCTCGACATCTGACGCGAAGCACGGAATACAATGGATAGGTCGGATGCAACTAGATGATTCGGAATTCACAGATGATCTCGCCCTTCTATCCTATACACATCAACAAATACAGATGAAGACTGCCAGTGTATCACCAGCCTCTTCATCAGTAGACCTCAACATACACAAAGGAAAAAGCAAGATCCTCGAATATAACATGGAGAACACCGACCCAATCACACTTGGTGGAGGAGCTCTGGAAGAAGTTGACAGTTTCACCTACCTGGTCAGCAGCATCATCGATGAACAAAGACGATCTGATGCAGGTGTAAAGGCAAGGATTGACAAAGTAAGGATTGCATTCTTACACTTGAGGAATATATGCAACTCAAAACAACTGTCAACTAATATCAAAGTCATAATCTTCAATAAGAACGTCAAGACAGTCAGTTCTACTGTTCGGGACTGGAACTTCGAGAACTACTACAACCATCATCAAAAAGTTGCAAGTATTTATAAGCAACTGTCTACTCAAGATACTCAATGTACGTTGACCGGATACCATCGGCAACAGTCTACTGTGTGAGAGAACAAACCAGCTTCTATCTGAAGAGGAAATTAGGAAAAGACGTTGGAAGTGGATAGGACATACATTGACGAAACCATCAAACTGTATCACGAAGCAAACCCTAACTTGGAATCGTGAAGGGAAACGGAAAAGTGTAAGGCCAAAGAACACACTGTGTCGGGCATTGGAAGCAGATATGAATAGGCTGAATAGCAACTGGAAAGTATTGTCTGGGACAGTGTTGTATGGAGAATGCTGATGAGCGGTCTATACTATTACATGAAGGGTAACAGGCGTAAATAAGTAACTATTACGATACTCCTCAAGAAATTACTACAGTTATCCATATGTGAATGGCCATCTACCAATCGTCGACGGCTGGGCCTTCTTTAGTACAAAGAGAAATTTAATTATGTCCCTCTACACACAGTTACAAAGAATTTGCAGTCTCTATATCCCCGATAATGAATTGAAACTCAGCAGAAAAATGTTTATTGAAATGGTTATTGAAGAATAAAGAAAATCAAACTTCAAAAGTACAAATAAGCTACGCCTCAAAAGGATCGTTTATGCGGACATTGATTACGGTATAAAAACTTTAGACGTCTTGAATTAAAGAATTTATGAATCTCTCAGACGAACATTCTTCACGGAAGCCTTGCAATTAGTGTTCTGTAGCTATGGTGAAGATTTGTAGCTCAGGTGGATGATTTTGATGGAGATTTGTTCTCTGAGCTGGGTGGCTTGGTCGTAAAAGTGGATTGTTTGAATTTCGTCTTTTCACTTCTACTTCAAGTTTGTGCTGATGATGTCGTTAAGAAGAACGATGATAGCTCCACGACTAAACCATCCATTTCAGAGAACAAAACTCCACCAAAAATTCTGCAGCCGACCTCTGTTCAAAAACTACTTGAAGGATAAGCTGTCGCATCTGACCAGTTCTACGTGAATTATTAGAATCACATGTTCTTGTGGAGCTAGGTATACAGACTGTTCAATGAGCGTTCTATTCAAAATAATTTAGGAACATTATTCAGCTAGGTTGTAAGGAGGAAAAATGAATTAATGAGAAGTTCCAAAGTTGAACACATTATGAACACAGGCTATCCCAGTAAAACAGATACAGAGTTCAAAGTCGTCTTCAAGGTAAGTAGAAAGCTGATAAATAAAGTGACCTTTCGTCTTTTTAGCATTACCGTAGTGTTTCTAATTCATCTGCAAAACAAGAACCATTTATGAAAAAAAAAAGAAAACTGACCAACCTCTTCTTCTGCCATGGTTTTCCATTTTTTCCAAAGCCATCACCTTACTTCCTATCTCTTTCTCTATCAACCTTGTACTCCCAACCAACTTATTTCTATTTCCATTCTCTACCTGATTATAAATCATTCCAATCCCGGTATTTTATATTATGAAGTCACGGAATCTTACTTTCATAGTACTCAATCGTTATTCATCTTTTTGATGAACACTCAAAATCATAGCAACTAAATCTTCAGTTTTTTGGTAAAATAACATATTTGTGCGTTTGTTTTCTCTATACCTCCGTTGCAATATTTAACGAATCAATTATTTTCATAGATTAAATGATGAACTAAACTTAGACAACTACTAGAAACCTGGAGACACAGGACGGTTGTTTCAACCTCAGCAGTGACAATAGACAAGTTGAACCTACGAACTAACGTCGCGCCTGAACGTCTGAGCTCATGAACACAGGTCTATGGATGTAAACTGCTGTGGATTCATATACTTGGACGAAACATTTTCCAGCGTTTCTAGGTTTCCAATGATTGTCTGATTGAAATAAGTTTGCTCCTTCAAGTATTGAAATTCTACAAACCTCACAATATGAATCTATCAACAGATAAGACTATAGTTTATAGACGACCTTTCAAATATTCTAAAGTGACCTAGAGAAAGTTCACCTGCCCACTCGAGTTAAAAGACGGTCAAATATTCGTGTGAGAAAAAGGATTCGGATTTAGTTTTAGTTTCCATCAAGAACTGATATCAGTTATAGTGCTGAAATTCCTTTAAGCCACATAGATGAATGAATTTCGAAACTAAGTTTAAGAATTGCGACCATAAATATTATTGGTTCTTCCATAAATTTTAGTCTGACCAATTAATGAGTCAACTACAATCATCATTACTGCATCGTCAGCGACAACTAATACTGGATAATTTTTTGTACAAAAATGTTATCGATCATTCCATTTATGTTAAATAATCGTCAAAATCAAAATGATCCAAGGTGAGTGACACTATTTATCAATACAATCTGTTACCTGATCATCAGTATCACACGGTTGCAGAATTGTTGATTGTTCAATAATTTCTTCCATTTTGATTACTTCTGACTCTTCTTTAACTTTAAGAGTACTGATGGAAACAGGAACAGTAAAGATGGTGGGATTTATAGTATCTGAAATAAGACTGGTTGCAGAAACTGTGGTAGTAACAGTGGGAATAGTATTAGTAGTATTGATAGTAGTAGTAATAGTAGCAGTATAGGGAGTGGTAATGGAAGCAGTACTGACAGAAATTTGACTGTTTGTGACAATAGATTTAAGTGTTTCATTTGTTTGTTGTGGAGTTGTGAGAAAACGTGATAAACTCCTTGGTTGTGCACCACGAATGTGGATATTGCTGTGACGACGTAAATCATACATACGGACAAATGAAGCTTTACATTGATCACACACAAATGGTCGTTCACCTGTATGTCGACATATATGTTCACGAAGTTTACTTGGTTGTAAGAATTCAATACCACATTCCTTAAATGGACAAACAAAATGTATTCTTATTTCTTGCCTCTTAATTCTGTGAGGACTAGGAAGAGAAACTGTTGATTTAGGTGCAATAGCTGGGAGAATACGATTTTTTGAAATATTTGATGAATTCAATAACACATCTCTCTTTTCTGTTGGTTCTTTTGATATTGGCGACCTGAGCGGTGAAGTAGTTTTAAAATTAGTGCGTAAGAATCCAGAAGTGTCAAAAATAGTCGGGTTTGTACAATTACTTACAATGTCAGCGGATGAAGAAAATCGTTCATTGAATTTACATGCAAGTCCGTGCCTAAATTCATGACGTTTCACACTCTATAACCGAGTGAACGAAGCACCACAACCAAATTTTCGACAAACGTAGGGCCTTTCACCAGTATGAGTTCTTAAATGTTCCTTGAGTTTACTCAAATTTGAGAATAATCTACTGCATTCAGAAAATGTACAAGCATATTGACGACTCGAATCCTGATCGGCTGATGAATGTTGAGATAATTTATGTCTTTTCAAATCCTCCTCTGAAAAGTATTTCACATTGCAATTCGGTGCATCACATGATATCGGATCAGTAATCATATGCCTTGATATATGTTGATTCAACCGACATCGTCTAGCAAACGATTTGTCACACCCTGGATATGTACAATGATACTTTCTCAATTCTCTTGTAGGCTCAGTGCTAAACATTGTTCTGGAATCAGGAATTATCATGTATGACTGAAATGATTCGGATTTGACAGTTGTTGCATTATTATTATTATCATCATTATTATTCTCAATATTTTTAATAATTTCATTAGATGAATTATTTACAACGGATCTTTCAGTATTATACATCACATCATTCTTTTCAGCTTGACTTCTAGCAGATGACAATGAAACCATGATATTCTCAACATTCGATGGTGTTACAATCATACCACCAATATTATTATTATTATTAGTAAGGGTTGCAGCAGACGAAACAGCTGTACTAGTAACACCAACATTACACAAACTATTTGGTGAAGTAATTATACCTCCAGTTGTATTCAGTCCTAATCCGGATATATACGTAGACAACGGAATGGCAGATAACAAATTGGGAAGTAATGACGCTGTAGGGATTGTTACTGTGTTGACTCCACTGCTACCACTACTAACACTACAACCACTACTAATGTGGTTACTATTGTTGTTCACATTACTACCATTAACATTAACATCGATCATACTGCTGTTCACCATCGGAGTACACATTGATCCAGCTAGCTGACTTATCATGTTCACTGTGGCACAATTCACAAGCACAGCAGCAACAAGTGGATTCAGTGCAGTCCCACTATTCTGTACAATATTACTCGTCAAATCTGTCACACTATTTACATTAGGCACACTCATTCCCGTTGAATTCACAACTGGAGAATGAAGCCACAATGTAGGCAATGCATTGGAAACAACATTCGGCATTTGCACACTTCCTGATCCGTTCATTTTACCCGACAGTATAGGTTGGAGTGCAACATTTTGTATGGTGGGAGCAACATGTGGTGTACATGTGAGTAAATTGTGAATCACATCATTCAGAGGTAAAATTCCAATAGGTTTAACCGAATCTGTGGTTACGGTCACTGGAGTTACATTTCCAGTGGCTTCATCCACTTTAACATTCGACACTGGGATGTGAGATTCACCTTTCATATGAGAGTCATTTGAATTCATATCTCCATCATTCCCATTGTAATCTTCCTCCGCATAATTTTCTTGTTCTTTGTTTAATACATCATCAAATGTTGCATCTTCCTGTTTCATACGATCTTCATCTGGATCTGTAGGTTCTACAATAACTATTTCATCATCATCATCATCATCACCACAGTTAAGTAGTTGAATCAATTCTGGATTTTCTATTTTAATTGAATGAGATGAATGTTTTGAATTAGTAGATAATTTGAATTTTGAGGATGATTTCATTGATGCAGGCATGAGAGTAGGTCGATGAAGCATGATTGTGATTTTGATTTAAAATATCCACAGATATATTTGCATATAAATTTAATGAATTTACAAATGGTGAACAGTAATTTATATGTTCTGAGCAACACGATATTTGAAATGGTCTGTTCAGAATTCACAAGTAAAATCAATGAATTCTATAATCCAATATATTGCCCATTCATTTGAAGTTCTAGTTAGTAGAGTTCACTTGTAATAATTTCGGCTTATGTCGATCAGACCAATAACCGTCTCATTAACCAATCGTTGGAATGGCGTTAGATATTGACCAGGAATCATAATTACTATTGGTCTACTCAACATTTTCAATTAATCATGACCAATCGTATAATGATACAACAAACAGATTTGCCTGCTATCATTGTCTTGTCATTCTTACTTAAAAACTCAAAAGTTTCTTTTATTTTAGTTTATGATTATAATGCACCATGAATGAGAAATTGTAATTTCAACATTATAAGTAGTTGAAAGTTGAGCAGTGTGTGCATATTTAATGAACGGGGTTTTATGGAAAATTTAACATGTCACTATAGTTACTAATATAAAGTATCGAAACATGAACCCAAATTCTTTGCTTTACCGAAATATTCAAAGTTATGAACAATTTATACTTAATCAAATAACAGTTTGAACAAATATACTGGACTGTGATTAATGTATATCTTACTTAAGACCAATGTTTCTATTCATTTTAAAGATATCATTCACTTTTATATATGTGAAATATTTGATTTTAAAATGTTCTTAATTTGGACAGTATCACAAATGAAACAATTGAGAAATATCAGAATGGAAATAGTATTAACAGTGATGAAAAACAATAAGTGAAATACACACCCATGTAGTTTGATAATATTTCTCACTGATTCCTCGCACATATTATTTAGTAGTCAGTTCAACAAATCAATTATATTGATCATTTGTTAGCTTGTGAAAACAATGAGCTTTCAAATCGGTCATTGAAAACAACAAAATCCATACAACAAACAAATGTGAACCATTTGAGTATCACACTGAATTATTTCAAAATCACTGAAAATGATGAGAAGAGTTAACGAGAGATAATGCGAGGTGAGTGTAAGAATGAGAAAGTTGGTAAAATGAATCGGAGGATGGACAAGAATTAACAAATTTGTCTCCTTTGGTTAGGACAGTGTCACAAAATGAAACACTTGAGAAGTATAGGGAGAGAAATCGTATGAACAGTGATGAATTGGAATGAGGAATATGGAACAGTGGTTTGTGTTGTATAGGATTCCATGTGCAATTCAAATAATGGTGACAAATGAATGTGACACGACAGTGGAGATTGATAATAGTAGATTTGATCGTCAAAATCTTCAACCACGAATGCTGATTATTTCGCAGATTGCAATTTGGAAGTAAATATCTAGCGTCCATAGTGCAGTCCATGAGTCAATCATTTCGATATAATCCCTTGATTCAATCATCACGAGTTTGGATCGAAATTCTATGTTGACTAAGATTGTATGTGTGGGTAGACAGTGGTTAATTATGCACAAACATGTCCCAATCACACAAGTCGATGAGATTTTAAAGTGTTCCTGATCAGTTCACCATTTCAACACACTATTCCAAATCTGACCTCAACATTCCTAACTTGACATTTCCTCCAAACATGAGTGATGATTGGAAGTGATCTATGGTGAAAAAATACCTGATTCTCACGGATGTCTTCTATTCTAGAATGTGGTGTTTAATAATCGTAGAGGGATACAGACATAATTGTTGCTCAGTATATCTGGTCGTTGACTGACAGATGATCAGATGCCTAGGATGCTCAACAGATGTAATGATTTTGTGAAATTCGAAGATGTTTATTTCATATATTCTTAGATTTTGTCAGACACCCATCCATTTTCAGAATATGTCAATTGGTTAACTTCGATCATCTCAAGATTTAAAATATTAGTGTGTAGTTTAACCATCCGAAACTGATATATGATGTCTGTAGAAAGTTTAGTTGGACAACGATTTCGAATGAGGAATCACTCGGTAGTTGTATCATCGTCCACAATATCATTAGGGATCGAGCTGATGATCTTAAGGTCCGATGACGAATTTCTGACTTCCAGACCACTGAATTCACAACCAATCGCATACAAATCACTCTTTACTCAATTTGTAGCAGTGTGAAACCATCATGCACTGCAACGGGTAGATTATATTTGTCTCACTCCGATGTGGTCGAACTTCATCGCTCATGGCTTTCTACTGGAACCCGTATGACTTACCTCTTGAAGTTAGAAACTAGTTAGCACACGATTATCAATATTATTATTATTATTATTATTATTATTATTATTATTATTATTATTATTATTATTATTATTATTATTATTATCATCCAATATTAGATTTTGGTACAATGTAAAATTCTCAAAACAAAGTATTTCAACAAGTTTCCGTTTCTTATTTCTTGATCGATCCTGACGATAAATATTGAGTGGTAGCCAGTTAGATGGTAGCAGTTCAGGAATCGACATGTGAATAATGTGATTTTGTTTTCGATGTAATTCTCCAGCAACCACAATGTCTCCGATTGTGCTCTTTCCTAACTGAATAGGTAGTGCAATCAGTTGACATAATGATCAGTTGAAACAAACGAAAGACAGAGAAATCGGTGAAATATCTAGATGGGAGGAAGAGATAGAGCGCATATTGAAGCAGGCCGTCTAGTCCTTTGAAGACTTTTCTTTTCGTAGTGAAAACTAGTGACTTCATCCAGTGATCTAATCCGACAAAATTTCAGTAATATATCGGCTACAATTTAGTTAGCTAATATTGATATGTAATATTTTGTCTCTTAGAGATAAACAATTGTGGGCTTAACTTAACACACTTATTTCCCAGTTAGGTTTGCTTAACCAGATCTAGTTGAGTAGGTAGGGGAGATAGATACATCATTGTCGTATTTTACACAAAGTTCTATGGGATTTTTCAATTCTTTAGACTATAGACCGATAATCTGCACTAGTAAGTTGAATTGCCTTCATTCAGGTTTGTTATGATGCCTCATGATGAGAGCCAAGATTTTTCGGAAATCATGATGTCGATACCCATCGAATACATAAGAACAGACAGAGACAGGCACATGTTTTACTTTCGATCACCATCTGGGGATGGTTAAACTGAAACTAAAGTTAAGAAAGCACCAAACAAGTGAAACAAAAGCACTACAAAAGTATAATACAGTCCTCTCTCAGGATGTCAACCAGATCCGTTTTTTCAAGATTGATTTCAGAGATTAGTTTCAAGCTCTATAAGTTCGGTTAAAACGATAGGAAACCAATATGGAAAACAACTGGAAAGGGATAACTCAAACACTGACTTCAACGTGTTAGGAAGTCCTGGGCAGCAAAAAACACCACCATAATCAGTAGAACTCTATTGAAAACCTGAACGAGATTCAAGAAAGAAAGAAGAAGTGTAAGTCATTGAAAACAGACGGACAATGGCAGAGAAAGCCTAAGCATAGTCCGAATATACAGAAACAAACAGGAGAGTGAAGAGGAGCATTAAAGTCGATAAGATGAAATATGTGGAAAACCTAACAGTGACAGATAAAAAAGCTGCAAGGAAATTTGAGACAGCTACATGATACAACGAAGAGGTCAGAAGAGAAATACAGTAATTCAGATCTCACGCTGAGTCACGAAACTTCAGAAAATTGAATTTTTCTACTCATTGGGATATTACTTACTTACTCCTGTTACTCCTAATGGAGCAAAGGCCACCGACCAGCATTCTCCATCCTGGGCCTTCCTTTATAGTTCGATCCAATTGTTGTTCATTCTTCTCATATCTGTTTCCATTTCCCGGCCAAATGTATTCTTTGGTATTCCTCATTTCCTTTGGCCCTGAGGATTCCATGTGAGGGCTTGTCTTGTGACACAGTTGCGTGCTTTCCTCAATGTGTGTCCTATCCACTTCCATCGCTTCTCCCTGATTTCTTCCTCCGCTCAGATCTCGTTAGTTCTTTTCCACAGTAGGTTGTTGCTAATAGTGTCTGGTCAACGGATCCGAAGTATTTTACGTCGAGCAGCACATGAACGACTGTTAACGGGGATCCACTCTAACAGTGCTTGTTACACCCTCATGCTTGGTGCTATGCCTACACACCTGCCAGTCCATGAGAACTGGCCATCGGGTCTCCAGATACACGAAGGGTGTATCTCGTCGGCTCTCCGTTCTGGCTAGGTGAGGTCAAGTAAATGACCACACTAGGATCCTGTATGAGTGTTTCGGAGACATAGCGTACATCAATAGTACAAGGTTCTGGGGTTTTAATGAAGGAGGTCTGCTGACCTATTTGACATAGTGTGCATACTTTGAAGGCTCCAATGTGTAGTTTGAAGTGAGGATCCAGTAGACCTGGGTCAGTGTTTTGCGCTCTAAAATCATTGTTCATGGTGACACTTGAGGAGGAAGCCAAGAGAAGAAGTTTAGAATTGAGTGTCGAGAGAGATTGATTATGAATACAGTGATCTTGAGTGCTGTTGGAGTTATGAGGGCGGTTATCACATCCCAGTTGCCCATACCATAGAAGGGTTCTTCTGGAGGAACCTGAAAACGAAATTGTATTAGAGGCGGTCTTAGTGACCTGAGAGTGTGACCGCAGTGCTCAAGGCACAACTGCTTGAGGCTTGTCACACATGACTTTTTTATGAGTAGTTTTCGTGTTAGCTTCATATTTGTTGGGATGTTACAGCCAGAGACGGGAATTTGTGGGATAAGGCGAGGTGTGGATTTTTAGGGTCGACTTTTTCTAACCCCATGTTTCTTTGTGAGAAGGCAGCATCGCCATTATGCTGTTTGTCTGAAGGAAACACCTTACTGTCGTCACACCTTTGTACAGTTCGCAGTACGACATCGTGATAACAGAACAACTGATGTACTCTTATCTCAAACGAAGAGTATGCTTGAGCTTCAGTATTTTAAAGGGAAAAATAATATATGGATTAATACAATGTACCAGGTGCAACTAGAAAGCGATATAGTGTGTTGCTCCATTTCCTTATGAAGTAGACTTTTAAGCTTCATTCTCAACAATAATTATCCATAGGAAATCGCCTTTTTCTGTTTTGGACTATGGATAACACTAGCGTTATAGTGATTACACAATTATTCATATGTGATGTTGTCCAGCATAACTTTTGAAGGTTGACGAACAGTATATTTCATTGAGATATAACAACAGAGAGAGTCAGAGAAAGACTAAGCATAATTGCTATCATTTTTAAGTAATAAATTGTCACTTCACATTAATGTTTTATAAAAACAACGGAAGATTATCATATTTTCAAAAACATTTCGTTAGATGGTAATTAATGCACCAAAGTTAAGACGATTTACTCAGGCTGTTTAACAAATTAAATCACATTGACCTAACGAATTAATTCAGTATAATTTCAACGATCATAAAGTGAATTAACCATATTAAGGTAAACTTTTTATCTCATCGATTAAGTGAATTGACATAAAACTCTTTATCTTCTGTTTATTATGTCTTAATCGATTTTTCAATATGTAAGAGTAGTTAACTGAATAAAGAATACGACATTCAGCCATTAGGACATCCTTCCTAACCCCCTACGATTTGAGCAATATAATAGCCTTCATATACACAAAATTTGTATCGTAAATTTAAGTACACGAATTTATAATTTATAGTTAAGTTACATTCAATCAAAATCTTAAATAAACCAACTAAATCAACCAATATTACCTGACATATAATAAACATAATATTACTAATTCGGTTCAAGTGACATAATTGATTTTCGCTTAAAATAATGTACAACTGTATATCAGAAGGGGTTTTGTGGAGATTTTAGTAATTTTATAGTTGAATTCATGGGAAACCTGGAAGCATTGGATGACCGGTTCGTCCTATTGTGGGACTCCTCAGCAGTGCGCACCCAACGACTCCACCTCACGAGATTCGAACCTAGAACCTATCAGTCCTTAGGTTCGCAGGTGATTACTTAACCTCTAGACCATTAATCTATCCGGCATCCAACGGTGTTAATGTCTAACTTCAACCAATCTACGAAATTGCGCCACCGTTCACCATTGTCTTCAGTGAATTACTATCTCACAACAGACCCGGTTGAACTCCCGTACTACGATGAAGTGGCCGTCCACGACTTCCAAGTTTTCCATGGTGGTCTAACTTCAATTGACTCATAAATTCAACTATACAATTGAATATTTAGTGTTCATTCTATACCTGGGACTATGGATGTGAACGTCTTTCAAGTGATGACATTTTTTGTACTTATTTACATGAACGTCAAACTAACATTAGAATATAAAACAAAAACATCTAATTGTAAAGCTAAACAATTAATTAGTAAAAAAAATTTATTTATTTTGTGCAAATAAGTTAAATTCGGCTGTAGTACTCATTACAAACAGAACCCATTTAATGTACCTTTCAAATATCCAAGTTAGTTGTAGGTGTATAATGTTAAGAAATATAATTTAAGAGTTAAAAGTTATCTGTGATTTTCAATAGGGATACAATTTCATTCGGATGTAAAATGAAAAACTTCACTAAATTAGAGAACATTTAGTTCAAACACACAACACGAATAAGAAAACTCATCACTCAAACATTATATTACACCATATTTATTTGTAATACGAATTGTTTAATGTACATGATCTGTTTCATAATTAGTTACACTGGATCAACCATCAAACTTTTCAGTGGAACTTTGAAAGAACTCTCACGAAATCCATCAGATGTTGACGATTATTCAGGAAGATTGTAACTTCTCATGTTTAGACTGAAGGAGTGTGTAGAGTAACGTGTGGGTGGAACTCTGGAAGAGAAAAGAACGAGAGAAGAAATGTGAGTCGACGGCTCAGAAGACACAAGAAAATTCCAGTGAACAATGGAAAACTTTCCAGTGAGGAGTCAGAAAACTACAAGTGTGATTGATACAACATCAGGACAACCACATACATCAACTATTGATGAAAACACTGAACGTGTACGGTCGTCTGTGTTCTCCGATTGTCGACTCGCCATTCACGTAACCGCTCATGAACTGAGTTTGGGGAGATCGTCTGTGCACACGATTCGTGCGAAATATCAAGGATTACGAAAGCACATGAAGCAATGATACAGTTGGAGAGTCTGATTTCTGACGATTTCCAGTGGTGTTGAGAATAATGGGAAGTGAGGTGGGACAATGTCTTATCACAGATCAACAGTATATTGAAGGAGATAAGAGTGAGGCACATGGGGTTCTGGAAAGACAATTATCGATGACTTCGTCCCACACTTTCACCATACAATCTGAGTGACTTTCATCAAACAGGCCACACTACTTACACGTTATCTGTTACACAATACATTTTCATTCAATTCATTCAATGCAAACAACTTATGCTCTGTCGTTATCACATCATACTCACACCACTCATACAACATCAACATTCGTCAAATAATATGGCATATACAAGTGTAAATTGCGTAAGGTAGTATGATATCATTCTCATTGAATGACACATATTGATAGTTTGCAACAGATACCTTCAATAATTTGTTCCGTTTTGTGTGTCGTGTTGAACAGATGATGAATGTGGAAACCCCATTCATTTCTTCAGAAAAATCAAACATTGGTATTTAGCACATGTGGTCACTGTTTAAAACCTGCCAATCACGTAAACACATCAGTATGATGTATTTCTCCTGTCCATCGTCTTTATGTTTCGCACTATTTTTGTTTTTCTCTTTCCTCTAAACGGAACTGTTGGGTCTTTGATTGCCACAGCTAGACAAAATCGATTTTTCATCCTATCGTGTTTGAGCGTTATCATTAGCTGGTTCTCTCACTCACACACATATACATATTTTCCAATAGAAAATGAGAGATGGGGAGAATGATGATAGAGGGACAGAACAGTAAAGTATCATATAATCTACGGTTACCCTCAAGCTATAAATGAAAGAATGCACAATCATTTACTCGTTATTCCTCTGGACTTCGGTAGAATTTCCTAGCTCAATCTGGTATGAATAATATTTGATATGCAACTCACAAACCGACTAGTGTGATCTACACAAAGGATGTAACAATAGAGAAACTTACTTTTTGTAAGCAATGATGGGTAGTGACTAGCAGTGAAATCTAGGACGCGCATTTTGTCCTATTTGGGACTCATCAGCTAGATGTACCTGCACCTCAGAGTTGATGTTCACCCTGGGACTCGAATCCAGTACCGTTCGCTTCAAACGCCATCACGTTATGCAGTCAGCTACTGAGTCGTGATAGCCACTTGCTTGTGCAATGGGTTGAATTTAAATTCACTTGATACTGTTTACTTGATTTTTCCCATTGATATTTAGGACTGTAATTGATTAGTCTAACTGACGAGTCCCAAATAAGACAAAATGCGCTTCTTGGATTCCACTATTAGCCACTATCCATCTTTGCTTATAAATTGAGGCAGTAAGCATAGTATGCACATTAGCCAATAACAAACTGATCAATTGCAGTCTTAAACCTCAATGGGAAGATACAAGCCAAACAATACCAAATGAAGAGAAACTTACTGTTTGACTAGATGATGTCTGATTACCTCACTTGTCTATATGTAAAAAGTATGTGTTGTTAATTTGGGTATGATAAAATCTATTGAAATTTCTTGTTTCATATTCTACTACAGTTTGCATTCGACGTGTCATTCAGTTTACAGGTATTCGATGAACGATAATTTGTAATTTCGAACATTTGATGCATGACCAATGAAATTGAAAGGTGATTGGCTAATGAATATATATTTACAGACGGCTTACTGCTTCATGCATGAACTCTATATTATTGATTCGATGGCTAGCAATTATGTTAAGAAAGCCAACAATTGACTTGCAATCTGGTATAACATGTTCGCCATTCTAATGAATGGTATATTGATCGCGTATCCATTCTTCTAATCGTTTTATCTCGTGCCTAGGTTCTATTGTTGTACTATATCTCAGCAAACAGTATGATCATTTATTTCGGCGTTATATTATATTTAGAATGTGAATCAAATTATTATGACGAACAAAATATGCAAATTAAATCAAACAATACGAACCCACTATAAGGTAAGCTTCACATGTTGTTTGCAATTGTCAAGTCGATCCATGACATTGACGCTTATAAATGATAATACTAATAATTGGTGAACACACAAATAGTTGGTTGGTTAATGAATGAATGGCATTTGTAAAAAGAAAAGTACTACAGATTAATGAGTCAACTACAATCATTATTACTGCATCGTCAGTGACAACTAATACTGGATAATTTTTTGTACAAAAATGTTATTGATCATTCCGTTTATATTAAATAATCGTCAAAATCAAATGACCCTAGGTGAGTGACACTATTTATCAATACAATCTGTTACCTGATCATCAGTATCACATGGTTGCAGAATTGTTGATTGTTCAATAATTTCTTCCATTTTGATTACTTCTGACTCTTCTTCAACTTTAAGAGTACTGATGGAAACAGGAACAGTAGAGTTGGTGGAATTTGTAGTATTTGAAATAAGACTGGTTGCAGAAACTGTGGTAGTAACAGTGGGAATAGTATTAGTATTATTATTATTAGTAGTAGTAGTATAAGTGGTATGAGTAGTAGTAATAGCCGCAGTATTGGGAGCAGTACTGACAGAAATTTGACTGTTTGTGACAATAGATTCAAGTGTTTCATTTGTTTGTTGTGGAGTTGTGAGAAAACGTGATAAACTCCTTGGTTGTGCACCACGAAGGTGGATAATACTGTGACGACGTAATTCATACCTTTGAACGAATGATGCTTTACATTGATCACACACAAATGGTCGTACACCTGTATGTCGACATACATGCTCGTCCAGTTTATTTCGTTTCAGGAACGCTTTACCGCATTCTCTAAATGGACAAACATGAGGTAACTTCATTCCGGAATCCCAACTTACTGGGGAAATAGACGGTTTAAAAACAGGGGCACTTGATTTCGGAGCAACGAGTGGGAGAGTACGATTTTTATAGATATTCGGTGTTATCGATAATTCACTTTTAATTTCAATTGATTCTGTTGATTTAGGTAACACATCTGGTGAAATAGTAGTTATTTCAGAGCTACCCTGAGTATTCGATATTGGTTCAGAAGTATTAAAACTTGTTCGGAATCTATTACTAACCATAGAGATTGGATATTTATCCAGTCGTCCGGTACTTTTATGGACGAATATGTGTGATAGTTCATGAGATCGGATTCCAGACAATTCAGTAAATGTAGCACTACAACCAGGTTTTCTACAAACGTATTGTCTTTCACACTTATGCGATCTTAAATGTAACTTGAGTTTGTTGAATGATGAATAAGATTTACCACATCCAGGATATGTACAAACATTTAGAAAAACCAAATTTTTGGGGAGAGATATGGTTGATTTTGGTGCAATAGCTGGGAGAATTTTCGGTGCTATCGATTTTGCATTCCTCGTTTCCACTGGTTTTGTTGATTTAGGTTGCAAATCTGGTGACATAGTAGTTATTTCGGGATGTTTCGTGATTTTATTCAACTCGGAATACGATTTACTGCATCCAGGAGTTGTACAAGCAAATTGACGACTCGAATCCTGATCGGCTGATGAATGTTGAGATAATTTATGTCTTTTCAAATCCTCCTCTGAAAAGTATTTCACATTGCAATTTGGTGCATCACATGATATCGGATCAGTAATCATATGCCTTGATATATGTTGATTCAACCGACATCGTCTAGCAAACGATTTGTCACACCCTGGATATGTACAATGATACTTTCTCAATTCTCTTGTAGGCTCAGTGCTAAACATTGTTCTGGAATCAGGAATTATCATGTATGACTGAAATGATTCGGATTTTACAGTTGTTGCATTATTATTATTATTCTCAATATTTTTAATAATTTCATTAGATGAATTATTTACAACGGATCTTTCAGTATTATACATCACATCATTCTTTTCAGCTTGACTTCTACCAGATGACAATGAAACCATAATATTCCCAACATTCGATGGTGTCACAATCATACCACCAATATTATTATTATTAAGAGTTGCAGCAGACGAAACAGCTGTACTAGTAACACCAACATTACACAAACTATTTGGTGAAGTAATTATATCTCCAGTTGTATTCAGTCCTAATCCGGATATATACGTAGACAACGGAATGGCAGATAACAAATTGGGAAGTAATGACGCTGTAGGGATTGTTACTGTGTTTACTCCACTGCTAACACCAACACCAACACCACCAACACTACCACTACTAACACTACAACCACTACTAATGTGGTTACTATTGTTGTTCACATTACTACCATTAACATTAACATCGATCATACTGCTGTTCACCATCGGAGTACACATTGATCCAGCTAGCTGACTTATCATGTTCACTGTGGCACAATTCACAAGCATAGCAGCAACAAGTGGATTCAGTGCAGTCCCACTATTCTGTACAATATTACTCGTCAAATCTATCACACTATTCACATTAGGCATACTCATTCCCGTTGAATTCACAACAGGAGAATGAAGCCACAATGTAGGCAATGCATTGGAAACAACATTCGGCATTTGCACACTTCCTGATCCGTTCATTTTACCCGACAGTATAGGTTGAAGTGCAACATTTTGTATGGTGGGAACAACATGTGGTGTATATGTGAGTAAATTGTGAATCACATCATTCAGAGGTAAAATTCCAATAGGTTTAACCGAATCTGTGGTTACGGTCACTGGAGTTGCATTTCCAGTGGCTTCATTCACTTTAACATTCGACACTGGGATGTGAGATTCACCTTTCATATGAGAGTCATTTGAATTCATATCTCCATCATTCCCATTGTAATCTTCCTCCGCATAATCTTCTTGTTCTTTGTTGAATACATCATCAAATGTTACATCTTCCTGTTTCGTACGATCTTTATCTGGATTTGTAGGTCGTACAAGAACTATCTCACCACCGTTATAATCATGACGACTTTCTATTTTAATTGATTGAGATGAATGTTTTGAATTAGTAGATAATTTGAATTTTGAGGATGATTTCATTGATGCAGGCATGAGAGTAGGTCGATGAAGCATGATTGTGAATTTGATTTAAAATATCCACAGATATGTTTTTATGTATATTCAATGAGATTATAAACAGTTGATTTTATAAATATTTTACTTTGTTAATTGTCTACAGTTTTGACACACTAAATTTTCTAGTCGATTTGACTTTTTTGGTTTCTCTTGATCGGACCGATGACTATCTCTTTAACCAATCGCGTTTTTGACCGTTATTAACGACCTGAAATGTTAAATCTTATTGGTCCACTTATTCCTTCTGACCCCAATGACCAATCATAATGTCAATAAAGGACTTAGATCGACCTTCTATTACTTTACCGTAATCTTCACTCTAAAACTCTGTGTTATCCAGATGGATTTGTGACTACAATGCACCAATGACAATATATCTCTTTCTTTACATATCATTTAGGTTTATGTTATAAAAGTGAGGAATGTTTGTAGAATGAATTTGTTTAATGTAAAATATTTGACACAAGTTAACTTATATATATATATATACTTATTATGGGACTCTTCAGCAGTATGCTTCTATGCCCCCGGAATCGAACCCAGGACCGTGGGTTTCGCTCCCGAATCCCCAGTCTTTAGACCACTCAGCCGTGATCCAGTATTACACAGGTCTAACTTCGATCATGATATTATTCAACTATCGGTTCGTGATTTCAATAAAAGTCAATAATCTCCACAAGTATTGATGTAATTTAAACAAAAATACAAATCGAATGCCATTATCAAACAAGCATCCAATATAATTACAGTTTCTGAAAAGAATTTAGAATAAGTCAAGTTGGACGTTGTTCATTGTTACCACTAATATATTGGTGCAAAATGTGCTGCGAGACAACTCTTGTCAAAAGAATATAAATCACAATTAAATAATCTTTTAAGAAGTAAGAATTTAGTAACACTTCATCAAGTTAAATGTGCCGGAATCATCATCATAGATTAAAGAAATTATATCAATAAATTATCCTAATTAATAATAGATGTAAACAAATTCTCTAAAGAAATTGTTAATAATAATACGACTGATCAAGTCGAACAGAAGTCAACAAAAGTCTTGAGAACGATGAATTAATCATCATTAATGATTTATTTGAACACTTAATGACGTTATACTCTATTGACTCCTGAAAATAAGGAAGAAATATGATTTGCCGCTCTATGATAGGTATGAACAACTTATTGTACTATCCAATTGCCAAATGGTCGATGAATATTTTTCAACCACTCAGAAATACGATCGGTAAAAATAATTTCACTGACTCTCTTGCAATTATTGATCCCGTAATCGACACCAGTGTTTCTAGGAAGGGAATGATTTCTTCAAATGTCTGTTCTCTTTTCACAAATGTGCCTGTCGTAGAGACAGTTTATTTTATTTATGATTATGTTGAAAATAACAACATCGATACTGCTATTTCAATACATTATTTCAAAGAATTACTTTCACACTACATCTTCAATATGCAGTTCATTTTCAGTGATGATTTTCATAAATAAGCTGAAATTTTTACTAATGCGGTCCCTACCAGGTCTCATGGCTAATCTATCGAACACTGTTTTTCGATTAGCAGCTAACAGTTCTCATTTCTACAAGTGATTTCAGAATAATACTTCCATCATCTGCATGGCTTGGGTATCATCTCACAGTAAGACAATATCATCCACATACTCAAGGTCGATAAGTCTTTCTCCAGGCAACAGATCCACACAGCCATTACTTACATCCATCTGGGCTGTTTCCAGAATGTCATCGGTAGCAAAGTTGAAGAATAATGGTGAGATTGGGCACCCTGTCTAACCCCACCGCTTGAACGGAACAATGGAGAAAGGTGGTTGTATGCCCTCACTCTGCCTGGGGTTTTTGTATATAGGGCCTTTAGGATGTTAATAAACTTCTCAGGCACAGCCTTCTTCAATAGACAATCCCAGAGAACAGTCCTGTTTAACGAATTGAAGGCAGCTCTGATGTCAAGAAACATTACGATTGTTGGCCTGTGATAAGTATGGCGGTGTTCTAACATTTGGCGGAGGGTGAAGATATGTTCAATACATCCTCGACTGGGACGAAAACCAGCCTGCTCCTCGAGAGTCAATCTTTCTCAGGTTCTGAACACCCTACGAAGTATGACGGAAGCCAATAGCTTGGACACAATCGGAAGTAGACTTATCCCCCGATAGTTGTTGCAGGAACGACGTGAACCCTTTTTAAAGATAGGGACAACTATCGACTCATTCCATGATGTTGGTACACTCTCTAGTTCCCAAACCTTTGTAAACAACGTCGTCAATTCCTTAGTCAGAAAGTCACCACCATCTTTAAGTAAGTCATCTGGGCCAGGTGATTTGTCGCGCTTCAAGAGTTGGAGTTTCTTGAGGACTTCCGCCTCATTTGGTGGATCAGTCGTCACCGGCAATGGAGGGTAGGACAGTCTGACCGATGTTGCCGGAGCAGCAGGCCAGTTGAACTGCCCTTCGAAAAATTCTGCCCATCGTCCAAGACGTCGATGGATGTTAGTGATTGGCATCCCGTCATCCTTACAGATTGTTTCGCTCACACCAAACTTCCTGCTGCCAGTGACTCGGATGAGTTGGAAGAGCTTCCGGTAATTACCAGATGCAGCTGCTGCTTCCAGCTTATTAGCACGCTTCGACCACCAGGCCTCTCGGTCCTTACGCAAGCTTTGTCCAATTTCCTTAAGCAACATCCTTCGTTTGTGGTCAAACTCACGGTCACCCGGAGTAGACCGACGGGCTTCAATGAGTTGTAAGGAACCTGCGGAAACCCAGTGCTTATAAGCAGGACGTTTTGCGAACCCACAACTGACTGTACCCGCCATTTTCATGGCGTCAAGCAATTGCAACCAATGCTCATCTATACTTTTCGGTGGAATGTTAGCTAGCCTAGAGGTTAGCTCGGTTTGATACTTACTTGCAACAGAAGTTGCAACTAGCTTGCTAATATCAATCCGTTGATGGCGGTCACTTCGTTGGTCATTGAAAAGTAAGGTAAAATTGGCGCAGACCAAGGCATGGTCAGAGTCCAGATAGGTACTCCAAAAGGGGCGGCAGTCTTGTACACAACCACGCCAACGGCAGCTGATCGCGATGTGATCAATCTGAGTCCAGGCTTGGGATGCAGAGGGAGGACGCCAGGTGGCACATCGGCGATGACTGTGCCGAAAGTTAGTGCTGGACAGAAACAGGTTGTGGTAGACCGTCCCCGTTATCTGTCCTGCGACCAACAAGTCCCCATTGGCCACCTAAACAACTCTTTTCTGTGCCTAGACGCCCGACCTGAGCATTCAAGTCTCCGGCTAGTACTAGTCTTAAAACCTCAATGGGAAGATGCAAGCCAAACAATACCAAGTGATAGTTAGTCTGTTTACTCCATATAAAGTTTATTTTAAATTCGTTGATAATTATCAGCTTTGGATATAAAGCTTATTCGGTTAATAAAAACAAGATTTAATCAATATGGGCTTCAATTATTGATTGAAGAGACTTTAAAAAAAAAGAGTGGTTCTTCTAAAAAAAAAAAATCCAAATACTATGATCTTGTTCAAATTTAGGATGTTAGTTACTAGTTACACAGCATTCTCAATATAAATCAAACAGTTCTTTTACACGTTCATTTTTTTAAACAAATGATTTGTCTAACATTCTAATTTTCTCGAAAGCAGCATTTCATTAATCTACTTTAGTACTAATTCATACTTGTTGTTGGAAAATACAAATTTGATCATGGCCTTGTTCAAAAGCAACCGTTAACTATTATAGATACTGTTAGATTTATAATTTATTTAAATAATAACCTGTATTTACTCAACTACATTTCGCCCATTTTATAAGCAGGGTTGGATAGTGGTTAGCAGTGATATTCCGAAAGCAGGTTTCGTTCTATTTAGAGCTCGTCAAGTGAATGCATCTGAACCCCAGTGCTTATTGTCACGCTGAGACTCGAAGGCAGTACCTCGAGCATCAAGCACTCAATGCGTAATTTACTTACTACTGTGTCTAACTAGCTACTGACTTATACAAAGTAACCATTTTAAAACTGAATGGTGTACATCAACCTGTCTCTAAATTAAGAACATATCAGATATTTAATCGCAAAGTCAGAGGGTGGCCAGTAGTGGAATCCAGGATGTAGCAATTTCTAGGCAGTTAGCACAGAATGAACGTATACTATGGGGATAGTTAACATAGACACATTTTGTAATTAGTTTTTGTAATTATTCGCATTTTACACAAGAGGATTAAAGAGACTGGTTCTATTGTCAAGCCCACATAGGCTATTCCAGCTTTTGAACAGATCAATTTATTCATTCTATTCAAGCCACATTTTGAACTTGCTGATTATTATCTTATTGATCCTATTGTTTTTTTTCTCACATGATCGTATGTGTGTTAGTTGCTTACCCTATTCATCACGTGTCTGTAACTTGTTTTTCTCGGAACGCGACTTAATTCGATAGTTCTATACAAGGATTGGTGGCATGTATACTTCGATAACAATCAGCATATGATTTAACTGGAGTCAGATATAAGGCCGGTCAAATATTAAAAAACACTAATTAAAGCTCATCCTATAGAATCGACTACGGCAAAATATAAATTTTTCGCCCATCTGATCACTCTTAATATAACTAGTTCGCGTATCCGGGATATTCAGTAGAAATTCTTTCTAAAAACATCCTAGTAACCAATCAATCAATCAATCATCTTCTTGCCCGAATGATCATCTAAAGATATGTTTTATCACGTTTGTAAACCATCTTGTTAACCATTTTCACTATTTTTTTTTCAACAACCTGTGAGTTTTGTTACAAATGTTAACATTTCTATCTACTAAAATTCAATTATTGAAGGTTCATTTGAAGTGTGGATGTTATTTTTGTTAACCAGCTAAGGTTAACGTTATTCTCGATTTTCTGTTGTGTTAAATACTACTAAAAATTTAGGTTTCGATCATGATTTGTGGCATCCATGACATAATAATAATTCATAGCAGGTTTGTTTAACATTTCATAATGTGTTTTCAAATAATGTATTACTTATTCTAATGTTTCAGGGTTAATTTTGGCCAATATATAGATAGATTTCTTTGAACTCAAGTTCAGTTGTTATAGAACTGCCTCAGATTTCTGATGGGATCTGTTATAACGCTCTGTTTCTCCGTCGACACGAATAGGGCGTTTATTTACTTTGGAGGAATATCTACACTAGATGTCCTTCCAGTGTATATTCATAAAATATCAACACAACTCAGACCAAGAACACGTGACTGGCTTGACTAGAACGTGATTATATTTCCACTCCAACGACCGACAACAAAAAACAATAATAATAAGGACAGGAAAATTTATAACTCGTCTAATACCTGTCAGGCTATCTACTTAGTCTGACCAAGCAAACAACCAATCATTGTTTTCTTCGCCCACATATCAGCTCTCTCGCAAAGTTTGTTCGCCTTTGGGTTCATTTGAAGAAATCTCGCATATTTCCGTTTCCTTGATTATCTTCTGCTAGCTTCTAATTTCGACTTATGGTGGTGGTTGTGATATATTAAACGAATCACATAATGTATATCCATTGTCAAATATTTTCCTTTAGATGACTCATCAATATTTTTACTATCACGCAGTTGGTTTATTTGTCCAATAATTAGTGTATTTTCAACTATCACTTCATACAATACCTTCCCATGTCTTTTTTCATCCACTCAAATACCCATTTTAGCTTTCCTGGACGGAAATTACGTGCATAAACTAAGTCAGAATAGAGTTTTGTGGAGTTTGTAGTAACTTTAATAGTTGAATCATGAGTCGATGTAAGCTAAACTACCATGAAAACCTCAAACCACTGGACGACTGTTTCGTCCTAGTGTGGGACTCCTCAACAATGTACATACACGATCCCGAATGCGGAAGTCGGGCCCAGGACCTTCGGTCTCGCATGAGAACGTTTAACCACTAAATCTCTGAGCCGGCATCCAATGGTGTTAATGCCTAACTTCTATCAATCTATGATGATCAGCAACCATTCAACCATTGTCTGAGGTAGATATCTGTCTCGACCCGACACAGATTGGACTCCACTGGACATGGTTTTCATATGAACTCCAGGAAATCCACCTTGAAGATAGTCACTAATGGGCCTCCATGTTTTCAATTGTGATCTAGCTTATATTGACCCATGAATTCAACTATTAAAAGTTACTACAATCCCCACAAACCCCCATTATGATTATAATCATTTGCTCACTAGTGACTAGCTTCAAGATGGGTTTCCTGAAGTTAATGACAACGCGATCGCCATACATTAAACAATTATCACAAATCGATACAGACTCATATCTAAAATAACTGGTGATACTGTCGATCAACATTATCTTCCCAATCCTTTGGAGTGGCCTCCTTTATTTTTAGCAGAGAATCACTAGCCGTTTCTCATCTAACCACCACCGCTGTTCCTGATAGGATTTTGACAGTATCAGAAAATACTCCTTTGATTTCCGTTTCACGTGATATAGAAGTGACCAATCTATCTTCCTCTAACTTTCGGTTATCATTGGTTTTTCTCGATAACCTGTCTACGTGACTCACCCCGGCTGACGGCTTATACAGTAAGTCGAATTCATATTCTAGCGACACAGAAGCCCACCTAATCACTCGATATGTAGTGTGGATGGGTATTCCGTTCTTAGAGACTAATATGGCAAGTAACGGACTATGGTCAGTTTGTGAAGTAAGTTTTTGTTGTATAGGATATTATAGAATATTCTGATCGCAAACACTAGGGCTAAACCCTCCTTTTATATTTGGATATAAATCTTTTCACTTGCATTAAGCTTGTGTGAAGTGTGAAAAATGGCTTTTTGTGATCCATTATGAAATGTATGTGGAACCATTGCTTCAATACTATAATCAGATGCATCAACCACTAATATTAAATGAAGGTTTGAGTCATGGTGAGTGAGTAATAAATGTGATGCGGAGATCGGCTTCATATTTCCGCAGGACACTTGACACTTTTTATTCCAGTTCCATTTAGTGTCCTTAGTTAACAGTGCATTAAATGGGGTACACAGGGCATGCATATTTGGCACAGAGTAGCTATAATAATTACCCTTCCCAAAAATGACTGAAGAATTTTAATATTAAACGGTGCTGGTATATTCACGATTGTACGTGCCTAGTCATGATCCGGTCTACGTCTATGAGATTCGATAATCGTTTCTAAGTGTAAAATACTCCACAAACTAACACTCTTCTACTATCAAATGAAAACCATACTCTCTAATACGAGCAAAAACTTCTTATGAGTTGTCAGTGTTCTTTTTCACTTCTGTTGGCAACAATAATATAATTCATATGCGTTTTAATAAACTGTACATCGCCTAACATGGTGTCAATGACTTGCTGAAAGATTGCCGGAGCACATTTTATACCAAAAGGTAGCCTATTATATTGGGACAATACTCGATGTATATTTACTGTCAACAAGAATCTACAGTCTATTCAGACTTCTACCTAGAGATATACATTTGAAAAATCAATCTTTGAAAACATAGACCACTCATTCAACTTGGTTATTAGGTCCTCTGGGATGGGTAAGGGGTCAAGAATTGTTCTGTAGTGATTCTTTTGACCCATTGGAATAGTCTCCATTTACACATAATCTATCGTCACATTACCTTACAACCACTGGTAGTGTTGCACATGAAAAATATTTTATATGCGAAACAACTCCAAATATCTTCAGTCTGTCAAGTTCTGTATCTAATGCACCAGTAATTGAATAAGGTACCCATCTACTTGGACGGATAAAGGTTTTACTTCCTGTTGGACAAATATACAAGCATTTAACTTCGGATGTAGTTCCAATCTATCTTCAATAACATCTAAAAACGTATCATGCAGTTATTTGACGCATAACTGGATAAGCTCACTTAGGAGTGATTGAGGTGCTGATGACTATTACAGCATATTACAAACAGCGTAAAAGAAATAAAACTCATTAAACAGTAGTGTCATTTATTTGTTTCTTCTCCGTCTTGTGTTCCAACTTTGTTTAAGTCACTTTCTAACCGGACATTATGTTGCTCAATTTTGCTTGCCTCTTCTGAGTGTTCTTGGTTAAGTATTTACCATTTCCTACTTTACCTACTGTTACGTGTTGCCAGATCATTTTCAGTTAGGTAGATTTTGATTAATCTCAAGGTCACAGCAAGGTTCACCATATGACTACCAACTTTAGACTGTCTTCTTGGAAAGGTTTTAGTGGCCCGAGATCTGACTTCAGTTCGATCGTTTGATTATGGTTATCGAATGATTGCTATCGAAATATACATGTCACCAATCTTCGTATATAATCATCAACTTGAATCGCGTTATTGAATAATGGAATCAAATAAGTCAAATATGGGAATGGATTTTCGAATACATTTATTTTGTACAATTGTTGATCAGAGCAGACAATCATAGAAACAGAGCGGAGGTAGCAAAAAGAAGAGAGCGAGACGAAATGACACATAAGGGAGAAGGCATGTGGGCTAACTCTATGTAATCAAGCGTTAATTGATAGTCATAGTCACAAAATATAAGTTATATAAATGTGATGAGCAAGATAAGAAATGCACACACATACGCTTACATAATAAACAGTCAAGATCGATGAGCGAACGATTAACAAGGTCAAAATGTGACTCAAGAAGAATGAATTGACCTGTGTGGATGCTAGAATAAGATACGTGTGTTTTCTTAGCACTACGAGGTTTCTGGAATCCTTGTAGACAGATATTTGAAGGAGAGACAATAATTTGTGTATGACCTTTGAGCAACGCTAAAATGACCTTGGAGATGCCAATCTACTACATAGGGTTAGAAGAGAGGGTTAAAAAGCAGTGTAAGGAATGACAAGGTTAGGAATTAGATTTAGGGTTTTTATCTCGAACTTACAACAGCTATAATGACCAGATAGTGTTGAGCCAAGTGAGTGTGTAGTGACATACTTTTATCGACAGAACGCGATTGGTGTAATGGAAACAATTTTTGTTATAACCAATTGTACTAGGGATTGTTTTACGGTACTTGTTTGGTTAACTGTACCGAAATACATTCATTCTTCCGTTGGTTGTAACTTTGCACGAATTCGGTTACGCTCAGTAACCACACTTGTAACCTGGCACGATCTCGGTATTCTTTCGATACCACGAGGTCGCCAACAAATACATCTCGACCACAGCCATCAACTGCCTTTTCAGTTTCAGTTTCAGTTTCAGTTTGGGAAGGACAGGAGGCTCGATGGCCTATGTTAGTCCTGGCAATGGTGGTCTCTCAGTTGATCCAACTTTCTTTTGAAAGAGTCGACGGATGGGGCCTCAACCACGTGCTGAGGTAGTGAATTCCACTCGTTGATTATTCGATGGGAAAGTCGATAGTCAGCTGACAAGTAATTTGTTCTCGGCTTGTGAACTTTTTTGGAGTGTCCTCGTAAATTCTCTGTTTTGGAAGACAAGAAAAATGAGGGCATGTTAGGTGCAAATTTATCACTAAGCAATTTGTAGACTGTAATCAAGTCGCCTCTAGTTCTGCGATAAGATAACGGGAAAAGGTTCAGCTTGGCCAGTCGAGATTCATACGGAAGCTTTGCTATTCCGGGAATCAGCTTATTCGCCGTTCTCTGAACCTTTTCCAGAAGCTCACTGTCTTTTTTTAAGCAGGGGCTAGCCGCTTGTATGCAGTACTCAAGTTTAGGACGAACGAACACTGTATACAAAGTCAAAAACGTCTTAGCGTCGACATGACCAAAAGCCCTACGTATTGACCATAACGATCTAAAACTTTTGGCGACTATTGCACGGCAGTGTGCAGTAGTCTTTAAGTCTTGACTAACGAAAACGCCAAAGTCATTATATGTCTGGACGACAGGTAGCTCAGTGTTATCCATCGTGTATGTATTTGTGCCTTGATGACCGATATGCATCACAACACACTTGGAAGTATTTATCGGCAACTGCCATGTTTGAGACCATTCAGATAACTTCTTCAGGTCATTTTGAAGTTCTAAGCTATCACTCTTACATCGTATCGCTTTCCATATCTTGACATCGTCAGCATATAGCAAGACCGATGATGATAGGAGACAAGGAAGGTCATTTACATACAAGAGGAATAGCACTGGCCCCAAAACTGTACCCTGGGGCACTCCACTAAGCACAGTTTCCCAGCTAGATAACTTTGAGTTCACCCGAACTCTTTGTTGACGCCCAACTAAGAAGTCTTTTATCCACATCAATAAATTGCCTCCAATCCCGACTTTTCTTAACTTATATAACAGCCGGTTGTGCGGAACTTTATCAAAAGCTTTACTGAAATCAATGAAGGCGACGTCTACAGGTAACTTTTGGTCCTGAAGAGCGCACCAGCTTTCACGAGTCACTAATAAGTTAGTGAGACAAGAATAACCTATTCTGAAGCCGTGCTGCTTTTCCGAGAGGATCCGGTTTTTATCGAGATACTTAAACAGCTCCTCCCTAATAATCTTTTCTAATATTTTAACAACCACACTAGTTAGGCTAACTGGGCGGTAGTTTTCAGGTTTGTGTTTCGTACCTGTTTTGAAGACAGGACTTACTATGGCATTTTTCCAGTCTTTTGGTAAACGGCCCTGCGGTGGATCTTATCTGTTAACTAGCACGTAGTTTTCCTGCAGTGTTGATCATAGTCAACCGCGACTCGACGCCACAGTACAAGTGTATGAATTTAGAACTCAAAGCCGAGACCTGTTATCTTAAATCTAATTGGTTTGCCCATAAATTATAGTCTCGCTATTTTTGATCACATCTTTTTGGGAATATTTTCACTGATCTTCAAGTATTGAATCCTTTTTTACTAACTGTTCGCTTTATTGTTTAGCGAGCTTGCTTTTAATAGAGAAACCCTTGACTGTATTGCACAAGCTGTCCCTTTTAGGCATTTTTTACTTTTGATATAATTTGTTCTCTTCCTCAAACTTGGACTGTTTAAATTGAACACAAAGTTTGTATTTGTCACTCAGAAATGCATCGTATGCTATATAGAAGAACGTGGTCTGGTTTAATAGAACAACCTTTTGTTTGTTAGTTCAAACCGAATATTGGAGTTTCTGTCGTTACACTGCTATTAGTGAGTGTCTGAAGAAGTGGTTGTAAAACTAATTGACGGAGGAACCATAAACTGTTAAAGGTTTCCAGGGTTTTTCTGTTTACTACAGCGAGCGGAGTGTGGCATGGTTCAGTTTCGGGGGTCCGATCTACCCTAATGTTTATTATTGATTAGCGTGACTCCACAGGTACTCAAAGCATGATACATTTGAATTATCCTGAGATTTGTAGAGAAACGCAGGGGTATTCAGACATTTGGAATGTTTGAGAAAAACGGTTTAAGATAAATGCTTGGACCATTAGTAAATTCATCTAGTTGAAGACCGATACATTCATAAGGTTGGTGGCAAACATTTGTGACGCATCCAATTCATTCTTCCTGTACATGAGTTTTGTGGAATAATTAATGACCATGACCTTAAATTTGTGGAATTCCCTATCAACAGAAACAGTGATGACGCTCTTAGTCGAATTTTTCAAAATATAGGTCAACCTTTACCATATTTCTTTAGGTACCAATGAATATAATTTTGTTACTCTTCGTTTATTATTCTCATTATTGACCGATGTTCTTACCTTTTTAAACACACGACATGAAGACTCATTCAAAAGTGTTAGCACACAAGTTTTAATAGTAGCACATCAAAGCAATTCCAAATGGTTCGCACAGAAAACAGCAATCTATATCAACTGGAGTAAAATAATAACTATTAATACACAGGGAATGCCACTTGAGCAAAATGTTTTTGTTGAGAAACATCATAATTTTATTTTTTCATCTGGGGCTTAAGTTTTTTTCGACTGACGAATGTCGACGGCGTGAAATGAAATATATCTTAACGTTTTAAAACGTTAAGATATATCATATTATGTAGATAAAATGTTAGTGTGCAAAAATACGCTACGAATATTTTGGGGATTTCCCCTAAATTTCCCCAAACATTGGTGGAGGTTTCTCACTTTGGGGATTTCCCCAAAGCTGGCAGCTTGGGTTGGAATAAAGAGAGCTAGAAATCTCATGAAGCATAGGATAATCTGTAACATATGCAATGTATTTACGTTGCATGGTATATTTACGCATGTGTACAACGAAAATAAGAAGTAAATATCTTTTTTAATGCAACATATGAATTGCACTATGATTATGTGTACAATGTCACATGACAATGCACCATTTTATAAATTTATCCTTAAAAGCTAGAAAGAAAGAACAACCAAAATGGCCATAAAACCTTGTTTATCGCTACATGGATACAAGTCAAAGAGGAAAATGCAGTTTATCATTTCTTTCTACCGAATTCTGAGGTCTGAATAATATTGAAAACTTTAAGAAATATTAGTCACAACTTTGAAAGATATGAAACACAAGGTCACTTGGGGGCAATTAGAAGTATCGGTCTGAAGGTATAGTTTTATGCTCGAGTTTGGATTACTATTTTGTTTAAAATACACAGTTTCTGTTATCTTTGGTCTCATATTGGAAAGAAATAATTATTACGCTCACAGGAATCAATCAGGTGAACTTGACAAATAACTACTGTTCTCTGTGTAAAAAACTTATTCAAAAATTTAAATTTTCGAAATTAACGAGCATAAACGTATTTCTTAAATTCTCATCATGTATATAGGCGAGGAATCTTGACTTTCAGCTTATCAATGGTACTCTTTTTTAGCTGGCTTAAGATACGTGGTAATCTTGTCAAATTACCAATATGATTCTCTAAAACTCTTAGGATCAACTCGTCTATCATTCACCTGTGAGCTCACTGGTTCCAGAGCAGCAAGTTAAGGTTCAGGAAAGAAGTACTGCTGACTTTGTATTTGTGTGACAAGAGTAAGGTGTTTTCCTAAGGACCAACATCCTCAGCGATGCTACTTTCTTAAAATGAATGAAGGGGGTCAGAAAGGGTGATATGAACAATATCGCATCTCACCTTACTACATAGATTTCTGTCTTCGGCAGAAAAACCTTTTGTCTTTGCCACAGTTGAAGAAAGGAACCTGATTCTAGGTAACTCACGTAAACTGATTTGATCCGGAATATACGTCCGTGAGGATCTCAGCCTAGCTGGTCGTATTAAGAGACGAGCTGCAGAAGTGAAAATAAATGAGCGTCGCCGAAACTGTAAAAGAAACCTTGTTCTTAAGGGTTTTCAAATTGTAAAAGTTCGGAGCAAAACGATCCCCAAACCACTCTGGGTGGCAAGGGAAAGCTCTCCACAGACTTAAAGGTATGCTACACAAATTCTCGCAGCCTACTAAATAAGTGGATAAAGAAAAACCGGATGTTATTGCTGTCTCAGAAACTTCGTTAACGTCAGAAGTATTAGATAATGAAATTCAGTTGACTGGTTTTTTAACCAGTAGGGCTGATAGATTAAACTGAAGGGGAGGCGGGGTTATTCTGTACGCGAAAAGTACCCTAACCATAAGAATAGCTGAGACAGTAGCACATGTTTCAGGGACATATGAACTGGTGCAATGTAGGCTGAAATGTAGATGGCAAGATATTGAATTAGTTGTAGTATACCGCAGTCCAGAATGTGTAGCAGATGATTTTCTCCTAAGTAAACTTAAGTCCCGGTGTGGCAAGGGCAAAAGCCTTGTAGTAGGCGACTTTAATGCTATCGAATTAATCCTCGTGATTGATACTTGGTTTTTGAAATGATCCCCGAAAATTGAACCTTACAGGTAGGCTTTGATTGATTGGATTATGTATGACCTACGAACTAATATTTTTTGATCGCCTATGACAGTTGACCATGTTTATTTTGTATTCAAATTGTGTATATAAGCAGGTTATTTTATGATAAAAATATCTTATTTTCTGGCTTAGTAGTATCGTCTTCGATTTCTAATCATATGGGGTTTGGGTTAATAATACGGTCTTGTAAACAGCCACCACTCAGTCGCATCATATCACTGTGTTCATCTATTAATTAACCTTTGATTTATTGATTTTAACAATCCAAAATTTAGTCTCATCAAATCATCAAAGGCGTCCTTCATGACAGTTACAATTTCTGATAAAGCATTATCCAGGAGTGTTTGCATTATAAGACATTGGGAGGTTATCCAGAACAGTATTATTTCATAGTCATATCAAGTTTATAGTCTCTTTAACAACGGGAATTGTCGATAAAAATTAGTTACCAAACATCTTACACTTAACTGATGAGAGATTTTCAATTTTGATATTAATCAACTTCTTTGCGATAAATGTACTTAAAGAAAACAAGTCAGATTTACTGTTAAAACATTTATATTCTAGTGGTTATCCTTTTCGTTACTCATTTTCTAGGTTTTTAGACTTCAATTTGAAAACCACTCCACGCTACAACTCAAATGTTCTTTACAGCCTAGTTGTTTTGTATAAGCATATCATCTGTGGACCTTGTATTATACTCCCTGATGAATCGGGTTGCAAACTAGTAACCAGTAGTTTTTGAAGATTATTCATTTGGCTCTTCAATGAATTGTATTATATAAAAGTACAATGTCTGAGGACGATCAAAATTCTAAGGAGATTGTAACATCATATGATGAAATACTGGAGATCACAGGATTGTTAGCTATGCGTGATAATTCAATGTCATGTGTCACTGAAAAGAAAGAGACTCCTAATTCAATGGATAATATCAATAATGGTGATGTCAGTAATGATGATATTGTATTACCAATACAAAGTTGTACACAATTACCACTTAGTCCTAGTCTGGTATCCTTAGTTGAAGATGGTGGTCCTAATTGTCGAACAATTTCAATTGCTAAAACCAAAAATAATAACGTCGGTTTTACATTTACAGAAATAAAACAGGTATTATATATATATATATATATATATATATATATATATATATATATATATATATATATATATATATATATATATATATATATATATATATATATATATACGGATCGGGATTTTATTTAAATTAGTTAAATATACCAGGGACTCTGTAAATGTAAAATATTTGTAGCTAGGAGATTTTAATTAGTACACTTGTTAATAACATTGATTAAACATTTAATAGAGTCTAGTCCCAGATGTATGTACCTTTAAGGATTTTTCAGAGGAAAGATACATATTAATGCAATGAATAACTGATCCTAGTGATTTTATTTCACTGACAGATTAGAGTAGACTATTCCAACATCTTTAAAACTTTCTAGTAAAGTAATTAATATAAAGAGATGTAGTATAAAAATGTTTCACTAGTAAAAATTAACTACGACTCCTGTGACTAGGTTTTTTTGAAATATTTTATCTCATTAGTGTATGTAAAAGAGTTTATCAAGTTTTTTGGAGAAAAAGCTTAAATATAGTTTGAACTTTTGTTTCTATAAAATGTTGAGTTCAAGCTTATCACATTTGGGATTATAGCTTAGATTACAATCATTCTGAAGGATGCAAAGTGTATTTTCATAATCGGAAATGCTATTTTCATTCTTTTCTCATTGTTTTTTTTCTGTCTCAATAAATTGCACAAAGGTTATTTATTTTGAATTTGTTTTTGTTTTGTTTAAAGGGATTATTTGTTTCTCATGTAGACGAAAGATCTTCTGCAAAGTTGAATAAAGTACGTTTTGGTGATAAGATTCAATGCATAAATGATATAGAAGTTACATCTTATACTCAAGCTAAACAACTTATTGAAGAAACACATCCAACTGTAAATTTTTCTTTTATCGACTGGTAAGATGATGCTTCTTTTCTCTCTTATTTAAATAGTTTTTAAAAGTACTTAGTCGTTATTTGAACGCTTAAAGAGTGAAAATTGAATTTGCATAGTTTTCTAACTGTTACCTAGCAAATAAGAAAAAAAAAGATTTCAATTGAAAAGATATAGGGGAGACATATAACGTGCTAAAGTTACCCACCCTATGAACATGAGTATTAATAATGCTTGATTTATATTGAGTGGAAAAGTGTGCGTTTCAGTTTCTGTAACGCATTTCAGAAGTGTAGTTTGGTATTTTATTGTTCTCAGGCCGAATTAACTTATGTTATCAATGGGCACAATAATTACTTCGTCATGTCACGATACGTTGATATGAAATATCGAAGTGCTTGAATCGTTTTACTTACTCCCAAGATGAAAGCGTTTATTTCAGTTGTGGTTTAAATAAGTGTCCAGTTCAATATTAATAACTTGGACGACATGTCTGAGAATCGACCACAAAGGCGTTGGTATATACACGCTTTGTCTTCCCTTAAACCGTGAGATTAAATTTACTTTATACCTTTCCTTCTATGAAATAATTCTTTTCCTTTGTATTATATCCTTATATACAGTCTTATATACATATATTGCTACCACTGAATTAACTGGTTTTATGAATTTGTTCATTTTATTGTACTAATGATGTATGGGAACTTGAACTGATGCATATATTTGCCTGGTTTTACGTTGTACATGACTGACCGACTAATTTAATGCTAATAGCTGATTTGGTTAGATACGTTATGATAAGTCTTACGAATTGAACGCCATATTCGTTTCCTAAGTTATCCTGTAACCCCTAAGCTAGAACTATACAGCGACCTGAAAAACGAGAGAGAAGTATGTACTTTACTCCAAGGTTCATTTTAACACAGAAAATATAGGGTTTTTATAATATTTTAAAATGTCCTTGGATTGCTCGAAGATTCTGGAATGCTACTAAACATAGTAGCAGTGTAGCAATCAATCCATCAGAACCTCTGCATATGACGTTTTGCTTCCTTGATATTTTTGGCTAAAACTTTAAGTGAACACTGTTTGAATGAAACGCTTCTTAGTGTTTCCTGATCCTTGCTTGTCTTTTGCAAGAAATTTTATGGATCACTCCAACACGTTAAGCGTTTCAGTTGCTCGACGGGTTACATTTATATTAGCAAATTATTGATTAACAAAGTTTAACCTCAAGTATTAACAACTGTATTTTAAGACTTATTACGAACAAAAGGTGTTTGGTACAAATAGGGAGCTAATAAATGTCTCACATAAAATGAAATGACAATATTTTGAATAAATAAGATGGAATAAATCTTAAAAACTAGGGTAAAAAGTATTAACTGAAGCAGTCCAAGTTCACTTAAATGATCTACCATGCTGTTCATAAGGGATATAATAAAAAAAATCATTTCAGCATCATCATTGGCTTTTATTTCGACCTATAGATGATAAAATTTTACGTAATCAAATAAATAATGTAAATAGTTTAAAATATAAATCCCTTTAGTCTATTGTTGTAAAGCAAAAGGTTGCTAACTCCATACAAATACATTACTTTCAACAGTGCGTCTCAATTTATTTTCATATTATCTCAGTATCAATTCTGTTTATGGTGAGCCTCGGAGAGGACATTTGTAAAATGTGGCTTAACCACCAGATTGGATGTTTCCAAGATTATAACATTCATCCAATGATTCATATTAATACGTGGCTCTCAGGTTTGCATTACATTAATATTGATCTTGTTCTGGCATTTACACAGCCACAAGTGTACACAAAGTTTTTAAATCTTTTGAGTGATACACTATAAAGTATGAGTGAAGCCATAGATTCATATCAGTCTTGTCGAAGTTCTTTACATTTCAGTCGTGCTAAACACATACTATACTTACGGTCGCTAATCAACAATTGATGGAATGAATAGTCTGTACCTCGTTTCATATTGAAATGATGTTTTCATACTCAAGGTCAAAACATCTTTCAACTGGTGGTAAATTTACACCCTTAGAATGTGTTTGATAGCGTAATTGTAGTGGATTGAGCGGATTTAACGAGAATACTTTCAGTTTTGAACAATTTAGGAATATGGTTATATGGCTTTGACCTACCTGAAATGTTTTTGACAAGGTCTTAAAAATTTTAGTAAACATCGCAAATATATGTTAATAGTCAACAATACTAGAGGACAACTCCATCCAACGAATTAAATATAGCTCCAATGTCTAGAAATTAATTAATTAGTGGTGACCTGTAATACACGTAGTGGTATCGAAGCATATGAAGACAGGTAAGAACGTAATTGACGCATATATGAGCTAAATAAAACCTGACCTGCTCCTAAAAACTCAACATTACACTTGTTTTTCACAATGTACGTATTATCATAGAAGGAATTATTTTGGAATCAGTCGATGACACAATGTACGCCACATATGCTAGGTAGACAGAGTTGGTTGAAGAGTCATGGTGGGCGGTGTATATGTATATAACACCGATTCATGAGTTAGTCTTGGATGTTATCATTCCTTCATTCTTCGTTTGTATATAACACTTATCTCATAAATCTATTGAATATCAAATCAAGAAGTTATATTTATAGTAAACAAACAGACAATATAGCGAATCGATTGTACAAGTTTATTCATATTGTTTTCGTGTTTGTTTGTTTATTTAGCCCTTATAGAGAAGTTAAAACAATTTATAAAATTCATGGAAAATGTGGTCTTTTCATCAATGATGGTATGATTTTAGATCGTACAAAATATTTCAGTGCAAAAAGTGATAAAATTCCATTGAATTATTATATTACTGAAATTGATGATCATAGTACTGTTCGTTTATTAGATGAGAAAATAGTTTTATTAGTTGAACGTGCTAATTCACCATTCTCTCTTCATATTGTACCTCAATGGTTTTATGAATATCTTGTTTTTGGGTAAGTTTTTCTATCTCTTATTTTTTTCCTTATATCCATTAAGTTGTTTAACTGTTTTCATTCTCTTTTCTGAAACTGGTGAAAAAGAAGTGTAGAGTCTTCTGACCACCTTATATGATAACATAAGCATGTTTAAGATGTGTTTTTTTCCCCACGTAAATGCAAAACGTTGTCTTAGTACTGATTTGCATCAACACCTAAGCTAACGATAAGGAGGAATTTCATGCAATTGGTTCCCTTTATGAATTTAAATAAAGCAAGAACAAATATTGGTGCAGAATAGTATGAATTCATATTATTTCAAGGCTGCGAGGGACTAAGGTTTTCAACAGCGCAATAGCTCGACATCTACTTGACACCGGGCATACCATCGACATTCCTCATGCTTTCAAAATTATCAATATACAAAGAAGTACGACCACCCTCCATTTTGCTGAAGCCATTATGACCAAAAAACTTAAACCTGACTTATGCATTCAAAAAGAGACTTTAATTAACTTATCACTACCCTGGTAACCTCTTTTTTATTTTTATTTTATTTATTTTGAAATATTTATACTCCTTCCCTATTACATAATTCTTAAACCACATTATTATTCACACATTTCCACCACCTGGTCCTCTTAAATTATCTTAACTTTTCAAATTCTATTTAATTATTATTACGTAACCTATCTTATGATTATTCAATTCCATTATTACACTACCCAACCTGAATTAATTCCTTTTGACCTCTGACCTGTTTCTAGCATATATATATAGTTATTATTGTAACTCAGTTATTTACACTCATCTATGTCAATTGTTCTCACTCTATCTCCATGTAAAAAATTCTATCACAATTTTGGTTTGTAAGCAGCTGACGAGAAACCTCGAAATAATATGAATTCATACTATTCTGCACCAATATTTGTTCTTGCTTTATTTAGATAAGGAGGAAAGTAGTTCAGTGTGTTGATCACTTTTTTTTTCCTGGTTTTATTCAATATTATATTTTTGGTACAATATAGAATTTTCAACACAAAATATTTTAACAGTTTTTCTTAACAAACATTATTCTTATCAAAATTCTACATATTCTTTTCTTATTTCATATCATAGATTAGATCCATCAGGAAATGGACTTAAAAAAGGTAAACGAACACTTTTTAGCTGTTTCCATAAATCATGATTACATAACTAGGAATAAATGAATGTTAATTAATTCTTTTTGTCTATATTATTTATACTTAATCATATTTCTTTCTGTCTATTTATCATTAACCAGAATATTTATTATTACTATTACCTGGACCGATGCACATATGTGCCTGGTCCTACGTTGTAGCTGACTGACCATTATTATTATTATTATTATTATTATTATTGACATGTTATTGTAAATCATGAAGATGAACTACGAAAAAAAAGAAAACAATTCTAAACTATTCTACCCTGTTTTCTCCGATTTCCCCACCACTCTATGTACTTCATTCATCTATTTGCCTTTCCATGATCTTCATAAAGCGCCATTTTGTTTTTATAAAAACTCAAATGTATTTTATTTTATGTTAGTTATTTGTTTTGTTTTCCGGTTCTTTAATATTTATTTCCATCATATAATATTTTTGTTGTTAATTATTTGTTCATACCTTATTTTCTTGGAGACTTGCCTTTGTTACCTACCATTATTATTATTATTATTGCTTGATATTTTATCGTTGTTAATTTGTTTATTGTCCACGAGAATTTCTCATTTGGTTTTTATTATCACAGTTAGTATTTATCAATTTTTTTCCTTTTTCTTTTCTTTCTCTAAAAAGAGTAATCCAAAGGAATGTTTATTATTATTGATTATTAATAATAATAATAATCTGATGGAATTCACTTGGTATTTGTTATTAGCATTATCCATTCGGGAAGCTACACGTAGGAATTCTAGAATATTCTTCCGAAAGGTGATTGAATGGAACGTCTTCGGCTCCTGAGCCCCTTACAGCTTCTTCGAGTTCGCCGGTGGTCCGTCGTCACAGTATTGTTTTAATTCAATCTTCTTATTGATGTTTAGGACTGCAATTGATTAATTTCTTATTGGCATATATGCATACTGTGCGTATTGCCTCGATATCGCTAAGTGGATAATGCGATGGCGTTTGAAGTGAATGGTACCGGGTTCGAGTCCCAGTGTGAACATCAACTTTAAGATGCAGGTGCATCCAGCTGACGAGTTCCAAATAGGACGAAACAAATGTCCTGGATTCCACTTGTAGCCACTATCCATCTTTTCTTATAATCTGATAAATTGTTTTCATAATTTCGCCTTGTTTTAACTAATTTAGTCCAATAGAACTCTGTAATTGTAAACACTTTATAATTGATATGATCAATAGGTGATACGATTACTGTTACCGGATCGTTTGAATCAGAATTAATGTAATAGAATTCAGACACGGTTTTTTCTGGTCAACGTCGTTATTATTACCATGAATTTGATTCAACAACTAACTTGTGTTAAATAATAGATAAACCAACTCATTGATTTATTGTTTGGTTCAACTTCCTTTTAACACAGAAAAATAACTTTGAATACCGTTTAAAGTAACATACAAATCCAATAGATTCAGATCATTGATAATGTTACATTATAAAATGATGGCAAAAATTAACCAGGTATACTTAGAGTAGAATCTAGTGTATTTGAATTTGTTTCAAAGGTTTTATCAAGTGAATAAAAGCTATATGAGATGACAGATAACATATACATATACTTTATAATATTCGTATTTCCATACTTACAGAACGTTCATCACTAAGTGTATAAGATATTTTTCTGTCGGTCTTTGAATAAGTGTTTAATATCGTTGTAAAAACAATGTATGCTGGTTATCTTATAGCAGTAAACTATTCTTAGAGTGTTAACAATTCTCTTATACATTTAGATCAGGTATCATTTGTTTTAATCAAATGTTAATTTACTTAAGAAAAACACGGTTAACTCTTAGTTGATGGATTTACTTTAAAACATCAAGAATCTTTATATGAACGATTTCTTCTACTATATTAAAGAACATAATTTCATTTCAAATACTTAGAGAATGTTTAACAATGTGTAATAAGATGATCACCTAGTATATGCCATGACTAGCCCCCAAATACCCTGGTACGGCTGAGAGTGGGCAGAGTTCGCTCTCCCTCTCGAAATGCTCTCACATGGCCACGCGTATATAGCCTCTGCCAGGGAAGTTCTACTCACTGCCTTCTCGTGGCGGGGTGTTGTTTAAGAAAATGAGAGGATGAAAAGCGAATGTTCGGCGCTTTAACTGGATTCCAAACCAATGGTGCACATGGGCTCCATTATTCTGAGGGAAAAAATGGCGTATGAACCAATTGTTGGTCACTGGCTTCCATGGGACTGCATTTCCTTACGATGCTCCACTGCCTTGTGGATCACAGCTTCAGGTCGAAGGCTCGGGGAGTGGCCCTCTAAGAAAACCACCTGCTTCGGTTTGGGCACCCGGGCAGTATCACAGCGTTCACACATATCGAATGAGATTTGTGTGGCGCATATGTATTTGGTGCCTCCTTGTACCGATATCTATGTGTAAAAATAATAAATAAATATTCCAGGACTAATAATATAATTGGCTATGAATGAATAAACTTCAAAACTCTTTCATTTATTGAAAATTTACTGCTATCTGGCAAATTGTTCGTGTCTTAATCTTCAAATATATTTAATAATATTTCATAGTTTACATTACCAGCTGGTCTTAGTGAAGCGACTACCAAAAGCCCGGAATCCATAAACATCTGTTTCATCCTAGTATGGGACACCTAAATAATGCGTATCAACGACTGTATTGAGTGTCGAACCCATGACCTTCGATGTCGCAGAGAGCACCTCACCATCAAGTCAGCATTCAATTGTGTACTTGTAAGAGTTTAATCGATTCACTGTATTGTGCGACTATCTTTCAATGCTTGTGGCGAATGACTCTTACACAACATGGTTGAACTCCACTTGTCATGATTTTTCAGTAGAACTCGTTGCATTACCTGCTAAAGTCAATGTTTAGTAAGCACAAACTCTCTATACTCATTAATGTGTCAAGCAAAGTTGGATATTGGTTAGCAGTGGTATCTAGACACGCGTTTTGTCCTACTTGGGATTCATCAGATGGGTATGCTTGCACATCAATGTTGATGCCCACATTAGGACTCAAACCTAGTACCTTTCGCTTCAAAGGCTCAAAACTAGTTACTATCCGACTCTGCCCATAATGCTTATGGGGTATAGTAGCAATGTCGAATCATTTCGCACAGAATCGGCATGTACTAAAAGATGCAAAACTTTATATCTACCAATATAAGGTACTAACGAGTAGTGTATGTGGTAAGAAGACAAATCTATGATCACGTGACGAGTTATATCTTACAGATAAGGCAGTTGATTTATTGATTTTGTAAGTTATATAAACACATTAAATTACTGATTGACTAATAGTTCAATGTACTTGAATTTACTTACAGATAAAGCATTTAAAATGTCTAATATTTCATGATCGTTTTCAAAATCCGATTAATTAGTGATCGGTGAATAAATCAGTCCATTTGTACAGTTTTGTTTTCTTCCTTGTGTCAACATATTAGTCATATTCTGTTGCGATTAGTGTTAGTAGGCAATTATTTTGGGGTCGCAAGAAACAGTCGTACTAGTAATCAGTATTTATGTCAAGATACAACAGTATGATAAATAGGATTAAGGTATCGATGATAATGATAATATTAATTTTCGCTTTATTTAGTATCATATATTCGATTGGAATAAAGATTTTTCAACAAGAAATAAGCAGTATCTCATCGATTTTCATAGATTTATAAATTAACAAACTATTTAGTTACGTTTTCATGATATCACGGAGCGATCTATGTTAGACAATATTCGAAAGCCTGGAAGCACTGGACAGCCGTTTTGTCTCAGTGTAGGCACTCCCCGGCAGTGACCATCCACGACTCTGCAGGTAAGAATCTAACTAATGATCGGTCATTATATATATTTTTTCAGTAGTAGCTGAATGTCATTTATTTTCATTCGTATTGATGGTAATTTTCCATAATAATTTTGATGAATAATGCTTTTTATTTCAAGTCTTCGATTGATAGGTCACAATGTAAGATTCATTAGATGACCTAAATGGTAAGACGAATAAGAACAGTAAATCTGATTGATATATATCCTTAGTTCAATATTGTCTGGTTAGTGAGTCCAGGATAGGGTTGGTTGGAGAGTGCTGGTGGGCGGCCTATGCTCCTTCACAATGAGTAACAGGCGTAAGTAGTAAGTAGTGAGAACTTTGAATTTGTAGGATTAGTTCTGAACTACTTATAAGGTTGTATAGCAGTATGAAGTGTATCGCTAAATGTTTACTAGTGAACTATACACTAGAACGTTTGTATTATTAGGCATATTTTAGTATTTGAAATAAAATCGTATTTTTATTGCCTTCTGTATAATCAGCGACCAAACTTATTCAAAATCGCTTGTTCATATCTTATGAGCAAAGTTGAACGGTGACCAGCAGTGGAATTGAGGATGTGCGTATTGTTCTTTTTGTGACTTATCAACCTGATGTATTTGCGCAGGATACTGTTAGGTCCCGATAAGCATAATGAATGGTAAATTTTGGGATCCATTTATGCACCAATAATATACTTATATTTTTATCGTATAATTGTTAAATAACTAAACTATACATATTCATGACCCACTTATTATGAGCTTTATTTTGACATATAAACTATTATTATACGATCTACCGTTTTGAATTATGGACTGTCTATCAATCACTACCTCCCACATTCACAGCCATATCTGGCCAAATATTGTACAAATGTTATTTCCTATTTTATGGTACGGTGTGGTCTATCTGTTTTATATATAAACCCAGTATGCTTGAAATAAACTATTCATATTGCAGAGGTTGAGATTGGTGTTCTGGACTTAACTGGCTGGGATAGGCAGGAAGCAGGTCTAATAAGGTGTTATAACTTGTGATTGCCGATTAGAGGGCAGTGACTTATCGATCGGATCAATGACGTAAAACACGTGCGCGTAGCCTAGAATCCTGATTGGTCCTGCTTTCCGCCTAGCCCAGCCAGTTGAGTCCAGAACATCAGTCTCAGCCTCTGCAATATGAATCATTATATTTCAAACATACTGAGTTTATATACAAACCAAACAGACCACAACGTACCAATAAAATATGAAATAACATTTGTACAAGAATTAGCCAGATGTGGCTGTGAATGAGGGAGGTAGTAATTAATATATTGGGCATAACTCAAGAATGGTAAAACGTATAATAATAGTTTGTGGGTCAAAATATAGCTCATAATAAGAGGAATATGAATAAGCATAGTTTAGTTACTTAATAATTACACAATAAAAATATACGTATAGTATTTGTCCATCAATAGATCTCGAAAGTTACCATTCATTATTCTTGTCGGGACATAACATAAGGACTCTAGGCTGCTTGCAAGTGTTTTACGTGTCATTGATCCGGTCAGTAATTCACTGCTCCCTAATTGGCGGTCACAAGTATAACAGATACTCATATACTAAAAGATAATCATCAGAAACAGATTCGTCGACTAAGAGATAATCGTTTTTTATTTGACAGATTTAACACTTAATTAATATAAATCATATCTGATCTATATATATAACAGAAGTGATAGTATCGCAAGAATAATTTACTTACTTTTGATAAAATCAAAACAGCGATAGACATGTCCACTTGGTATTATTTGGCTTGTATCTCCCTATTGAGGTTTAAGACTGCAATTGATCAGTCTGTTATTAGCATACGTGAACACTGTACGTATGCTTTGACATGCTTTACAGTTCAATAGTAAATTTCCTGAACATTTAATCTCAGATATTTCATAAGAGTGAAAGTTTGATTATTGTCAAGTAAATAATAATAGTTAAAGTCTTTCAATATTGTTTTCTTTTAAAAACAAAATGCCATTAGATCGTGAATAAAACTTAAATGTGACATAGTTTTCCTTTGTTTTTTTCTGTACTTTAAACCCAAAAAAGACAACTTTGATCTATTATGTTCTATGTATTAGGATTAACAAGAAACTTATCAGATTTACTGTCGTATTTTTCTACAAGATTGGTAGGACAGTCAATTGAAATAGCGTAGGACAAGATGTGTAGTTGAAGGGATCTTTTACAACAAAAAAAAAACATTATTAGTTAGATTTACAAACCCCATGATCATAGAAAGAAAACATTAGATTATGTAATAAGGGTTGTAGTACAATTTATAAATTTGAATATAGTGATATGTAACAAGGACATTACTGTTATGAAAATGATCAACCTATTTACCTAATCAATTGAATTCTTTTCAATCAATAAACCAAAAACATGCTAAAATTGTTGTATAGAGACAAGTTAAAAACAACTGGGATGAAATTTCAGTTTGGTTTCCAGCCATTCAGAAAATAGCTTTTATAAACGAATTTCGTTAGTGTAAAAAAAGGAACTGATTTTATGTAATTAATAAATTTATTAATACCTTCATATAAGTTACTCTGCTTGTAGATCAAATCTGGGTAGCATCATTAATGAATACGGTGGGTCTAATGCAAATGTGAATGTGCGGATCGGAAAAGCAAGAGTAGTATATTTACAACTGAGGAACATCTGGAACTCAGAACAACTGTCTATCAACCAACACCAAGGTCAGGATTTTCAATACAAATGTATGGGGCAGAAACCTTGAGAACTACAAAAGCCATCATCCAGAAGATACAGGTGTTTATTAACAGTTGTCTACGCAAAATACTTCGGATCCATTGGCCGGACACTATTAGCAACAACGTACTGTGGGAGAGAGCAAACCAGATCCCAACGGAGGAAGAAATCAGGAAGAAGCGCTGGAAGTGGATAGGACACACATTGAGGAAAGCACCGAACTGTGCCACAAGGTAACACTCACATGGAATCCTCAAGGATAAAGGAGGAGAGGAAGACTAAAGGATACATTACGCCGAGAAATGGAGACAAGCATGAGAAGAATGAACAACAATTGGATAGAAATGGAAAGGAAGGCTTAAGACAGAGTGAGTTGAAGAATGCTGGTAGGCGCCTTCGCTCCATCGGGAGTAACGAGCGTCAGTAAGTATGCCTGTAAATCAAAGTGAAATGACATAAATTCTCACTTATGGACACAGATTACTAGTCTTCTTGAATTCTTAAAAGGATCTAAACAGATTTTTAAGAGTTCCCATATTGTTCCTAGTTGGAGTTAGGTATTTGATGTTAGAATCAGAGGTTTATGACTACGTGTTTCGTCATGAATTGACATCGGTTATAATGTAAAAGTATTCTGCAGTTATGTGGTTAAATGAATTTTGTTTTGTAAAACAAGAGTCGCTTTCTGATTACTTAGTGCATAGAATGTAGTGCTACAAGGTTAAGTTTTATTTACAGGGTTAGGATTTAGGGATGGTGTTAATTTACCTATTTTCTATAATTCAACGAGACATCACTAAAGTTTTTTTATAATATTTAATACTATCACTTTCCTAGAGTTCTAGTGAGAAACAGTGACCAATAGAGTTCAACCTGGTCTGTTGTGAGATAGTAACTCACTGATGACAATGGTGGATGTGTCGGTAAATTTCGTGGATTAGTTGAAGTTAAACATTAACACCGTTGGATGCCGGTCAGCTCAGTGGTCTAGAGGTCCGGTCCTTACTTGGAATGCATCTGTCAGCTGTCCTCCATGCACGACTTTGCACTGTAGTCCGTCCTATGAGTTCCGGATAATGTTGACAATCTTCTCAGGAACTCCGTAGTGTCGAATAAGTCTCCATAACGTTCTTTTATCTACACTGTCAAATTCCTTTTCATAATCAATGAAGCTGATGTACAGTGACGAGTTCCACTCAGCTGATTGTTCGATGATGATCTGTAGTGTCTCAATACTATTATAAAAACATGTTATCCTAATTATTGTATTAAATGAATAGGGGAAACTGAAAGGAATAGTTAATAATTTCCAGTTTTCAGAGAATAAATGTTTTTAAACCTTACGTGATTGGAAAACTAGATTTAGGAATATTTATCAAAATAACATAAACAGTTCGATAGTAAATTGATTAAAGTTGAGATTTCGAATCATTGAGCGCTTACTTAGTAGTATAAAATTTAAAGGATCGACAAGGAACTAGAAGGTCTTACATTCGATCCAGTTGGGATAGTGGTTGTGTACTGCTGATGTATCCTATATTAGGAATAAACTGTTGTTCAGCGCTTCCTATCCTTTAATGAATATGTGTAGCGAAGATTCCAACAGAGTTAATAAGGTCATATAAAATTTTTGTTTTAAATAAGTAGATAAAGTTTGAGAAAGAAATTTCCAAAACATCGAACTAATAATTAGAACTTATATAGTTAACGAACATTAGATGATTAAGTAATGAAGTAACTGAAAACAGATTAATGATAACAAAGAAATATATGAGTTGAAATCAATCAATTATGAATTAAAGAAAAATGACAATGATGTAATTGAAACTTCCGAAAGTGTTGAAATAATGAATGTTGATATAAAAAGGATGCAATGTTACTAAGGTAAAAAAAGATCTTTTTGGGCACATAGATCTAGTTTTTGAGGTTTGATCGCTTACTCTTTGGTGAATTTCAGAAGATTGAAGTTTGATTGAAATTGAGATAAATCCCACCTCATGTGTCTTTCTCATAAATTGAATATTGGACCGTAACATCCTTCCTTCGTTTCATCGCGATGTCGAGAAAATGGAACTGGTTTTCATTTTCATGTTCCGTAGTAAACTAGATATTTTTCTCGGGCTCCATGGATTTTTTCTCTTGAGAAGTTATTTGATTTTCCAACCTGGTTGCCAGTGTGTCTGTTCTTTCTCTTCAAAATGATTTAGATAGTTTTTGCATATGATAAAATCTTTGACTAACTGACTAAGTACATTGTTTATGATTATTATTATTTGCTTACTTTTACAACATTAAGTTCACTGTGTAATTTTGCTAAATCTTACGACTGAGTGAGCTTTGTCCGGCTTGCTCATTGCATCATTAGGCTTGACAATTTCATAGGAATAACTTTCCCAATATTTGAATATCGAAAGATGTTATAGATTAAATCGAAGGGGAAATTGCTTGATGCTGATCATACACCGCCTTTTCGCGGAGTAGGTTCATAGCACATACTTAAATACTCAATACAATAATGTAACAAATAATTGTATGATAAAAATGAAATGAATAAATAACTTAGACAAGTCACTTGATATATATTGAAATAATCAGGATATGAGTTTGTGGAGATTGTAGTAGTTTTAATAGTTGAATTAATGAGTTCATGTAAGCTAGACCATAGTTGGAAACTTCAAAGCAATCGAACACAGTTCATTCCTAGTACGTAACTCCTCAGCAGTGCTCACCCACGACCTTGCATGCGGGACTCGAACCCAGGAACTTCGATCTTGCTCACAATCGCCTTACCTCTAGACCATTGAGTCGCCATCCAGAAGTTTTAATTTTTAACTTCAATCGATTTATGATCTTGTTCAACCATTCATCGATTGTCTGAGGTGGATAACTATTTCACACTCGATACGGATTGAAATCTACTGGTCATTGTTTCTCACTAGAACTCCAGAAAATCTATCTTGAAGCTTAGGTAACATCGACTCATGAATTCAACTATTAAAACCATTTACTGATATAATCAAAGAAATCTATTAAACTCTGATTATAATAACTTATCAATCACGATTAGAAACAGGTTTAAACAGGCTACTACAATAATCATGTCTATAAAATGTTGATCATAAGTTAAAATAAACTTAATTTGTATTTACGTATTTATGACTATAAATGAATGAGAATTGATTAGAAACTTAAAATATCATTATGTTTTCTATGAAAATATATGAACAAGTGAAGTAAAGATACTTTTAAGAATTGAATAAGTGAGTAGATGTTGACGGTGGCAATGAATTTTTCACTTTCATAGTACTGATAAATCAAAGTATCCATTAATTTTCAAGGTAAACTGTCAGTCTAACACAACAGAAGACAAAATGAATACTTACAAATTGTGTTTTCTATCATTATTTTTTTTTAATTTAGCGATTGTGTAAAACTATATAACAGAAATGTAAGATGATTGGAGGGCGTTATCAGAAAACCTTAACGTTAATATGTATGTTTTGTTGTTAACTGGTGTTAACTGATTTGCACAGTTTCCTCTCTACTACCTATGACATACTATACAGGATATCGAGTCATTTAGATTAATGGTCGCATTACAATCTAATTTATAGAATCCGACCACTATTGGTTACTATTTAATGTTTATTAAATTATAAATGAAAAAGAGTTGTATAACTTTAGGGTATATCAGTGGAGAAATGCCTTAAACACTTTTTTGAGTATATAACTGAGTAATAAAGCTGTATACAAGTTAATAAGTTTGGTCAAGCAGATGTTTTAAATAAATATCATTGGTATCAGAAGGGGAATTTGTGGTTATCATATCAATTTCAACAGTTGAGATCATGAGTCGATTGAAGCTAGATCACCATGGAAAACCTGAAAGCACTGGATGGACGTTTCGTCCCATTGTGGGACTCCTCAAAAGTGCGCATTCATGATCTCAACTATTGAAATTACTATAATATCCACAAAACCCTTCTGATATGAATCAGTATATGCTCACTAGTGACTGGCTTCAAGAGGTATTTCCTAGAGTTCTAGTGAAAAACAGTGACCAATCGAGTTCAACATGGTCTGTTGTGAGATAGTAACTCACTGAAGACAATGGTAGATGTGGGTTACTTGAAGTTAGACATTAACAGCGTTGGATGCTGGCCGGTTCAGTGGTCTAGAGGTTAAGTGTTCGCGCACGAGACCGATAGGTTCTGGGTTGGAATCTCACGAGGCGGAGTCATGTATGCGCATTGCTGAGGAGTCCCATAGTAGGACGAAACTGCCGTCCAGTGTTTTCAGGTTTTCAATGTTGATCTAGCTTCAAATGACTCATGATCTCAACGGTTGAATTATCATTGGATTTTAAAAAAATACACTGGGAACAACAACAAAATTACAATTCTAGATAATTTATCATACTCTGATGAACAGTTCATTTATAATTTCTAAGTTTATACTCATAAAAAGCCTTCAGATTAGCCGAACTTATTAACATGTATGTAGTTGTGAAGAGATCGTTATGAAATACAATTAAGTCTAGGTACTTTTAAATGATGTTTTTTTGTTCTAACATATGGAATGAAATGAATTTATTGTAATTCAATCACCATACTCTAAATAGCAGTCTCTAGTCAGCATATCTGGCTCTTTACAATTACATTTTGTTCCTTCTGTGAGGAATGTTTTTGACAGACTGGGGTAGGATAATCTAGATATTATGAGACATGAAAGGATAACAAGACAGCTGAAGAGTCTGGCTTTCGGACACTTCCTAGGATCTTCGAACAATGTAAACGATAAAGAGAAAAGTGTATTACCACAAGTGAGCAATATTTAAGTGTAATGCATCCTAAGTTTGTAAGGTGTGGCTTTCATGACATCACTTCACTTATTTGTTAGAAGTAGTGGTAAATTTGTGAACGAATTTAATTGTTACATGGTTTTTTATAGTTGGTGGACGATATTACTAAGCTATAGAAGGTCAATGGTCAACTGAATAGCTCTATAATAACATCTGAAACTGTGAAGCTGTGCACTGAATATTTTAATCCTTGTGAAAATATCACTTCCTGCAAAATTACATATACCCTTTCCTGATGAATTCTGGCTAGCACAAAGATCTAGGTTCAAGGTTTCTTGTCGATTAACTGAAATCACCTAACTTATGGAAATAGTACACACAAGTCCAAGTCACTCTGACTAGTGATATGATTGCAACATGTTCGGTCATATCCGATTAGACCAGACAAACATAATATTGATTACTATTCAATTGTAAAGAATTCAACTATATGATATATTTTATCGTTAGAACAATCGCGTATGGCTGGCCAAACCAAAACGTGGCATCAGTTCTCGAAGTCACTAACTTCTAGTCTTAGCCATGTTGGTAGATGCAGGCTACTTGGTTAGGGTCCGCGTGACTATCGTAACCAATGGTTGGACACTGTGTGACACGGCACAAAATCGATCACAATGGCATAGGTATATACACTCTCTATCTTCATTTAAACTGTGAGATTAAACCTACTTAATACTTTTCTTTCTAATTTTCTCTTCCTGTACGCATAACGTCCCGAAGTTACCCACCAGCATTCTCCAACCCACTCTGTCCTCGATCTTACTTTCTAGTTCTATCCAATTGTTGTTCATTCTTCTCATGCTTGTCTCCGTTTCTCGGCGTAATGTATCCTTTAGTCTTCCTCTCCTCCTTTATCCTTGAGGATTCCATGTGAGTGTTACCTTGTGGCACAGTTCGGTGCTTTCCTCAATGTGTGTCCTATCCACTTCCAGCGCTTCCTCCTAATTTCTTCCTCCGCTGGGATCTGGTTTGTTCTCTCCCACAGTTGGTTGTTGCTAATAGTGTCCGGCCAATGAATCCGAAGTATTTTGTGTAGACAACTGTTAATAAACACCTGTATCTTCTGGATGATTGTTTTCGTAGTTCTCCAGGTTTCCGCCCCATACAGTAGAACTGTCTTGATATTTGTGTTCAAAATTCTAACTTTGGTGTTGGTTGACAGATAGTTGTTTTGAGTTCCAGATGTTCTTCAATTGTAAATATACTGCTCTTGCTTTGCTGATCCATCAGTTCGTGATCGAAACCTTAAATCTAATTACTGACCTGGATCATCAACTGTAAATCACAATTCTAATTCTTTACACTGGTTTATATTCTTCATTTAGCCATAGTTATTAGGTGAACACTTTCAAAGTCACTTTTTGTGTTGCTTAAAGATCGTCCACAAAATTATAATCTCACTATACATTTTGTTGAGATAAGATAAACATTATATCAAGTTACTCAATATTTTCACATTTTTTTTCGTATTGATATTTGACAAAATGGTTCACTATGAATGAGTAAACTTGAAAAAAAATATTTTAAAAAAAGTGAAAAAATAAAAAAAAATAAAAAAAAACTTTCTATCATAAAATGTACAAACCTGCATGGCAACAACTACATTTTCACATAAATAATTTGACTGAATAAATAATATTGATTTTTAAATAAATAAAAATTTGAATTTTATTAAAACACGTTGCTTTGAAGAAAAAAAAAGTTCAATTTTTGAGCGAACTTCTGTTTTTCTCTTTTCTTTGGAAAGAAAAGAGAAAAGAAACGAAAAGAAAAATGGAGTATGTTTTAATATTGTAATTCTCATTAGATTTGCAAATTTTATTCTATGAATATAAAGAGAGAGAGAGAGAAAAAAAGTGTATTTTCTTTGTATTATGATTCAATGATTCAATAAAATTATGTAAATAATAATAAATGACAGTTGAAATGTATTTAATATTTGTTATAGGGACTGTCAATATAAACGGATAAATATTACATGTCAACAATGATTGACATTATTGATTAATCATCATCATCATCATCATCATCATCATCATCATCATCATCATCATCATCATCATCATCATCATCATCATCATCATCATCATCATCATCATCATCATCATCATCATCATCATCATCATCATCATCATCATCATCATCATCATCATCATCATCATCATCATCATCATCATCATCATCATCATCATCATCATCATCATCATCATCATCATCATCATCATCATCATCATCATCATCATCATCATCATCATCATCATCATCATCATCATCATCATCATCATCATCATCATCATCATCATCATCATCATCATCATCATCATCATCATCATCATCATCATCATCATCATCATCATCATCATCATCATCATCATCATCATCATCATCATCATCATCATCATCATCATCATCATCATCATCATCATCATCATCATCATCATCATCATCATCATCATCATCATCATCATCATCATCATCATCATCATCATCATCATCATCATCATCATCATCATCATCATCATCATCATCATCATCATCATCATCATCATCATCATCATCATCATCATCATCATCATCATCATCATCATCATCATCATCATCATCATCATCATCATCATCATCATCATCATCATCATCATCATCATCATCATCATCATCATCATCATCATCATCATCATCATCATCATCATCATCATCATCATCATCATCCATCTGACTAAATATTGATATAATTTTTAACTTACAAATTCAACTTATACAAAACCTTCCAGTTCAAAGTTGTTTTACTGGGAATTGAAATTCTAGTACCTTCAGTTTCTATCAATATGGAGATTTATGGATGTTATTAAATGTTATTGATATCACGAACCCGTCTGAGCAAGATGACTGTTGTAAACCGGGAAGCCCTGAATATCTGATTCGTCCTACTATGGAACATTCAATTTTGTGGATCCATGATTTATATAGGTTTATGATATCGGTCATTTTTATAATCTCCACAAACTTCACCACTGATAATCATCATGTTCTTATTAGTGACTAATTCCAAGTATTAAGTGGAGAGTTTTAGTGAGAAACAGTGACCATGGCGGTTCAAATATATCCGGTTAGCGACAATTATCTATAGCAAACAAAGAGAGATAGTCGTGCAATTTCATGAATTAGTTACATTTAGATAATGTGTACCATTGAATTCCTTGTCAATGATTTAGAGATTCAGCATTCGCGAGAGAGAGCAAAAATTTTGTGTTTAATCTGTGATGGTGGTGGGTTGTGGATGTGTAGTGGTGAAGAGTCCTATACTAGAGTACAATAACTATTCATTGACTCCTGGTTTCTAATGTTTGTTTAAATAAGAGCATTCTATAAAGTCAACTAGAAAATTATCAATATTACTTAGTTTGGTAGTTTTATATACAACTAATTAAAATCGTATATAACTACCGTAGCATCAGCCTATGCATTTATAGGCTTCAACATACACAAGGGAAAAACCAAAGTCCTCAAATACAACACGGAGAACACCAAATCAATCACACTTGACGGCGAAAGTTTGGTAGATGTGGAAAGTTTTACGTACCTGGGAAGTATCATCGGGAAGGCAAGGGCCGCATTCCTAAAATTGAAGAACATATGCAACTCAAAACAAATCTCAACCAATATCAAAGTCACAATCTTCAATACCAACTTCAACACAGTCAGTTCTACTGTATGGAGATGAAACATAGAGAACTACTACAACCATCATCAAGAAGGTACAAGTATTTATAAATAGTTGTCTACACAAGATACTCATGTCAGTTGGTTAGATACCATCAATAACAGCCTACTTTAGGAGAGAACAAACCAGCTGCCATCTGAAGAGGAAATTAAGAGAAGACGTTGTAAGTGGATAGGAAATACATTAGGCACATTGTCAAACTGCATCACTAGGAAATCTCTAACTTGGAATTGTGAAGTGAAATGGAAAAGTGTAAGGCCAAAGAACACATTGTGTTGGGAATTGGAAGCAGATATGAAAAGGATGAATAAGAACTGGAAAGAGTTGGAAAGGATTGGTTGGGACAGGGTTAGATGGAGAATGTTGGTGAGTGGTCTATGCTCCTTCACGAGGAGCAACAGGAGTAACTAACTAATTAAGTAACATATAATGAATATTTTGGACTATAATCATTTAATTAACTTGTACAAATCTAATCTTAAATCATTAATATCATGCATTTACTTCAACTTCATTAATTCATGAGCATAATAAAGAATCTATTTAATGAGTTATTAAATATTTGCTGTAATTAAAAAGAAAAGAATAAGAAAATAGTTACTATTTATTCATTTACAATCTGACTTAATCAATTCAATTAACGTATTATGAGTACAAACAGAATGAGTTAAATTGAAATCGATTATCCTGTCAAATTTCCACCCAATCGATATCATTAATTGGATAATATGGAACAATTTTTGTATTCATTTCATAATCATGTTTAATGTTAGAGTTGATTAAATGATATATGTATATATATATTACTTACGGTTGTTACCCCTCTTGAAAGGATATAAGTCGTCCAATAATATTCTCCATCAAACTCTGTCTGATGTAATCGTTTACAGTTGGGCTTTTTTTCCCTATCGATATTTATTCTTTTGATGTCTGTTTCCAATTCTCTATGTAATAGGTTATTTGATCTTATTCTTTTCCATTTTTGATAATGTTATCTACGTAACCAATACAACTATATTAATAATTAATTTTACATTTAATAGTCTATTATAAAATAGAGTATGGTAATATGTCACTTAACAATTCTCCATTTGATGAATATAAAAACAAAAAACATGTTAAGAATAAAAGAACAATTGGAAATGGTAAAGATTCACTTCTAACTGGAATGTATTCTATGTGTACTTCAAGAGTATGTAAAGCTGTGTGTATCAAGTGTTCTATGAGAATGTGAAGAGAAAAAAAGGGGATTATACAGTTCCCTTTGTATACAGTAATAAGGTTTAAATTGATGAATTACTATAGCTTCATATAATAATCACGAGTATTTGAATTATAGTATGAACTAAGAATTCAAACCGTTGTTACTACCTCGACGTGGTGGTCTGGCTTACCTATCGTGATGAAGCAACTGAGTTATACTGGCTGGAACAACCATTCCTCAAGGTCCTACTATGTCAGACAGGTCGGTTGAAGAGCGGTAAGACTAAAAGCAACAAACCCAAGGTCCGAAGGCGAAGTCGTACTGCTGACTGTACAAAGGTGTGACAGTAGTAAGGTATTTCCTTAAGACAACCAGCATGACAGCGATGCTGATTTCCCACAAGGAGGGTAGGGGTTAGAAAAGGTCGACACTAAAAATGCACACCTCACCTTATCCCACGGATTTCCGTCTCCGGCGGTAAGGTCTCAACAAGTATGGAGCTAACACAAAAATTAACCATAAAAAGGTCGCGTGTAACCGACCTCAAGCAGTTTTCCCTTGGGCACTGTGGTCACGCTCTCAGGTCACTAAAACCACCTTTAATCCAATTTCCTTTTCAAGTACCTCCAGAAGAATCCTTCCACGGTGTGGGCAACCGGGAAGTGATAACCGCCTTCATACCTCTAACAGCACTCAAGACCACTGTATTCATAATCAACCTCCGTCTTCACATCGACTGATCAATTAAGAAGCCCAGAAATAACGTAGTCGGATCAAGAAGTACTAGATAACCACAAACGAATGTACTGTATTTAGAATTTGAAATCAAGCATTCAACAAGTACAAAGGAATCATTAGTTCATTCAAACAACACACTTCATCTGTATACAAATTAAACTTGATAAATAGATTGAAAACAAAAAGGAAATAATTCAATTATTTGATGAAATATACTAAACGTGTTTCATCATAAATCTAAAACTTTAACTGGATAGATCCACATTTTCATGGTTAATCTTCTTATTAAGAATAGAATTCATCACCATGTTTTTATCAAATAGTTTCGCTATTAATGATTAACCAAATTCATATCAGAAAGGTTTTTGTAATTGTTATAGTAATTTTAATGGTTGAGATCAACCAGGATAAGTGTTCGCACGCGAGAACTATAGGTCCTGGGTTTGAATCTTACGAGGCAGGATCGTGGATGCGCACTGCTGAGGAGACTTGCGCTAGGACGAAACGGCCATCTAGTGCTGCCAGGTTTTCCATGATTGTCTAGCTTCAACTTATTTATGGTCTCAACTTTTAAAATTAACCAAATTGTAGATACAAACTATTCCAATTGATATAAAGTATCATTTAGAAAGCTCATACCTAAACGACTAATTTGAAAAGTCCACTTCAAACCATCTATCTAACATGAATTTTATTCTGATTTAATCTTTAACAGTAACAATATAAGATAAGCAGGTAAACAGCAATTTATAACTTGAGCAATTTAGTTAAGAAAGAAATTTTTAAATGTGATATTGAGAGTATTCCCCTGAGAAATGAGAAAACTAGATTGAACTGAATTAACTCGGAGGGACTATAATTTATGGACGAACTAATCAGGTTTAAGATAACAGGTTTTGGATTTTGGCGCGAAATTCACTCATCCAGTTGGCTAAATAGAGTTTTGGCATTATAGCTAATGTCACTTAGTGATGAAAAACCCTTTATCTAATTCCAAACCTTAACTCCATCAAACGTAAATCATAATTCTAACTCCTTACACTGGTTTATAACCCTCATTTGGTCTTAGTTATTAGGTGGATACTCACATGGTCATTTTGACGTCGTTCAATGGTCGTCCATAAATTATAGTCTCATTATTAACTTCTTGAAGTATAACTATGAGGCTTATTTTGACATGAACTAGTCATCTCTTATTATTGTTCAGAACAATAATAAAAGCTTTAAACTGTTTAGCTCAGAAAACTCCACAACACCTAAAACATTCATCTACAATATGAATCTTAGCCATGATTTCAGGTGATATATATATTTAACATTAGTAATGGAATGAAAAAAAGCTAATTAACTAGGAATCTAACTGTGTATTAGTACCATAAGTCTAGTAGTGTAAATGTAAAAGTTTTCACACGATTAAAGTTGTCTAAACACCAATGTATAACATTCTCTAATGTATAACTAATTAGTCTACAACTCTCTTTGTAACTTTTTAATCAATGTTTAGTGACTTTAAATAATTTGCATTCTCTTTTGTTGATCTAAACAGATATTACCAATGAATAACATGAAGCCTAATCTACTAATAACCATGCTACACTGATTTTTGTTGAGGATAATAAATCTCTACTCTTTATGTGATGTGTACCACTGATAACGACAGATACAAATAGTATGTATCATCGATCGGAAGTGGAATACCTGTAAGTAGAACATTAAAAAGGTCGAAGAGAATAGAACGTGAACAGTGAGTGATTGGTATGAAAATGAAGGAATGATTGAGTGACATTTCGCAAATGAAGAATTTACTGTATGGTTCTCATATTTTACTAAGAAATTCTGTAATTTTGTATTCAAATTTATTTGGTTGCCCCGCCTGTTTTCTCGTTCAATAAACTACTATTCATTCATTACTACTACTACTACTGTGCTGTGTGCTACTTATATTGACATAAGTAGTAGATGATGTTAGTCGTGAACATAATGTCTGGCAGCAGAGAGACAAAAGGATCGAACAGTAAACAATGGAAATAGAATGTAATTTGTGTGAAAATGCAGGAACAATGAAGTCTGAGTCATTTTGAGTCAATTGGTGGACATTTTGCAAATTAAGCATTTACTTTATGATTGTTAAATTTCATCAACAAGTCCTGTAACTGTATGTTAAATACATTCGATTGTTCCTGCCTGTGTTCTGTTTACTACACTACTACTACCTCGCCCCATATAACTTTGATCTCAACTAAGCAAGCCGGTTTACATAAGCAAATCTACCCGTTTTTTAAATAACACTACGGCTTACTAGTAAATATTTCGCTCAATTTTAATTATTTGTGGAGTTCAGCAGGGCCTGTTGTGAAATAGTAAATCACTGAAGACAATGGTCGTTTTGTCGCTCAATTTTATGGATGAGTTGAATTTAGACATTAACACCGATAGATGCCAGTCGACTCAGTGGTCTATAGGTTAAATGTTTGCACACGAGACCGATAGGTCCTGGGTTAGAATCTCACGAGGCCGGATCGTGGATACGTATTGCTTAGGAGTCCCAAAATCGAACAAAACTTCCGTCCAGTACTTCCAAATTTTCGATAATTGTCTAGTTTCAATTGACTTATGAATTCAATTATTAAATTACTATAATCTTCACAAAACCTCTTTAATTATTTGTGAAATATTATTGAGAAATTTACCGAATTTATACAAAGTCATAAAACAATTTTTTTCATAGAATTGAAAAACTCATGTTTCTCTCTGTTTTACTTACCAGTGAAAATAAGAACAGACAGAATAGTGTGTTATCATCGAATGTATGTACATATATATATAAAGTCTAAAGACAACAACCTATTTACTCATCTACCATTATAAACTATGTACATGGGTTATTCTAAATGTTTTATTAGCTTGTTTACTTACATAAAGTGTAAAATGTTTACTTATTGATTATATGATGAATTACTTATTATAAGTTACCAGTACATATTTTTATAAGTTACATTAAAATCAATAATGTTTATTGTCCAAATCATGTGTATCTACTTAATATGAAATTTAAATTAGATAAGTTTATTTATTTATTTGGTATAAAATTGTAACAAAAATTAATGATTGATTATTGTTTATAGATTATGTGCTGAGTTATTATTGGTTATTGTTGTTGGTCTAATCACTATGGTATGTAGTTATGAAATATTTTTTTTCTATCAAAAGGTAGTAGGTTGGTCTGTAAATAAGGATAAGATTATTGATTTATTACGTTAATTAAAGTATATATATATATATATATATATATATATATATATATATATATATATATATATATATATATATATATATATATATATATATATATATATATATATATATATAACTCCACCTGTAGCTCTTGTTGAGTTACTGCCGGTCCCAAGCCCGGGTAAAGGAGGAGGGTTGGGCGTGGGGTTAGCAACCGCATATATATATATAATTGTAGATGATAGTTGTCACAGACTGGTATGAATTGTGATACCATTAAAAATTAGTGAGCTTTAGACAATTACTTCATTTCAATAAAGGATTACTTAAGCAATGCAAATTCAAAACTCTCTCAGAAACTGAATTCGAAAGTTTGATGCTTTCAACTTATAAGTTATTGAATTAGCATTCAATGGTTTAAATTTTTAACTTCATTCAATTTGTCATGTATTATGATGAATATTCCACTATGAATAGCTCTTATTGAATGAAACTAATCTCTATAAACATGTTAGCCAAAATAAATTATGACGTAATATTTTGACTGAACGATATTGACTACTAATTTCTATAAACAGTTACAGATAATATACGAATTAAGAACATTTAATATTGACCAAATAATAATAAAGAAGATGAGAATATAATTTATGAACGACCTTTGAGTGAAGCTAAAGTGACCATGAGAGTACCCACCCAATAACTAAGACCAAATGAGGGTTATAAACCAGTGTAAGGAGTTAGAATTATCATTTACGGTTGATGGAGTTAAGGTTAGGAATTAGATATAGGGTTTTCATCTCCAATTGAAATCAGCTATAATGCCGAAACTATATTTAGTCAACTGGATGAGTGAATTTCGCGCCAAAATCTGAGACCTGTTATCTTAAACATGATTGGTTCGTCCATAAATTATAGTCTCGCCATTAAGAAAGCTTTTTAAACTCAAATTACTGTACCAAGTAAGAAAGTATAATCATTTTAGCTAGTAACCATGCAATAAGGGGAATCTTAGTACTTGTTTATCTACCTGTCCTTTATGCTTATTGTAATAATCTGAATAATAAGTTTTAGCTTGATGAGTCTATTAATTGAATGCTCAATTTGATTTACTAGTCGCTTCTAATAACCCCAAAATAAATTCACAAGTTAACTTGAATACAAGAGAAAAGATGAGAAGTAAAAAAAACCGAAGACTGATGATAAGGATTTATTTGACGTCTAAAAATAAACCAAACAATCATTTTTGAATCTATCACTTTTAAGATAATTTATTTCTAGTTAGATTAAGTCAGATTTGTATAAATTTGCATGCATAGAATCGATTCATTCTAGTCATAAACTCTGTTTCTCTCTTTATTCCCCTCTCTTCCTCCAGTTTGTATTCAAGGCAATATTTACTTATTCGTTCGAAGAAAACTTGAGTAAGTAAACATTGAGATGAAATATTAAGACAGTTACATATATCTCGTATTCTTTTTTTAAGCAAAGATGGATAGTGGCTAGCAGTGGGATCCATAACGCGTGTTTTATCCTAGATGGGACTCGTCAGTTGGATGTACTTGGATCTCATATTCGGCTCGAACCCAGTACCTTTCACTTCAAATGCCATCGCGTCATCCACTTAACTACTGAGTCCTGATAGCCACCTATATGTTCAACGGAGTGAAGTTTAAATTCCCTTGATGTTGTTTTACTTGCATCTTCCCGTTGTTATTTAGGAATACAATTGATCAGTCTGATGTTGGCATATGTGCACCCTGTGTGGATTGCCTTTATATGGCCTTAAGTCACATGCATTTTTTATGTCGTTTAAAGCAAACAGTACTGGATTCGAGTCCCGGCGTGAACATCAACTCAGGGATGTAGGTACATCCAGCTGACGTGTTCCAACGAGGATGAAACACGTGTTATGGATTCCACTGCTAGCCATTATCCATCTTTGCTTAAAAAAGCCTTTGAATTAAGGCTATATGCAGGCAATCCACACAGGATGCACATATGCCAACATCAGACTGATCAAATGCAGTCCTAAATAACAATGGGAAGATGTAAGCAAAACAAAACCAAGTGAACTTAAAGGTTATATTTGTTTCAATCTTCTCAATAAGTGATTGATATTAAGATTGGAGAGCATATGTGGGTTTATCAATACAATCTGATTTATTAGAATTATGAAGGAAGATTAATAGAAGGTTATTTCAACTAATGAGTATGTAAGTGAAGAATATATTTTTTTATACGTGTAATTACTGCTCACGTTAGTTGATAGAACTGAGTCCTACTATCCAGGAGGCATGACGAAGCGGTGTGAGTTGGATTTTGCGTCCGATGTAATTACAAGAATGACCAATAATAATTAATTATAATGCATCTTAAATCTCATGCCGTCATCAGTTTTAAGTTAATGTGGGGAATTATGATTAAGATTTAGAGTTTAATTTTGCGAATTGAAGTAAGGGTTCTCGTCATCAATTGACATCAACTATAATATCAAAATTTTATTTCACACTATGGATGAATGAGTTTGGCGCCAAAATCCAAGATTTGCTATTCTATTAGTTCATCTATAAATTATAGTTTCGCCAATTAGACTTTTTATGATCTCAGTTCATTTATTTAATCAATAATTAATATTAACATTAATTAGAACAGAGAAATATGATTCGTGTCTAAGTTCATCTAATGCGAGTATTTTTTTTCCATAGCTTGAAACTCTTCAACATTACGCATATATAACTATAGTTTGGGTAGAAATAATTAACTTCAGATCTAGTGATGAGTATGTTACCTTTAGTTCACTGAATCTCAATGTTAAGCCTAATATTGAAACTATAATGGGTAGATAAGATTTACCTGATGAAACTTTCAACAGTTCTGTTTTGACTAACAGCAATATGAATAATTTATGCAAGGTACTTTCATATGTTTAAGATAGAGTAATGATAATGGTAGAAATTCTTACAATTTAATCTAACTACTAAAAAATATCGATAGAACAATGAGAAGACAGAGTTGATCTGATGAAAATGTGATGTATTTGCGTTATACATTTAGAACAATCTGATCATACATATACTTGTCATGGTATTTTATATAAAAAATTAATAAAGATCAATGAAATGAAAATTCAAGTAAATAAGGTAACAAAGGAGAGTGAAACTATTATACATCGTATAGAATGAACAAGAAATTGTCGCGTGATCTTAGGCCATAGAATGACTTAAGGATTATCAAGGTAAATTCAGACGTAAAGGCGAGGATTGGCACAGCAAGGGTCACATTCCTACAATTGAAGAACATATGGAAATATACGTTGGCGGCCTGCTTAAATATCTGGGCTACCTGTTCCACCGATCTACATATTTCTTGAAGTTATCTGTTTTGTTGTTTGTTTTAGCACATCATTATGTCTATTGTGCTCACAATCTGTTCAGGCGCGTTTATGAAAAGTTTACAACCTTTCGCTATAAGGGATACAAAAAGGTACAATCGGCGACATCACGGTGGCTGACAATATGCATTTAAACGAATGAATATTAATCAAATGTGGATAACCGAACTCCTAACATCTAACTGGTCATCATTCAAAATTTATCGTCACAATCGATCAAGATATAAGAAAAGGAAACTTGTTGAAATACTTTATGCTGAGAATTCTATGTTGTACCAAAAATATAATGTTGAATAAAGCTTCTAATAATAATAATAATAATAATAATAATAATAATAATAATAATAATAATAAATCAAAATAACTTTCAACAAATATCAAAGTCACAATCTTCAATACCAACTTCAACACAGTCAGTTCTACTGTATGGAGATGAAACATGGAGAACTACTACAACCATCATCAAGAAGGTACAAGTATTTATAAATGGTTGTCTACGCAAGATACTTAACATCCATTAGCCTGATACCATGAGTAACAGCCTACTGTGGGAGAGAACAAACCAGCTGCCAGTTGAAGAGGAAATTAAGAGAAGACGTTGTAAGTGGATAGGACATAGATTACGCAAATCATCAAACTGCATTACTAGGGAATCTCTAACTTGGAATTGTGAAGTGAAATGGAAAAGAGGAAGGCCAAAGAACACATTGTGTTGGGAGTTGGAAGCAGATATGAAAAGGATGAATAAGAACTGGAAAGAGTTGGAAAGAATTGCTTGGGATAGTGTTAGATGGAGAATGTTGGTGAGTGGTCTATGCTTCTTCACAAGGAGAAAATTCAAGACTAAAACAATTTCTTATTCTTTCTATACGATGTGAAATAGTTTCACTCTCCTTTGTTACCTTGTTTACTTGAATTTTCATTTCATTGATCTTTATTAATTTTCATGTAAAAAATGCCCTGAAAAGTCATATGTGTGTGACCCGATTGTTCGAAATGTATAACGCGAATACATCACATTTTCATCAGATCAACTCTGTCTTCTCATTGTTCTATCGGAATTTATAAAAGGGATTAATTACTAAAATAAATAGCTTTTATGTTTTTCTCACGCAAGGAATTAATGTGATTATCAATGAAAGTTATTGATCAATTGTTGTTCTTTAACTCATAAATTAGTTTAATCAACAAACCACAATATCTCATTGGAACTTCGAGAATCTATTCAGAACTTAGTCATCAGTTAGCTTACATACTTGTTATTTATTTAATGAGTTTGCATAGATTTGATTTGATGTATAATTGACAGCTGTATCATTCTACTGTGAGATATTTCAGTAGTATACATCAATAATTCTAAATAGATTGAATTCTAGGATCGTTTTATCCAGTGAAAGTACAATGATATTATGTTACTAAGTTAAGATTCAACAATCCACATTCTTGATTCTATCCAACTGACCTCTATGTTTATTTTCGAACTAAGGAGTTACCAAATAATTCTCTAAAAAATCTAGTTATTCCAAATGTAACTAATACCTTCACTTAAAACAAACTTGATTATTAAATGAAATCTATTTTAGTTAAAAAATAAAGATTTAAGTTAAAATAAGCCAGAAGTCATTAATACATATGTGTAGCAGTGAATGAATCCCTAAAATAAATAGTTTTGTAAATTTTCAATATTGATGCTGACCTAATTAACTTTACTGAACATACCATCAATTGAAGATGTTGACTTGAAGATACGAACCATATCATGTTTGAGTACGTCCTCTTGCTAGTCAGTTTAGATTGCATATATTTAGACATATTGATAGATAGATAGATATTCAAAAACATCTTCACATCCGATCATCCTAGACTTCTGGTTTACTTCGTTTTAGGATAATTATATAAAACGAGGTTTTGGAAGGTAGTGTTAGTAGAAACTGCACATTTGTGATATCTTCATATATATTGGTAGCAGATAGCTTCAGATTACTAATACATTACAATCTAAACGATTATTAATCACGAACCATCAAAAACCCTTGATTTTTTCACATCTCTCCAATTGAATTATAAATGATTTGAATAGATCGACTGTGAAGAATTAATTTACATATTTTATTATCAGAAGGAGGTTTTGTGAAGATTTTGGTAATTTACTAGTTGAATTCGTGAGTCATTTAAAGCTAAACTACCATGTAAAACCTGGAAGCACTAGTTGTCCGTTTCGTCCTAGTATAGGACTCCTCAGCAGCGCAAATCCACGATCCCACACACATGACTCGAACCCATAACATTCAGTCTCGCGTGCAAACGCTTGATCTGTAAATCACTGAGTCGGAATTCAACGGTGTTAATGTCTAACTACAACTAATCCGTGCGACCGTTGTGGATACGCACTGCCGTCGAGTCCCATACTACGACGAAACGGCTGTCCAGTGCTTCCTACTTTACAATGGTGGATTAACATTGTTCATTTCATAATCTCAATTAAGTTCATTGTTATCAGTACAGATTCTTAATATCCATATACGTATTTTAATTAAAAATGAAAGATTTATCTTGAAGTAAATCGTAAATTGATTCGTGAATCAAACTGTTTTACCTATCAGGACTCATTGACAAGGTTTAATGTCAACTATATGACAAGAATTGCATGATTTAGTAACCGATAGCCCGTTATATGTTTTTAGTTGTAAACTAACGAAGAAGGCTGAATTGAAATTAAGAATGAAGTAATCTATTTTAATAAGGTCTACAGTACAAGCTATGAGCCATGTATGGAGAAATTCGAAAACTTCACTTCTACCTGAAATTTGTGCTACTGATGTCGTTTAGAAGGACAGTAAAAGTTTTAAAACCAAACCATCCAGCTCAGAGTACAAAATTTCACCAAAATCATTCACCCAAGCTACAAATCTTCCTCTTAAAGTTTTATTGAACAGTAATTTCACAGGGGATAAATATAATAATTATTCACAATTCAATATCAGTTGAACTATATTTGATACCCTGTACTGGAAAGTTTTTTTAGTGAAATTCTATTTTGTTTTGACATTCCATAATCATGTGAGATTTCGAAGTAGTAATTCCAATAGCTCGATCAACTTATGATATCTGTTTCAAATATTTATTAACAATGAGCTCCTGGATCATTCTTTGAAATTCCAATGAGAATAAGCGGATACTGGATTTAACAAATCCTCATTAGTTATGAACATGGGGTCTATGTGAACGGATTCCTTAGTTATATTGAATTAACAATACAAAATCTATTCGATATCATGTGACAAGTGATTCCTGAGACTTTAACCAATCAAAAATGAAGAAAGGGAAATAATTGAATTCTGTTTACTGATTGGTTCAACAGAAGAATAAATAATTCAAAAGATTTATTCAATGTGTAACAGTCCGAATCAAAAACTTTCATCAAACTGGATAACATTCTATCTGAGATAAGTCACATAATTATTTTTTCCACCTGTTTAATACTAAATTTGATAGTTACTAGTGTGGTATGTGCTACTGATGTCATTAGATATAAGTAGTATATAGTATCAATCAAAAGTGAAATACCTGAAAGCAGAAGGATAAAATCAAATTAAAGAAAATGAGAACAAAGAATGATTAGTGTGGAAACGAAAGATCGACGAAGTCTGAGACGATTGAATGACATTTTACAAATGAAGTATTTACTGTATAGTTCTCAGATTTTACTAAGATGTCCTGTAATTTTGTATTCAAATACATTTGGTTGTCCCCCTGCCTGTATTCTTGTTCGTTACACTAAAGTTAAAATGATAGAATAATTACTAATATATTGAAGATTCCCATCTTGGTACATCTAATTGATAACGGTCATAATGTAGATAAATCAGGATTATTTGGATTGATCTATCGTATACTTCCATCATTTCCCAACGGAGTTCGTTCTTGTCTCCTGCACATAACTGAAGCCATAGGAATTCATACATTTAACCTCATTTTATGTGTACAGAAGAAATTCGTGACTCCCCTATCCCTTTCATGACCGGATATAATTTAACAAACGACCTTTTTTATTTTATTTTTGTTATTATTTTCATCATTATTTTCATATTCCTGAGGAGTCCCATACTAGAACGAAACGGCCGTCCAGTGCTCCCAGGTTTCCCATGGTGGTCTAGTTTCAATTGACTCATAATTTCAACCAGTGAAATTTCTAAAATCTTCACAAAACCCCTTTCTGATTCCTGTATTTATTTGTAATTTTTCGTCACTTTCCATTTGTATTCTTCACTATCTAACTATTTACACACTTCTTATTACATAATGGTTTTAATGTTTCGTGATGATTATTCTAAGTCTATTTATTCACGTTTGACCTTCTATATGATATGACTTGTTATCGTATTTTATTATTCTTACTACTATCAGTATGCTTGTGTTCTTACTATCAACTTGTACTTTTACCTAGTATGTGTGCTGACCTATTCTTATTCATTATGATTATCGAGTCAAATTACCTTGATTGGTTTAACATTTTCGTAATAAATATTCATGTATATTAGAGTTAAAGCCTGATGACAATCTTTATTGAAAACAATATTGTTCACTTATATGCATTGTTCTCATGAATAATAAACGAAAGTCTTTTAGCTTATGTTAGATTCTATTTTATAATCACTGATGTTTAATATTCTTCGAGATAGACAAATATCATAAACTCAAATGCTTTTTTTTTAAATTCTAGAAATCGAACTGAATCAACTATCATTGCCAGAACTAATACAGGTTATCAAGTCTCGTGTCATTTCCAAACTGAAACTGAAGAAAACCTTAATTGTGTATACCTTGTGAATGTTATAAACTGGTACTACAGATATCAACTTATATATATATATATGGAAAATTAATTCTTAATGACCTCATTTCAAGATAATTGAAATCTTGAGATAATCCAACTAATGACATAATCTTTTAATGTTTGAAAATAGATCATATATATATATAGTATGATTATGATTAAAGTAATAATTACTATAGATTATGATTGAATAAGACTGAAGTACTACTATTCTCTACTTCCCTCCCTACCTCCCTACCTCCCTCCCTCAATTATGACAAGTTGATACTATACATTATAAGATGATGTTATATAATATTCTATTTAAATTACATGTGTATTTAGTTTCTATGTCATTGATATAGTTGCTTAGAATGAAATTTTATAATGATAATTTCATTGAATTTAAATAATTTTCTAATCTAATGGATTTTTTGTTGTTGTTGTTTAGATTTAAGAAAAGATTAGAAAAGTATAATTTAGGGACAAATTTGAAAATAATTTTAAAAGTGACCGCATAATTTTTCTTTTTTTTTTCATGAATACAATTTTATAATGAAATTGATCAAGAGTTTATATTGATTTTTGTAAAGTGTATCATTTTGATGAAGTTTTGTGCTCTGAGTTGGATAGTTTAGTCATGGAGTTTTCATCATTCTTCTCAACGACATCATCATCAGGACAAATTTCAAATAGAAGTGAAATGTTGGTATTTCTCCCTATGCGTTTCACAGCTTATTCTGTACACCTTGACGTTGATTGGTTCTAATTGACCTTAAATTTGTCAGTGTTGACAAAGAAGTAAAAATCATCCACCTGAGCTATAAATCTTCACCACCATCTCAAAAGTGTATCATTTTATTTTATTGACCTTAATTTGAATAGAAATATTACTGTTACATAACATTTTGTTAATTATAAATTAGTAATATATAATATTTAATGTTAAAAGTTCTTTTTTCAAGTATTTTATAAAGTTATAAATCAATTCAAAGGATATTGATTATTATCATTGATAAAATCTTTATATAAAAGTTCTTTGAAATGTTAGTTACACAATTACGCCTGTCACTCCTCGTGAAGGAGCATAGACCACTCACCAACATTCTCCATCTAACCCTGCCCCAAGCAATCCTTTCCAACTTTTTCCAGTTCTTATTCATCATTTTCATATCTCCTTCGATTTCCCAACACAGTGTGTTCTTTGGCCTTATACTTTTCCATTTCACTTCACAATTCCAAGTTAGAGATTCCCTAGCGATGCAGTTTGACAATGTGCCTAATGTATTTCCTATCCACTTACAACGTCTTCTCTTAATTTCCTCTTCAGCTGGCAGCTGGTTTGTTCTCTCCCACAGTAGGTTGTTACTCATGGTATCCAACCGATTGACATTGAGTATCTTGTGTAGACAACTATTTATAAATACTTGTACCTTCTTGATGATGGTTGTAGTAGTTCTCCATGTTTCATCTTCATACAGTAGAACTGGCTGTGTTGACGTTGGTATTGAAGATTGTGACTTTGATATTTGTTGAAAGTTGTTTTGATTTCCATATGTTATTCAATCGCCTTGCCGATCCTCTTTTTTGATCGATGATGCATCCCGTGTCCGTGAAAGTTTTCACATCCTCCAGAGTTTCTCTACTAAGTGTGATTGGGTTGATGTTCTCCGGGTTGCATATGATGATTTTGGTTTTTTTACCTTGTGTGTGTTGAAGCTTATTGATGAAGTGTTGTTGAAGTGAAATTCTAGAAGAGTTATTGTTATTGTCATCATTAGTATGAAGAAACCTTGCGTATCAAAGTGATTACCTGTTTCAGCATTCCACATTCAAACAACAATGTTTTAGGTATCCATAGAAATTTCATAAATAAAAGAAAACAAAGGGGGAAAAAAATAAATAATCACTAAAAATTATTCATCGGTCTTTTACAATTCACATGATAATTAAATCTTAGTTGAATTGTGTCTGTTTTTTTTATGATGGGAGTAATTTGATCCATTTGAGTCCAACTTCTGTTACAGATTGGTAATTAATGAGAGACTCCTTGTTTAAATCTTCTTATAGCTGAGAATCTAAGAATTCTTAAGCTTTACAAACCATTCAGTTAGATAATAGTTCAGTGTTCAATAATGACTGTTTTTTAATCGAAAACTTAAAGTTCTAGGTAGAACTTATGACTTGAGTTAACTTAATTATGTTAACGGTTAAACAGTTATTCATTCTCATTCTGATGTAATTAGAAGGTTATTAAATGAATAAAATTGGTTATATGAATCATTTATAGTTTGAGGGTGTCTGTGCTCACCAAGAGTTATGAGGGTCTTGGGTTCTTTCTCACTGACTGTTATGATTGTTCAACGATCTCGTGTTTTCAGTAGTTCTGCAACCCTACATAACTAAAACTTGTTGTACATTTAAATTCTACATACTCAATAAGATTACAAAATTATTAAGTCCACTAATTATAATAATACGAATGATCATTACTTAACTTGTTCTGCCTACTAAGTATCCTGACGTTGAATTACTGACTCAACATATTTCTGCTTCTAGTGTTCTAAACCCGAATACTAGACAAATCGATCAATCTACTCTGTATAGATTATGATTTAAAACTTATATGATAATATACCGAACTGAGTCACAAAGTAAGCCCTCAATTGAAATTCTTAAGATCAAAGGAGACGAGGAAGATCAAAGAACACATTAAACCGAGAAATGGACATAAATATAAGAAGAATGAACAACAATTGGATAGAACTAGAAAGGAACACCTAGGACAGAGTGGGTTGGAGAATGCTGGTCCGAGGTCTATGTTCCATTGGCAGTATCAGGCGTAAGTACGTAAGTAAGTTAGGTAATGATAATATACATCAATTACAAGACTACTATGCATGGTAAATTTTAAAAAGAAATCACAATCTGTTCATAGTTAGGTTGTTTATAGTATACAATTGAATAATAGATATGTGATTGTATTTAATAAACTATAATACATAGATATCCAAAGAACACATTACGCCGAGAAATGGAAATAGACATGAGAAAAATGAACAAGAATTGGATGGAACTCGCAAAGAAGGCCCAGGACAGAGTGGGTTGGAGAATGCTGGTCGGCGGCCTATGCTCCATTGGGAGTAACAGGTATAAGTAAGTAAGTAAGTAAGTAAGTAAGTAAGTAAGTAAGTAAGTAAGTAAGTAAGTAAGTAAGTAAGTAAGTAAGTAAGTAAGTAAGTAAGTAAGTAAGTAAGTAAGTAAGTATGTAAGTAAGTAAGTAAGTAAGTAAGTATCCTTTTCTACTTATTTATTCATCTCTTTTTAAGTATAATCATAATCATATTGAAACTATGGTAACATACTTTTAAAATATGACATATCATTTGAAAATATTCATAATGATCTTCTTCATATGTTTTGAGATCATGTGAAATTCACTTTTCTTTTTTAATAAAAAAAATTTATTGATTCTATGTGACCGTTATTGTTATTATTATTTTTTTTTGATCGAGATCATGAATCAATAAATGTTAGACTACCACTGAAAACCTCAAATCAATAAACTGGTATTTCGTCCTAGTATGGGATTCCTCAGATGTGTGCATTCACAATCTCACAAACAAGATTCGAACCCATAACCTTTGGTTTCGTACGCGAATGGTCAACCTGTAAATTAAGGAGATGGCATTCAACAGTGTTAATATCTAACTTCAACCAATTCGTGCAATTACTCGGCCATCTACCATTTTCTGAGTTAGATATCTATCTCTACATAACAAAGATTGGCTCCACTGGTCACGACTTCTCATTAGAATTCGGAGAATTCTCTCACGAAGCTAATCACTAGTGAGCATATGATAAACTTAACAATCTCCATAAACCCACCCTAACGATCATTATTATTATTAATAAAGCATATTTTATAAATCGATCCTTTAAAAAATTCTATAAATCATACATATTTCAAATTTTTAAATGCACCAATCAATATTTTTGATTGATTGATTGATTGATTTACTCAAAATATTGATAATGTACAAATTAGAAATTGATTAATGAAATAAGTTTTTTTTTGTGTTTTTTTGTTTCCTATCTAAGTATCATTAAATGTTGATTGCATAACATTAGTTCAATTGTATTATTAATTCGTATGATTTATTTTTATGAATAAATTGCTGATTTATGTTTACTTGTGTTAACAGCATTTTTAGCGTTTTTTTTTAGAGAGTTAGTTTTCTATGAGATGGGGTCACTAACCCTATGCCCAAACTTCTTCCTTTATCCCGGCTTGTCGGGTCAGAGAAATGTCACTAAGCCCTAGTCAAATCATCTGGCAGTTGGGTCATTGAGTATCGATCCTCGTCAAAGTTAGGGACAACCAACGCTCATCAGTTAGTCGTATGCTATGGACTGGCCCATGCGGCAGTGGTCTTACTTTCGCTTGTATCTACTATAACTAATATATATTTCTGTAATAACATCCTCTGTGTTGTACAGTCTTCAAAGCATCTATGGTACCTTGATACGTCAATGGGGTAGTTCACGTAAAGTGCTGACCACGAGGTGTGACTTCGACGTTAGCTAGTTTGTCACACCATTCACGTCCAACTCGAGTAGGCCTCCAATCATTTCGACATGGATCATTTACGTCGGTGATCGACAACCTCGGGACCGACAGTAGCCCCAGAGGAGCTCCAGGAGGAGTTTAATTATATATATTTTTTTCTAAAGCGAAAAGGATCGAATGAGAAATTAATAGGTGAGACGATCAATATTACAAAACTTAAGTGATATTTCTTAAAGCTCTAGAACATAAAGAGAAGCGAAGAGTTCAGGGGAAAATTGATATTAAAAAAGGTTAATAATTTAAATTTGTAATGAAACAACTCTGTATACATAGTAACCACTAGAGACTTTCAGATGAATGGAAATTAACGAAATAAACGTGAAAAAAACCTAATCAAATTACAATAGTGTCTATTACGGAACTATCAATTTGCGAAATAATATCGTGGTTATTTTAACACATACACCCAATAGAACTATTATTTGTTAACAAAAAACTGAGTAACCTGAGATTTTTCTACTAATTCGATACCACGGAATGATCCTAACTAGACAATCACTATACACAATTAAAAAGGGGGTAGATATTTCATCCTAGTATGTGACTTTTCAGAAGTGCATATATAGATATTTAATTTTTTCCAGGGTTTGGATCTAACACTGCTAAAATGTCCCATACTAAGACGAAATAACTATTCAGAGTGTCCTGGTTTCTGACGGTTGTTTAACCAATGTCAGTTTTTGTTGTGAACTATATAGTTCAGCAATTTCTATAAAAATTACTATATGAATAATAAATTCAAGTGAACAAGAGGAGTAAGAACAGCTTTCCAGTTTATACTGAAAGTTAGCTTAAATCTATGTGAATACAATTAATCATTTGAATGATGAAGAATTTAAACTGTAATGATAAATAAATTGACTGAATAGTAGTCGTTGTCGTTGTCGTTGTCGTTGTCGTTGTCGTTGTCGTTGTCGTTGTCGTTGTCGTTGTCGTAGTAGTAGTAGTAGTAGTAGTAGTAGTAGTAGTAGTAGTAGTAGTAGTAGTAGTAGTAGTAGTAGTAGTAGTAGTAGTAGTAGTAGTAGTAGTAGTAGTAGTAGTAGTATACTAGAAACGTGAATAATTCACTTGATTTTCGACTAGGTAGAAACAATTTTTTCGGTCATTGTATTGTAATGGTATTGTAATATATGAAAACTCAGGTGGGGACGACCCAGTGTATCTTAATGTGAAATTACAAAATAGTCTTGGTAAAATATGAGAACTAAACATTGAGTACTTCATTTGTGAATTTCTATCATTTGTCCTTTACATTCTGTATGATTCTTCCGATTCACAATTCATTTCTAATTCTATTTTTATTTTCCTGCAAATTAACCTTTATAGCCTTCTACTACTAGGTTTTCCACTTCTGGTTAGTGTTACATATTACTTGTATTTGACAAATAATCCCCATTTAAACATTAAAATTAAAACATGAAGTTCAGTGAAGGGATTTCTTTGCAACGAATTTATTATGATCTGTATAATCGTTATATATATGAAATTTTGTTGTTGTTAAAGTACGAATTCCGTGAGGAAATGTGAATACAATTAACCAAGATGATGTAATAGAAAGATCACAATGCTAGATTACGTAATACGAATAATAACAATAGATATGCAGTACGGAATGTATTAACGAAGAACTCGCATTCCTCAAGAAAACCTTGACAGAAATAGTTTAATCAGAACGTTTCATAGAAAAGAATATAAATAGAAGTAGTTTCAGTGAATATAATAAGATGGTTAGAATGTTTTTGTTACAATAATTGAAGGTCATTAAAGGTCGTAGAGGTGTAAAAAAATAAATAAGTATGATGAGCATATACGAATAAAATAATGACAATATAAGACATAAGTAAAGGGGAATGCAGTAATAATAATAATAATAATAATAATAATAATAATAATAATAATAATAATAATAATAATAATAATAATAATAGGATAATCAAATTAATTAAGGCTAAGGTAACGATAACGATAAGACGTACTTCTTTTGTATGCATAGTTCTGGTTTAAGCTCCTGGATGGCAAGAGCTTCGGCTATTTTTAAAAGTTGGATACGAAGAAATCTGGGTAGATTTGAACGAATCATATAAACAACCTTAAAGTCAATTTGTGGATCTGTTGAATGGTTATAGTCGATTAGGTGTTCAAGTATAGAACTCATAACTGCTTTCCTCTCACCCTCATAGAACCAAGCTGGAATATGTTCCTGTATCCGAGTTGAAAGCGAGAGCTGGCTACGGCCAATGTACCTTCACTCTATAAGAGCAGGTGAACCAATAGATACACATAGAGGCGACTAGACGCGGAAGATTATCTTTTATGGATACAGAAAATAAGTTCCTACTAGTGAAGGTTATTTTCAGTTTAACCGCATTAAATGTTCTTCTAATCGTTGTTGTCAAACGATTTTTGATTACGCCTGATGTTCGATCACCTTTAAATTCCAGACTTATATAAAGGTTTTTCTTCGGGATGGAACAACTAAATTTCTTGTCGCAACTACTTCTATTCATATTCTTTTCTATGAACCGTTCTGGGTAGCCTTTTCCGTTAGGGTTTTCTTGAGGAATGCGAGTTCTTCGTTAATACATTCCGTACTGCATATCTATTGTTATTATTCGTATTACGTAATCTAGTATTGTGATCTTTCTATTACATCATCTTGGTTAATTGTATTCACATTTCCTCACGGAATTCGTACTTTAACAACAACAAAATTTCATATATATAACGATTATACAGATCATAATAAATTCGTTGCAAAGAAATCCCTTCACTGAACTTCGTGTTTTAATTTTACTTATATTTGTCGACATACGTAACATACATCATAGTAATATTATAGAATTTCAGTGATGTAACCTAAAATATTGGTTTCTGTGCTATAAATTCATTTAACTTAAATTTTGTCGAAAATTTTGTGTTTAGTGGTGTATGGAGCTTTGGATTTTATTATATTTTACCTTTTCCGGTCTAAATTTCTTCTTGTTAAACATTGTATGAAAATTGATACAAGTTTTCCCACTATTTCACTTTTACTCTTGAGTATTTCTCATTTCAGTAAACTGATATCAGGTTTTCATTTATTCATGATTCAATGACTCAAGTTTCATAATGTTGTGAAGACGTCGAAGTATCTCGTTCTGATGTGTTAGAAACTCTATAGTAACTTTTTCCTACTTTATATTTCCATATTGACCTTTATTGTTATCTGATTGATTGTAATCAATTTTAGTCTACGAATGTTGTTGTCATCGTGTTATGATTATTTTATTTATTTGAACGCATCAATATTATCACAAGGGGACACCAAATATATATACACCACGCGATAACAATCAGGTTGTTAAGAAATAGAGAATGTAAAAACAACAACGAACAGAAATTAGTGTATAAGGGTAAAATAATAATAATAAACGGTTCTGTTGGTAAAAATAGGGGAAATGGAAAGGTACAACCAGAAAGAATTTCTTCAGTTAAGGAAGTTACAACCATTTTTTATGAAGAAAGTAAAAGAAGGTTACAGCACGATCGCCACTGGCTTCTATTTTGAGCCATATCTGATAACGTCTCTAGCCACTGTGTTGCACCACCACTCGGACCCCAACCAGGAAGTCGTCCTGTACACCATTCTTTCATACCACGACACTATATCATACACTGACCACATCTCCATTTTTTCCAACCAGTTCTAGCGCCGGCAAATAATGCACGACGTGGAATTCTCTGAGATGACATTCATAGAACATATCCAAGTCACCGAAGTCAGTGTTTCAAGATAGTGACACTAATTGAATTATCTTCGCTGTGCCCAAACACACGATGCCGAACCTATGCATTAATAACATGGTGTTGCCACTAGATATCAGCAATCCGTCGGAGACAACGGTGATCAAACAGACAGATTCGATCCGGTGTCAACCAGCTTCACAGTCAAAGACGCTACCACTGAGTTATCCGGGCCGCGACTAACGTCCTATAGAACTGAGATGTATTTACAATTGATTGATCACTGGATGATGATTAATATCATGTATATCAGGCCTTTCTTAATGTAGATCGAATCCTATCAAATTCGTCAAGGGACATCAGTTCTCTCAATATAACAGGTACACCTTGCTGATGAGTAACAAGTAGCATGAAACCTAGGTTCACAATTTTCCGTTGACTACCTCCACTCACCATCATAATCTCTATTTGTTTATTTCATAGAAAAAAAAAGTTCATTCATACTTTTCTAATTTACACTATTGTTTAATTTTAATCATTGAACATTGATTCATTTGACATTATAAATTAAAATTATTAAATAGTTGTTTATCACATGTTTAATTATTAGGTACAATTGTACTATCACAATAAACTATTTATAATAGTACACTTGAAAGAAATTAATCGAATCTTTTCTCAGATACATATTTCTTGTATCCAGGTATTGTGTATTTCTTGTTTTGTTTTTCATTTCACTAAATATGATATTGAATTGAAAATAGTTTACTTTTGAAGTATGTGAAATATACATTTTTCTTTCCATTAAGTTGAATAGAGAAAAATATTCATATTAGAAGGGTTTGAATTCGTGGAAGTGGAATCGTGAATGCGTACTGCTGAGGAGTTCTACATTAAGACGAAACGACCATCCAGTGCTTTCAGGTTTTCCATGGTTGTCTAGATTCAGTTGACTTATGAACTCAACTATTGAACAAAAAAAGACATTCTTTACTACAAAATCACTGAATTAAATGTATCGTGTAAAAATGTCATATGCCACTTCTCATTCTTTCTTGGCTTTAATTCCTTTCTCCAATATGTTTTGATTGCATTTTCATTGTATTTTTTTATTGTATAAAAACTATAATCAGTTATTATTATTACAAACCCTTAGCAACTTTTTTATGATTATTATTCAGTTATTATGATGACTTTTGCTTTTTTTCTTCATATCTTAATAGTTGAATTAATGTGTCGATTTAAGGTAGACTACCATTGTAAACCTCAAAGCAATGGATCATCGGTTCCTCCTAGTATGGAACTACTCAACAGTGCGCATTCACGATTACACACACACAAGAGTTGAACCCAAAACCTATCTGACGCACGAATGCTTAACCTGTAGATCACTGAGCTGGTATTCAACGGTGTTAATGTCTAACTTCAAATGATCCATAATCTTGTGCAACCATTTATCCATTGTCTAAGGTGAATATTTGTCTCACATACGGTTCAGATTGAACTCCACTGGTTACAGCTTCTCACTAGAACTCAAGGAAATCCATCTTGAAGTTAGTCACTAGTGAGCACATGATTATTATCAGAAAGGGGATTTGTGGAAATTTTTAATATTTGAATTCATGATTTTGATCCGTGTCGGGTAGAATCAATTACCCAATTCAGATAATGGATGAATGGTTGCATAAGATTCGATATGTAGAAACAACTGGTCATAGCATTCGTAACTTTAACAAAATGGAAAGAGTCTTATTCTAATTCTTATTTTCATATGAATTACTTTACTAGTAAATTTTAAAGATTCTGGAATAATCTGTCATAATCTGTCCATGAAATAAAGTCATTACCATAAGTTGTCCGCTACCTAGATGATCACTTCTACTCTGAGAAAGTTTTAAAGATACTTACATCTGTGACTGGACCTCACTCCACTAGTGAAATTATAGGGAGATTGAATATTTATTTATTGTTGTAACAGAGCGTAATTAATAAACTTCCCTTCTTGCCGGTGTTCTTCAATTACACTAGCCCTGGTTAATTTGATTCACTTAAATAATATTTATCTAAATCAATTATAAAACAACCTAGCGTATATATATATATATATATATATATATATATATATATATATATATATATATATATATATATATATATATATATAACGGTAGTCCTATCACATTAATCTCTGCTGTGTTTGCTCTGTGCTATCAGGATGTTTTAGAATTTCGACTTAGAATTAATGACTTTCAATAGCCGTCTCACATGATCATAACTCCGCCTGTAGCTCTTCTAGAGTTACTGCCGGTCCCAAGCCCGGGTAAACGAGGAGGGTTGGGCATGAGGTTAGCGTCCCCATCCCGTAGAAAACTAACTCGCTAAAATAAACGCTTACCAGAAAAAAATAATTCAAACCTCACATGATCATAATCGTTGAGATGTATGTCCTATCAAAACAACTCATGTAATACATCTTTTCAAACAATTCAGTTTTGTTTTATATCTCCGTTTTTCACATGTAACATTGATTCCTGTAACGTGATAATGCCTTCAAAATGGCATTGATTTTTTTTATTATTTCTGTTATGTTTGTATGTGTCTACGAATTCAGCTACTCTTGTAGAGAGAGCCCTATTGAGTGCACAACCAGACAACTGACTCAACGAGTAAGTAAACACCTCCCTTTGTGAGCAGGAATGGATATTGTGAAAACAATGAGCAACTCTGTTCTTTCACACTTGATCGATAGCAGTCATGTAGTAGGTAGAATATAGGTCATTTAAAGTGGTTTATTGTATTCCTATTAGTTTGCATTACAGAGTTCAATGTCGTCTCTCAAATATAGCAGAAGCTGTAGGGATTCGAGCTAACAATCCGTGTTTTTATCCAAGGAAAATTCGTAACACTTATCTTTCCCACTGCCAAATTAGACTTGATAAAAGGTTTAATTTATTATTTTCCATACTGTTTCTTCATTTATTCCACTTCTTATTACATAATTTTATAATTTTTAGTGAGTGTTATTTCAGTATCTATTTTTCAAGTCAATGACTTACGTTCTATCATGAAACATTGATTCAAACCTTTGTTATCCTGGTCATAACTAGTACATCTGTCATCACACTAACAAATTGTACTTTTCACTTATTATGTTTATTTATATTATGTATTCAACTATTATCACTGACTCATAAACTACCTTGATTAGTTTAATTCATTTCATATATGCACATAAATATTACTGTATATCAAAGTAAAGTATAATGACACTCTAAATGAAAACAGTATTGATTGAAATCATGAGTCAGTTGAATCTAGATCACCATGGAGATCCTTTAAGCATTGGATAGCCGTTTCGTCCCATTATGGGACTCCTCAGCAATGCGTACCCACGACCTCGCCTCGCGAGACTCGAACCCAGAACCTATCAGTCTTGCTCGCGAGCGCTTAACCAGTAAACCACTAAGCCGGTCATTAACCAACAGTGTTAATGTCTAACTTCAACCAATCCACGAAGTTGCGCCACCGTATACCATTGTCTTCAGTGAGCAGATATCTCACAACAAACCTAATTGAACTCCACTGGTAACGGCTTCTCACTAGAACTCCAGGAGTATCTCTTGAAGTCAGTCACTAGTGAGCAGATGATTATGATCAGAGGGGGTTTTATGGAGATTTTAGAAATTTCACTGATTGATATCATGAGTTAACTGATCACCATTGAAAACTTGAAAACAATAGATAACCGTTTTGTTAGACATTAACATTGTTGAATTCCAGCTCAATAGTCTAGAGTTTAAGCATTCATTCACGAAACCGATAGCTTCTGAGTTAGAATTCCTCACGTGGTATTAAGGATGCTCATTGCTAAAGAATTCCATACTAGGATGGAACAATCGTCTAGTACTTCTCAGGTTTTCAATCATATTCTAACATCAATCGATTCATGATCTCAATCAAGAACACTTGTTATTTTACTTTCATGACTTGTTTATCTATAATTGATTGATTGATTGACTGATTAATTAACTGATTGACTAACTGACTTATTATTATTATTAAACTACACATATCAACCAATAATGAATTATCAGTGCAATATTAATCAACATAAACACTTTATTGATACACATACAAATTATGTACATATAAGATTGATACTGATTCTTACCTTCTTTATTATTTTTTTTTCTATTTATTTCGTTTTTATTATCTAGATAATTGTTGTTGTTGTTGTTTTTGTTTTTTTTCTTTCTATAATTTCAATAAATCATTTATTAACCAATAAGAGTTCATTTGGAACACACACACACAGGTACACACGCACGTACATACCCACACAGATATACACGCACTTACATACCCCCTACACACACACGCACACGCACATACACACACCTTTTACATAAATACATTGGAATAACATATTTGTTAGAATAAAAACAAAAAAAACAACACAATTATTACTTAATCGATTCTATTTTCGATTCATGTTTTCTTGACAAAAAATAAATAAAAAAAAAATGTGTAATCAATTTTATTTTGTTTAATTATTGTAAATTAAAAGTCATTCTATTTTATAAAAAAAAACATTATTATGTAATTAACATAAATAAATGTTTCAATGATTGAGATGATGAGTCAATTGAAGCTGGATCAACATAGAAACATTGACTAGTGGAGTACAAAATAGGTCTGTTGTGAACTAGTAACTCATTGAAGACAATGGTGGATATGTTGCTTAATTTCATGGATTAGTTGAAGTTGAACATTAACACTGTTGGATGATGACCGGCTTAGTGGTCTAGTGGTTAAGGGCTCGCGAGCAAGACTGATAAGTCCTGGGTTCGAGTCTCGTGAGGCGAGATCGTGGGTACGTATTGCTGAGTAGTCCCATAATAGGACGAAACAGCAATCCAATGCTTAAAGGTTTTCTATGGTGATCTAGATTTAATTGACTCGTGAACTCAACCACTGAAATTACTATAATATCCATAAAAACCCCCTTCTGATATATAAATGTTGAGTAATTTAAAAAAATACAGAAGGGGTGATGGTGGGTTGTGGAGATTGTAGTAATTTAATAATTGAGTTCGTGAGTTGATATAAGCTAGATTATCATGAAAAACTTGGAAGCATTTGATGACTGTTTCATTAAAGTATGTGGTTCGTCAAAATTGTGCATGCTTGATCCTGCACGAGTTTACATCACGAACAACTGTTTCGTCCTAGCATAGTATTCTTCGGCATCTCTTATCTACTAACTCTTTGGAGATTGAATTCAGAAATTTCAGATTTAACGGCAAGCACCTGACCTTCAGACCACTGAGTCGTTATCCGATGGGGTATATTTTTAACTCCAATAAATTAACGATAAATAAATATTGTTGATATTTGCTTCACATCTGACGTGATCGATCTGTACTAGTAGAAGCTTTTCATTAGAATTCCGAAGATTACCTCTCAAATTTAGTTACTAGTATACACATATTAATTATAAAAATTAACACTTTCGACAAAATTCCTATTCAATATCATACGGAATTCTTATGATGAATTAAACTGCAAAATCGTGCATAGAGGACAGCTCACAGACTTGTTCGAGGTAAAGACCGGTGTCAGGCAAGGTTGTTTACTCTCACTCTTTCTCCTGGTGATCGACTGAATCGTGAAGACGTCAACATCTGAAGGGCAGCACGGGATACAGTGGACAGCTAGGATGCAGCCGAACGATCTAGACTTCGTAGATGATCGGGATCTTCTTTCGCACACGCAACGACAAATTCAGGAGAAGGTAACCATTGTAGCAGTAGTTGGTCTCAACATACACAAAGGGAAAAGCAAGATTCTCCTACACAACACACCATGCACTAATCGAATCACACTTGACGGAGATGTTTTCGAGGATGTAAAAACCTTTACATATTTGGGCAGCATCATTGATGAACATGGTGGGTCTGATGTAGATGTAAAAGCGCGTATCGGAAAAGCAAGAGCACCATATTTACAAGTGAAAAATATCTGGAAGTCAAAACCACTGTCTGTCAACCAACACCAAAGCTAGAATTTTCAACACAAATGTCAAAACAGTTCTACTGTACGGGGCGGAAACCTGGAGAACTACGATAGTTATCATCCAGAACTTACAAGTGTTCATTAACAGTTGTCAGTACAAAATACTTCAGATCCGTTAACCAGACACTATTAGCAACTAGAAAGGAAGGCTCAGGACAGAGTAGGTTGAAGAATGGTAGTCGGTGGCTTGTGCTTCATTGAGAGTAACAGACGTAAGTAAGTAACAAACTTCCAATACTAATATTTATTATTTTCTATTAGAAAATGTAAATAAAATGAAGGTTTTCATAATAATATCAGTCACTTCCTGTTGTGTTTTTTTTTTAAAATCATGTAAATATTTTATTTTAGCACAATAATACTAAAGTCCATATTTGGAGTGGTATCGATAGTACCGACAAAATAAAAATATTTTTTTCTAAAAATTTTTATAACCCATCAATTTTATTTTTATTTCATTATTAATCCTTATGAATACAGGATAAACTAGATGAATGATCCATGTGTGTTAAGAGTATCTTGATAAGTAATCTCATGTTGAACACATATATTTTCAGAAGGGGTTTGTGGAGATTTTTTTTTAGAAATTTTTACAGATTTAAATCATGAGTCAGTTGAAGCTAGACCACCATTGAAAACCCCGAAGCACTGGACGGCCGTTTCGTCTTAGTATGGGACTCCTCAGCAGTGCGCATCCACGAAGCCGTTACCAGTGGAGTTCAACCAGGTCTGTTGTGAGATATCAGCTCACTGAAGACAATGGTATATGGTGGCGCAACTTCGTGGATTGGTTGATGTTAGACATTAACACCGTTGGATGCCGGCTCAGTGGTCTAGTGGTTAAGTGCTCGCACGCAAAGCCAGTAGGCCCTGGGTTAGAATCCCGCGTGGTGCGGGATCGTGGATGCGCACTGCTGAGGAGTCCCATACTAGGACGAAACGGCCGTCCAGTGCTTCCAGGTTTTTAATGGTGGTCTAGCTTCAACTGACTCATGATTTAAATCTGTAAAAACATATATTTTCATCTATCAATGTTTAGATTATTTCAATGTGTAGATAGTCTGTTCAATACGCTTGTTCCATCACATCATTTCAGGAAGTTTTCAGAGTTCAAATTTCTAACTGTTTCATCTCTTTTTGATTCATCGTCTTTCTGGATTACTATTTTTGCTAACTGAAATAACCCATTGTATCATTAAATAAAATCAAATGAGGCTACGCAATAGTCGTTTTTGCACGTAAAGTTCGTAGATTGTTAATACCTCAGCAGTGCATAAAACATCGATTCGACTTCCTTTCGATCCAATTTCTTTGATTGTGTAGATTACTTTTAAAAAAAGACTCTTTTGGAGCGATTTGTCCACAGTTGATTAAGTGCTCATATATTGAAGTAGTAATTGTTCTACATTCTCCTTTTAAAAACCATGCCGGAGGCTGTTTGAAAACGTTAAGGTCGTTTCTGGTACACCAAAGTTCCAGAGCATAATGTAGCTTCATTAATAAATGAAACTCCATCAGTGATGATATCGTTCGACTATTGAACGGTCTCCATGAATTAAAGTAATTAAGATCTGACTATCAGGCTTAGTTCTCGACTGTCATATTAATCATGCAAAATGATACTAAAATATATTGTTTGATTGCTGAAACCTCTGGATACAGATGTGATACGCAGTTACAAAGCACTCCACTTTCAACTAGTAAGGTGTGGTTTAGAACCATACCATATTTAACTTAGTTTTGAAGCCGAGTAGTATATCTATTCCTTGAACAACACACATGACTCAATAAACTAGTATCTATATTCGCATTATGGTAATGAGTTAAGTTTTTTGATAAAGAAACTTGATATTATTGATTCCACTAATCATAATAAATCAATATTGATTCACTTTAATGTGAACTGACCTTTTATCAACCTTGAATAGATCATAAATAACCAGAAATTCAATGCATTTCAATGTTATTATGTTAATTAAATACATAGTGCACAATCAGATGGCATCATAAGCACTCAAATTTAGTGTAGTCCAAAGCTAATTGAATAAACCTGTACTTTATAATTGAGTTACACTGGTTGGAACTTGTTGGATGAAGTGACAAGTAAAGTCTGGTTCAAACAAACCTCGATAAGGAGACTGATAAAATTTGTAACAAAGGATTTAATAGAGTGTTGGAACTTCAAAAATTATTGCCGATACTTGAAACATGAAACCACTGTAATTTCTGTGATGCAAAGAAGAACACTAAAATTGATACAGATGATGATGTATATTACTCTCCAAAGCATGTCAGCTTTAACCCAAAAATACACTATTTTATGTATATTTAATGGTTAGTTAAACGCATATAGAGGAATACAACTCTAGTCGAATGTTGAAAAGTATACCTGTGTTCCAGAATCTGATTATGGGTGAATATTTGGTCTATACATCCACACCCGAACCTTGTTTTCTCGAGTTTACTCCTCACAGGCCCTAGTTAAGCAACGGAGTATCATTTAAGCTGATATTTTATATATTAAGTAGATTAAACTGACTGATCTTTGACTGTTACAAGATAATTTTTGTCCTTCTTTATAGGCTTGGATCAGCGGTCGAGACCAATAAGATGGGATTACGCTCAGCTACAAGGTTTCATTCAATCTAACTATTAAAACTGAACCACCATTCTTAAGGATTTCCACAGCTAATCCATTTGAACCTGCTGCTCTCTCTCTCGCTTCATATTGCCTTGTTTTTTCAACATAAGAATTAGAGAATTATTACAAATACACATGTTTCATATGATGCTCAACAAAGTTCACATCAAATACATTTAGGTAGTGGTCATTGAGTAATGAGACTGCTTCATGAAGTAAAATGAACAGCCGATGGGAATGGAATTAATTCAGTTTTTCATCGTAACAACGGATTAACGATATTTATACTTGTGCTGGACACACTAGCTCATTTATAACTATATGTATCATTGGTGTGTATAGGTCCATTTGATGTGTAGGTGGTGTGTATCTGCACATTACCAAGTACGATATCATCTTTACTTATGTATACGCTATGGGATTAATCGGCATTACGCCTACGTATATATGTTGTTTATGTAATGTATATTTGGTAATCCAAACGCATTGGGATTTCGTTACTAATTAAAGCATCTATTTTTATGTGTATACTTTGGAGTGTGTAAGTCTCAGGTTTGGATGCTTCTGGTGTGCATGTAACTTATACTTGCTAAAAAAAAGTAATGTTCATCTTGCTTTTTTAGTAGCAACAAACCTATGCACTCGGTCCTGGGGTTACTGGTTTTTCCACTGAAGCCGTATATCCTAGCCCGGGTGTTTGCTACATGAGTAATCGAAACAGTTATGCAGAAGAGCCAATCGGCTTCTTCGGAAGCCTAATCAACGTTCATGGTTGGAATGGGGAGTAATGAACAAAATTCACATAGTTCAAGCATGACCATGTTTGTATTCCATCCTAACGCCTCCCCCATTACCACATCGATACGTATTTGACTTTCTGTAGGAGTTCCATCTGGAAATTAGTTTCCCTTCTCCGTATCTATGGGTTTTGAAATGTAATAAGTGTACGATGAAAGTCTTCATTCTTGGCCCTTTTCATTTGAGTCTCTAACGTTTTTAGATATTGCGTTAGCATGATAAGTTTACAGGAAATTGATCTGCATCTTATAAATCGAAGAAAAACGTCTTACCAAATTAAATCTTTCATTCTTGTTGTTGATACTTTGTATATTTGTGTCTTTTATATGAAAAATTATCTCTTAAAGTACCAAAGACTATCAAAATGCCATGTATATATTATCTCCTTTAAATGAACAGAGCCATTATAACTTGTCTGATGAGTTGACTCGATATTAAAAACTTTCTTATCATCCATACTTTCTTCATCCTCTACCAATTAAACATCAGGCTTTAAGTTGATAATCCATCTAAATTTTTCTGTGACCTACAAGAAGAGAACAAGATAGTTCTTGATTTATACCTGACGAATGTTGCTTATTGATTTCCGGATTAGTAGACGGTTGTCTACTACAGACAAATATGTCACAATTGAACCGAACTTTATTTACTGAAACAATATGCACGTATTTAGACGGGACATTCATTTTATCCGAATAATTAATACCAGGTTCATTGGGCAATTGTGATGAATACTGAGAACTGACGACCGTCAAACACTTATCCAAAGACACTGAGAGCTTTATGAAAATTGAAATCGTTGGCAAAATGAAACTGGTATAATTTTTATCTTCACTTGACCTCAACCCAGCGAGGTGAGTAGGGACTTTTGAACAAACGGCCGATTCGGTCAATTAAATCATAAATAAATCTTCATTTCTGACCCTCACCCTAAATTCCAGAGTGAAGATGAACCTGACGAATAACTTGATGTTGTATCCACATTTCTTTTAATATTTCCGACTGAAAAATGAGGAAACTTTGCGGAGAATTTCTCGGCAGACTCCTGCAGTTAATGATCAAACTCCTTTTGAAGTAGGTCAAGTAAGTTACACTGCATCATTTAATTGGAATATTTTCAACTTAACCCGTCGCCACTGTTGCAATAGCGAGAACTATTGCCATACTTGAAATCGAGAAATCACTGCAATTTCCACGAATCGAAAATTGGCGCAAATCAAGATCTTATTAACCTTCCCAAAACACAACGGTGGGTGTCGTAACAACAGATAACTGGTACTGACTACCTGAACCCATGAACCACACGACGTAAGAACATAATGATAGATGAAGATTTATTTGACATTCAGAACTGTTTAAAGTACAGTGAATTTTTTGTCCTTAAAACTGGCGAATAGTCAGATTTGAATAAATTAAATTGAGTAGTACTTGGGATTGATAATTTGCCGAAAAAACAGATTTAAGGTATCATAAAACTAACGGTCTATAACTAGCAGACACAACTAATATGATTACTCCTTCTTAAAATGTAATTATGTATTTTAGACGATCGAAGAAAGAAATCAACTTCTTAGGTTACTGACACCTCAGTAAATTAAATCCTTGCTTACATTCAAATGTGGAAATCAGCTAAATACTATGACAATGCATTAATATATAGTATGTAAGTCGCCAAATTGCTGGTGTAATAGACCAAAAAGTAATGCATAGACGCCAACGACTACTTCGCATTTGGGAATCTCATAACACTTGACTTAATAAACTAAATAGATCTGAAGATAGAGAGCAAGTATGTTAACTCAAGAATTTGTTATCTGACGTATGGAATACACTAGTGAAAGTTTTGGTTAAAGCAATAAGTTTCTGAACATTTAGCTTTGGATTCAAATCCCATTTCACCAATGTCATCTTCCAGTAGTCGGGCAAGTTTATCAGCAGTTATACCTGATATGAGTAACAATAAATAAGTGAATACGGAGCAGCAAGTTTGTGGATAGCAAGATATACAGCGTAGAATAGAACTACAGGCTAAAGGTCATAATTTATTTGTGACAAATAGTTGTCCTATCCTCAACCATCTAAGTAACTCTATACATACAAATAAATTAACTGTTTAAATGTAGAGTATCAAAGTGGGAATTTCTACAAAGGACAACATATGCTCATGTATATGTATATTTAGTTATATTCCATTTTAAATAATAAGTTATAACACACATTTAGGGAACAATTCACAACTTTTACTGATGATAATCATTCTCCAAATTTATATGCTGATTGATTGAATAAAAATAGGATATTGAAAGGTAATACAAAAACCAACACAACAATCGAATAGACATAAAACTGATACAAACACAAATACTTGCGTTGAGGAGTAGGCAATGCAGGAAACACACGTATGATCAGCTGAAGAGGAAAACAAGGTAAAAGCGGAACTGTTGCAATAGTAAAAGAGGCAAAGAGGAAAGGAGCATGGATAGGCATGAAATAGCGAGCAAGAATTTGACTATAGTCGGCTGTATCATCAAAAAAACAAAGAAGTGGAAACAAGAGGTAATTGAAACACTATCTATCTGGCTAGCAAGAAATACGCAAAAAAGCAACGGACACGCTTCAAAATTCAACTGAAATTATATCAGATACAATAGGCAGATTAAACAATAAACCAAGATAATATACACATAAATGATGCAATTCATAGTAATAATAAGTGTTAGTAATAACTGTTTTTGTGTGAGTTGTAGTGCTTTATTGTCTATTTCATCAGCTCCAAACATACAAACTTGGTAAGTAACAATCCATATATGCCAAACAGAAGCACAATCATACAATTATATGTATATAGATTAAGGAGCCTAATGACAGTTTGAGAGGATGTGAAGAGATTCTCACATAATGTGGGTAGTGGAGGTAAACAAATAATCCAAGTGTAATACACAAGTTATTATGGCATTATATAACCTTCATCCGCACGTTCACCTGGTGCATAAGCTCCTGAAAATCCAATATGTGGATCTGCTGACTCAGCTGGCATATGTCCTGGAGCTGATTGAGCAAATGTAGGCGGACCACGTGTTGCATGTGTAGTCATTACACCAGTCATTGTGATAATGAAGCCATTACCTCTGCGTTCACATCGGAATCGAGTGGCTAATTCTGTGATGTAAACCGCAAGAGCGATTGCTGAAAATACCTATATACATATGCAAATTGCAGAGGGTTTTTTCGGAAAAATGAAAGAATAAAAATTGATGAGTAAGACTGAAAATAATGAGATCAATATTAGGAGTGTACTACTATGTTTACTGTATTGAATAATTACCAACCTCATTTTCTATATGAAGCCGTTGATATAACCTAAATAAAATTGCACATTCTTTTATTCAATAATTTTGGTATACAAAATAGACATTAATTTTATCTATATCAACGGGAATTAGCAAACTCATTAACTAGTACGTGCTGTTTGAAGTAGTTGTGAAGATATTGGTAACTGAAAATGATGATCTTTGTATGTTTGACTTTTACAAAAGATGTTCAATAAATAATACAGTGAGATGAATCGAATTACTGCTGTTAAACCCAAACGGTAAATAAATCCTACTAGCTCGTTAGTTAGATAGTGCATTAGGTATTGCTAACATCAAATAATGGTAACAAAAAACGAAAATGGTTATTGTAAAACATATTCTGATGACATCTAATCATCTAAATCCGAATCATACTCAAAATAAGTGGTGTTGAGATCAGGCGCGGTAGTGAGACATCAGTGTAGAACCTAAGACGAATGTGCATCGACCCAAGTTGTCATACCTTACAACCGCATAATGAAAGAAGAGATTAAAAGATGAGAAGCAAAGGAATGGAAATTATATTAAATATAATAGGAATCTAAACAAAATATGGACCAAACGGAACAAATAATACCGATAAATGAAAAGTTACAAGTACCAGGTAACGATGTTAGATCGACTGAAATCATGTTACCTTTATCAGCTAAAGGAATGGGATTATGGCCAACGAGCTTGAACGAGCAATGACTTCATTGAGTGATGTCATATCATAGTTGGGTCGGCTCTAATTTTCCTCTACCCAGGTCCTACAACAGTAAACCTTGTCTATCGGGGGAAGCGGTGATTAGGAATACGTAACACATGCCCTAATCACCTCAACCGAGAAAGATTCACAACCCCATCTACCGATTTGCTATCTATACAAGGTACCCTATGTCTATCCTCAACATTGGTCACTCAGTCATTCAAAGAAAAGTGAGCAGTGATCAAAAACCCATTCTCAAGAACCATGTTTCATAGCCACGAAGTAACATAGAGTGGACTGATGAGCAGTATATATGTCCCTTAGTTGATTTAATCAGTGAAATGGGAACAACCCATTGCTGGACAAATGAGTAAGTTACACTATCCTCATTATTATTAAGTTAAATAAAAAACAGTACCACTTACAGCCGCAGCTATAGCACCAGAACCTTTCGAGTGATGAGCCGCTGCAACGATCAACGTTATAAACCAAAAGAAGGTGCATATCAGTAGCACAGAAAACTCCTTTTCATTATTTTTCGTTTATTTGTAAAAACAAGAAACAATAAAGAACATAACGATTAGGACTGTGTAACATGTATGACATGAAAGATGAACAGATTAGCTCTTTCTCATACACATTATCAATATGATCGAAAGTGAACAACTTTGACATTTAACATCTAACAGACAGTAATTGTTTAGAAAATAGATTTGTCAAGAACTGAAGTTAGATGGGAAAACATTAAAGAACTGTTGTTTTTCTTGCTTATGACTTGACGGGCTGTTATGTCCCATAGAAAGTATTTAAAAAGCCAATGATTTACATCTCAAATTTTATTCAATTCACGGCAATTACTCATTACAATAATCTAATGTTGTCAGTAGAAGCAGTTTCACTCCCAATGTAGTTTAAATCAACCAATTGTAAAGGCTAATTAAGATGATTCATTGGTTGATAAATATGGATAACTCGGAATGTTTTAGAAGAATGTCACTTTTCTACCAACTTGTCAACTGGATAGGATTATGAATAATCAAAAGGAAAAGACATGGAAAATGATAATAATGAGCTGTAAGATAGTGATGTAGCATTTTTTATTTGAACACAAACATTGGTACAAGGGGGCCACGCAATAACAATTGCGTTAGTAGTGGTTGGAATACTGTCCGGGTGTCCAAGACGAAGCAGGTGGTTTTTCTTAGGGAACCACATCTCGAGCCTTTGACCTGAAGGCCTAATCCACAAGGTAATGGAGCAACGTTAGGAGACTTGGTCGCATGGTTGCCAGTGACCAGATTCATACACCTTTTGTTCCCTTAAGATCGTGGAGCCTATGTACACCACTGGTTTTAAATCAGGGTTTTCTAACTCCCTTAGGTGGACCTTCTGTGTTCATTAACCTGGTTAGAACGTCGGACATTCGCTTTCTGTCCTCTCAATTTCGTAGACAACATCCCCACCGCGAGAAGGTAGTGAATAAGACTTTGATGGAAGTGGCTGTATACGAGTGGCCATGTGAGAGCATTTCGAGAGGGAGAGTGGACTTTCCCCACCCTCAGCCATACCAGGGCATGCAACTATGTGGGCATGTTTTAGTTTACTATATATATGAATTAAATCAATGCAACAGCGACTGAAATACTAAGTAGGTTGAAATAATTTATCCCTGGAAATACTTCAGTACATTATACTACTAGAGAATAATACCTAACAGTTCTTATCTTAGCTTCTTACTTATGTTTTGCCACCAGTAATTCAGCTAGTATAGTGTTTAATGTTCTAGACATATGTATTAATGAGTCATGCGTTTAAGGACTGTTGCATTTTTTCTTTCAAGTTTACATATTATATTTTTCAAACCGTAGTATATAAATGTGGAGTTTATCAATGAGATCAGAAAAACCGATAAATGACTTTCTCGATGTTTAATTAAAAAAACAAATTAACTGGCATAATCATCAATGTGCCACAATTATATGAAATGTTATGGCTTAAATTACATATTTATTCTAGATATTTTGATAGTGATTATTGAGAATGTAATTCTCTATCACTTATTAAGAACTGGTACTTTTACAGTATTTATTGTGTCAGCGTTTCATGCATGTACAAAGGGAAAGCAAAAGTGAGAGCAGTATGTACTGAAATGGTATCGATTTTACTACAATATACTTTCGCACACTATAATGTACGTTTTTCTCCGAAAATAACTTTCCACATAACAAATCTTCAGAAAATCGAGAAAAAAGATTATAATAGGAATATTTTTTGTATGAATGGAAGTAATGTGCTATAAACTCAGTATCATGAAAGTTGGGAAATGATGTGAGACTGGGTATCAGTTATATGTATTAAGTTGTTGATCCTATCAAGAATTAGAATTTTCTAGGGCGTTAGAAGCATCTAACGAGCCAAGTACGAAAGTGATTAATGATAGTTTAGATGTTTAAACAAGGATATAGGATTTTAAAGTAATCGATAAAAGTGTTAAACTCAAGCGGTGTCTATTCGTTCAGTTTGCTATCACTAACCTTCCTATTTATATGGTGAAACAGAGCTACGACCTCAGATATTTGTGGACCCATCAGTCCGTAAATGAAACACTAGATTTTCAATTACTGGTAAGCAGATTTGAACTTCACTAAACCTACTTCAAGTTGGGTAGCCCAGTAATATAGTTGACCTTTGTGTTTGAGATTTGACTCAAAAATGAGCACATAAACTTTAGCTAGCTAAATTAATAAGAGATAACATACTGAACCTAAGAGTGGTAAAAATGGTTTTCCTTTGCATACTATGAAATAATTACCAAGAAGACAATAAAAATCCGTAAGACAATGATTGTGAGGAATTAAAGTATGCCTGGAAATATATTTACGATGTTCGATTGTAGTACCGATAAACAGCAGCATTAAACTGATGAGAATTGACACTAACAAGGGACCAAAGTTAAAGATTTCCAATGGTGATCTAAACAAGTTGTAAGTTCTGAAGTTATAGACGAAATATCAGTGGCCCACACCGTCAAATATATGGAGAAGTTTAAAACATATTTTAGGTAGTAATGTTTACTAATCAACCAAATTTCAACTTCTAAGTCAGGAACAGTTTATTTATCGAGTATGTCTGTTTGCAAAAAATGGAACAGTATTTAAATAAACAGTAAAAACATATGCTTACAATTATAATCCACGGACCTGGCAATTTCCTGATAAGATTGAATAGATAAAATATGTAGAAAACTGATGCACATATCAAAGTGGTAGCTGCAACGAAATTTACCCATCCACCGGACGAGTGTATTGACCAGTATGAAGTAGCAGCGACACAAATGAGTACAATACAACTCAGTAGAATCTATGCAAAGATATATTAACACTATCGTGAACAAAAGTGAATTGTTGTTGACTTGATGTAAGGGAAACAGAAAAACTGCCTTTGGTAAAACTGATGTAACATATGAAAATACATCGTGTTGGGAGCAAACTCATCTACCCAAATTTCAAAAAAGGTTTTCAAATAGAAATTTCCGAGTCTTTAGACTAAAAACATGGATTTAAGTCAGACCCCCTAGAAGCTGTATTCTTTAATGGTTAGTCGTCAGGGTCGAACCAAGTTACTCTACATATAACCACGCGCTTTTACTGTTATCAGTAGAATGGCAAATAAGCTGTTCAGTGTTTAGATATGAGTGGCTGAGAAAACTCAGTGTGTCAGTTTGCAATGTTGCTAGCCCCGTCATGAGAGTGAAAGTGTATCCAAAGACGGCAAGAAAAGCTTGCTTTCATGCTGTCCTTCCAGAGTTTAGAGGTATCGTCGAATTTAAAAACGTGATCGTTATTTTTCAAGTAATGTTCATACCTAGTGGTAAAAGTGTGTAGGCTTAATGTCCGACAACATGTCTGAACACAGTGAGTCCTACCAAATCGAAACACTCCTCGGTGGTTCGGACACACTTCAAATTTCATGTGAAATACTGACTGAAGCTAGAAATAGGTAGGAAGAAACCAGAAGGGTGGTCATTTCATAGAAGATAGCTGAATGAAACTGGCATCTATCGATTTCCTGAACATCGTGAAACTAAGTGGCTTCAGATACCATTAGGCATGCATTTGAAGCGTTAGCCAGTGTTACTAACGACAATACATAGGTCACAGCCGTTGCTAAATGGTGAGTTGACCTATGACTATTTCGTGAAGCATTCAATTAGTAGGCTGAATCTGTATAAAAAAGGACATATCAACTTCGTTATAAGGACACAAAATAAAGAAATAGAACCATGATTGCGCTGACACGATACTTCTATCATGGTCTAAAAACCCTTATATATATTACACGGAAAAAATGTGAGGTTGCTCAAGTATTCACTGAAGTAGGATACTTTTCAATACGCCGAATTCGGTTAATTAAAGCATGTTAACATGCTTTACATTGAACTCACTTGACAAAGCTTCAATATTCCACTTAAACTCCGTACGAAACCAACGTTGATGACTGACGAAACGTCTGTTGTTTCGTACCTAGTTTCATATGTAGTCTCATATGCTGCCGGGGCACGATCCATGCCCTTTGTCCTTGGTAGAAATTTCTGGAGTCAAAACGACCGCCAATTATCGAACCTTGAAAAGTACAAAAAGGTCAGGAGATTTAGGCGAATTTTGAAATACTCTTTCATGTTCACTAATAGAAAATACCAATGTTAGTCATTTTCGAAAAATTACAATTCAAATCACAGACAGCAGCTGAACTGACATAAATTTCTATGAATACAAACGACTTTGTAAAAGCGAATCCTGTAACATAAACACATATCAGGATATACTTAAGAACACCTTTTTGATTATATTGACCAGGAATCACCTTTTCGTTACTTAAAAACTTTTAAATACTTGCCTTTGGCTTGAATAAAGTGGATGTAATCTCATGAAACATATGTAATTATGCAGGGATCCAAGTCGCTCAAAGACAAACTCATAAAGGCGTCATGAATTAGGTTGAGGATGATACAGGTATTCAGTGTTTGACAACGCTTCCATCAGTAACACCTTCTAATATGCTTTGTTCTCACCGAGAGAAATCAAAAGACAGAGTCGAGGAGATCGGAAGAGTGTATTTGGCGATAACCAATATATCGGGAATCTCTGATCTAATCTGGCTAGTGATTGCGGTTGATGTTGAGCACAGCGTGACAGCACGTGATCTGGTGCGGATGCATGACCGAGCGCCTTCAGCTAGATGAGTCCACTAAAACATATGGTCAGCATCCAATGTCGAAAACCTATTGAGCTATTTAGTTTGGGGATTTATTTACCGCTACAGATCACTCCCCCCCTAGTGGGGCAGTGATGACCCTAAGACGTGGCCAGCCAGAAGTTTAAACCCAACGAGTTTGTCGTTGGTAAACACTCTTCTGATAGCTTACTAAATTTAGCAGCGTCTGGTCGTCTTTCCTTACTATATGGGGCCGGAGGTACATCATAGTAAAAAAAGAAAATGTACAATGAAAAATTTCGGATCCTCATAAACGTCATCGTTCTTTTCCAGCCGTCCTGGAAAAGAAGAAAGAAAATGTAAGTGCATGTCGAAAATACACTCATATGTGCGTAAAAAAGGAAAAATAAACTCATGAACACGTAACAGCAATAAAAAAAAAATCGATTTTTTTTGAAATAGAAATGAAAATATATAAGCCTATTAAAAAAAATTTAGTTTTTAATAATATAGAAAATGTCGAGAAGTACCTTACGTGCAATAGTCGTTTAAATGTTCTGGAAATCTCACTCTTCTTCTAGAACGCGTCGTTTTAAGTTTATATTCGGATACTGTCGAAGTATCATCATGTGTGTTGGTTGTCGGATGAGGTATTATAAGTGTCGGAGTCGTGTCGTTCAATTGTACCGAAGAAAAATCCACGTAGATAGGATTTCCTTCTAAATACGCTGCTTTGAGGCGATCGATGCTGATGATATCATTGGTTCCGTTCCTATCGATTATATAGTACTTCGGTTCGCGTTGAAGAACTATGAAAGGTCCTTCGTATGCCGATTAAAAGGTCGTCGATGCGAGTCTCGACGAACGAAAACGTGTGTACTATATCGTAAGTCAGGTTGAACGAATACATCAGTTGATTGTGGTCAAGTGGAAGCAGGTTTAATTGAATGTATTGCGTTTGTAAGCCTGTTCGTGTAGAAGGTTAGATCCATATTCATTGAACAGTATGAAAGATCCACGAATTCTCCTGGAAGTTAAAGTGTCGTTCCATAAACGAGTTGAGTCGCAGTGTACTCAATGTCAACTTTCATTGCATTGTGAATACCTAGTAAGACGAGTGGAAGAGCGTCGGTCCACTGTGAAACGTTTGCAGCTGATAGTGAAGCTTTTAGTTGTCGGTGAAAACGTTCTACCAACCCGTTTGCTTGTGGGTGGTAGGCGGTCGTTCGGAAGCGAGTGCTTCCTAATAGTGTGGTCAGACGACGGAAAAGTTCAGACTCAAACTGACGTCCGCGGTCTGTAGTGATGGTTGAAGGGCAACCGAAGTTTGCTACCCATCGTTCGACGAAGGTTCGGGCCACTGTTTCAGCAGTGATGTCCTTGATAGGTACTGCTTCTGGCCATCGGGTGAAACGATCTACACAGGTTAAGAGGTAAGAGTATCCATTTGAATCTGGTAAAGATCCTACCAAATCCAGATGAACATGGTCGAAACGAGCGTCGGGAGTTTTAAATGAGCCCAAGGGACATTTATTGTGTCTGATGACCTTAGATTGTTGGCATCTTACACAGGAGCGTGCCCACTCCCTCACGTCTTTATTCATACCAGGCCAGCAAAAGCGTTCTGCTATAAGCTTGATTGTTGCACGAACACCTGGATGAGAAAGTTTGTGCAATGTGTTGAAGACATTGCGTCGATAATGTTTCGGAACGATTGGGCGATCCATATCTGTAGATGTGTCACAAAGTAAGGTTTCCTTACCTGTTCCCATCTGTTTGATGCGTAGTTTAAGGGTTGTGGACGATAACTCTTGCTGAAGATCAGTGTCTTCTTTTTGAAGCTGGGCGAGTTTAAGAAGGTCGATTCCTTGGAAACTGTTCAAGGAATTTATTCGAGACAAGGCGTCTGCAACTACATTGTTTGCTCCAGAAATATGTTGAATATCTGAAGTAAACTGCGAAATGTAGTTCAGTTGTCGAGACTCACGGGGAGAGTACTTGTCTGAAGTAGAGCTTAGAGAGAAGGTGAGTGGTTTATGGTCAGTGAAAAGAGTGAATTCAAGACCTTCGATGTAGTGTTGAAAATGTCGTACAGCACAATACATAGCTAGAAGTTCCCTACCGAATGTGCTGTGTCTCGATTCGGTGTCTAGAAACCGCCTAGAGAAAAATGTCAATGGTTGCCAGGAGTTGTTAACCCATTGTTCTAAGACTCCTCCGATTGCTGAGTGTGATGCGTCTACTGAGATACTAATGGATGCTTCGGTGTTCTGATGAGCAAGCATTGTTGCTTTAACGATAAGTTCCTTAACTGTGGACAATGCTTTTCGCGCGGCGTCGTCAAAATTGATGGATTTTGCATTTCCACGAAGTTGGTCAGTAAGAGGTTTCATAAGTAATGCGCATTTCGGTATGAAGCGTCTATAGAAACTTACCAGGCCGTTAAACGTGCGTAATTGCTTGACGTTGGTCGGTTCTGGGTAATCCAGAATGGCCGCCACTTTGGTCCTAAGGGGTCGAATGCCTTGAGCATCGATAGTGTGTCCTAGGAAATCTAACGAGTCGGTTCCGAATTGGCATTTCTGAACGTTTACAGTAATGCCATGTTTTTGTAATCGTTCGAAAACAAGATCCAGATGCTTGAGATGTGATTCTCTGTCCGGACTTGCGATTAAGCAGTCATCAACATACGCATGTACGAAGTTGAGACCTCGAAAGACGTCGTCAATGAATCTTTGGAATGTTTGCGCAGCGTTTCTTAGACCGAACGGCATTCTCAAAAATTCATAGAGTCCGAAACGAGTTATGATAGCTGTTTTCGGTATGTCGTTAGTAGCCATAGGGATTTGGTTATACACTTTAACCAAGTCGATTTTCGAAAAGACAGTTGTACCTTTGAGGGTAGCTGTCAAAAAGGGAATGTGAGGCAACGGGTAACGATCAGGAATGGTTTTTGCATTCAATCGCCGATAGTCACCAGTTGGACGCCAATCGTTGCTGTCCTTTTTAGGGACCATGTGCAACGGAGATGCATAAGGGCTGTTTGACGGTCGTATGATTCCTAAGTCTATCATGTGATCGAATTCGTTTTTCGCTAACGTCAGCTTTTCCGGAGCTAGTCGTCGTGCTTTAGAGAATACAGGTGGTCCTGTAGTCGTGATGTGATGTGTAACATTGTAACAGCATAGGTTGGTTGGTTAAGAGTTGACCCCAAACAACCAAGCATATGCCAAAACAGTATTGTTCAAGTATTCATTCACTTCCTTATTTTGTATAAGCGTTATATTCCTTATTATCTTATATTGAATGCTGAAAGCCTTTGTTTGTCTGAACAGATAATCCCACGCTCCACTGTGACTGCGCTAAGATCGAAATAAAGACGTACTCACAACTTCTCGGGTTTCTTCTATCAATAGTACGAGGGTTACCTATAGGCACGAAACTGGTGAGCCCTTTTTGAACACAAATTAACCTCATTTTTGTTATTAATATTATTTTTTTTACTCAATCGTAAAAGTAGACCTGATAATCCGTAAACTAAGTTGGGTATATAAATAGTTTATTTTTTTTATTATCTTAAGTTATTCGTGTCATAGAAACCATTTTTTTCGTGCTAATTTTGTTGCTATATTTGTCACATACCTCATGTCAGACTTAAAAGAAACCCATAATCTGGAGGATTTGTCACCAGTGGAGATAGACACTGTTATGACTACGAAATCTCGACTTCCAGAATTCGATCGTAGTGATCCTGAGTTGTGGTTTGCTCAACTCGAGCATTATTTCACGAGACACAATATCAAATCTGAAGGGATTCGCTATAGAGATTTGTGTTCTATCCTTCCTCCTTCAGTCGCCAAAGAAGTCCGTGACTTGATTTTAGATCCACCATCACCACAACCGTACACCGTCTTAAGACGAGAGATAATGAACCGTTTATCATTATCAGATAGTCAAAGAATCCAAAGACTTTTTCAAGGTGAAACACTAGGTGATCGGTCGCCGTCACAGTTTCTACGTCACCTCCAAGTCTTAGTGGGTGATAACACAGTGGGTGAAGCAGTCCTAAAACAAGGATGGATACAAGCTCTCCCATGCTACGTCCAACATTGTTTGGATGCACAAGATCCTGAAACCTCATTATCTCATTTAGCGCGTACAGCTGATAGAATAATGGAAAGAGGTCCTCCAACTGGATCAGGCACAATAAATCACACACAGAAAGTAGAATCAGCAAAAGACCCCGTCATAGAAGGACTCATTGCGAGTGTTAAGAGTCTCACTGAGGCTGTCACCAGAATGCAAATGGGTCATACAAACAGGAACAGGTCACCACAACGATCACGATCCAAGTCACAAAATAGGTCACAAATGTCCAGACAATCTGGGCAGTTTTGTTGGTACCACTGGAAGTTTGGTGTCAACTCAACCAAGTGCAGGCAACCATGCGCCTGGCCTAAGCATAATTCCAAGACAGCGGGAAACGAGTAACCCCTCCCCAGGTCGCGACAACTGAGGAGGGGCGCCTAAACTGTCGCTTGTTTTATGTCAGAGACAGAAACTCGGGCTTGAATTTCTTGGTGGACACTGGCGCTGCTCTTAGCATCATCCCTCGAAATAAAACTGAGATTAGTCGAGAAACATCCCCGATTACACTTCAAGCTGCAAATAAAACTACAATCGCGACATTTGGGCAGAAAACGTTAACCCTAGATTTGGGGTTCAGAAGGCAATTCCCTTGGGTTTTCACGGTAGCCGACTTAGATCTGGCAATACTGGGGATGGACTTTCTAGAGAGATACGAATTTCTAGTTGACACCAAGAAACGGCGATTAACACTAAAAGAAACTTCGTTTTACACAAAAGGCAAAGAAAGTCACATCAGCTCTCTTAACTTGATTCAAACCCCTCCAGTAACAACAGCGAAATTCCAAGATATACTCGTGGAATTTCCAAACTTAACTAAACCAAACCCACAGCCTTCCAAAGACAAACTAAAAGTAAGTCACACTATCAAAACCGAAGGTTCACCGGTGTTTGCAAAACCCAGGAGACTAGCACCAGATAAGCTCAAAATCGCTAGAGCCGAGTTTGATTATATGCTACAACTGGGTATTATCCGTCCCTCTGATAGTCAATGGGCATCCCCTTTGCATATGGTCCCAAAGAAGAATGAAGGTGACTGGCGACCGTGTGGGGATTACAGAGCCCTCAACCGTCAAACCGTACCAGATAGGTACCCAATACCGCATATACAAGATTTCACAAACGGTTTACAGGGTATGAACATATTCACCAAAATTGACTTAGTCAGGGCATATCACAATATCCCGGTGGCTGATGAAGATATCCCTAAGACAGCTATTACAACACCCTTCGGCTTATTCGAGTTTGTACGCATGCCATTCGGCCTGAGAAACGCGGCACTTCCTCAGATATTCTTATTCCACAGTTTAACACTCTTTCTCATGAAAGCACTCAGTAAACCGTCAGCTATAGTTGTAGAAGAAATCACATGCTACTAAATAAGATGACAAGCTAGTAAATGAAGAGACATCCATGGACTACCGTTGACAGCGTTAGTTGCCACTTATTGTAAGTCAAACATTGAGTGAGTTGATAACTTTCCCTTGGAATGAGAAATAGAACTAAGGTGTTTTTGATAGATAGGTTAATCGAACCGACGTTCCTACGGAAGTCGATTCTAGGGGGAAGCTAATGTAACAGCATAGGTTGGTTGGTTAAGAGTTGACCCCAAACAACCAAGCATATGCCAAAACAGTATTGTTCAAGTATTCATTCACTTCCTTATTTTGTATAAGCGTTATATTCCTTATTATCTTATATTGAATGCTGAAAGCCTTTGTTTGTCTGAACAGATAATCCCACGCTCCACTGTGACTGCGCTAAGATCGAAATAAAGACGTACTCACAACTTCTCGGGTTTCTTCTATCAATAGTACGAGGGTTACCTATAGGCACGAAAACATTGCTGGTTACACACGGTAGTTTCGGTTGAGTTTGTTGTATCCCAGATTACTTATCGAGTAGTGTTTGATAGAGTGGGTCTATCATATGCTTAACTGTGACTGGGGATAATCTACAACCAGAAAAGGAAGTTACGCAAACGGATAATTTAGTGTTTCCATCTACTAGCCTTCGTTTGCGCGTGTCGATGATTAGATTATGGTGTTGTAGAAGATCCATACCAATGATTGGCATAGAAACATCTGCAACAACGAAAATCCAATGGATGGGTTTGCGTAAACCCACGTTCAGGTAGATGTACCTTTTGCCATACGTGGCGATCGGTTTTCCATTTGCCGCCTGTAAGTTTAGAGTTGATTCGTGGAGCCGGTCGTTATGATTTGCTGGGAGAACGCTAACTTCTGCGCCAGTGTCGACGAGGTAGCGAACTCTCGTTGTCACATCTGTGACGTACAACAGACAGCTATGTTCGCCGGCTACGGTTGCCGTTAACGCGTGCCGGCTTAGAAGTTTCCCGAGTTGTTTTTCGAGTCAGTCGTTTTCGTGTTGGGAAAATTGCAGGGTTTTCTGCAATTTCTGGAAGATTTTCCATACTGGTTATGATACCAGCACCAGTCAGGGTTATCCGTCTCTCGTGGTCTAGAGACAGATCGTTTACGCGAAATGCTTCTACGTGGACTGCGTGAGCGACTACGGTCGTTACGAAGATTAAGATAACGCGTGAGTGTATGACATAATTCGGTTATGTCATTCTGAGTCGTGTGAGGCTTTTCTTTGACGGAAAATACCTTTGAAGTAGACGATTTCGTTATTTCTAAAATACGATCGGCAGATGCAGCTAGCTCGTCTAAGGCGTTGTTCTGAAACGAGACCAGAACCGCTTGCACCTGTTGAGGAAGTTTAGACAAGAAAAGTTGTTTAAATAGTCCTTCGTCGAACGTTCTTAGGTCTATCACTTCTCTCATTCTTTGCAACATGTCAGTCGCAGAACCGTGTTGCAGGTCGATGTTATTGAAAAGTTGATCTAACCTTTGTCGATCGGTTAGGTCTCCTCGTTTAAGAATCGAACGTTTCAAGATTTCGTAAGGATCGGAAACATCACTAGTAAACATACTAGGTGTTACGTACCTGTTGAATTCGCGCGGTAGTGCCTTGACTACTGCGAGGAATTGTGCACGTGTGTCGATCACGCCGTGCTCGGAAAAGTCAGCTTCTGCGTAGCAGAACCAAGCTTCGATATTGTCGGGCCAGAAAGACATGAGTTGAAACGAAGGCGGGGACAAAGTCTTAAGCTTGAGTACTTTGGGTGTCTGTTCAGCCATGATGAACTATGAAGTACGATAATGAACGAAGGGAAAATATATATATATATATATATATATCCAAGGAAAAACACGAAAAAAAATCACAATGTTTTTAAAAAAATTAAGGTAATAATATATAAAAAATCCCAAAAAGGAACAGACTCACAGTTGCAATTAGGTGTACCAGATCACGACGGTCTCACCAATGAGGATGATACAGGTATTCAGTGTTTGACAACGCTTCCATCAGTAACACCTTCTAATATGCTTTGTTCCCACCGAGAGAAATCAAAAGACAGAGTCGAGGAGATCGGAAGAGTGTATTTGGCGATAACCAATATATCGGGAATCTCTGATCTAATCTGGCTAGTGATTGCGGTTGATGTTGAGCACAGCGTGACAGCACGTGATCTGGTGCGGATTCATGACCGAGCGCCTTCAGCTAGATGAGTCCACTAAAACATATGGTCAGCATCCAATGTCGAAAACCTATTGAGCTATTTAGTTTGGGGATTTATTTACCGCTACAAGGTTTATTAGTTATTACGCCCGCTTGACAGCTTACGAAGAAGGAATGAATCGTTTGTAAACGTATTGAAGATGCTACAGGTATTCGGAGTTTGACAACGCTCTAACCAGTAACACTTCCTAATATGAAGCGTACCCACCAAGTAAAATCAAAAGACAGAAGCGAGGAGGTACGAAGATATATTTGATAGGCTATCAATGTATCTTGGATCGTCTGATCGATTCTGGCCAGCGAGTGCAGGGGTTGCTGAGCACGGCGTTCTCACTCGTGATTTGGTTCAGATGCATGACCGAGGGTCTTCATCTAGGTGAGTCCATTAAAACTAATGTGGTCAGCATCCAATGTCGAAAACTTCTAGAGCCATTTATTTTGGGGGTTGATTTACCGCTAGGTTTAGCAGAGTCTGGTCGTCTTTCTTTACTAAAAGGGACTCTGAAGTACAATATAGTAAGAAAAAGTACAATGAAAATTTCGGTTCATCGTAAACTTTTCTTTCGCAGCCGTCCTGGAAAAGAAAGAAGAAAATGTAAGTGCATATCGAAATACACTCGTGTGCGCGTAAAAACAAAGCGGGCGAAAAAATGGGAAATAAACGCATACACGTAAAAAATTTTATAAAATGTTTTTTTAAAATAAGAACATAAATATATAAGCATATTAAAATGGGTTTTTTTTAATTATATACAGTACAAAGGAAAATCTAGACGATGTAAAATGTCATCTAGTGTCTTACGCGCAATAATCGTTCAAATGTTCTGGAAACCTTACTCTTGTTCCAGTACGCGTTGTTTTATGTTTATTTTCTGATACTGCTGAAGTATCATTGTGTGCGTTAGCTGTCGGTTGAGGTATAATAGGTGTGGGACTCGTGTAGTGAGACTGTACCGAAGGAAAGTCGACGTGGATAGGATTTCCTTCTAAATACGTTGTTTTGGGGCGATCGATGCTGATGCTATCGTTGGTTCCGTTCTTATCGATTATATAGTACTTGAGTTCTCATTGAAAAACTTTGACGGGTCTTTCTTATGCTGATTCGAGAGGTCGTCGATGTGAGTCTCGACGAACAAAAACGTGTGTACTATATCGTAAGTCAGGTTGAACGAATACATCAGTTGATTGTGGTCAAGTGGAAGCAGGTTTAATTGAATGTATTGCGTTTGTAAGCCTGTTCGTGTAGGAGGTTAGATCCATATTCATTGAACAGTATGAAAGATCCACGAATTCTCCTGGAAGTTAAAGTGTCGTTCCATAAACGAGTTGAGTCGCAGTGTACTCAATGTCAACTTTCATTGCATTGTGAATACCTAGTAAGACGAGTGGAAGAGCGTCGGTCCACTGTGAAACGTTTGCAGCTGATAGTGAAGCTTTTAGTTGTCGGTGAAAACGTTCTACCAACCCGTTTGCTTGTGGGTGGTAGGCGGTCGTTCGGAAGCGAGTGCTTCCTAATAGTGTGGTCAGACGACGGAAAAGTTCAGACTCAAACTGACGTCCGCGGTCTGTAGTGATGGTTGAAGGGCAACCGAAGTTTGCTACCCATCGTTCGACGAAGGTTCGGGCCACTGTTTCAGCAGTGATGTCCTTGATAGGTACTGCTTCTGGCCATCGGGTGAAACGATCTACACAGGTTAAGAGGTAAGAGTATCCATTTGAATCTGGTAAAGATCCTACCAAATCCAGATGAACATGGTCGAAACGAGCGTCGGGAGTTTTAAATGAGCCCAAGGGACATTTATTGTGTCTGATGACCTTAGATTGTTGGCATCTTACACAGGAGCGTGCCCACTCCCTCACGTCTTTATTCATACCAGGCCAGCAAAAGCGTTCTGCTATAAGCTTGATTGTTGCACGAACACCTGGATGAGAAAGTTTGTGCAATGTGTTGAAGACATTGCGTCGATAATGTTTCGGAACGATTGGGCGATCCATATCTGTAGATGTGTCACAAAGTAAGGTTTCCTTACCTGTTCCCATCTGTTTGATGCGTAGTTTAAGGGTTGTGGACGATAACTCTTGCTGAAGATCAGTGTCTTCTTTTTGAAGCTGGGCGAGTTTAAGAAGGTCGATTCCTTGGAAACTGTTCAAGGAATTTATTCGAGACAAGGCGTCTGCAACTACATTGTTTGCTCCAGAAATATGTTGAATATCTGAAGTAAACTGCGAAATGTATTTCAGTTGTCGAGACTCACGGGGAGAGTACTTGTCTGAAGTAGAGCTTAGAGAGAAGGTGAGTGGTTTATGGTCAGTGAAAAGAGTGAATTCAAGACCTTCGATGTAGTGTTGAAAATGTCGTACAGCACAATACATAGCTAGAAGTTCCCTACCGAATGTGCTGTGTCTCGATTCGGTGTCTAGAAACCGCCTAGAGAAAAATGTCAATGGTTGCCAGGAGTTGTTAACCCATTGTTCTAAGACTCCTCCGATTGCTGAGTGTGATGCGTCTACTGAGATACTAATGGATGCTTCGGTGTTCTGATGAGCAAGCATTGTTGCTTTAACGATAAGTTCCTTAACTGTGGACAATGCTTTTCGCGCGGCGTCGTCAAAATTGATGGATTTTGCATTTCCACGAAGTTGGTCAGTAAGAGGTTTCATAAGTAATGCGCATTTCGGTATGAAGCGTCTATAGAAACTTACCAGGCCGTTAAACGTGCGTAATTGCTTGACGTTGGTCGGTTCTGGGTAATCCAGAATGGCCGCCACTTTGGTCCTAAGGGGTCGAATGCCTTGAGCATCGATAGTGTGTCCTAGGAAATCTAACGAGTCGGTTCCGAATTGGCATTTCTGAACGTTTACAGTAATGCCATGTTTTTGTAATCGTTCGAAAACAAGATCCAGATGCTTGAGATGTGATTCTCTGTCCGGACTTGCGATTAAGCAGTCATCAACATACGCATGTACGAAGTTGAGACCTCGAAAGACGTCGTCAATGAATCTTTGGAATGTTTGCGCAGCGTTTCTTAGACCGAACGGCATTCTCAAAAATTCATAGAGTCCGAAACGAGTTATGATAGCTGTTTTCGGTATGTCGTTAGTAGCCATAGGGATTTGGTTATACACTTTAACCAAGTCGATTTTCGAAAAGACAGTTGTACCTTTGAGGGTAGCTGTCAAAAAGGGAATGTGAGGCAACGGGTAACGATCAGGAATGGTTTTTGCATTCAATCGCCGATAGTCACCAGTTGGACGCCAATCGTTGCTGTCCTTTTTAGGGACCATGTGCAACGGAGATGCATAAGGGCTGTTTGACGGTCGTATGATTCCTAAGTCTATCATGTGATCGAATTCGTTTTTCGCTAACGTCAGCTTTTCCGGAGCTAGTCGTCGTGCTTTAGAGAATACAGGTGGTCCTGTAGTCGTGATGTGATGTGTAACATTGTAACAGCATAGGTTGGTTGGTTAAGAGTTGACCCCAAACAACCAAGCATATGCCAAAACAGTATTGTTCAAGTATTCATTCACTTCCTTATTTTGTATAAGCGTTATATTCCTTATTATCTTATATTGAATGCTGAAAGCCTTTGTTTGTCTGAACAGATAATCCCACGCTCCACTGTGACTGCGCTAAGATCGAAATAAAGACGTACTCACAACTTCTCGGGTTTCTTCTATCAATAGTACGAGGGTTACCTATAGGCACGAAACTGGTGAGCCCTTTTTGAACACAAATTAACCTCATTTTTGTTATTAATATTATTTTTTTTACTCAATCGTAAAAGTAGACCTGATAATCCGTAAACTAAGTTGGGTATATAAATAGTTTATTTTTTTTATTATCTTAAGTTATTCGTGTCATAGAAACCATTTTTTTCGTGCTAATTTTGTTGCTATATTTGTCACATACCTCATGTCAGACTTAAAAGAAACCCATAATCTGGAGGATTTGTCACCAGTGGAGATAGACACTGTTATGACTACGAAATCTCGACTTCCAGAATTCGATCGTAGTGATCCTGAGTTGTGGTTTGCTCAACTCGAGCATTATTTCACGAGACACAATATCAAATCTGAAGGGATTCGCTATAGAGATTTGTGTTCTATCCTTCCTCCTTCAGTCGCCAAAGAAGTCCGTGACTTGATTTTAGATCCACCATCACCACAACCGTACACCGTCTTAAGACGAGAGATAATGAACCGTTTATCATTATCAGATAGTCAAAGAATCCAAAGACTTTTTCAAGGTGAAACACTAGGTGATCGGTCGCCGTCACAGTTTCTACGTCACCTCCAAGTCTTAGTGGGTGATAACACAGTGGGTGAAGCAGTCCTAAAACAAGGATGGATACAAGCTCTCCCATGCTACGTCCAACATTGTTTGGATGCACAAGATCCTGAAACCTCATTATCTCATTTAGCGCGTACAGCTGATAGAATAATGGAAAGAGGTCCTCCAACTGGATCAGGCACAATAAATCACACACAGAAAGTAGAATCAGCAAAAGACCCCGTCATAGAAGGACTCATTGCGAGTGTTAAGAGTCTCACTGAGGCTGTCACCAGAATGCAAATGGGTCATACAAACAGGAACAGGTCACCACAACGATCACGATCCAAGTCACAAAATAGGTCACAAATGTCCAGACAATCTGGGCAGTTTTGTTGGTACCACTGGAAGTTTGGTGTCAACTCAACCAAGTGCAGGCAACCATGCGCCTGGCCTAAGCATAATTCCAAGACAGCGGGAAACGAGTAACCCCTCCCCAGGTCGCGACAACTGAGGAGGGGCGCCTAAACTGTCGCTTGTTTTATGTCAGAGACAGAAACTCGGGCTTGAATTTCTTGGTGGACACTGGCGCTGCTCTTAGCATCATCCCTCGAAATAAAACTGAGATTAGTCGAGAAACATCCCCGATTACACTTCAAGCTGCAAATAAAACTACAATCGCGACATTTGGGCAGAAAACGTTAACCCTAGATTTGGGGTTCAGAAGGCAATTCCCTTGGGTTTTCACGGTAGCCGACTTAGATCTGGCAATACTGGGGATGGACTTTCTAGAGAGATACGAATTTCTAGTTGACACCAAGAAACGGCGATTAACACTAAAAGAAACTTCGTTTTACACAAAAGGCAAAGAAAGTCACATCAGCTCTCTTAACTTGATTCAAACCCCTCCAGTAACAACAGCGAAATTCCAAGATATACTCGCGGAATTTCCAAACTTAACTAAACCAAACCCACAGCCTTCCAAAGACAAACTAAAAGTAAGTCACACTATCAAAACCGAAGGTTCACCGGTGTTTGCAAAACCCAGGAGACTAGCACCAGATAAGCTCAAAATCGCTAGAGCCGAGTTTGATTATATGCTACAACTGGGTATTATCCGTCCCTCTGATAGTCAATGGGCATCCCCTTTGCATATGGTCCCAAAGAAGAATGAAGGTGACTGGCGACCGTGTGGGGATTACAGAGCCCTCAACCGTCAAACCGTACCAGATAGGTACCCAATACCGCATATACAAGATTTCACAAACGGTTTACAGGGTATGAACATATTCACCAAAATTGACTTAGTCAGGGCATATCACAATATCCCGGTGGCTGATGAAGATATCCCTAAGACAGCTATTACAACACCCTTCGGCTTATTCGAGTTTGTACGCATGCCATTCGGCCTGAGAAACGCGGCACTTCCTCAGATATTCTTATTCCACAGTTTAACACTCTTTCTCATGAAAGCACTCAGTAAACCGTCAGCTATAGTTGTAGAAGAAATCACATGCTACTAAATAAGATGACAAGCTAGTAAATGAAGAGACATCCATGGACTACCGTTGACAGCGTTAGTTGCCACTTATTGTAAGTCAAACATTGAGTGAGTTGATAACTTTCCCTTGGAATGAGAAATAGAACTAAGGTGTTTTTGATAGATAGGTTAATCGAACCGACGTTCCTACGGAAGTCGATTCTAGGGGGAAGCTAATGTAACAGCATAGGTTGGTTGGTTAAGAGTTGACCCCAAACAACCAAGCATATGCCAAAACAGTATTGTTCAAGTATTCATTCACTTCCTTATTTTGTATAAGCGTTATATTCCTTATTATCTTATATTGAATGCTGAAAGCCTTTGTTTGTCTGAACAGATAATCCCACGCTCCACTGTGACTGCGCTAAGATCGAAATAAAGACGTACTCACAACTTCTCGGGTTTCTTCTATCAATAGTACGAGGGTTACCTATAGGCACGAAAACATTGCTGGTTACACACGGTAGTTTCGGTTGAGTTTGTTGTATCCCAGGGTACTTGTCGAGAAGTGGTTGATAGAGTGGGTCTATCATATGCTTAACTGTGACTGGGGATAATCTACAACCAGAAAAGGAAGTTACGCAAACGGATAATTTAGTGTTTCCATCTACTAGCCTTCGTTTGCGCGTGTCGATGATTAGATTATGGTGTTGTAGAAGATCCATACCAATGATTGGCATAGAAACATCTGCAACAACGAAAATCCAATGGATGGGTTTGCGTAAACCCACGTTCAGGTAGATGTACCTTTTGCCATACGTGGCGATCGGTTTTCCATTTGCCGCCTGTAAGTTTAGAGTTGATTCGTGGAGCCGGTCGTTATGATTTGCTGGGAGAACGCTAACTTCTGCGCCAGTGTCGACGAGGTAGCGAACTCTCGTTGTCACATCTGTGACGTACAACAGACAGCTATGTTCGCCGGCTACGGTTGCCGTTAACGCGTGCCGGCTTAGAAGTTTCCCGAGTTGTTTTTCGAGTCAGTCGTTTTCATGTTGGGAAAATTGCAGGGTTTTCTGCAATTTCTGGAAGATTTTCCATACTGGTTATGATACCAGCACCAGTCAGGGTTATCCGTCTCTCGTGGTCTAGAGACAGATCGTTTACGCGAAATGCTTCTACGTGGACTGCGTGAGCGACTACGGTCGTTACGAAGATTAAGATAACGCGTGAGTGTATGACATAATTCGGTTATGTCATTCTGAGTCGTGTGAGGCTTTTCTTTGACGGAAAATACCTTTGAAGTAGACGATTTCGTTATTTCTAAAATACGATCGGCAGATGCAGCTAGCTCGTCTAAGGCGTTGTTCTGAAACGAGACCAGAACCGCTTGCACCTGTTGAGGAAGTTTAGACAAGAAAAGTTGTTTAAATAGTCCTTCGTCGAACGTTCTTAGGCCTATCACTTCTCTCATTCTTTGCAACATGTCAGTCGCAGAACCGTGTTGCAGGTCGATGTTATTGAAAAGTTGATCTAACCTTTGTCGATCGGTTAGGTCTCCTCGTTTAAGAATCGAACGTTTCAAGATTTCGTAAGGATCGGAAACATCACTAGTAAACATACTAGGTGTTACGTACCTGTTGAATTCGCGCGGTAGTGCCTTGACTACTGCGAGGAATTGTGCACGTGTGTCGATCACGCCGTGCTCGGAAAAGTCAGCTTCTGCGTAGCAGAACCAAGCTTCGATATTGTCGGGCCAGAAAGACATGAGTTGAAACGAAGGCGGGGACAAAGTCTTGAGCTTGAGTACTTTGGGTGTCTGTTCAGCCATGATGAACTATGAAGTACGATAATGAACGAAGGGAAAATATATATATATATATCCAAGGAAAAACACGAAAAAAAATCACAATGTTTTTAAAAAAATTAAGGTAATAATATATAAAAAATCCCAAAAAGGAACAGACTCACAGTTGCAATTAGGTGTACCAGATCACGACGGTCTCACCAATGAGGATGATACAGGTATTCAGTGTTTGACAACGCTTCCATCAGTAACACCTTCTAATATGCTTTGTTCCCACCGAGAGAAATCAAAAGACAGAGTCGAGGAGATCGGAAGAGTGTATTTGGCGATAACCAATATATCGGGAATCTCTGATCTAATCTGGCTAGTGATTGCGGTTGATGTTGAGCACAGCGTGACAGCACGTGATCTGGTGCGGATGCATGACCGAGCGCCTTCAGCTAGATGAGTCCACTAAAACATATGGTCAGCATCCAATGTCGAAAACCTATTGAGCTATTTAGTTTGGGGATTTATTTACCGCTACAAGGTTTATTAGTTATTACGCCCGCTTGACAGCTTACGAAGAAGGAATGAATCGTTTGTAAACGTATTGAAGATGCTACAGGTATTCGGAGTTTGACAACGCTCTAACCAGTAACACTTCCTAATATGAAGCGTACCCACCAAGTAAAATCAAAAGACAGAAGCGAGGAGGTACGAAGATATATTTGATAGGCTATCAATGTATCTTGGATCGTCTGATCGATTCTGGCCAGCGAGTGCAGGGGTTGCTGAGCACGGCGTTCTCACTCGTGATTTGGTTCAGATGCATGACCGAGGGTCTTCATCTAGGTGAGTTCATTAAAACTAATGTGGTCAGCATCCAATGTCGAAAACTTCTAGAGCCATTTATTTTGGGGGTTGATTTACCGCTAGGTTTAGCAGAGTCTGGTCGTCTTTCTTTACTAAAAGGGACTCTGAAGTACAATATAGTAAGAAAAAGTACAATGAAAATTTCGGTTCATCGTAAACTTTTCTTTCGCAGCCGTCCTGGAAAAGAAAGAAGAAAATGTAAGTGCATATCGAAATACACTCGTGTGCGCGTAAAAACAAAGCGGGCGAAAAAATGGGAAATAAACGCATACACGTAAAAAATTTTATAAAATGTTTTTTTAAAATAAGAACATAAATATATAAGCATATTAAAATGGGTTTTTTTTAATTATATACAGTACAAAGGAAAATCTAGACGATGTAAAATGTCATCTAGTGTCTTACGCGCAATAATCGTTCAAATGTTCTGGAAACCTTACTCTTGTTCCAGTACGCGTTGTTTTATGTTTATTTTCTGATACTGCTGAAGTATCATTGTGTGCGTTAGCTGTCGGTTGAGGTATAATAGGTGTGGGACTCGTGTAGTGAAACTGTACCGAAGGAAAGTCGACGTGGATAGGATTTCCTTCTAAATACGTTGTTTTGGGGCGATCGATGCTGATGCTATCGTTGGTTCCGTTCTTATCGATTATATAGTACTTCGGTTCGCGTTGAAGAACTATGAAAGGTCCTTCGTATGCCGATTAAAAGGTCGTCGATGCGAGTCTCGACGAACGAAAACGTGTGTACTATATCGTAAGTCAGGTTGAACGAATACATCAGTTGATTGTGGTCAAGTGGAAGCAGGTTTAATTGAATGTATTGCGTTTGTAAGCCTGTTCGTGTAGAAGGTTAGATCCATATTCATTGAACAGTATGAAAGATCCACGAATTCTCCTGGAAGTTAAAGTGTCGTTCCATAAACGAGTTGAGTCGCAGTGTACTCAATGTCAACTTTCATTGCATTGTGAATACCTAGTAAGACGAGTGGAAGAGCGTCGGTCCACTGTGAAACGTTTGCAGCTGATAGTGAAGCTTTTAGTTGTCGGTGAAAACGTTCTACCAACCCGTTTGCTTGTGGGTGGTAGGCGGTCGTTCGGAAGCGAGTGCTTCCTAATAGTGTGGTCAGACGACGGAAAAGTTCAGACTCAAACTGACGTCCGCGGTCTGTAGTGATGGTTGAAGGGCAACCGAAGTTTGCTACCCATCGTTCGACGAAGGTTCGGGCCACTGTTTCAGCAGTGATGTCCTTGATAGGTACTGCTTCTGGCCATCGGGTGAAACGATCTACACAGGTTAAGAGGTAAGAGTATCCATTTGAATCTGGTAAAGATCCTACCAAATCCAGATGAACATGGTCGAAACGAGCGTCGGGAGTTTTAAATGAGCCCAAGGGACATTTATTGTGTCTGATGACCTTAGATTGTTGGCATCTTACACAGGAGTGTGCCCACTCCCTCACGTCTTTATTCATACCAGGCCAGCAAAAGCGTTCTGCTATAAGCTTGATTGTTGCACGAACACCTGGATGAGAAAGTTTGTGCAATGTGTTGAAGACATTGCGTCGATAATGTTTCGGAACGATTGGGCGATCCATATCTGTAGATGTGTCACAAAGTAAGGTTTCCTTACCTGTTCCCATCTGTTTGATGCGTAGTTTAAGGGTTGTGGACGATAACTCTTGCTGAAGATCAGTGTCTTCTTTTTGAAGCTGGGCGAGTTTAAGAAGGTCGATTCCTTGGAAACTGTTCAAGGAATTTATTCGAGACAAGGCGTCTGCAACTACATTGTTTGCTCCAGAAATATGTTGAATATCTGAAGTAAACTGCGAAATGTAGTTCAGTTGTCGAGACTCACGGGGAGAGTACTTGTCTGAAGTAGAGCTTAGAGAGAAGGTGAGTGGTTTATGGTCAGTGAAAAGAGTGAATTCAAGACCTTCGATGTAGTGTTGAAAATGTCGTACAGCACAATACATAGCTAGAAGTTCCCTACCGAATGTGCTGTGTCTCGATTCGGTGTCTAGAAACCGCCTAGAGAAAAATGTCAATGGTTGCCAGGAGTTGTTAACCCATTGTTCTAAGACTCCTCCGATTGCTGAGTGTGATGCATCTACTGAGATACTAATGGATGCTTCGGTGTTCTGATGAGCAGGCATTGTTGCTTTAACGATAAGTTCCTTAACTGTGGACAATGCTTTTCGCGCGGCGTCGTCAAAATTGATGGATTTTGCATTTCCACGAAGTTGGTCAGTAAGAGGTTTCATAAGTAATGCGCATTTCGGTATGAAGCGTCTATAGAAACTTACCAGGCCGTTAAACGTGCGTAATTGCTTGACGTTGGTCGGTTCTGGGTAATCCAGAATGGCCGCCACTTTGGTCCTAAGGGGTCGAATGCCTTGAGCATCGATAGTGTGTCCTAGGAAATCTAACGAGTCGGTTCCGAATTGGCATTTCTGAACGTTTACAGTAATGCCATGTTTTTGTAATCGTTCGAAAACAAGATCCAGATGCTTGAGATGTGATTCTCTGTCCGGACTTGCGATTAAGCAGTCATCAACATACGCATGTACGAAGTTGAGACCTCGAAAGACGTCGTCAATGAATCTTTGGAATGTTTGCGCAGCGTTTCTTAGACCGAACGGCATTCTCAAAAATTCATAGAGTCCGAAACGAGTTATGATAGCTGTTTTCGGTATGTCGTTAGTAGCCATAGGGATTTGGTTATACACTTTAACCAAGTCGATTTTCGAAAAGACAGTTGTACCTTTGAGGGTAGCTGTCAAAAAGGGAATGTGAGGCAACGGGTAACGATTAGGAATGGTTTTTGCATTCAATCGCCGATAATCACCAGTTGGACGCCAATCGTTGCTGTCCTTTTTAGGGACCATGTGCAACGGAGATGCCAATGGACTGTTTGACGTTCTTATGATACCTTAGTCTATCATGTTGTCGGACTCGTTTTTCACCGGCCTTAGCTTTACCGAGACTATTCGGCGTGCTTTCGAGAATACAGGTGGTCCTGTGGTCGTGATGTGATGTGCAACGTTGCCGGTTACACACTCCAATTTCGGTTGCGTTTGGTATAACCGAGAATACTCATCGAGTGTGGTTGATAGAATTGGTCTATCGTGTGCTTAATTGTGACTGGAGATAATCTGCAACCAGAAAAAGAAATTACTCAAAGAGATAAATTAATGTTTCCGTCTACTATCCTCCGTTTGCGCGTATCGATGATTAAACTGTAGTGCTGTAGGAAGTCTATACCAATGATTGGCATAGAAACATCTGCAACAACGAAGATCCAGTGAATGGGTTTGTGTAAACCCACGTTAAGATAAACGTACCTTTTACCGTGTGTCGTGAAAGGCTTTCCGTTTGCCGCCTGTAGATTTAAAACCGATTCGTGAAGCCGGTCTTTAGAATTTGCTGGAACAACGCCAACTTCTGCGCCAGTATCATCGAGGTAGTGAACTTTCGTTATCACATCTGTGACGTATAACAGACGGCTATGTTCGCCGTCTACGGTTGCCGTTAACGCGTGCCGGCTTGGAAGTTTCCCGAATTGTTCTTCATGTCGGTCGATTTTGAGTTGGGAAAATTGCATGGCTTTCTACAATTTCTGGAGGACTTTCCATACTAGTTATGATACCAGCACCAGTCGGGGTAATCAGTCTCCCGTGGCCGAGAAACAGGTCGCCTACATGAAGTGGTTCTTCGCGGGGTGTGTGACCGTTACGAAATTTAAGATAACGTTCAAGTGTATGACATAATTCGGTTATGTCATTCTGAGTCGTTTGAGGCTTTTCTTTGACTGAAAAAACCTCGGCATCAAAAAATTTCGTGATTTCTAAAATGTTATCGGCAGATGCAGGCAGCTCGTCTAAGGCCAACACGGCTTGCACTTGTTGAAGAAGTTTGGATAAGAAAAGTTGTTTGAATAGGCCATCATCGAAGGTTCTTTGGCTGATAACCTCTCTCATCCTTTGCAACATGTCTGTCGCAGAACCGTGTTGCAGGTCGATGTTATTAAATAGTTGATCTAACCTTTGTCGATCGGTTAGGTCCCCGCGTTTAAGTGTTTCGTAGGGTTCCGAAACATCACCAGTAAACATGCTAGGTTTACGTATCATTTGATTTCATACGGCAGTGCCTTGACTACTGCGAGGAATTGTGCACGTGTGTCGTTCACGCCGTGCTCTTAGAAGTCGGCGTCTGCGTAGCAGAACCAGGCTTCGATGTTGTCTGGCCAGAAGGGCATTAGTTGGAACTAAGGTGGTGACATAGTCTTTAGTTTAAGTACCTTGGGTGTCCGTTCCGTTTTAATGGACTCACCTAGGTAAAGGCGCTCGGTCATGTAACCTTGCCAGATCATGGGTTTGAAGCCGTGCTCAACTTCCATCGCAATAGCTAGCCAGACTAGATCAATCTATTCTCGATATATTGATAGCCTATCAAATATATCATCGAACCTCCTCGCCTCTAACTTTTGATTTTACCAGGTGGGTACGATTCATAGTAGATGTTACTGATTAAAGCGTTGTCAAACTCTAAATACCTGTCGCACCTTCAATGACAAACATCTCGGGTTAGTTAGTGGATCCACATTCATTTTATTCTCAGTGATATTCTATGAGATACAATAGAATTCTCGATGGGATTTCAACGGAAAAATAAGTTGTATTTGAAAATTAAGTCTATGCATTCTAGCAGAATAAGACAACACTGCATTTTTAAAAAAAAACTGATAGAATGATGAATACACTAACACTGTTTAGAACAGAACTTCTGAGTGTAGATAGTTGTTTATAAATACTTGTAAGGTTGTGATGACAGTTGTAGTAGTTCTCCAAGTTTCAGCTCCATACAGTAGGACTGTCTTGACCTTCTTATTGGAAATCCTGACTTTGATATTATTTGACAGTTGTTTTTAGTTCCATATGTTCCTCAACTGCAGGAATGCTATCCTTACTTTGCCAATCCTCGCATTTACATCTACATAAGATCCTCCTTGTTCATCGATGATGTTGACCAGGTACGTGAAAGTTCCCATCTCTTCCAGAGCCACTCCATCAAGTGTGATTGGGTTGGTGCTGTCTATTTGTAATTCAGGATCTTGCTTTTTCTCTTGTGTGTGTTAGGGTCTATTACTACAGAGGCTGCTGCTAGTTTTCTTCATCTGCATTTGTTGGTGTGTAGTGAATAGAAAAGCTACGTCATCTGAGAAGTCCAAATAATCTATCTGTATCCAAGCTGTCCATGGTATTTCGTGGAGGTCTTCATAATTCAGTCAACCACCAGAATAAAGATAAAGGAAAGAAAGAATCATTGCTTGACTTTGATTCTCACTTCTAATGCGTCTGACATCTGTCCTCCATGTATCACTTTTCAATGCTGTCCGTTGTATCAATCCCGAATGATATTTAGGATCTTCTCAGCTACTCGCACCATAGTGTTTAATAAGGTTCCATAAGATCCTCCTTTCAAATGCTTTCTCATTGTCAAGGAAGCTTATGTATAGTGACTAGTCTCGTTCAATTGATTGTTAAACGATTATTCATAGTGACTCAATTTGGTCAATGCACGACGGTCCTTAGGAAATCTGGTTTGTTGATCTCGAAGTTTGGCGCCTACTCTAATCCTGTGGATGTAACCAATGAGGTTATGCAGGGATATGTGATTGGCCCATTACTCTCTGTCTTTATCATCAATGACGTGTGTTCACTCTTTCAATGGAGTAAACCTTTCCTTTTTGCCGACTACTTAAAAGTGGTTTATTAATTCCCTTCTCCTACCAAAGAAGCTATATTTCAGCGGTAATTCAAGAATAAATAAACAAGTTATACGAATGGACTGTTTCATGGAATCTGCCATTGAATGTTGACAAAATTGGATTTATTAACATTGGTCTCTGCCTTAATCTAAATTTGACTGTACACAAACATACACTGAGACCTCTCGACACTAAATAACTTGGGTTTAAAATATAGCAACAACTTGGACTTTTTCAAGCACACTGCACTTCAAGTAACAAAGCAAGAAAGCTCATTGGATTCATAATGATAAATTTCAATAAAATCGAATCGATATCATTAGTACACAAAAAGTTATCATATCCATCATTGAATATAGCATATTAGTTTATAGTAGTTGTAGGCGTAATGACTTGATGAAAACTGGTGTTTGAAGAAGTTTCACTAAAGCAGTTCCAGGGTATCCCGACAACTAGGATTATCACCAAATATGTCAACAATTCAAGTTAGAACCTCTATAGATCAGGCGCAATAAATTAAACCTTGCCTTTATCCACCGGCTTATAATGGTATTTCTTACTTCTTGGTGTCCACCCCTTTTAGATCTATGATATCTCACAACCAACGCAATAAAAAAATATTGTACGACACCCATGAAATTAAAAGGTTTATTGTTTTTAGCATTTAACTCGACCTTGTTTACGAATTGTAATAAGTCAAATCCCTTAAATCCCTCAGATCATCCTGGTTAAGTGTGATAATAAATATCATAATGAGTGGAACAGCACTGTCTATTGCAACAACACTTAGTCACCAAATGATCGATGCCTAATCTTAGGAAACTTTAATTCACCTATGGTAGGCTGGAAAAATCTGATGAATGAATTGTCAGAGAATTCTTTCGAACAGAGACCAGTTGATGCGGTTATCGCATGTGCCTTAGTGCAACATGTGAAAGAAGCACCCCGGATTTTGAATCATCCTTACATGGTCTCATGTTAACCCATTATGAGGATGATGTCATAAACCTCGATTAAGTGCCACTCCTAAGCAAAAGTGACCATGCAGTTCTGGTCTTTGATTTCCAAGTCAGACCGAATGTCTGGAAGGCGAACATGCAAAATATTATACACTCACCATCCTCTGTAGGTTGATCACAGAACCAGAATCCCTCATAGTAATGGCTGGGGTTGTTTTCAGAAATTTGTATATGGAAGTCACTGCATCGCACATCCCTTGCAATACACTAAGGAGTCGGAAATAGTCTCAATGTGGTTCAGTAAAGTGGTTCACACCCTTTTCCGGAAGAGAATAAGAATGTGAGAGTGATCTATTGACGAAATTTTAATATCGAGAAGCTTGAAATATTTGTACCTCGATCCCCCGCGACTTTAGGAAGTTATACAAAGAGCGACTTGTTAGGGAATCTATAGATTACTTAGACACACTCGCACATAGACCAAAGGACTAAGAGAAAAGAAAACACTTCAGCGTTGTAGGAAGACCGTAGCAATGCATCAATATTCTAGGACAATTATGCTATAGCCCATATATTTTCCAAATACTCAAGAAATGTATGTAAAATAGAGGTGCTCTCCTCTTCAGTCCATACGAACCCAACCGCACATACACTGGATACTGTGACCGTCAAGGAACTTGATGTCGTTGGCCCACTAAATGAAATTGGTATGGGCAAATCTATAGGACCCGGTGAAATGCATCTTAGGTTATGAACGAAATCAGCAGATTTCGTCGATAATCTCTTAAGCACATGTTTTAATTTATCTGTAGCCCGGGTTGGACCACTAAAAGACTGGAAGAATGCTGTAAAAGTTCCTATCTTCAAAACAAGTATGAGGTATAAACCCGGAAACTATTGACCCGTAGGCCAAACCAGTGTGGTTTTTAAAATTTTAGAAAATATTCGGAAGTCTTTTAGGTATCTCCGCGAAAACCAGATTCTGTCTGAAAAGCAGCATTGTTTTAGCAAGGGTTATTCATGTCTCATTAACTTGTCGTGACTTACTTTTATCACGAGAACACGATCGGTTTATTGAAAACAATTATTATTATAACCAATTGTACCAGTGGCTGTTTAATGTTATCTTTGTTTAACTGTGCTAAGAACCATCCATTATTCACACACTTTGATTGTGAACTCGCGCGAATTCGGTTACGCTCTGTAACCAAGCTTGTATCCTGGCACGATCTCTGTATTCTTTCGATACCACGAGATCGCCAGCAAATATATCTCGACTTGGTCCATTAACTGCCTTCTGATATTTGGCTTCCGGGGGATTTTATGGATTTATTTGGCACGTGTTTCTCTGTAGCGGTGTTCATAGTCAATTTCGACTCGACACCACTCTACAAACCTATTAGTAACTAGTGAAAGTTGGTGCACTCATAAAGATCAAACGTTGCCTATAGACTTATCCTTTATTGGTTCTAGCAAAGCTTTTGACAAAGTTCCTAACAACTGGTTGTTATGCAAGTTATGTAATATCGGGATTGGAGGCAATTCAATAATGTGGATAAAGGACTTCCTAGTTGGGCATAAAAAAGAGTGCGGGTGGACTTCAAGTTGTCTATGTGGGAAACCATGATGGGCGGAGTGTTTCAGGGTACAGGTTTGGGGACAATGTTGTTCTTCCTGTGTGTAAATGACTTTCCTAGTCTCTTATCATCATCGATTTCGCTATATGCTTACTATGTTAAGATATAGAAAGTGATAAAATATAAAGATGATAGTTTAGAAATTCAAACTTACTTACGGAGAGTATGTGACTGGTCTATGATTTGGCCGTCGCCGGTAAATGCTTCCAATTGTATTATGATGCATCTTGGTCACCAAGGTACAGATACATGCATAAATAACACTGAGCTACCAGTTGCCCAGACACACAATGGCCTAGAAATAATCGTTAATCAAAACTTAAAAACTACTGAACACTGCCGTACGATGGATGACAAAGATTTTGGAACCCTATGGTCAATACATAGTGCCTTTAGCTATGTTGAATCTAAAAAAATCTTTTGATTTTGTAGACAGTATTCATTCGTCTTGAACTCGAGTTCTGCATACACGTGGTTAGCCTCTGACAAAAAATGACAGCGAGTTGTTGGAAAAGGTTCAGAGAATTGCATTAAGCTGAGTCTCGGGATGGTAAGTTTCCCGCATGATGGACGACTGGCTAAAATAAACTTATTTCTATTGTCATATAGAAGAACAACAGGCGACTTGAACACAGTTTTAGATTAGTTAGTGGTAAATTTGTATCTGATTTACCATCACTTCTCTTGTTTTCCTAAACAGAAGATTCACTAGGACACTCCAAAAAGGTTCGTAATCACAGAACAAATTACTTGTCACATGACTATTGACTTTCCTATCGAATCATCAACGAATGGAATTAATTAACTCAACATGTGATTGAAGCTCAAACTGTCGATATTTTAGAAGAAAGTTGAATCAATTGAAAAACCACCATTACCAGGACTAACATAGGCCATCTAGCTTCCTGTCCGTTCCAAAGTAAAACAGAATTTACCTCGGCAACATGAAGTATTATTCACTCAATGATTTTTTTGCATATATAGGGCTTAGTAACATTGGTGCGTCTTCTCGGCTGGGGCCTATAGTGGTTAGTCAATTTCGAGATGATGTTTCTGGAGTCAGTCATACTTCGGGATGCGGTTCATAAATAAAGACAGTACTGAAGTAACCTGCCGTGACATGGCACTGCTTTGAAAACCTCATCAGTATATATGTTATCTTGACACTGTTGTGATAAGATTATTCTAAAAACTGAAAATGTATACGGTAATCTCTAATTACACTTCCTGTCTGTCGTCTTTCAGCATGACAATTTGTTTCAACGTAGCGAATTGTAACTCTGTGTAGCAGGCGGGCCATAAGGATTACGAAAAATGAGGTTTGGATCTTGCTTTTTGCTTCAGCTTGTTTTTATGCAGTTCTCCAGATAGGATGGAAATAAAGAAGACAAAGTCAAAACTAGCAGATTTGGCTAAAGAGGTATTTCATTGTAGTATAATTACCCGGTTTTTAAGATTGCATCATGGGAAGATGACCTGAGACGCATTCCCTTACATAAAGAACCAGAGAAATCTATTAGAAATTCAGCTGTCAAGTATAACAGAGTATGTCATTTTGTTAGTGAGCGAGATTTGTCGTAGGATAGCCTAGCTGATCACCACAATCTACCCGTCTTTGCAAGGAAGGCTCGATGGGAGCGTTTAATGAATGATGGCTCACGTCACACTGAACATACTGTAGTTGGTGATACAAATAAAGCTGTAAGTAGTTTTCTCGCCCATCAGTTTTTACGGTATTCTGAAACTTGATACCCACTGTTCATATGTGATTTTTATGCAAATGCAAACATTCTAAATAAAACCCGCCACATATGTTATCAGCGGAGTATATTTTTCGCAAACCAAAAAACATTTAATGTCTAGCTTCGTTCTTTTGTAATGGATATCGATAAAGGTTTCACAGGTTGTACAACAGTGTGACGTCTGAAAGTTCATTTTTTCCCTAATACCATTTGCCAATCTATCGAGTCATTCCAATTCCTACCGCTTCGTGAATTATCTTCACATACAATATGTTCATATTCAATATGATACGGACAGTTATACTAACATTTTTCGTGTTATTGTCGTAGTTTTATCACTGATTACCCATTTGAGTATTTTTAATTGCTTTAGCATCTTCATGACAGTCCAGTATTATGAGCCACTGGCTTAGTCGTTATCACGTAATTGGCCAATATACCACATTTTATTGGTAACCTTTTGGATATTAATTCAGGGAGGAATTTGGACAGTGCCTTCTATCTGTGTGGAAGGGATGGGGCTTGTTTAAACATTTCCATTATCATGACTTAAATAGTTGTAATCCAACCCAGGATTTCATGTTTAGAGTAATACGTGCTCTTTAGTTAGTAAAGTGTAGTTGATCCACTGACTAAGGCTTGCTAACTTATGGTTAAGGGTCATTACCTGGGCAGTAATCTGGTTATTATTGTTTGTGGAGTTTTAGATTGATCACATCTGAATTATCTGCTAATCCTAATTGGTATATTTTCTATCTGAACACGAAAATTGGTATAGAGAGGCATCAAATACATATGCGCCACGCAATAACAATGAAAAGGTGAAGAGAATTTAAAGTGTGTACAAGAAAAAGAACAATAACGAACAGAAATTAATGGAGTACTTATCTGAACTCTGATCATGCGCTTGTTTGCGCTAATCTTACCCTACTTTTCAATACCTAGCAAATTCATCGTCTTAAACGGATTGGTGTCAGCAAATCGGTTGCAGCTTCTGTTACAACTAAATATCAAACTGAGCTAGGTTCAAGGGCTAGCTACCGTTCTACCGAGAAATACAGATGAGTATTGATTGCAGTTGCATGACGCCATGAAAAGTTGCTTGCGACTCCGTGAAACGTCTCACTTATAAGCACTGGGTTCCTTACAACTCATTGAAGCCCGTCGGTCTACTCCGGGGGGCCGTGAGTTTGACCACAAACGGCGACTGTTACGTAATGAAATTGCGTGAGGACCGAGAAGCCTAATGATCGGAGCGTGCTAGTCAGTTTAGAGCAGCAGCTGCTTCTGGTAGCTACCGGAAGCTCTTTTAACTTATCCGAGCCACTGGCACCAAGAAGTCTCGTTTGAGCGAAATAATCTGTGAGGATGACGGGATACCAATCACTAACACCTATCGTCTTCTTGGACGATGAGCAGAGTTTTTCGAGGAGCAGTTCAACTGGTTTGCTGCCACAGCAATATCGATCAGACTGTCCTGCCCTCCACAGCCTGTGACGACTGATCCACCAAAGGAGGCGGAAGTCCGCAAGGAACTCCAACCATCAAAGCGCTGTAAGAGGTAGGATCTACAACGCGTCGGTGAGAGCAGTTCTACTCACTGTTAGTGAAACCTAGTTTCCCCGAGTTCAGGATGTTAAATAACTCTGTGTTTGATCATCGTTGTCTCTGAAGGGTTGCTGATATCCAGTGGCAACACCATGTTAGTAATGCAGAGGTTCGGCATCGTGTGTTTGGGCACAGCGACGATAATTCAATTAGTGTCACTCTCTTGCACCATCTACTTCTTTGACTTGAACATGTTCTACGAATGTCGTCTCAGAGAATCCCACGTCGTGCATTATTTGTTAATGCTGGGACTGGTTGGGAAAAGCGGAAAGGTGGTCAGTGTATCATATGGTGTCGTGGTATGGAAGAATGGTGTACAGGACTGTCTTCTGTTGGTCCTTCACGACTCTTTGGTTAGGATCCTAGAAATAGTGCAACAGTGGCTAGAGACCTTATTAGATATGGCTCAGAATACAAGCCAGTGGCGATCCTGCTGTAACTTCCTCTTACTTTCCTAACAAAAAATGGACGTAACTTCTTTAACTGAAAGAATTCTTTTTGGCAGTAATAAACAGAGTACTACTCAGGTAATGATGTGATCAATGAGTTCAGGCTAGCGATGCAGAAAGAGGACATCAGGTGTCACATCGGCGATGACTGTGTTAACCAGAAACAGGTTCTGGTCTGCACACAGTTGAAGCAGACGGTACCTGTCACCTGATGTGACCAACAAGTCCTCATCAGCCATCTAAACGAATCCCCTCTGTGCCTAGACGTCCGACCTGAACATTCAAGTCTCCGACTAGTATCGCAATATCTGTTGAATGCGCTTTCTGTAGAAAAAGATTATTGGTGGTAAAAATCATTCTTGATCACATCCGGGCTGCAATCTGTCGGGAAATAAGCGGAGATGACTAGAAGACATCGTTTCGGACACCGATTTCTCACTTTGATTGAACTTTCCAACCTAAAAGCACATAACCGACTGTTATTGGGGATCCAATCGACCAGTGCTGCCTCAGCTTTAGCGCTTAGTCCCCGGATAAACATGGGTGTAACAAGCTTTTCAAAGCGACAGATGGAGAGCGAATTGGTAATTATTCACTAATCTTGAATACGGATCCCGGATAGACAACAGGCGCCGATATTAAGTTTAAATGTATAGCCAAACCTGTTGTCTGATCTTCATTGGTATGCGAACGTTGAAGGAAGCCAGTTTGAATGTCATGCTTGGTTTCAGAAAGACTGTTTCAGTGTTCGTATTCGGTGATAGCATTCAATTTCGACCAATCAGTGACTTGAGATCGTCTAGATATAACAGGGTTTTCACCATAGGCGAGCTGCTGTATAAGTTATAAAGTAAGGATACACAAATTGAGAGTAGAAAGGAATAGATAAACGATGTATATAAAAAAATGGATGTGAATTGTCTGAATTTTAGTTGAAGCAAGAATAGTGTTTCCAGTAGTAATTGTCATTTAACTTGATTTGTGTGTAGGCTGTGATACTACACGGGTGCCCAGACTGAAGCGGGTGGTTTTTTTTGGAGGCCACACTCAGAGCCTTCGACCTAAAGGTCTGATCCAAAAGGCAGTGGAACAACATCAGGAGATGCCGTCCCATGGTAGCTGGTGACCAATATTTGGTTCATACGTCTTTTGTTCCTACAGGATATTGGAGCCCATGTGCACTACTGGTTTCCAATTAGGTTTGCCAACTCCCCTAGGGTCCACCAACCCGGTTAAAGCGCTGGACGTTCGCTGTTCGTCCTCTCAATTTCTTAACAGTAATGGCGCGAAAAGGCGGTGAGTAGGACTTACATGGAAGTGGTTGTATACATGTAGTCATGTGAGAGCGTTTCGTGAGGGAGAGCGGACTCTCCACACCTTTGACCGTACCAAAGCATTTGGGGGCAATTGGCGTGTAGGTATAAATATCCTCATGTGTTTTGTTTGCGTAGTATCGATCCGTTTCTTTCGAGGCTTAGCTTTGAAGCTCAGGGGTTTGGTAGTTTAGCCTCTAACCTTTGAGTCGTAAACTTGGACGACCGTCCATGCTATTCTGCTGACTACCGGGTAGTATGCAAGTGCGCATTTGACTCTGGATCAAATGTTTTGTGCAAGAGACGACTATACTTCTCGGGTGGTCAAACTTGTAATCTAATATTTAGAATAGTTGTGGTGATCAAGCTACCACTACACTTCAATGTAAGCAGTTTACTGTTCCACTAAAGCTTCACGGTATAATCATTAATAAAAGCGGATTCTAAAATGTTACACGCCGAGGTATTCTAATTCACATATATTAGGTTAGGACAAGATTAGTGATTGTCGTGTTAAGACCTGTTATCACTCCACAAAACTATTGGTTGTCCAGTTGAGGTATTTTGAAAGGGTTCAAAGTTCACGATCCGGTGGCTGAAGGTTGAACCTCTTAATCATTAGACCACTGGTCCATTTGTAACTTTTAGAGCGTTCATCCCTTTACTTGGGCGTCATCTACCAATTTATTTTTATAAATTGCCTTATTAATACTTACTATTATGAACCTACCTATGGTCACCAGTTTTTTGCAAGTTTTTCTTCTCTATTATGCGAAGTGGTTAATGTGTAACAGTTGCTTGTTCCAAAGTACACAGAGCAGATTGTTCAAGACCTTTGGTTCGTCCTATTTCTTCTATGAATTTGTTCACTGAAATAGCCAACATTCACCAAACGTTTCTATACAAATTATGGTGTTTTTTAATTGATGTTTTTTCTTACTTATTCTTCTAGCCTTCATTAATTCAACAATCTGTGGCACCCAAAATTCAATCAGGTCAGGTTACTAGAGAAAAAGTTCTTACTTCCGTCACATGTACCAAGGCTGACGTCCCCAGGGGAAGTTTAAGTCATGCTGAAAGAGAAAGGCTTGAGCGAATGCGAGAGCTGGCTGAATTACGCCGATCCCGTCGACCAGTTATACCAACTCCTAATTTAGGTTCAGTATCTTCTGCAGACCCTCATGATTTAGAACCGGAAAAAGTTTCATCCAGTTTTGCTTCAAAACAGGTTTGTGAGCACAATTCGTATTTTAAACTAGTGATATGTAGCTTCACTGATACAAATCTGATCCATTTACTGCATATTCTTTGTAAATTGACGCATAATTTAAAACAGACTTCTGAAATTTTTACATTTTAAAACAGTAAAATTAATTTATTGTTAACATACACATTGCTCACTTTCTCCGAATGGTGTTTGTTAAAGTTGTTTACCTTCCCCATTTCGATTCAAACTCATGTTTGTATTTCTACGAGTAACACTATGCCCAACTCCTCAGGAACTTATTTAATGTTTTTCTCATTGACTTTGATTATGGAGATGTAGTTTTACTTGTCGAAGATGGTGGCAAAACAAAGTTCTTCAAACACATTGATCGGGAGCGTACTAATGTTTAAATCTGGTCCGTTCATCCCATTTTAAAACACGAAGTGGCATTTTAGGTTTTATCTTTATTATTGTCTAGTTTAACGGTATGAATCAAAATAATTGAGGGAATCTACCGTTTTATCTACCTCCTTAGTTTGACAGCAATAGTGCGTTGTTCCCCATGAACACATAAATAGGACTCGCTTGGTTTTATCAGGCCGAGATTTGTCTGCGCCTCAAAGGTGAAGTATGTGAACCGATAGTTCTTCTGGTAGTCAATAGTTTTGCTTTTTTATTGATAAGAGAAATGTAGGAATTTTGAGAGGAGTTATTATAAGCATTAAAAAGGACTGTTGCTCCTGTATACTTGGCAACATTTTTCGTTTTGATTTGTCTCTACAATAACAACTCCAGCGCTTTCTCTTTTACAGGAGGATGATTTCTTGTTACCACCCCCTCCATCACCCCCAAATATTTCAGCAATTGAGAATCCACTAGTTACTTCGCCCCACAATACTCCCTGCGACAACTGTCAGCCTGTTTTAACGGAAGTTGTAATGTGTGATGATGCTACTGTCCCGCATCCCAGTCCTCCAAAGGTATATGTAAGATCGCTTTATTCACGTTGTCAGTTACTTTGTGACACATTTCTATGTTGTTTACGTTTTTATTTTGGGTAGGACTGAGTTTGTAATTAACAACCTATTAAGTACTTTCAACTAGTCTTTGTGCTTTCACTCTTTTACAATAAGCAGATGTAAACAGTTGAACAGGATTGATACACTTCACAATGGTGGTGGACAAACAGGAAATCGACAAAAGCGATGGACTACTCACATAACATAACATGAATGAGTTGATGAAGGAAAATGAGTGAAGAATCATAAGATGTTGAGAAAAAATCCATTCATACTGCGTTTCTAGTCCAAACTTCATCATTTCCATAAATTTTAGCAGGACTTTGTAAATTGCGGGAATTGTTTGACATATTGGTACAGTCATTCCTAAATCAATTACTTTTTGTAATATATTCTACCATTTTTTGTGGGCAAATATCCCAATAAAAGATACATAAATAATGATAGGTATTTAACAAACTTCCTTTTAGTTAGGGATTCAACTAAAGAGTTATTCGCATATATACTTGGTTAAATTTAATAAACTCAAGTTGTTGCTTCAATTCACGTACTTTAATCTGAACTGTCAAGTAGTATCACACAAATAATGTGACTCAAAGTCAAGTTCATAAACATGTGTTTGGTAAATGAATTACTTTATTGTACGATATTACGGAACAAAAATATATTTAATGTATATTTTCTGTTTTTAAGTAATCGAATATTGCGCTTTAACGATCTCCTGGATTGAATGATACGAAATATAAAATAAATTAATTTTGTTCCATGCAATATTCTATCGTATTTCTTCTGTGTTATTCATTGATATTAGGATATGGAACTTAGTGAAGCTGATTTTTCAAGCAGCAACACTTTCATTAGTAATACACAATCCCCAAATATTCATAATGTCAATTCAACGAATGTAAATCAAACAGAGTTGGAAGAAATTATGCAAACAACTATATCAACAACTCCAAGTAATTTCAAATTTTTATTTATTGATAAAATCATGTTTAGATCAAATCTTTGTTTCTGTTCAAATGAATTTGTTGAATTATCCAACTGTTATGTGATGATATAGCTGAAGTTATTATGTACACGTCCATACACAGAGTTGTGATCAGTTTCTGTGGGGTTGTGGCTTAGAAGTTTAAGTATTTGACTTTTAACTGGTATATCACAGGTACGAACCCTAATCCACTCCTTTCTGTTTTAAAATACGGGTAGTACCATTAGTCTTCACAAATGGTTTAACTCAAAGTCTACTGCATAAACACGTGAACATAGTAAATAAGTGAAATTCGTTCAGACTGTAGCAATTAGATCCACTTCAGAATAGTAACTTAAAGGATGTAAATCAATCTTCATGACCTATTTATCTTCCTCATACTTTCATAAAACATGATAGCCCCTGTTACGACCAAGTATCTTCCACTTTTTCTTATTAATTTTATTTATAGAATCAAAACGGTCTTTCATTGTGTTGAAAATTTCAACTACACACCATTTGTCTCTCCTATTGAGGTCTTTGCCTTAATCCTGATTCGAATTACGAATGATGTTCTACTAAACTTTCAAACGTCTGTTTAAAGGTCATGGTCATTATACACAGATAAAATTCACGTGTGACTTTACTAGATCTCATGTAAGATGGTCACTGTGTGCTATTTGCTTTATTAGTGAATGGGCCTCATTTATCAGTATATTACCTAAAACTGATAATTATTACAAGTATAAGTAATAGTTTTATTATAATTACCAACTAACGTTTTCCCTATTATTTTCGAGAAATACTATGATAAGATTCTAGAATTAAAAGCTAACGTAAAGTTGTCGCTTACTAAATTACACACACTTTCAATCTATTCAACATAAACTTAGACTCTACTTCACTTCGAATTATGTGGCTACCCGTCATCATCGCCCATCAAGGTAGGCGGTGGATGGGCACATGCAATACATGTTAACCATCTCAGTTGATAAGTATTTATTATTTCATCAGTCGATTTGCCATCTTTACCCGGTATCTTCCATCTAATCTCAAAATTACCAACTGGGTGGTCCCAACATATACGGGGAATAATTTGAACGCATTTATAATCGAGTATAAATAACCTACGAATGTCTATCTTTAAAGAGCACGTTTCACACATAAAGTAGAATGTAGAGGACTTCTGCATAGTATATTCGTCCTTTGGTTAGTAGACAGATATCTTACCTACGCCAAAAGTGGTCCAAGATGGCGAAAACTAAACTTTCTTTCCGAGTTCGTGTCATTTAGTCGGACGTCGACCCATCATGCCTGATAAGACTTCCAAGATAGGTAAAGTAACCGACTTTTAACTACTCAATTCCTTATAGTTAGTTTAGAGGTTGACACACTAGTTCCGAATCAACATTTTGGTTTTAGAGTAAAACCTATCTTAAAACATGCTTGCACTGTTTCCTAAGTGGGTTTAGAGATTTCATTTAATGTTTTCTCGATACAGGACTATATCATCTGCGTGTTATAAATTAACAACTGAATCTCCTTGGAGGAGATCAATTCCAGTATTCGCATTACAAGGCAAACCAGCGAACGAGGTTAAGAAAATTCAAAGCAGGAGGAGGAAATATAGGTAGCTTCTTTAATCTTAGTTTAGAAACCGTTGCAGAAATTATACTGCAAAGAACAAGTATTACACATGGTCTTAGCTCAGCGAGCTGATAAGTGAGCTTATTTCTAGGAATCATTTCCTCAACTTATTACCTACATGGGCTCTCTATTAGAAACGGTTTTACAAAGGTTAAACATAATCACATCATGATGTGGAATTATACTACTAAGTTATTTTCTATTATTCGGAGCCATATGCGACAGAGTATGGTCCATTACTGTAAGGCTTTCAGGGTTAAGAAAACTAGTAATTACCAATAGTAAAGGATATAGCTGACAATAATTCAGTCCCTTTCATCCTTCATCGTTTTCTAGTTCATAAACATTTTTTAGTATTCTGTTTACCACTACTATCGGAGTTAATCGTTCTTGACTACTCAATCTCCTTTTGTATTGATGTAAAGTCGGGAAACTTGAATCGTTCATTTGTATGAAATTATGTGCTATATGTGTCCGATCCCAGATGATTCTTATCCATCTATCAGTTAAACTGTTAACTTTCTCACTAATAAGGCTCTAAAATCCCACTTTATTTCATTTTGTTGACAGCCATTGCACATCCCTATTATTCACGTCCTAAAATTGGTGTTAAACGTCGATCATCATTTTCGGAAAGCTCAGTTGATACCTTCCATCAAATTATTCCGAGACAAAAATCAGTTACATTTCAAAGGACCACTTCTGATATTACAGATGAAAGTGAAACTGACTTCAACTATGATGATGATGATGAAGATTGTCCAACATCTTCAGAGTTCTCCAGTCAATATGAATATTTACCAGAACGAGAAAAACATGAGGATAAAATAACACAAAAAATGGATTCCGAAAGTAAGCAAATCATTATTGTGCTGATACATCATAATTGATGTTATTTTCTAAAAGTTTTTGTATAAATACTGACAATATTGTCCGTGTGCTTAGATCACGGAGAGCAAAATTTATTGGAACCCGTAGTCAATTTGACCTTTAGTGATTTAAGCCGTTGATTTCTGACAAATGAGTCACGATGTATTTTAAACTCCGCTGCACCTACTAGGCCTCAGTTTACTTTTAGAAACTGCATAGTTATCTAGTCATTTATTTAGTTTAGTTTACAAATAGTCAAATGCTTGTGCGGCATAATTTAATAATTTTGAGGTCACTTTTTTCTTTGGTCTAAACACATTGTTAACCGTATTATTCAACCGTGTACATAGTCTAATAATTGATGAATTTGACTTCATTATTCTCATGCCATCTCAATCTCTACTTTTGTGGTTAAAAATATCTTATGAGTTGATAGAATTGTTAATTACTGTATTACAAGTTTGATCCATTGTTTGAAACTTAGACTTGACGTGATTGCTTTGTGAGGTTTAATTAACCTCAGGGCTGGCAACGCCGCACAAATTAGAGAGGTACGGCGTGACAAATGAGATGGGAAATAAATATAAGCCTTGTAAACAATACAAATTGTAAACACAAATTCGGGTAAAATAGATGACGACAAAGGAGCGGAGCGCATATTTTTTCAACAATCTGTTTCCATGTTTTCCAGGTGTTGGTGATTCTGAGTTGTCTGATTTTTTGGATACTATAATTCCAAGTGATGAATTAAATAATGAATTATCCAGTTTATCTTCACAAGATCAAAGTAATAATAAAGAGAATCATCCTGATCATCGTTACCATCAACCATATTTTTCAAAAGATGATAGTGATTTATTGAGTGAGTTGTGATATAATTTTATTCATTGTGTGCTTGTTTGTTTCTTCAAATTACTAAGCTTTTTAGCTAAGTACTTTATTTTCATAGTTTAAATCACGAATTGATCTTATCAAAACCACCATCGGAAACCCGTAAAGACTGAACGTATTTCGTCCCATTAGGGGACTCAACAGTGAGCATTCATGACCCCTCATCTGGGAATCGAATACAGCTAATAAATCACTTACTAAAACGAAACTACTGTCCAGTGCTTCTAGGTTTTTAGTGGTAGTTTAGCTTTGATTAGTTTGTGATTCAGACTATGAAATCTAGACAATTTCCACACCCCCATACACTAATAAGTAATTTATTCTTTTCTCAAAGATCTCTTTATTTCGGATTAAAATGTGAGATACCATGATAAAAACACAGAAAATATACTGGCAGGTATATTACGGTCACAGAAGGACAAGAGAGATTTCATCCATAAGTTTATTTGCTCTTGCAGGTCCAGGTTACATTAGTCATTCAAAAAGTGAACACATCTCAGAGCATTACCTGGCTTTGATTTTAAACGGAGAATATAAAACGATCGGTACAACCCAATACAGGAGCATCTCATTAACTCTGGTAACGTTATTCCACCTGAATCGTCCTTCTAATTTATTTAAATAGTCAAATGAATGAATCAAAAACGTGTGAACTGTTGAGACATTGGCAGTTCACCTATTCAAGCCTGAACTCTACATGCAAAAACAGTACGTTCAGTCTCTCTCATTCTTCTGTGGCCCTAATATCCCTTTCAGTATATTTCGGTTTCGTTTTTTATTATATTCTTTTTACTGTCTTAATTTTTTCTTAATCCGTAACCAGCTATTATTACACTCTTACAATATTTCATATTTATTAATTTATTCCTTCCGATCATTAAGCTTTCATTATTTTTGCGGTTCAGATAAATCTGAGAGAAATAATTAGACTAGTTGCTAGAAATGAAAAAAATGGAAATGATACTGACAATTTAGATGGCGGAGTAATAGCAACTGAATGCTAAATAAAATGAACAAAGGAAAAAAAAACTAGGATGATTGTTAAGACTGAGCATAAATGTGAGATTGTACGTGCACTACTTTTGCATGGAGTTCAGACTTTAACTGTTTTTCAGTTGAGGTTTCTATATGACATATAGATTATTATTAATTAGTTTGGTGGGATTATTGGTGTCGTTAGTTTTATATAAAGTGAGTAGTCTTAACGTATATTATTATATACTCTACTCTATTGGGATCGAGTCAGTGTTGGTCATCAGTGGTCATCATCAGCTTTTTGATTCAATTCATCGTTCTGCCATATATATAAGGAATGATCGGGGACAGATGGGTGGGTTTTGGTAGCCTCTGATATTCAACAGTGCTGTCGACTTGTCATAGCTTATGTAGTACGTAGTACATATGTGCATCGATCCAAGCTGTCAGATCGAGCATATTACACTAACTGTGTTGCTCAGTCATATCTAGTTATTGAATCATAGAGATATATGGTAGTTGATGTTATTGTAAAATATAATTCAGTAATAATGGATTCTCTGAAATGACATAATATAACAATAGTTTGAGGACTGCTTATCATAATAGTTGGCATCCGGTTACTTTTTCTTTTGAAAAATCTTCGAACTGCTATCTTAAGAATTATTTGCTCAGTGGACATCACCTCAATATTTTTTCAGATTAATAATAGAACTGAGCAACCAGACATGGTAAATGAAATTGGTTTTCGTAAAATACCTCCATTTTCTTACTAAAATTTCCTCTTCGAAAATTAATTTCAAATGATTAATTATTTCAAATTATAAGCATGGTTAGATGATAATTCTTTGTGATTATAATCTCGATTAGTTATGTAATTAAAATAGCCTACAGTAGATTTTTGTTTGGTATCCAGTTCAGGACTTTATTTTATATTTTCGCAACAAAAATTGGGATATGTAGGTTCTAGATGATGATGATGATGAGATTAAAAATGACTTTGTAAGTTCAAGTTATCAGAGAAACGTTTGTGCATAAGAATGTAAGTCAAATGAAAAAAAGATTACAATAAGAATAAAATAATGGGAGAAATAAAAAAATTAATCTCTTGGTGATTAATAAAAGATACTCTGGTGTAACTAAGGAATATCTTGGAATCCTGATGTTGTAAGTGTTTACGGCTCAGACACTTCACAAGCACCCGAATCTATCCTATTCATCATCAAATAGTTATCTTATTTCTTTCATTTTTCCAAACTTTGTTTGATAGATGCGCTCAAAACATTGCTCGTATGTATTGTAACCATCGAGTTATCAATCCTGAGGTAAGATGCAGCGTCAGGTACGGATGATAAGTCGATTGATGAGGTAGTGAATTTTTATCAACTGAGATGGTCAGAACATCTATTACGTATTCTTATTCACCACCACCTACTTCGACATAGATTGATGGCTAGTGTAGGAGTAAATTGGGAATCAGGGGTGGCCAAATTAAAATATGGCATCAGTCAATGAATACATTGACCACCAATTTTTGTTTTTGCTCTCTTTGAAATCCATTGACTGTCGGATCGACCCATGTTAATAGGTTTAGATTACTTGATTTCGGTGTATTTGACTATCGCAACCAATCGTTAGAGACTTTAGGTAACATGGTTCGAAGTCTTTTGCAATGATTCAGGAACATCCATTTTTGTCTTCTCTTAGATTTCAAGTTTCCAGACGGATTCATAAATTGTTTATTTATTCCACTAATCCTTTTTTCGAACCGTATCTTCGTTACCTAATCTTTCCTATTACCATTAGCACTGTTATTACCTCTACTATTTGATTCGTTTTGACAATTTCATCTCACAACTTCAACCAACACACTCATGTGCCCGTTTTTTTCATTACGTATGACCAACTGATTGACTTCGTTTAATGTATTTTCGTAAGATGGTTTCGTTGTGTTTTCAACATATCTCTATGGTAGCGTTATTTCTAACATATTTTCCTTTTTTTCATAGTTAATAACCGTATATCTCCAGTTCTACCACTATCCGAGGCTGAACGACGTATTCGAAGATTGAACGACTTACCGAAATTGATACAAGCGGAACGTGTGGTTATTTTACAGGCCAGTGCAGCACTACAACAGTGTGTCAGTATTCCTTTTCGTAAAAGTCCTGAAGACTTTGACAGAATACGTGAATTGGGTCCAGGTTCTCGGGTTCATGTAGAAGCTAGCAGAACGATGCTGATAGCTTGTAAGTTTTTTATAACTTTTTTTATACTATATGTTAGCTAGGAAGTTCCATGTTCGAACGCAGCTCCACTTAAGTTTTGGCAACTAGGTGGTATCATTTAATTAATATCCAAGTACCTGATGAATGAGTTAGATTAAACATCTTAAATTCAACATGATTTCCTATATATTTACTTATAGGTCAGCGTCGTCAAGTATTAATGGAAGAACTTGCATTATTACATAGAGGCTCTCCAGTTCTTGTACCACCTACACGCGGTGATCCTATACGTGCTCGTATGAAACTAAACGCTATTCGTTTATCTCTTAAAACATCTAACATACCGAATGATCCTACAAGTGGAGGTGGCTATGTTGTTGTTGGTACTGGACGAGAAGCTGGTGGTTGGAATGTTCCTACTTTAAAATCTCGTCCTGACAATCAATTAGGCCAACCGACATGTTATCATTTAATTGGTATTATAAAGTAAGATCCGTTCATTGTTTATTATTATTATTATCTTAGTTAGTAGTGTGTAGCATCTTAATTGTATTTATTTGTAGTTCTAACGCGAATCGGGTAGTATGTAACACATCTTGGGATGTAGGTTACGCAATGTTTAGTAGTTGTCTACCTCGTATGACAATCACTGCTATATCTCCTTCTGGGACGAAACAACCATCCATTGCTTCCAGGTTTTCACTGTTGGTCTAATTGAGATCAGTTTGTGATATAAGCTGTGGAAATTCCACTATCTCCACAAATCCCCCTATTCTGGTAAGGGTAGTTATTTTACCTGTGCTAAATGATTGTAGGCAGTGTTTGCAACAAACCCTGAACCTAGGTTTCGTGCTCGCCGACACTCGTCAGCAAGGCTTACCTGTGATTTTGATGAAACTGATGCTTATTGGTGGGTTCGAACCCAACTCACCTAGTTTCACCATCTGTGACGTTACCATTACGTTATTCGGGTCACAACTGTATGGCTGAGATATATAAATTAATTAACCAGTGAATAGTAATCAGTATGTTCGTTTTGTTCTTTTAGTAATGACTGAATTCTGTCAGCCAAGTTACCATGTGTCTACTAGTCTAAGTAACAGTATATTGTATCTCTAATCGTCACAAATAATATGACACTTAAAACCTATTTGCAATAATATTTCTTCTGTATTTTCTGATAATTGCTTAAGAATTAGTTGTAATTATTCAATGTATTTATCACAAGCATTTTAACACTTCGTTTATATTTGTATTTTAGATGCCGTGGTGAAGGTCGGTTGTATCATAGTGAACTAGTTACCTTAATGCATGTGAGCGACTTACCTGTGGGAATGTACCGACCTGCTCCTTATGTAGATTTGCCGGCAAAGCTAGAGGTCAGTACATATTTTCTGTGCTGTTAAACAACATGTTTAGTTAAAATTGACTTCAAATTTCATCATTGGCTACTTAATGGTTCTATCATAATGCTCCACCAAATACTGTGGATTGAGTAACTGAAATGTAATAAAACGGCTGAAATATAGTCATAAAACCTATTTCTTACAAACAGAGAATAGACAGTATCATATCATACTTATTACTTGTTAAAAAGTTGCGAATACATTTTAGGGTGCTATTCATGATATGGCATTCAAGCTGAAACTATTGGTAATTGGCTTGTCGAAACTGTGATGCAACTAATGAACAGTGCAGAGCAGTTTCAGTGTACCGTGTTATATACGAGGGAGGTATGAAACAGAAACTAAGCATATTTATTAGCTCTTTTAAGTCATTCGAAATCAAACTCCTCACTCCTTAAACTTTTCCACTTGAAACTTACTGAATCCTCGATATATGCATAATATGAATTTCGCGTAAATTACATGTATATTTTATTGTTATCTTTGTGCAAAATCATTTTTTCAGTTCTCATTGTTCCTTTCATTATCATCCTTTCTTTACAGATTGTACCAGTTAGACCAGATTTTGTATTTCAATTAGAAATTTACTGTATGCGTACTGGAACAGATAGACCTATGAATAATTGTGCATATGGTTCACCTCGTATACTTGGAACATCATTAGTTTATGGCGATGATATTAGTAATGATAATGATAGTATGAATAGTTTTAAAACTCCACAAAATAAATTATTACATTTAAAGAATTCAATATCACCTGTTCCTTCATCAAATCATAAAAAATCACGATATGGTCATACTTCTAATACTGAATTAACTCCTTGTGAATCAGCAAGTCATATTTTAACTCATTGTCTACCGTCAAGTTACTTTAAAACTACACCACATAGTAAAACTTATGATATTGATCATGGAAACAATATTGGACGTGACAAAATTGCTGGTTAGTTTTTGTTGTTGTTGTTGATAAAACTAAACTTTTCATTTTATTATATGTAAACTGATTGTTGCGAAAAAACACACAGTTATATGTAATAACTTTGTAATGTGATAATTTCGTCTAGAGTTTACTGAAAATGTCCTTTTTTTGATGTTTCAATATTATTGTTTACTATTAGTTGTGATAATTGTCCAAAATATTTAGATAAATCATCATACTCATATTTGAAATAATCTCAGTGATTGAAATTTGAATGATTTCAAAGTTTCGTCCTGCAAACTTGTTTGGAATTCTTCAAAGTAATCATCAAAATCATCGAAGAAGTATGTGACTTTTTAACAATCAAATCAGATCAAATCTATACAGTGTGTTAATCCAATCATATTTGGATATTGATTTTAGTATTTATTTAAACACATAAATACTTGTACAAGGGGGCACCAGATACATATGCGCCACACAAATCTCATTTGATTTGTGTGAGGGCTGCGATTCTGCTCGGGTGCCCAAACCGAAGCTGGTGGTTTTCTTAGGGGGCCACACCTGGAGCCTTTGACCTAAAGGTCTGATCCACAAGGCAGTGGAACAACATCAGGAGATGCAGTTCCATGGTAGCCGGTAACCAACAATTGGTTCATACGCCACTTGTTCCCACAGGGTAATGGAGCCTATGTGCACCATTGGTTTTGAATCAGGGTTTTCCAACTCCCCTAGGTGGACTCTCCATGTCCACCAACCCGGTTAATGCGCCAGAGTTTCGCTTTTCGTCCTCTCAATTTCTTAAACAACAGTAATGGCGCGAGGACTTCCATGGAAGTGGTTGTATACGCGTGGCCATGTGAGAGCATTTGGAGAGGGAGAGCTGACTCCCCACTCTCGGCCGTACCAGGACATTTGGGGGCGCCTGTCGGAACCCGAGAGGCGGCGACTGTATGAGACAGTTACATGGGAATCATGTGAAAATAAATGACTGAACAAATTGTGTGTCTATGTATGTATGTGTAAGATTGGGTTATTAATGAATGATATTCGGTATTAATATGTTTTTATATGAAGGAAAAATAAAAGTACAAGTTGTAGGTTGCGAAATTGCTTCTGAATAACCGATGTGCAAGTAAAAATGAGAATCATCAAATAAATAATTGTATTGCTTAAAATAACTCACATTAGTTCCAGTCAAAATAACGATGCATGTGAGGTTGAATAAATAAAGGGTTCAATTACTTGTCATCGAATATTTGCCAAGTAGTCGCTAGTTGAATAACATCCTTTCAGTTCAGAATGTTCTTGTTCACCCATATATACAGAGCTTTTGTTGCCAATCTCTCTTTATAAGTGTTAAAACCTTTCTGAAGTATTTTGGTCCCTTCAAAATTAATCTTATGTCCTGTTTTTAACGCATGTAACGCTATCGCAAACGTATTCGCAAGTTTCGTTAGGTCAACCGAGGATTTGGGAACATTTTTCTAAAACTGTTTGTGTTCCTTCAACTTTACATTCAATTGTCCGGATGTTTTTCTTATATAAGCTGAATTACAATCATGACAGTTGATCTCATAGACAACAATTTTTCGTTCCTCTTTTGGGAACCTACCTTTAACTTTTACTAATCCCGATCTTATGGTGTCACACGCACGACAATGCACTTACATCATCATACTATCTTGGCGACCTACTTCATGTACATTCATTTCGGTAGTTTAATTAGTAAAGGAACGTCGTTGTTTTGTTTATTTAGCAGGGTTTCCTTGACGGATTCAGCCAGAGATAACAATCTGCACATATTATTATCATCACTATTATTACTACTATTATTATTATTATTATTACAACTTACTATTACTATCATTGTTATTATATTTTTTATTATCATTATCATCACTATTATTACCGTCGTTATAATAATAATAGTAATACTACTACTACTACTACTACTACTACTACTACTACTAATAATAATAATAATAATAATAATTATTATTATTATTATTATTACCTTGTCACTAGACACGCATTTTGTCATATCTAATATATTGTCTCAAGAACCACTGCGATTCTCACAGCACAGAGTAGGAACACAAGGCTAATGCAATAAAAATTTATTAACTCTCTAAAAAACATTCCCAAAGAACTCCTTAAATCAGATTGTCATTAGACTGGAATACTACCATTTTTACACACAATAGGAAGGAATTACATGTAGTCACTGTAAAAACATACAATGAATATAATTCACCTGAATTAATACAGGAAATGTACTTGTCACACCGAGTAAAAGTTCATTCTCTTGTCATATTGAGTACAGTTTGTACTGACTTGATTCCAAAAATAATAATCTTAAAGCATCACATTTGTCTCCCCGGCAGAAGTTTTTCATGAATTGATTCAAAAAAAATATGAATCTAAATAATATCATCTTTCTTTATCTCGTCATATCAGTTTACTTATGCAAAGAGAGTTTTCTAAAGTCATTTGTATTTTCTTAGTTATTTGTTGTTGATAGAACAGTTAACATTTTAAGAGAATATCCTGTAAACAACACAGCTGTTATTATTATTTTTTTCACACCTATCAATAACTTCAGTTTAATATTTTAAAAAAGTGCTCTTCGGTAGATACAGGGATTCAAGTAAACAACTCTGGATTAAGGTTTCGAGTTACTTCGATTACATTAGCTTGTAATGTATGCATTATTATGGCCACTGTTCATATTTGTTAATAGGAGGGAAATCAGGGTTATCTAGTTGATTTTGTTACTACATGTTAGTTCTTTAAAGAATAACTTTAGTGACATTTTCATAGTTGGTATTTCTGAAATCTCAATTACTGTTACATAATTTTATGTTATCGCTTTTGATCTGCTAATATTATGTACCACAAGGTTAATGGTTAATACTACAAAAACAGCGGTTTTTTAATTTGGGTTCTGTACAGAATATAAAATTATCCTGAGAATCTTCTGTATCTGTATTAGCGTGTGGAGTATTAACGTTGAAGTGTTATATGACAGATTTCTGATCAGTTCGAGTTCCTATACCTTACATCGTATTCAAAGAATCCTTAGTCGTTCGTAGATTGAATTCGCCTTAGGCCAACTGGAAAACCCAATACCGAGTACACAAAGTCATACTACTTGTTTTTATAATTCGTTGAATTATTTAAAAATGTATTATTTCTATATCTGCACAATATTTTTTTAAACCACTTTCGGATGACATAATGTAATACCAATACTACTACTAATAATAATATTAATGACTAAAAATGAAAAAAAAGTTGGCTGACAATATTTATTGATAACTCATTCCATTGTTGTTTAATTTGTTCTGATAATAGCCTGCAAACATAACGGCGTGTTTAGATTTGGTTCCTGTTTTTTGCTTCTGATTGGTGCAAAATTTGACATACTTTACCCATTTAGGAGGATAGTTGTTTTAACCAAACGTGGTTCAGAACAACGTTTTCATTTCATCATTTTCACAGTTCCATTTCGTTTGCATTGGATATCACAAACTAACTGAATTCAAAAATTTATATCATTGGATTTCCACAACGCAGTTGTAGTTCAAAGGTGTCTTACCACAATAGATTAAGGTTCTAGGTTTTTGTCTTGTTTTCGAGTCATTGGTGCCCAATTGTCAATCCCAAATAGGGTCGAAACAACTTTTCAGTGCTCCCTGGTTCTCCAGGTGACTTAAATAAAGTTTCCACAAGCCAGCTGTTTAAATAATGATATTAATAATCATGGCACTTAGCCTACAACACGTGATACCAATGGAGTTCAACTATATTTTGTGTAAGATACTCATCACCAGTTACACTGGACTGTTTTTACATCACAGGTGGTCAAAAGTTTTTAATGTTGGATCTTTGAATATTTCAATTCATTCGTTTGCTGGGATCATGCTTGTCATAAGACCAGTAGTAGATACTGGTTTCGATAATTAATACATAGTTAATTCACCAATACAGTCCTATGATTATTATAATAGTCAAAATGCTTCATTACGAAATTTGAAGGTTGGCGATCGTTGTTCTGTTGTGAAATACCACTGCTACAGTTTAACCTTTTAATTCTCATTTAAGTACGTAATGTATTGTCATCATTATTTTCCGATGTATAATATAAAATAACCACTTTCATTTAAGATATTTCGGTTTTTTCTTTTTTGTTAGCTTTCTCCCTACTTTCCACTGTTGAAATTCTTTATCATGATGACTTATTGATTGGCTACGTTTATCCTTCAATGCATGATAAATCTCATCCCACTTCTTCTTGTTCAAGTGTTTCTATCAATAAAACTGAATTGAATTCTAATCGTTTACCTCTACGTTTATTACATTTACCTCGTTCTACTCCACTAGCTGGAACTGCTGGTCTTGTTGATGCTTTTGTTAGTTTGGAAGCAAGAGTATTAGCTCGTGGTTTTATGGTAGGTTGCAAAAAATAGTTTTTTAAAAATAATACTTTACATTATAGACTGTTTTCGAAGAGATTGGTGGAATGGGTGTATGGCAAAGGTATTGGTGTCAGCTACGAGCTGATTATCTACATTTTTGGCGATATCCAGAAGATGAACAACGAGCACATTCTAACAATGCAGTTAATAAAAAACATTTACATCCACCACTGGGTAGAATCGATTTACGGCATATTGTTACACCTGGTGCTGTTATAGCACCTCGTTCTATTTGTGCTCGTGCAAATACAATTTATATGCGATCACTTCGTGAAATTGATCCTAATTGTTTATCAGCTTCTATTAATAATAATAATACTAATAGTAGCAGCACTACATCTGGGATCGTTAATAAAAAGAGGAGTTCAAATGAAAGTCTGATATTCCGTGCTTCTACTGATTATAGATGGTTGGAACAAAAGTGAGTTTTTTATAGTTTACTGTTTAGAATTATTTTTGTTAATATATCTATGTTAACTTAAGAAGAATACGATTCACTGATTCTAATCAAATTCTGTTCACATCTGTTTTGTGCATCTTGGATGCTATTTCTGACTCTCTCTATAATATATGATTTGCTACGAGTTGTATGACGATAGACAGTGTGTTTGTTGTGATCTTATCTGACTCCAGATACATTAGTAAAGAAGATCAAGGGAGAATGGGGATTTCTATTGCTAAAAACATAACAACATTGCTTACAACTCATAAATGTTTTTATGTTGGCCAGATTGACCCAGGTAATTTGTAAGGGGAGTGAACAGTTTGTGTATTCTCAAAAGGGCCGGTCCACTTTTGTCTTTCATATATCATGCTGTTTTGAGACATTGTTTGATTTGTCTGACCTCGTTTAGCGTATCAGTGAAATAAATTGTTGACTAAATCTTTATGTTTTTCATTTATTAAACTTATTAATGGTTCCTCAATCTGAAGCTAATTCTCATCATGGACTTTTTATACCCTAGGAATTATAGGAAGTCATCTAGTTTTGTGTTATCTTAGTTCGAGACCACTATTATATGACTCATCACACTTGTAGTTAAAACCATACTCTGTTCTATTGGTCAATACAGCAAAAGTCACAATCAAGTCCATGCATTCACATTTGGTCTGCATTTTTAAAAATAATATTTAATGATATCTCATTTCGCTAACCAAACTGAATTAGATGGAACGGGATTCGAACCCGCAACTTTTTGACTAAAGTCAATTCAGTTAACTGACTTACCACCCAGGCGTGACAGGTCAATTGTCTAGCACATTCTGTTTTATGTAGAATCTTCTCCCATCTAATAATGACGCAATATGAGTTGGATAAATTTAGATATCTATAAAGGTGTAATTATTTTTCGGCTGTTTGAAAATCGATCAGTGTTGTATTCTCTTAATTTTCTAGACTGAATTGAGTACCTAAAAGTTTTAATGCTCAGCGAATTACACTTAAAACACTGTATTAAAATTTCAATTTAAGAACGTATTGCGCCAAGAAGTTATTCCCTTATTTTTCTTATTGTAGACTTTTTAAAATAGTTTGCACAACATTTATCCGCTCATTCTATGAAATAAATAATCTAATGGTTACAACATTCACGCTATTAGAGTTAGGTTACAGGTTCGAACTCTTGAAAATTACCTACTTCAGTTTAGTGTAGGTACCAGGTAATGCTTGCACTAGCTCATGTACTTGCATTGCACTTCAAAGTAGAGTACATAAATCTGGTATATGAGTAGTTAGACTGTGTGTGTGTGTGTGCACACATTCAATCGACATTTTCAAATTTAAGTCTTTCAAGTTTTGTTTTATTTTATCTGTCCAATTTTCCCAATTTCCATATAGACATTTACTTTGTGCTGATACATCACAAGAACGTGATGCTTGGATTACATGGTTAAATGGTTGTATAGAATCTTTGAAAGATTGGATGCCAGGACATTTCAATTGTTTATCTCGTTATGATGCTAAATTAGAATTTAATCAACCAGTATCATCTCAACTGGGTGCTTTGTTAATTCACGGTTTACCATCACAATCATCATCGTCATCTTCACCGACATTAACCAAATAAACATTATGTGACAATAATACATGAATTTAAAAGTGCTATCACCACATGTGCTATTTTTTTCTCTCTTTTTTTTCTCTCCTCATTAATCTATTGTATTGTACACGCAAAGTTGATTGTTTCAATACATCATTTTTATTCTCTAAATTTATTTCAACAAAAAGTTCCTAATATACTTAATGTACTCTCTCTTTTATTTCAAGTACATACCCCATTTTAAATTGATTTCTCTTTGTATATACACAAATCTGTCTATTCGTTACTTCTCTTCCTGATTTACATTGTCAACAGTAATGAAAGTAGTTTGATTAAACTATTGTTTAAAAGATAGTCTTCTTTTTTTTACTTCTCTTTGTTCATTATTAGCGCTTCATTTCATCTTGCCTATTTTCTCTATATAACATTCATTTCTTTAACATTTCTATGTTATGTCTTGTTTTTATTGACAAATATATACAATAATATAGTATGGTGTTATTCTTCTTCTTCTTCTTCAATATAAATAATTTATAGACATGTCCAATGAAAATGCGAACTGAACTACTAGATTTGTTAGTTATGAATAGAGTTGAACAAACAATCTGTTAAATTGCATGCAAACATCAACTTTCCTGTATCAATGTAATTTTGATAGTCCCTCTGTACTTAAGTACTATTAATCTGTGAATTTTGTCAACAAAAAAAAGAACGAAATGTACCAGTTATAATTGTTCGTGAGTAATTTCAGGCAATTGAGAAACCTAACTTCTGAGATCTCTCAAGGATGTTTTAAACAATCGAAGTCGTATTGTAATGCATTCAATTTTGCAATGAATGTTCTTGTGATCTCAGTTCGCGTATTTATTGGACAAATAGTTTTTTTTTGGGAAACATTTTGTTTGTTGTTTGATTTCATAATTGTTGTCAATCAACAAATGAATAGTTTTTCAAAATTTGTTCACTGAAAACAAGTTCATATTCAGTTCTTTGATCCGATTGTCACCATCTTTTATTAACCGTAAACTTACATAATGGTTCTTGATGTAATACTTGCAGTCCAATCGTCTTTTGGAATATAGCATATGCATAATCCATATTACTCATTTTTCACTGTCACTTTGAGCCAAAACTAGAATGACTACATTCATAACTGAGGTAGCATTGGCCCAAACTGATCTCCACAGAGCGCCTGACAAACCCAAGGATTGTGTTTTCACTATTGAATAGATTCAAGATGTATTCTCGAAACGTAGGAGAATTTGTAGTTGTTGGTTATTTAGTTACTCAGTTCCTGAATTTCTATTGAGAAGCCATGACCAGTGTAGTCCATGTTGAGTGTGAAGCAATTACGTTAAAAATGTAAATTATTGGATACTCGCTCAGCGATCTAAGGGTCAAGTGCTCGCTGCGAAGTCCGAGAGTTCAGGGTTCGATTCCGAATTGGCTTTGTGGGTTAGGACTGTTAATGAGTCATATCGTACGACCTAATAACTCCAGTGTTTTCTGATTTTCCATAGTTTACCAACCAAGTTCGTTGCCTGGTTTAAACTAAAAGACTCAACAACAGCCTTCATAAACCCTTCAAACAAGTAGATGTTTTGTTATTTATGGTACCAAGCAGCTTGAGAGGAAGGTATGTTTTAACGGTATCCGGAGATATGTTTTGCATCTCCATCTAGCTGTTAGAATGCATTAAATCATACAAAAATTAAATTTTGAACTTTCTTTCCTTACTGCATGCGAATAATCCGACAAGATTTCTTTTTGAATAGATTTTACAATACTGGTAATTGGTCACTGCCGCGCTAATAAAAGTTGAAAATGAATAACGGTAAATTTAGTTTACTGAGTAGTTTTTCATCACAAACTGATTTTAGCTAGACAATGCCGGGAACTATCGTGCCAATGGAAATCTGTTATATGTAGTTAACATATAATTGTGTATATTACAGCTTAGTGTACAAGTCTATAGATAGATGGTAATCAATTACATTATTCACCAATTTGTCCTAATAACAAAATGTATATAGTATAGATAAATAAAGTTGCAGTTAACTAAACACATAATATTCAGTATATGTATATACATTTAGACATAATTACTTCATAACATTACTGAAATAGATGTAAGTGACAGGATTTGTAATTTTGTTCACATTACAACTAATCTTTCAATCTCAACACTGCAAATAACATTTGGTTGACAGAACTATTGGCTTAATGATTTATTTTATGAATCCAAGTAGTTAACTTAGTATACAAGATATTCAACTAAATAAACATAATCTTGTTAATTGTTAAATAACAGAAGATCAATAAAATAATGAGTACAAGGTGACAGTTACACTATTTCCTGTCTAAAATATCATTTTCCTATAATGCACTTCACTCGAATTTATGAATATACGAATAAGAATAAGCTGGAGATAAAAAGTGTATCCCAAGAGAGGCCGAACTTAAAGCATAAAGTTTCTTTAAAACGTTATAGGGTAACATTGCATCTACTGGGTCTGTTCACCAGGTCTAATTAGTAGAAAAATCATAAGTCAACATTGTCAGGTTTCCCTTGCTTTTCTCATGCAACCATTGGTGGTCTATCTTCCTAAAATTAGGTAGTGATCTTTCACTTCTACCCGTTGTAACAGTGTATGGATACTTACTATATTTAGGTCAGTTAGTCGCAACGTAGAACCTGGTATGTATGTACAACGCTTCAAGTTTCTGTATTCGATTAGCACAGAGATACGAAAATGTTGGGGCGTATCCCAGAGTAGTAGAGACAGTAACAGTATCACTGATAGTAGAAAAGATCACCTGTCGAATATAAGATTCAAGAAAATATATTAGTGAAATAAAAACATGAGAAATCCAGAAGTTTAGAATATGAAAGAGAAGACAGAGAATGGATGCACCCGCATCATTGTAGACCATTTCGAGCCATGTTACCCAAAGTCTCTAAACTCTGGTTACGATAATTACATGGATCACAATCAAGTAATCTACACCTATTAACATAACTGAATTCAATATTCAATGTCTTTATGGACTGATACCAGGTCTCGATATGGCGTCTCTTATCTTCCTCGCAACCTACGACTACACCAGACAGTGCTTGAGTGTACGTAACACATGTCCAGGCCACCTCATTTGATGAAGATTTACTACCTCATCAATCGATTTAGCAACGTTACCTAGTAAAGTATCCTATTTGGAACCTCGACATTACTGACTCGTAGTTCCAAAATACACGAGTGATGCTTGAAGACACCTATGATCAAATACTAGTAACGTGCGAATATCTACTATTCTTGGGGGAGGGAAGAATATTGGATACTGACAAAGTAGAACGTAGCGAATCATTGTGCAGTAGACTCGTCGTTTGGTCGGCGGATTGATATCTCACCTATGCCAAAATGACACAAGTTGACAAAAATCACTCGAGTCTTATGGACCCATGGCGCTAACGCAAGTTAACCCTAAATCAACATTTTGAGTGATGAGGTATACAATTACATTCCGATGATTCTTGCATTGTTTGTTAAAGTGGTTAGAAGACTCTGCATATGGGTGTTGGATCATTATTTGTCTTAAAAATAGATTTTTGTAAGTTGTACCGGTTCAAATAGATTCTCGTTTTGTGTTCACTTGTACTTGCTTCAGAAGGAATACTCAAAGTTATAGCAAGTCACTTGAACTCATTGATTTAAAAGTCACGTGCCTATAATTGAGGTCTTGACTACACGTTAATTATAATGATACAAATGTCTTATATTTCATATGTTCAATGATTTCTCAGTTATCAATGTGTGACTACAATAAACCTCAAACAGTTATTTTTTCTTACTATAAAACCCCAACTGAATTTATTTGACTTTCAGGTATTCACTATTACATCAGAATTTATCATTTTTATTTTCATCTATTTCAGTGTATTAAATGATCAATGTTTTTCTAGATTATCTGTCAATCTTCAACATCATCATCGAGTTTGATTCAATGTGAATACTTGAGAATAATAATGTCTCAATTATATTTGAACTCCTCATCTTCTTCGACATTATCATTGTATTGTTCTATCTATGGATTTGTACAATGTATTAGTCGAAAATTTCTTATTAAAAATAAATATACTATATTCATTAAAATCACTTCAAATTCAGATTGTTTTTGTCATTCTATATATAATGTAATTATTCAATGGAATGTAAAAGACCATGATGATGATGATGATGATAATACAATGATTGAAGAGAAATGTTTACAATTTTTACATCATTGTCCAATAAGATGTTGGATTTCTATACATAATTTAAAAGAAAGTCGAATATATTATAAACAGGTAAACAGTTTTCTAATGGATTTATCCAATATAATTAATTTTTTGGTTTTATGTTTATTCGCCCCCCTTCCGAATACCCTGGTACGGCCGAGAGTTGAGAGAGTCAGCTCTCTGTTATATTTGGTCGTCGCTGATTGTTGTGCCGGAAAACGCTGATCACTTATACTCGAAACGAGGGACCTTGGCAATTCCCACAATGCGAAAGTAAGAACACAAGACTGGTATAAGTGAATATTTATTAGCCGCAAAACACTATGACGACGACGAATCAATATCGTCTAAAATACACTGGTTTATATATTGATCGTACACCCATTTTGATTATTAATTAGGATTTAATCACATACTCAGTTATAACAAATCACTTACTGAGCATAGGTCATGTCAACTGAATACAAGAATATCGTATATGTATACAGAAGAAAATATCATACTGGGAAAACAAACCAAATACTACACTGAATGATCCTCATGTTGAATCAAAACGGATGTTGAATGTTGAATAAAACTCATAATGAGTAATTCAATGGAAAATTGACTTTTTTTTCCATCATCTCTCTCTCTCTCTAAATCCTTTGACATGGCCACGTGCATGCAACCACTGCCACGAAAGTCCTACTCGCTGCCTTCTCATGGTGGCGGTTGTTGTTTACGAAATTGAGAGGAAGCAAAGCGAATGTTTAGCGATTTAACGGTTGGTAGATATGGAGGGTTCACCTAGTTGAGCTGGAAAACCCTGATTCCAAACCAGTATTGTACATGGACTCCAGTATTTTAAGGAAACAAATGGCATATGAACCTATTGTTTATAATTTATGGATGACCTTTAAGCGACGCTAGTGTCAAAGAATTACTTACGGGAAATCTACTCAGGAAGTTTCTGTTTCTTAAAACTGAAAATGTGAAACTGTGTGATATTATAATATGAACATTCAATCCATACTGATTAGGCCATCATTTCACTCTTGAATTTGACTGCTTAAGCTTGTAGCGTAGCGTCGAGTTGCGGTTGACTATGATTAACATTACAGGAAGACTGCGTGCCAGTTAACCGATAAGATTATACAGAAGGCAGTTGATGGCTGTAGTCGAGATGTATTTGCTGGTGATCTCGTAGTATCTAAAGGATACCGAGATCGTGCCAGGTTACAAGTGTGGTTACTGAGCGTAACATGAATTCGTGCAAGGTCACAATCAACGAAAGAATGTATGTATTTTGGTACAGATAAACAAACAAGTACAGTAAAACAATCACTGGTACAATTGGTTATAACAATAATTGTTTCCATTAAATCAATCGCGTTCTCTTGATAAAAGTAGGTTACTACAAGCTTTTACAAACGAATACCATTTCATACAATAAATTTGAGTCTTATTTTATACTGTATAGAAGTTGATTCTCACAGTCTTATATAATCCGTTTATTAAATCTTTTCGCTGATTTTATATTTTTTTGTTGTTGTTATTTTTACTTCTTATAGAATCGAGAAAGTAAAGTATGGCTTTTTATACCAGATCAAACATATATTGAATCATTACCTCGTTCTAGAATACCTTCAAACTGTATTCATGAATGTTGTTTGTCACAGTCATTCTCACCTACTACTTCTTCTCCATTACCATCAAGATCATTTCCTGTAGGGTTAATTCCTTCCATAGAATTATCTCTTATCTCTAGTCATTGTAATGGGATTTTTTTGGAATTCGAACGAACTAATCATCATCATCATTATCCAAAATGTAACCAACATTATTTATTATTAAATATTAATAAAATTATTCAATCCGTTGATAAGTTATTATATCGACAAAATATTAAACTATTTAATGTTTGGTCATTTTTCATTGATACTAATCATGATAATAACAAAACACATTTCTATGCTCTACTTATTCCAGGCATCTATTCATCCTCCTCCTCCTCCTCCTCATCATCATCATCATCAACCATAGATATAGACAATAATAAATTATCTACTATTTATTCCAAGCAAACTATTCATTGTCAAAGTGATTGTTTTCATTTTAATGAACAATTGAATAAAAAGAAATTTTCATTATTATTACATGATTTAAATTATTTATTTAATTTTTGTTTAGCTTATCAAATCAATAGTTTACAATACAAGAAAGAAGTTATACATTATAAAGTATGTTTAATGGATATGTCACTTAATTTCATGAATTAATTGAAGTTAAACATTAACATCATTAGATGACGGCTGGCTCAGTGGTCTAGTGATTAAGTGCTCGCACATGAGACTGATAGATCTTGGGTTTTAATTTCGTGAGATGGAATCGTAGATGCTCATTGTTGAGGAGTCTCACAGTAGGATGAAATGGCCCTCCAATATTTCCAAGTTTTCCATGGTTGTCTAGTTTCAAATTGACTCATGATCTCAACTATTAAAAATCATTAAAATTGTTGTGCTTTTTTTATTTGAAATGTTTTATTATAATCAAATATGATTGATAAGGTTAGGAATCTATAGTGACTGAGGTAACTAAGATATGTGTTACGCTTTTTTAACTATCATCTATCTCATCGTGTAATGTTGGCTGGAGTAGATGTAGTCGGAAGAAACTTTGGGTCAACTAAATGGAGTCAGTCAGTAACGTAGAACTTCGTACGTACGTACATCAGTTCGAGTTGCCATATCACATTAGCACAGCGATGCAGTTATCGATTCAAATCCCGTAGTGGTAGAGGTATTAAGAGTATAAGCAGCAATCGGAAAGATTAGTGTTTGGAGATGTTACTTAAAGAGTAACATAATACAGTGAAATAAACTTGGGAAGAGAAAAAAAAGAGACAAGGGGGAATCAGGAGATCAAAATTTGGGAGAATACAAAGAGTGGATGCACCTGCGCCATTGCAAACGATTTTGAGCCATGTCATTCAAGGTCTCTAACCATCGGTTGCTATCATCTCGCGGATCCCAACCAGGTAGTCTACATCTACCGACATGACTCAGTCCACTTGTCAGTGACTTCATGGACTTGTGCCATGTTTTGCTCTGGCAACTAAATGAAGACATCAAATCAGTTCATAAAATCTTTGATATTAACTGTAATGTAAGATGTAGGCTATCTGGTTAAGTTTATTATTATTATTATTATTGTCAGTAATTGAAGACGTTGCTTAACCTAGCTCGGAATCGATTACAATCGCGCTGGATACCTTCACTTTTTATTTTGTTGTAGATCTTGAGTCTCAATACTCCTTTATACATACTTTTTTCATTTTATCTTTTCGAACTATATACTCAATGTTCAATCTTTCTCATGATTATGTCTACTGGATTATTTCAATTTTTTTGCTATTCATCTTTTTCAATTCGTCTCATTGTGACAATATAGTATTAAGAACTTATGTTAATGCACATTTGTGATAGGCACTTCTTTATGAGAGTTACTGATGGCTTGTCTATATGACAAGAAACTTGTAGTTTGAATTTAGATACACTGAATAACATAAACTCATTTTATCTTTTTTTAACTTGGCTTAACTCAATAAATTAATATTGTTCTAAAGAGTTTATTAGTCGAGAGTTGGAAAGAATAAATTAGACAGACAGTTATAACGTAATATATATGATATCCTTGAAAGTAGGGCCAAAATATGGCATATTTAAAGACAACCAATCAATGGGAAAGAAGTAGGCGGTTTTTTCTTAGGAGGTGGCGGGGAGATCTCATCATCTCCAACTGATACTATTCGCCTGTGCAAATTGAAGAAAGGTGAGTAGAGTTTCAATCTGTGTACTAAACCACTGTGTTTCAATTATAGTGTTTGTTTTGTATGGGTGTTGGAGATGTTAAATTTTCAATAAAACACCTACTTACTAGTTACTTTATTTTATAAACTTGAATTCTCCAATTTTTTGAATCAAATCTCTTCCATGGGAGCCACTCCTCGCTTTTACTGCATTTTATGATGCTGCTTTTTGCTAGTTCATGAATGTTCTCTTAGTATGCTAAATTTCTGTTGCATTTTCAATGTAATTATGTGTATATATTTATAGCAAGTGTTGATTGCCTGAATCGATCTTCTATAGTCTATAATGATAATTACTTCATTGTCACAAATGTCCTCATTTGGAGTATAGTTGAGCCTAGGAGTTATTATTCCTAGTTGTAGATACATCAATAAAATGTATTACATTCATGATTTCGCACTGATGTGACTCCATCCGAACACCTTAAGCTGAATCCGAGAAACTAGATTTATTATCTAAAGAGAAAGATGATATATAGGGTCAGTCAGAAATTGACTAGATGATAGGTGCATGTGATTGATCAAGAAATGGCTTTCATTTTTTAGGAATGAAACATATAACAATGGCGGCCTAATTTTCCAAGGAACATATATATATGAATAAGTACACATATGTTTGATTCGGTTTAGAAAATAAACTCCGTTCCTCACTCTTAGTATTTTAACTCCATTAGCTGGTTGGTCTTGTTTATCAAGAGATTGTGTTTCAGTATCAAATCTTAGAACAACACATAATTACTATGTTTACACTTTTAACATTATAATATATAAAAATGTGTTATGAAGAAGTTTATATTTAGGCCAAGTTTACTACTGATATCAACTACTTATAATTGTTGGTTAATCTGCATTTTCTAGTGATTGTGTGTTTTCTTAGTTAATTTTTTTCAATTTCGATTATATCAATGTAATTCTGAACAAAACCATCACTATGTATATCATATAGAATTGAAATCGGTGATACAGATAACATTAGTATCAGAAGGGGTTTTGTGAAGATTTTAGAAATTTCACTGATTGAAATCATGAGTCAATTTAAGCTAGACCACCATGGAAAACCTGGAAGCACTGGACGGCTGTTTCGTCCTGGTATGGGACTGACTACAAGAGATACGGAGTTTTAGTGAGAAGCCGTTACCAGTGGAGTTCAACCAGGTCTGTTGTGAGATAGTAACTCACTGAAGACAATGGTGTACGGTAGCGCAACTATGTGGATTGGTTGAAGTTAGACATTAACACCGTTGGATGCCGGCTCAGCGGTTTAGTTGATTGAGCGCCTGGCGCAAAACCGATAGGTCCTGGGTTCGAATCTGTCGGGGTGCGGGGTCGTGGATGCACACTGCTGAGGAGTCCCACACTAGGACGAAACGGCCGTCCAATGCTCCCAGGTTTTCCATGGTTGTCTAGCTTCAAATGACGCATGATTTCAGCCAATAAGATAACATTAGTAACAATGAGTGATGCTGTATTCTCTATGCTATTTAATAGATACTTTGTGCTAAATATAATCTATTCATGCGTTCTCATTATGTTCTCCTCTGAGCTACTGAGTGAAGATAATCACAAACTTGTTTATCTGGTATGATGCTTATTTCATTATACTACTTATTAATTTTGCAGTAAGTAACGCTAATACTGATAATATTCTGTTTAACAGTTATCCATGTACTTTATATAATTATTTCCTATTTCCAGGAGAATATATTAAGAAATCAAGACTGTACATTATCTGAATTATTTAAACATTTACTATCCAATTTGTTCATTCAATCAAGAAATATCAACTTCAAATCATATCAATATGCTGAAGATTTTATACAATTCCCATTCATATCCAACGTACAAGAAAATTATCAATCCTTCAATTTCATGAAAGATAATATCATTGATTTACACGATATTATTGTTAAGCTTCAATCTATTGACAAATCAAATGAATCGAACAATGATTCTGAAGAAATTTGTACATTTTCAACAACAGATCAGTGTTTTAAATGCATTTATTCCTCTTATATTACACAATTTATACCATCAAAATCATCGTCGTCATTGTCAACAACAACGAACTATTTATGGCATGTTCAAGTATGCAAAACGCTGTATGTCTTAAAAGTATTTCCTCAACTCAAAAGAAATTTAGTTCTTCGTCCATTAACTGGATTTTTTTGCTATTATCATTATTACAGTGAAATCAATTATTGAGCTCTGTTTCGTCCTATCATGGTACTCTTCGAGAGTACACACCCACGATCCGCCCAAATAGGATTCAAATCCAGGACCTTTGTGTTGTGACTTGTGACTGCTGATTATGGAGCAGCGTATTATCGATCGGATCAATGACACGTAAAACCGTACGATCAGCCTAGTGTTCTGATTGATCCCGCTCCCCTGTCTAACCCAGCCAGTTGAGTCCAGAATGCAAGTATCAGCATCTGAGATATGAATCGTCATATTTCAGACATACTCTTTATATACCAATCAAACGGACCACATCGTACCATAAAATAGAAAACAACATTTGTACAATATTTGACAAGTGAAATAAATATTGGCCAATAGGAAATGTTCATTTAAAGTCCAAGGACACCATTAGACTTAACAGGATAACTATTGGTATATTTTTCCGAATATCCCAACACTTTGGTCTCGTCCGTGAGCACAATCTCCAGACCATTTTAGCCGGGATTCAATTATTTATAAGTCTAACTCCAATTAATCCATAATATTGCGCGATCATCTTCCTTTTATCGGTAGATAATTTCCTCGCACTAGATGAGGTTTAGCTCCATTAGTCATGGCTCTTCATCAGAAACTTGGGTTTTCAGTGGTTGTCTAACTTAGATCAATTTGTGACTTCAGTGAAATCTAACAATCTACACAGCTCCACACTGATTATTATTAATATTACGTTTGAAGCTCCTAACTTCAATGGTTAAATATTCATGAATGATATTCTGTTCAAGGTTCTACGTTGTATATTATTGACTGAAAAGCTGACTTAAATCTAGGATATATGCACATTGATTGAAATTCCCACTCCACATACATATCTGCACAGCAAGATAAAATGGTCAAAACAAGTTGCACTGTAGTAGAAATACTAACATTATGATTGTAGAAGAAAGAATAAATTCGAGAGATAGAAAATATAAGATAAGTTTGAAACTTAAGATTTAAGTTAAGACAATACCATGACTGAATACATCTACACAAATATCTGATCGTAACAAGGAATAATTATTTTAATTGGAACTACATTTGATTACGAATAACTATCTAAATCGTCATTAGAAAGGGTTATATATGTATATGGGGAGAGAGAGAGGAGAAATCCACACTGGATATACATATTTCAACACAGATTGATCAGAATTTTTCTCTGATATCAACAACAAAATAACTAAACAAGTTGCCAATATTTTCACCGTCGAAACCACGAATCAATCTTAGCTAGATCACCATTGAAAACTTGAAATCACTAGATAGCCGTTTCGTTCTGTTCGACATCTCCTCAGCAGTGGGCATCCATTCCTGATCGTGATGTAAACATTCTATCCATAACTCAATCGATAATGCGTTATACATTTAAAGAGATTCAAAAAGATTCAAATACCAGTATAATGTACGTAAATCGCTAGGATACTTACTTACTTACTTACGCCTGTTACTCCCAATGGAGCATAGGCCGACGACCAGCATTCTCTTTTTCATGTCTATTTCCATTTCTCGGCGTAATGTGTTCTTTGGTCTTCCTCTTTTCCTTTGGCCTTGAGGATTCCATGTTAGGGCTTGTCTTGTGACGTAGTTCGGTGATTTCCTCAATGTGTGTCCTATCCACTTCCAGCGGTTCTTCCTGATTTATTCCTCTGCTAGGATCTGGTTTGTTCTCTACCACAGTACGTTGTTGCTAATAGTGTCCGGCCAACGGATCTGAAGTATTTTGCGTAGACAACTGTTAATAAACACCTGTATCTTCTGGATGATGGCTTTCGTAGTTCTCCAGGTTTCCGCCCCATACAGTAGAACTGTCTTGACATTTGTATTGAAAATCCTGACCTTGGTGTTGGTTGACAGTTGCTTTGAGTTCCAGATGTTCCTCAGTTGTAAATATGCTGCTCTTGCTTTGCCGATCCGTGCCTTCACATCTGCATCAGATCCACCATGTTCGTTAATGATACTGCCCAGATATATAAAGGTTTTTACATCTTCCAAATATTCTCCGTGAAGCGTGATTGGATTGGTGCATGCTGTGTTGTATCGGAGAACCTTGCTCTTTCCTTTGTGTATATTGAGACCTATTGCTGATGAGGCTGTTGCTACACTGGCTGTCTTCTCCTGCATTTGTTGTTGCGCTTGGGATAGAAGGGCCAGATCATCTGCGAAGTCCAGATCGTCCAACTGCATCCTAGATGTCCATTGTATCCCGTGCTTCCCTTCGGATGTTGACGTCTTCATGATCCAGTCGATCACCAGGTGAAAGAGAAAGGATGAGAGTAATCAACCTTGCCTAACACCGGTCTTCACTTGGAACGACTTTGTCAACTGTCCTCCATGCACGATTTTGCAGTGTGATCCATCATATGAACTCTGTATGGTATTGACTATCTTTTGAGGCACGCCGTAGTGTCGAAGAAGCTTCTATAGTGTTGTCCTGTCCACGCTATCAAATGCCTTTTCGTAGTCAATGAAGTTGATGTAGAGTGATGAATTCCATTCAATTGATTGTTCCACAATGATCCGTAGAGTTGCGGTTTGGTCTGTACACGATCTATCCTTACGGAATCCTGCCTGTTGGTCACGAAGTTGGGCGTCTACGCAGTCCTTCATCCTGTTTAACAATACCCTGTTGAAGATGTTTCCCGGTATTGAGAGAAGAGTGATGCCCCTGTAGTTATCACAGTTGCTGAGATCGCCTTTCTTCGGTCTTTTTATCAGAAGTCCTTCTTTCCAGTCTTTTGGTACTTGTTCCTCATCCCAAATCTTATTGAAGAGAATGTGGAGTATCCTTGCAGTTGCCGCTACGTCTGCTTTTAGTGCTTCTGCTGGAATGTTGTCTGATCCTGCTGCTTTGCCACTCTTGATTTGCCTGATGGCCATGCCGATTTCTTCAATTGTTGGTGGGTCAGCATTTACTGGGAGGTCCGTGGGTGCTGCTTCGATGTTGGATGGGTTCAGTGGAGCTGGTCGATTCAAGAGTTCTTTGAAGTGTTCTACCCACCTGTTTTGTTGCTCTTCAATGTTGGTGATTACCTAGCCTTCCTTGCTTTTCACTGGTCGTTCTGGTTTGCGACGATTTCCAGAGAGTTTCTTTGTTATGTCATACAGTTGTCTCATGTTCCCTTCTCTTGCAGCCTTTTCCGCCGTTGTTACTAAATCTTCCACATATTTACGTTTGTCGATTCTGATACTCCTCTTCACTTGTTTGTTTACTTCTGTGTATTCAGCTTGTGCTTTGGCTTTTTCTGCTCTTGTTCGACTGGTATTGATTGCTGCCTTCTTGTTCCTTCTTTCTTGAATCTTATCCAGTGTATCAACAGTGATCCATTCCTTGTGATGATGCTTCTTGTGACCCTGGACCTCATGACATGTTGAAGTGATTGCCTCTTTGATCCCCTTCCAGTTTCTTTCCACAGTAGTTCCTTCCCCATTGAGTGGATCATGAAAGGCCTGGAACTTGTTGCTGAGGTCTATCTTGAATTTGTTAGTATCCTGAAGAAAGGCCGTATTGAACTTTTGTGATATTGTCCGCCCCATTGTCCAGTGCTTCTTGAGTTTCAATTTCATCTTGGCGACCTCTCTTGAATCTCACGTCCTCTATAGTCTTCCTGAACGTTTTGTTGATGCAAATATAGTCGATTTGGTTTTGTGTAGAGTGATCCGGTGAAGTCCATGTGGTTTTGTGAATGCGTTTATGTGGGAATATGGTGTCACCTATGACCAGTTTATTGAAGGCACATAGGTTTGCGAATCTCTCACCATTTTCGTTTCTTTCTCCCAGTCCATGTCGTCCCATGATGTCTTCATATCCAGTGTTGTCCGTTCCAACCTTGGCGTTGAAATCTCCCATCAGAATGGTCAGGTCCTTTGTTTGGCACTTCTCGACGATTGACTGCAGCCTATTGTAGAATTGATCTTTAGCGTCTTCATTGTAATCGTTGGTAGGCGCATAGCATTGAATAATATTCATTGTAATGCCCTCCTTTTTTGTTTTGAACGAGGCTTTGATGATCCTTGGTCCATGAGATTCCCATCCTATAAGCGCATTTTGCGCTTGTTTGGACAGCATCAATGCAAATCCTTGTGTATGTGGGGCATTTTCTTCTTCATGGCCGGAGTATAACAGAAGCTCTCCTGAAGTTAGTCGTTGTTGTCCAACTTGCGTCCAATGTGTTTCACTGATGCCAAGTACCTCTAGGTTGTATCTTCTCATTTCTGCAGCAATTTGGAAGGCTCTCCCGGTGTCCCACATTGTACGAACATTCCATGTACCTAAATAAATGGTCGCTCTGGTTGTCAGAAGGGGCATCGGCCTCGTAACTTCCGGAGGAATTCGGCTTTCATCATGAGGCGTCATAGTTCTTCTAAATGAAGACCTTCTGACTCCCAGGGCAGAGGTTAAAAGGTTTGAATAATTTTTCCTGGTTAGCGTTTTTTAGCGAGTTAGTTTTCTACGGGATGGGGACGCTAACCCCATGCCCAACCCTCCTCCTCTATCCAGGCTTGGGACCGGCAGTAACCCCCGGAGGGACTCTAGGCGTAGTTAAATCGCTAGGATACGATTGTATTTAGCTAACGAGTCTTGAATAGGACGAAACGTGCCTTCTAGATTCTACTGTTAGGAACTGTCCATCTATTTCCAAATTACTTCATGCTATTTTTTCATTAGTATTCTGATTCATATATTTTCTTTACTGAAAGGACACGAGACTTAAAATTGATCTTTTCTTTTATTTCATTTGTGTATTATACAAATTAGCTTACAAATAAAATTACATCATAATAAGTTTCAACATTATCGTCGTTCATTCAAACGTTTAATTCCAATCTCATCAACCATGACTCAAACAACGTTTAAGAATCATTTAGAATCATCATTGTATGTGATTGGGAAAATTCTATGGAATAATACACATGGTTGTTTTTATTTACAAACTGTACATAAGAGTATTTTTAATCATTTCTGTAATGATAATAATGATGGTAAGAATAATAATAATAATGAAAAGGATAATACTCTTTCTGTTCCACTGATATTTAATATGAATACATCAGATGAAATCAAAGTATTATTTCTACCATCCGATCATAGTTTAATATTATTGAAGGATGTACAAGTATTGTATGATGAAGAGAGGTCAGCAGAAGTAATCACTTCTGAAAATTGGTTAGTCAAATATTTTTCATTCAAACAAATTATATTTCTAATTCATTTTGTACTGTTTGTTTGAGTCTTCTCATTGATGTTTATGACTGCAATTGATCAGTCTATTATTGGCAATATATGCATCCTGTGCGTATTGTTTCGATATTACCTTAAGTCATAAGCATTGTAAGCAAAGATTGACGGTGATTAACAGTGGAATCCAGGATGCGCGTTTCCTCTTATTTGGATGTACCTACATCCCATAGTTGATGTTCACTTCGGGACTCGAACCTAGTACCGTCGCCTAAAATGCCAGAACTCAGTGGCTAAGTGGATCACGCGATGACGTTTTAAGTGAACGGTACTGGGTTCAAGTTTGGGAGTGAACATCAATTGTGTGATGCAGGTATATCCAGCTGACGAGTCCCGAATAATATGAAATGCTCATCCTGAATTCGACTGTTAGACACCATCCATCTTTGCTTAAATTGTATTTCAGGTTTTAATTGAAATATAATATAATTGTCAATATTGATTAGAGACATTTGGCGGGAATTTCTGTTCAGTCTATATGTTTCCGTAGTTGGTACTCGTTCGCACAAGGTTTGTCTATGATCTTCAGGGAGAATTGATGCTTTTCATGGGATTCACTCAGTTCTATAGTGTGAGACTTTAAAACTGAGTGATTTTGATCATGATTTACTTTTTTTAGGACAAAGATATCTACATTGCTTGTTCACGAGGTAATAACCAATATTGTATCTGTCTAGTCTTCAATTCTCATTGAGTTCTATGGGGTAAGTTCATGAAATTATCCTACACCATGTATACATTCATACAAATCTGAAGCTCCATAGGTTCGATATTTATATAGGTGTAATACCACTAATAATTCCTAAACAGATAGAATATAGCTATTCTTATATTATCTATTATTATTATTATTATTATTATTATTATTATTATTATTATTATTATTATTATTATTATTATTATTTGAACACATAATTATTGGTACAAGGAGGCACCAAATACATATGAGCCACACAAATCTCATTTGATATGTGTGAGGGCTGTGATACTACCAAGGTGCTCAAACTGAAGCAGGAAGCCACACTCAGAACCTTCGACCTGAAAGTCTGATCCACACGGCAGTGGAGCATCGTAAGGAGATGCAGTCCCATTATAGCCGGTTACCAACGACTGGTTCATACATCATTTGTTCCCTCAGGATACTGGAGCCCGTGTGCACCATTGGTTTGGAATGAGGGTTTTCTAACTCCCCTTAGTGGACACGGAGGGTCCACCAACCCGGGTAAAGCGCCGGACATTAGCTTTTTGTCCTCTCAATTTCGTAAACAACACCCGTGGTACCAGAAAGCAATGAGTGGGACTTCCCTGGCAGAGGCTATATACGCGTGGCCATGAGAGAGCATTTGGAGAGGAAGAGCGGACTCTCCTCACCCTCGGTCGTACCAGGGCATTTGGGGGCTGGTCAAATAATAATTCTTGTTTGAAGATGATTCTTACCACACATTCCATCTCATTGCCAATTTTTTTTAATAACCTGAACAGGAACTGATATGGCTGGATTCAATGATGTAGAAACATATTGCTGATAGGTAAAGATGTATTTCACCACGTAAATCCTGAAATGTTTTTATGATTTCCAACAAATTTTTTTGCCGAGTTAATTTCAATGATTATCCATTAACAAATTTCACACTGTAAGTTGATGCTAAATGAAAGGTACGAAGTAAGAATAAAAGCTTCATTTCAAGATTTTACTGAAAACAAGCTTATATATGTATTTAAGCATGACCTTGGCCTTCTAGAAACTCCTGGAAATGCACTAGATATGGCAACAAAATAAGTAATTGATCAATCAAAATGTGATACAATGCTTAATTTTTTTGAACGCTTCTGATAACTTTCCATTTGATGCTGGTTGGACGAAACGTTTTCAGTCTTTTCTGAGTGTCTAAAGACTTTGTCGAGAAATTTTTGAAAGCTGTCAACAATAACTCTCTTATTCCTCGTTTACTAAAATTGCTCTCTGAAACTCTGTTAATTCTTTTCGTCATCTCCATCCACCACTAAATACAAAAATCCTGGTGGCTAGACTTGTAAAGTGCTCAACTTTCAACAGATCGATTTCAAGTTGAAACTTCACGTCAATTCAATGCAAGCTTGATTGAGATCCAATTGATTACCCCAAAATGCAAAACGTTGCTTCAGGGTTAACTTGCGTCAGCGCCTCAATTAATTATACAGAGTAAAGTAATTGAGCGTATCGACCGATTTACAGATCATGGTAGACTCATCAGTTCTAATATGGCACTGTCTGACGAAATATCGACATGGATTCATAAGACTCGACTGGTTTTGTCAACTTGTGTTTACTGCACAATAGTTCGCTCCGTTATACTTTGTTGTTAACATCATGAGTTGATCTGAGTTAGACAACGATTGAGAACCTGGAAGCGCTAGACTCCTGTTTCGTTTTAGTATGGGACTCCTCAAGTGTCCATTCAAGATTCCACACTTTGTAATCGGACCCAGGACTTTTGACCTCGAGCGCGAACGTTTAGCCTCTAGACCACCACACCGTTAGGTGCTAGCTCAGTTGTCTAGAAGTTGAGCTTTCGCGCACGGAACTGAGTGTTCTGGGTGTGTGGTCGTCGATGCAAACTGCTGAGGTTTTGCGTACTAGAACGAAATGGACGTTCAGTGATTCCAAGTTCTTAATCGTGGTCCAACTTGGATCGGTTCATGATTTCTATGAAAGATAACTTTAATGTTAATGACATATGAGCAAACTACAGTTTTATTTGAATAATTATTTACAATTTCAGTGCTGATATGCCATTTCATTCAACTGATTCAGTATCGTCTATATCCAGAATGTATATTTATGCAAAACAAATCATTCCATTTCAAGTAAATTATTTATCTGAAAGTATAATGAATGATTATGGTAAAATACGGGAACAACAACAGTCTTGTACAATTGTTCTTGTCAATCTAGGTCCATTATCCTGTTGTTCTCCTGAAGTTTCTGTCGATCCTAATGAACATTCTCCCTCTTCGAATAAACTATTATGGTCCTATGTGTTTGTTGGAAAATTCATAGGAAATAATACTGTTGCAATCGTTAATGCTGATACTGCTACTTTTAATAATGGTAGTAGTGTCGATTCAAATTTGATGTATTTATCATTGACTGGTGATTTAGCTTATCGATGGTATTATAATTTTCAAATTGGATATCATTACCAACTTAGTTGGGTAAATATTGACAGTTCAACATCATTTAATGATGATCAATCACCTCTTCGACAATTAATTAGTGTTTCGATTTTAAACAACTCAATTCCTATGAATAAAGAGAATCTTTCCTTTGTTAATGTTGCCAATTTAAATGATGTTATGCATGAACGATCCAATTATCCAATTGGTTGTTTGCTCAACTTTGAAGCAGTCATTTTATTTAAACAATATTGTTCATTGAGTAGTGATTGTATATTATGGGTGACAACTTGTAGTAAATTGCCGAAAACACTATCTAGTTTCAATAATATTGACGTAACCACTATATACAAGGTGAATCTATGCAGTAAGACTAAATCAGTGAATAATCTTGACCTTGTATCATTGTTCACAACGTCTAATCAAATGATATTATATTGTAGATTTATTAATTTCTCACTTTCTGCGATCACTCCAAGGTCATCATCAGTGGCTAATTTACACCTTAATTATACTGATTTATCACGCATCATAATCGTGAATCAGACGAATGAGGATTCAATGTTGAATAAAATTAGTACACAGTTGTCAGATAGCTTGACGATCTCATTAGATAATGAATATGACAATAGTTTAATTGTAACCAAAGAACCAAAATTATTAATAAGTAATAATTATGATTGGATTGGCGGATCCATTTCCACAGGATATTCAAATGTAGAAGGCGATTTGTTGAAAGAGCGCATCAATGTACAGGCTACAATTACTCGATGTTTGGAATTCCAAATTTATCGTTTATCTAACACCGCCAGTGATGATCGTAAGTGGAAGACGTGTTTGTTTTTTTAGATGGTTTCTTTGGTTAATTGTTGCTAGATGGATCTCAGATTGTCTAGTTTCCTTATTTTTGTTAATACATGATAGCTCTGATGCTGTATAAGGATGTCTTCTACAACGGTTTTCTAATTCATTTGTTCCTATTGACACTTTAGTGACATCTGTTTAGTTGTTCTCGTTTTCAGTCTGGTATGTTTATGATTGTGTTTCTGTATGAATATAATTATACTACAATTTTGACGTCTTTGGATATCAAGCTTCTTGGCTAATTCCTGAATTCTTTTCTCCATCGCCTTGAGGATGGTTGTCAAAGTGTTGCGCATGAATCATCCGCCCCACCTAGTTCGCTTAGATTCTATGTTGTATGAAAAGAATCTTTTAATCATTTGTAATAACAAACAACAATTTTTCGGGTGTCAAACACAGTACAGTTCTTCCAGCGTTTTGTCAGTGATCGCGTTAGTGTCTGAAAACGTAACATAAATATCCAGTTGACGCAATGTTGTTTTTTATGAAGACAAATAGAACGAAGAAATCATAAACACCGACAGCTACTTTTGGGACAGTATCTTGGTTAATTCGAATAAACTGTATAACAGTCCCAGTTAAATCATTTTCTCCCTATCCACTTACCTATCAGGTCATCATAGTTTAGTGATGGGATAGTTTTGTTCTCTTTTCCCTTAAGGCCGTTCTAGTCATTAATCGAACTCATGCGTTGGAAATCTCAAGGTCGTTCTCAGAAATCTATCGTGTCAAAGCTGGATTAGCGAACGGACAGATTTAGGACGTAACAATAACTGTAACAGTTAGGTTGCATTCAGTATGTTGAAAACTACTTTATTTTCACAGTTCAATAATAAATACTTTATCTGGATCCTGTTTGTGAAATTACTGCGCCACTCACCCGAACATTGATCGACTCTTACCTGATTTTCACTTTCGATTTTAGAAAATGACGATTTTGCTAATCTAGGCATTTGTATACGATTTGTAATCACTGATGGTAGCGGCAGTGCATTGGTACAATTGGGTCATCCGTTTGTCATATCGTCCTTATCATCAAGTGGTGTTCCTTGTCAAATCCTGTCGAATAATGATTCATCCTCAACAAATCCTAAAGATAATTTAGAATTAGCACGTCTTTTATTAGGATTGAATTGTTTAATTTGGAAACGATTATGTTGTCAATGGAAACGTTTATTAGATCAAGGCGTTGATTTATCATTCAATTTTTATGAATCTACAAATGATAATACAACTTCTGAATATAACACCTCTTCATTATCTTCTTCATCCTCTACATCATTTTCATCTGAAGTCACTTCAAATAAAAAATATAACTTGATACCAATTAAATTAGCATTGAAAACTTATTTGAATTCACCGACATTTTTAAGAAATTGTCGATTCACATTGAAATACAGAACTAAGAATATTCCACATTGTCATCGATCTACCACAACATCAACCACGTCTTTATCGAATTCTGCCGATCATTGGCGATTGAAACAGATTAATTTAAAAGATAGTGATAATTCTCATGATAATCACCTTTGTCAACAACAATCCGTTTACTTTGTTCTACCTCCATATAGATTGTACACTTTATTAAATGTTACCTCTCATAATGATGATTTCAATGAATTATGAATGATGGTTTGTGTTTTAATAGAACCTTTTTTTATTTTTAAAGTGTTTTCAACATATGACGGTTTATTTCTGGGAAGTGGTTAGATAATTAAACATAGTCTGACAAATATATACTCTAACTGAACTGTTAGAACTATTAATTATAAATATGATTAGTAGTCGAGCAACTAATCACATTGTACTTAAGTGTCTGTTATTCTTGTTTTGGATTAGTTTGATCCATTTTCTTTCAAACAATACTCATTGTTTAGAGTTTTGACTCTTATAGTTTGTGTAACAACTACACAAATTAAACTAGTCTTCTTAGTTCGTGAGTATGTTTTGAAAAAAATTTATATATTTTGATCAGTATGGGGATTTGTGGAGATCAAGTGGAGTCCAATCCGTGTTGGGTCTGAGGCAGTTATCCACCTCAGACAATCAATGAATGGTTGCACATAATCATGGATTGATTTAAGTTAGACATTCAAACTACTGGATGCCAGCTCAGTGATCTAGAGGTTAAGCATTCTCACGTGAGACCGAAGGTCCTGTGTTCGAGACCCACGTTCGAGGTTGGAGGTTGACACTGATGAGGAGTATCCTAATGGAACAGAACGGCCTTCCAGTGTTCTCAGGTTTTCAATGGTGGTCTAACTTAGATCGACTCGTGAATTCATCTGTTATATATTTTAATTGTCGCACTAGTTCACCACCTGTACTCATTTGATTTTAGGTCATTTTGGAACCCATTTAAGGTAATAAATTAGTAATTTTCAATTGTAACATTTCACGTGGAAAACTTCACCGAAGTTAAGGGATTCAAGATGATCCAGATACATATATATTTTTTTAAAAGGAAAAGGAGCACTGACTAACAAAAGCAAAAATAAAACAAAAATAAGCAAGATTAAACCGAACACCATGGCGTAATCTCATTACTTCTAGGTTATTTGTAAGAAATAGAAGATATGACGATTGAAATACAAGAGAGAGTAAAGTATGAGAATAGTGTCAACGACTGATGAATATAAAGCCAAGTATGAAATATATGTGGGGAAGGGAGGATATAGCAGATGAGATAGATATGACTTGTGGGATCCAACAAATACACACTAGATTTAGGTATGTAATTTAAAACTAAACGGAATGCACTCATTAAGAAATCAAAATTACAAAGATTAGTTTAGAGAAAGATTGTTTTTTCGGAGAATTCATTTTCAAGGCGTACAACCGCAGATATTTTGTTTCTCAGGATGATATTCGGTAATTTGCTCATTATTGTTACTATGATGATGATGATGATAAACGTTGAGTGATATGATAAAATGAAGTGCCGACGTTGAGATGAACCATGATTAGAAAGAGAGTGCAACGAAAATGAAATATATTGGTTTAGGGGTAGAAGTTAAATAGAGAAAAATAGGTGGAAAGTGATAGAGATGGTAAATGTATTCAGAAAATGTTCGATTATAGAGCTTCTTTTTGATATGTTCGTGTTTCTTCTTAGCCAAATCCAATAATGTCTTCAAATTTTGTTGGGTAGAATCCTTATTGATCGACCTATACAACTGGCTCAGCAACAGTAGGTGAAGTAGTTAACTGATGTTAAATTGGTCTCTTAATTGTTCCTGAATATCAACTGGTTGAAAATTACTAATTGGAGGGTTTCTGTAAAGAAGATTATTTTGAGAGATAGCCAGAAATCACTTGTCAACTTTGAAATCGATGTTCTTATACAGAATTTTGTTTAGTGTGCACTCTGATTAGTTTGAATTTTATATTTTTGTCGACAGACCATGATGGAAATGACTGTGAATGATATCACTACTGATAGTTCGCAAATATACTTACCAAGCATATATTTTGACAAGTGAGATGATAATCGAATGACGTACTTGTGAAATGTTGGAGTTCTCGAATTGTTGTTATGGTAATTGTAATGATAGTATTAGTGATAATATTAGTATTATTACTGGTGGTGGTAGTGTTGTAGGATGGTGTTGTAGTAGTGAAAATAGAACGGTTTTATGGTTGTCGATGATGTGGGTAGATATCGACAAAAAAAGTCAATTCTATATTAATACCAGATGATAGTAACTAGGAGGTCACCATAATTGATGCAAGATATACTTGTGAATTCCGTATCATTTATAGAATAAACATAATAGGTCATTACTGTTGATTCTACTATTCCGTTTGTCTCTCAATTTAACAATATAATCCTATTGATACTAATCATTAGGAAAGTGTATTTTTCGTGGAGGCCCGTTAATTTTGTCGTCATTTAGATCGGACGATGTTTGTCAAAGAGCTCTCCACTTTAGTGGCCCGAGATCTGACTCCAATTAGATAGTAATGAATGTTGGTTGACTCCTATCCTCGTATATAGTCATCGACTTAAATCGCGTTAGTCAATAACGGAATTAAAGAAGTCGAATAACGAGAATGGACTCGTGAATACATATATTTTGTATATAAAGCGAATGAAATAAAGAGAAGAGAAACGACGCGGAGTGGAGATGGCGGGTAAGCCAACTCCCATTTTACCAAATGTTAATCAATATTTATAGTTACACAAAAGTAAGTTACAGACATGTGATGAGTAATGGGATAAGAAATGTACACACACCTACGTGCTCATATAAAAACAGTCAAGATTGATAAGCGAATAATTAACAAGGTCAGAATGTGACTCAAGTAGGATGAATAGATTAGGCTGCTAGAAAGCTAGAATAAGATATATGGGCTTAACATAATAACCGACACAACATATTGCTGTATAATAAGGCACATTTTGCATTTCGACATATTAGTAACAATGCATTTAGTCTCTCTTTATCTCCAAAGCATTTGAATGGGACATTTGTATGTGCTTCATACTTAAAAGGATCATTAGGTAACTCTATATTACAATTGAACTGACTTTGAATTATTGAAAGAAGATTTACCCTTTTGTGTGTGACATTCACTTTGTTCGAATAAACAAGATAAATATCATTAGATTCTTTGGGTATTTCTAGATAACTAAAACGCATACTGAGATCTGATGACGACGGTTCATGATAAAATTTTCCAGAAATACTGAGTGCTTTGTGCAATTTGATCATATTGAAATTCCATATTATATTGGAAACTAAAACTTGTAGATTGATCCCATCAGCGCTTTTTATGGTTTCCTTTTTTTTCCAAAATTCCCGTTGTCAGTTGTGACTATGTCGCCAATTGTTACGTTGGAATCGCTTACTACTTATACTTATAAAATGAGAAACCACAGCAGTAAGTAAGAATATCAAATCTAGTACAAGTGAAGATTTATTTACCCCAGAACACGACCCTAGTCGAGAATACACTCATCCATATATTAACTGTTCACCCATTTTGATTATTAATAAGGATGAAGTCACAAATCACACTATGTGTGTCATGTTGAATCAAGTTCATGTTAAATTAAGACAAGAATATCATATGAAGATTTGGAACTAATATGTATGTGATTGATGCAGTCGAATAATGATTCATCTTACAAATTTCACACTTTCCAATAATGAATGACTTGCATATATCTATTGGTATTAAAAATGATGCGATACATTAGAAGAGTTTTTTGACTCTGCCGGTCTCCCACATTGTACGAGCATTCCATGTACCTAAATTAATGGTTGCTCTGGTTGTCAGAAGGGACATCAGACTCGTGACTTCCGAAGGAACTTGGCTTTCACTGTGAGGCGTCATAACTCTTTTAAATGAAGACCTTCTAACTCCCAGGACAGATTTCAAATGGTTTGAATTATTTTTTGTGGTTAGCGTCTATTTAGCGAGTTAGTTTTCTACGGGATGTGGTCACTAGCACTATGCTTAGCCCTCCTCCTTTGTTCGGGTTTGGTACCGGCAATAGCCCAAGTGGGGCTCCGGGTGTGGCGTCACAAGGCAAGCCCATACTTGAAATCCTCAAGGCCAGAAGAGAAGAGGAAGACCAAAGAACACATTATGCTGAGAAATGGAGACAGACATGAAGAGAATGAACAACAATTGAATAGAACTAGAAAGGAAGGCCTAGGACAGAGTGGGTTGGAGAATGCTGGTCGGTGGCCTGTGCTCCAATTCAGTTAAGAACTATGGAATAAAGTAGATGGAGATAGTTTTAACTAATAATACAAGTCAAATTCTATGGATCAATGAGATTAAAAGTGGACTTTTGAACAATATTCTTCATATGTATAGAATTACAGATAAAATGTAAGTAATTATGCATTTTTTTCCCTAGACAGATAAAACAGTCATTAAGAAGAATATCAACACATTTTAATTTCAACGTAACTCATGATGGACAAAGTAAAATTCGTATAATCTAACCTGACACAATATGTCTACCGGAAACATAAACCTCTGAGCAAAGTGGATAAGATAATAGGAGTCGAACGTAAAACATACTCTACACTTTGTCATATATGGACTGTTGATCTCGTCACAATACGTGTTACAGTACATATTTGTGATTCTAAATATCTTATATATACGAATGTGCTTGCATCAAAACACTTCAGTATAAAGTTAGACGTTGATGAGTCACTGATAACTTTACCAATTTTTATATGAGGATTGTGGACACACCATTGATAAAAGTGATTGAACCGCCTTACTGAATGTCATATAATAACCGGTTGGGCTCTGTTTTGTAAATGGTCTTAGATCGTCTGAATAATTATGTTTTACGAGAGTTATTTTTTTGAAATTTACTCAACTAGACAACAAAATTATTTGTTTTTTTCCTTCTTAATCATTGCAATATGTATTGTATTTTCATGGATCTGAATTTGTGAACTTCGACCAAATACACCTGTACTCAATGAACTGTCATAAGGTTACAAACGAGACGTATTTGTTGGGTGTATAATGAAACGAATTTGGAACATTATTCCAGTTATACATATACACATACACTTAGTCATAATCAAATCATTTAGGTGAGTGAATTCAACGGTTGTAATTAATGTCAGATGATATACTATTTGAAATGAAACTTCTTGAATAATTCAAACTTACAACATCAATGAGGGTTTCCGATTGATGGAAACATTCCTGTTAATTTACACACACACACACACATGATCTGCATTAACTATGTGGTGCGTGCTACTTATATTGACATAAGTAGTATATGACACGAGTCAGGAATGCAATGTCTGGCAGCAGAAGATGAGGAAGATCAAGAAAGGAAAAGCGGGAATAGAAAGCAATTAGTATGGAAATGTAAGAACAATGAATTTCGAGACAATTATTGAACATTTTACTAATTAAGTATTATAGTATGGTTTTTCTATTTTATCAATTAACTCTGTAATTTTGTGCTAAATATAATTCGATTGTTCCCACCCCCACGTGTTCTGTTCACTACAACTACACATATTTCAAAACCTTGTGATTTGGAAAATTCATGTCTGGCTACCACATTCTGTTTGCAAATGTATCAGTATAAAATTATCTTCTTTCTTTAGTGTTAAATACTTATACTACTTAAGTAATTACATTTCATATTTCCATTTCATTTTATTACCATCTAAAGAATAACGCATTAACTCATGAATGATTATTCAATAACCTAATGATTTATTTGTATATTTTTCATTATTGATCTTGTCAACAACATCAAAATATGATGGATGTAAATGTGAGTCGATTTTATGTTGAACATAATGGAATTAACTACTTTATTTCAACTTTTGACAGTTATCGAGTTTTAGGAAATATGATATTAACACTTGACAATTCCACTGATGTACATATCATCATAGATATCTTCAATTGTACCGTTGATCGTAGATGATATAATCAACTTGTATGAATACTATTGAACTTGTCTGCTTTTTGTTTTTGGTCACCATGATAGGAAGTATTGAATTACATATATACATGAGCGACATTTATTTGAAACTATTTGTTTGTGGGCAAAGATGGATAGTGAGTAGAAGTGGAATCCAGGACACACGTTTCGTCCTATTTGGGACTCTTCAGCTGAGTGTACCTGCATCTTAGAGTTGATGTTCACTCTAGGAATCGGACCCAGTACCATTCGCTTCAAACGCCATCGCGTTATCCACTCAACTACTGAGTCCTGATAGCCACTTGCTTGTGCAATGGGATGAATTGAAATTCACATGGTATTGTTTTGGCTTGTATATTCCTATTGATGTTTTAAGACTGCAGTTGATCATTCTGTTATTGGGCATTTTGTTTGTAGCTTTAAAAATTGATTCCTTTGTGTAACGTACAATACTGAATATCAGAAAAACAAACAAACAATGTGAACGAAAATGAAAATGTTAAAGCACATGAAGGTGAAAACTATTGAGTAGTACATTACAAAACATACAGAACAATGATTAAATGTATGTATGATGAGCAGGTTAAGACTTAAAAGAATCTTCCTTTCTTAATTCTTCTCATGTGATCGTTCCATCAATATCATAATTGAGATAGACTGATGAAAATTCATCATTACAAGTCAATGTGTGGTGTGTGCTACTTATATTGATATAAGTAGTAGATTATATGAGTCAGGAATGTAATGTACGGCAGCAGAAGATGAGGGAAGATCAAGAAAGCATGAGCGGGAATAGAATGAAATTTGTATGATAAAGCCAAAGACAATGAAATCTGAGGCATTTTGGAATAATTGGTGGACATTTTGCAAATTAACGATTTGATATATGGTTCTCAGATTTTATTGGGATGCTCTGTGATTTTGTGTCCTCACCCGTGTTCTGTTCACTACAAATGAAGATGATTTTCTTTAGTACCGATAACGGTTTGATTCATGTATTTAGTTGGTGTTCTATTCAGCTTGAAATTCTCAAAGTCAATAGAATATACGTTTTTTTATTTCTTATAAACTATCAACAGTCAGACTAATATTGGTCATTGTGAATTAATGGAGTCCAAATACTGTAACAAATATATGTTTATGAAAATGGTACAGGAAATCGCAGAAATAAGACATCGGAATCACATTTCCACTTGTAGGTTCAATGATGATGTTGGATTCAAATTTGTTAAGATTTGAGTGATTAGTATACACAGTGAAGCAGCAATAGTTTAATAATTTTAACTAACACGTAATGTCGCGACCGAACAACCAATAGTCGATTGGAACAACGGACTGATGAACCCAAAATTCATTCGATTAGACCAGACCACGTTCCTCTGTATAGCTCACAACGTGTTTTTAAGATACTTGTATTATATTATATCAAAACACAAACTATGTGCTCAATATAAACGGTTCTTATTTAGAAAACAGAACAAATTACATCAAAAATACAAAATACCTCAAACGGTACGGCCTGTGCTATACAGTCAGAAGTTTCTCTAACGCAAAGTAGCGCGCTAAACAATGAAAGAGACAGTTAATACCTGAGAATCAATAAAAATATTCCCAACAAGATGGGATCAAATATCTATCCACAGGGATTCCAGCGATCCTCCCAAGCAGACAATCAAGAGGTTAACAATCACACACTGAACCACGCCATGATCTTGAGCTTAGTCAAACACGACCTTACTGTCAATAGTCCGGCAACATGCAATGATAACTTAGATAACAAAAGATAAGTCTTTAATCAAAATCACATAATAAAGGCTGAAACGAGGAAGACTGAAGAACAAAAGATATGGTTAAACGAGATCGGAACAAAGGTTAAAATACACAACAGGGAGAAGGAACAAACAAATGACAATACTATTCAACAAAGAAGCTACAAAGGGATTTTCATCGTTCTCTTTCCGTTACATATAAATTCATTTAAACTGAAAGCTGCGGAATCTGACTATCTATCATATTAAAGCATGATACTTTGAACTATTTTGTGGTCAGATCACAAAGTTTGTTTTGTTTCTATAAACTTAAATAGAATTAAAAATAATAATGAATTCATCACATTCCTTAACTGATTCCAATTCCTACATCATTAGCAACAACATGCATTTTGGAATGTTGTTGGTAAAATATACATTAACATATAACAGATCATTGTTTCTTTAGTAAATCTATGCTTATAGTATATACTTCCAAATATTAATAAACTATGGAAGTGTATCATAATTAAAACTGATAAATTATATTATATTCACTACTTATAGAAGGATTGAATTGACTTAATTTACCAAGACCTCAAATCAGTAAACAATAACAATAACAAATGAAAAGTATGGTGATATGATCTTGGTATCTACATTGAAATCTAAAACATTTGTTTTGTTTAATTAATCTACACTTGTTATTTGACCTTTGAACATCAGTACTACATACCTACCTACCGACCTACCTACCTACCGACCTACCTACCTACCTACCTACATACATACATACATTGAATTTCACCATCATTTGAATCTCAAGGATAGTGATATGTATAGAGTAACTGTGAGTTCTCCTCAACCACTATCGCTATCACATAATTTTCCTGGGATAGAATACTTCACACATTTGTTTGAAGTATTTAAATTTGAAAAATAACTGATTTTGGTATCTAACCAACTCAGTAGTGTACGAAATTCTGATATATCTGGAGCTTCTTCTAAATTTCCCTTGTACAAAATATCTGCATTAATGACACTCTTTCTTCATTGATTATTTAACTAGAACAGCTTCAATTTTTAAGATCACAAATTGAGTTTTTATAATCTACTATTCATTTTGACTCTTTTATACTACTAACATCTGTATTTACAATGGTACTTATGTTATTTATGTGTTAAATGGACAAAATCAGCATATAAAAAACATGAACAAAGAAACAGTAAGATCCATTCAAACAAGCTTTAATTCTTTTATATTTTATTTACGAGAACGCAACCCATTTTTGACATATCTATAAGTATGTGTTTTGTGGAGATTTTTTGAAATTTCACAAGTTGAAATCATGAGTCAATCGAAGCTAGACCACCATGGAAAACCTAGAAACACTGGACAGCCGTTTCGTTTTAGTATGGGACTCCTCAGCAGTGCGCATCCACGACCCCGCTAGCTTCAATTGACTCATGATTTCAACTTATGAAATTTCTAAAAATCTCCACAAAACACATTCTGATAATAATAATAATCACCTACTCACTAGTGACTGACTTCAGGAGACACTCCTGGAGTTCTAGTGAGAAGTCGTTACCAGTGGAGTTCAACCAGGTATGTTGTGAGATAGGAACTCACTGAAGACAATGGTGTACGGTGGCGCAACTTCGTGGATTGGTTGAAGTTAGACATTAACACTGTTGGATGCCGGCTGGCTCAGTGGTCTAGTGGTTAAGTGCTTGCGCGCGAAGCCAGTAGGTCTCAGGTTCGAGCCCCGCGAGGTGCGGAGTCGTGGATGCGCACTGCTGAGAAGTCCCATACCAGGACGAGACGGTCGTCCAGTGCTTCCAGGTTTTCCATGGTGATCTAGCTTCAATCGACTCATGATTTCAACTTGAGAAATATCTATAAGTGGATATACAATAATAAGCACACAGACATTTGAGAAATATAGAAATATATTCAAACATATAGAAGTGATTTTCAAGAAAAGTAAACATCATCACATCATCCTTCATTGTAAACTTAAATTTCGTTACAACTAACTGAGATCGTTGATTTTTTTTAAAGATTGAACTGATCAATGTCAAATCACCATGAGAAACCTGGAAGTATGGGACTACTCAGCAATGCATATCCACGATCTCGCACTCCAGACTCAAACCCAGGACCTTAGGTCCAAGATTTCATAAAACACTGGTGTTACGAATAAGAATAAGCATATATGGTGTGTCGAAATATTATCAGTCAATAATAATTTTGATATATTTTTATTCTTCTGGTTAATATCCATCAACGTTATCAATACCTTCAATATTCTACAATTTCTAATACTACTACTACTGTGGCATGTTCTACTGATGTACCATCAATCCAAAGTGAAATACTTGGCAGCAGAAGGTTAAGAAGATGCAAGAGAAGAGAAAAAGGACAGAGGATGGTTGCTGTGGAAAAGAAAGAACAGTGAAGTATGAGACAATTCCTTGACTACTACTACTACTACTACTACTACTACTACTACTACTACTACTACTACTACTACTACTACTACTACTACTACTACTACTACTACTACTACTACTACTACTACTACTACTACTGCTAGATATATTTTCAATGTTTAAGATCATGAGTTAGTTGAAGCTATATCACCATTAAAAACCTGGAGGCACTGGGCGTCCCTTTCGTCCTATTGTGGAACTCCTCAGCAGTGCTTATCCACGATCCCACCTCTCAAGATTCCAAATGAAGACCTGTCAGTCTCGCGCGCGAGCACTTAACCACTAGACCACTGAGCCAGCCGGCATCCAACGGTGTTAATGTCTAACTTCAACCAATCCACGAAATTGAACCACACATCCACCATTGTCTTCAATGAGTTACTATCTCACAGCAGACCAGGTTGAACTTCACTGCTTCTCACTAGTACTCCAGGAAATACCTTTTGATGTCAGTCACTAGTGAGCATATGCTGATTAATATCAATAGAGGGGTTTTGTAGATATTATAATAATTTCAATGGTTAAGATCATGAGTCAGTTATTTGTTCATTAAATATGGTGCTGATCAGTGGGTGTACAATTTAAAATATTAAAATTATTCTTTAATATAAACCAATATTTATCAGATTGAGGGGTAGAGATTAAAATTAATGAATCACTATCACATCATAATAGTATAAAAGTGAATAGAAATATTGAATATTCTTAAAATTAAAAAGAAAGATGTACTGTACGATGTTATTTTATTTCATCTTGATTCTTGTACATTTTCAAGTTGCTATGGGAAACTGTAAGTTAGACAAAAAAATTATTATTTTCAAAATCTCTACTCCTTAATTAATGTTTAAAATAGTTTCACTGGTTGAAATCATGTGTCAATTGAAGCTAGACCACCAAGGAAAACCTGGAAGTACTGGACGGCCGTTTCGTCCTAGTATGGGACTCCTCGTGGATTGGTTGAAGTTAGACATTAACACCGTTGGATGCCGGCAGGCTCAATGGTTTAGTGGTTAAGTGCTTGGCGCGAAACTGATAGTTGCTGGGTTCGAAGTTCGCGGGGGGCGGGATCGTGGATGTGCACCGCTGAGAAGTCCCATACTAGGAAGAAACGGCCGTCCAGTACTTTCAGGTTTCTCATGGTGGTCTAACTTCAATTGACTCATGATTTTAACCAGTGAAATTTCTAAAAAATCTCCACAAAACCCATTCTGATAGTTTAAAATAGTGTTTGACCAATCAAGTTAAGTAACGATATTCAATGTATTCTAATAAGAACATTTTCACTATAATAGTGAGAATGTGTATTTGGAGTATGTATTGTCATACAAAAAAATTGAGAAAATCTTCAAATAAAAGTAATTTTTCTCTTAATATGATACATATAGATATTTTCATTACTTGTTTATGCCTGTTACCCTTGTGGAGCAGCATAGACCACCCACCAGCATTCTTCATCCAACTGTGTCATGGGCAATCCTTTTCAGTTGTTATTCATTCTTTTCATGTCTGCTTCCGATTCCCTACACAATATGTTCTTTGGTATTCATCTTTTCCGTTTCCCTTTAGCATTTTAAGTTAGCACTTGTTTCATAATGCAGTTTAATGATTACCGTAATACATATCCTATCCACATCTAAAGTCTTTTCTAAATAACCTCTTCTAATGGAAGCTGGTTTGTTCTCTTACACAGTAATCTGTTGTTGATGGTATTCGACCAACGGATACTGAATATCTTACGTTGACAATTGTTTATAAATACTTGTACATTCTTGATAATGGTTGTAGTATTTCTCGAAATCTTAGCTTCATACAGTGGAACTGTCTTGACGTTCATCTTATTTTCACTACTGCAACACCATTTAACAACACTACCAGTACTAATAATACTAATATTATCAATAATACTACCATTACCATTATCACAAAGTTAATTCGAGAACTCAAAAATTTCACAAGTACGTAACATTCTCTGTAGATAAAGGCAGCATATAATACATGAAGAATGTTATGACACCATATATAAGACCATTTTACATAGTATTATATTTTGGATGAAGACATTTATTAGACATGGCACTATAGGATAACGATCATGTTAAAACCCTGTATGACTTGTATTTTGTCTCATTTTGTAATACGTTAGAGTTTTTTTTACACAACCTGAATTTACATTTAAGGGTTGAAATATTGAAGTACCTCTGTTTTATCTTGGTTGGTAAAGGCATTTACTTACTTACTTACTTACTTACTTACTTACTTACTTACTTACTTACTTACTTACTTAATTACTCACTTACTTACCTACCTACTTACTTACTTACTTACTTACTTACTTACTTACTTACTTACTTACTTACTTACTTACTTACTTACTTACTTACTTACTTACTTACTTGCACTCGTTACTCCCAATGGAGCATAGGCCACCGACCAGCATTTTCCAACTCAATCTGTCTTCGACCTTCCTTTCCAGTTCCATCCAAATGTTGTTCATTTTCTCATGTCTTTCTCTGATTCTCAGCGTAATGTTTTCTTTGGTCATCCTCTTATCCTTTGGCCTTGAGGATACGAAGTATGGGCTTGCTTTGTGACGCAGTTGGATGCTTTCCTCAATGTGTATCCTAACCAATACCACCGCGTCTTCATAATTTCTTCCTCCACTGGGATCTGGTTTGTTCTCTTACAAGAGGTGGTTAGTAGAGTTAGACTCTATTATTTCAACGTTCTAACATTCTGTCACCCTTATAATTGTATCAGTTAATACAGTGTACTATCCGTACTGCAACAGAATTCTGACCAGTTTACATTTGTTTAGTCAGTTTCACAGTCACTCAAAGTATCTCAATAAACTAAAATTATAACTTTCTACTACTATAACTTTATTCGTTAACGAATCATCATCATCATCATCATCATCATCATCATCATCATCATCATCATCATCATCATCATCATCATCATCATCATCATCATCATCATCATCATCATCATCATCATCATCATCATCATCATCATCATCATCATCATCATCATCATCATCATCATCATCATCATCATCATCATCATCATCATCATCATCATCATCATCATCATCATCATCATCATCATCATCATCATCATCATCATCATCATCATCATCATCATCATCATCATCATCATCATCATCATCATCATCATCATCATCATCATCATCATCATCATCATCATCATCATCATCATCATCATCATCATCATCATCATCATCATCATCATCATCATCATCATCATCATCATCATCATCATCATCATCATCATCATCATCATCATCATCATCATCATCATCATCATCATCATCATCATCATCATCATCATCATCATCATCATCATCATCATCATCATCATCATCATCATCATCATCATCATCATCATCATCATCATCATCATCATCATCATCATCATCATCATCATCATCATCATCATCATCATCATCATCATCATCATCATCATCATCATCATCATCATCATCATCATCATCATCATCATCATCATCATCATCATCATCATCATCATCATCATCATCATCATCATCATCATCATCATCATCATCATCATCATCATCATCATCATCATCATCATCATCATCATCATCATCATCATCATCATCATCATCATCATCATCATCATCATCATCATCATCATCATCATCATCATCATCATCATCATCATCATCATCATCATCATCATCATCATCATCATCATCATCATCATCATCATCATCATCATCATCATCATCATCATCATCATCATCATCATCATCATCATCATCATCATCATCATCATCATCATCATCATCATCATCATCATCATCATCATCATCATCATCATCATCATCATCATCATCATCATCATCATCATCATCATCATCATCATCATCATCATCATCATCATCATCATCATCATCATCATCATCATCATCATCATCATCATCATCATCATCATCATCATCATCATCATCATCATCATCATCATCATCATCATCATCATCATCATCATCATCATCATCATCATCATCATCATCATCATCATCATCATCATCATCATCATCATCATCATCATCATCATCATCATCATCATCATCATCATCATCATCATCATCATCATCATCATCATCATCATCATCATCATCATCATCATCATCATCATCATCATCATCATCATCATCATCATCATCATCATCATCATCATCATCATCATCATCATCATCATCATCATCATCATCATCATCATCATCATCATCATCATCATCATCATCATCATCATCATCATCATCATCATCATCATCATCATCATCATCATCATCATCATCATCATCATCATCATCATCATCATCATCATCATCATCATCATCATCATCATCATCATCATCATCATCATCATCATCATCATCATCATCATCATCATCATCATCATCATCATCATCATCATCATCATCATCATCATCATCATCATCATCATCATCATCATCATCATCATCATCATCATCATCATCATCATCATCATCATCATCATCATCATCATCATCATCATCATCATCATCATCATCATCATCATCATCATCATCATCATCATCATCATCATCATCATCATCATCATCATCATCATCATCATCATCATCATCATCATCATCATCATCATCATCATCATCATCATCATCATCATCATCATCATCATCATCATCATCATCATCATCATCATCATCATCATCATCATCATCATCATCATCATCATCATCATCATCATCATCATCATCATCATCATCATCATCATCATCATCATCATCATCATCATCATCATCATCATCATCATCATCATCATCATCATCATCATCATCATCATCATCATCATCATCATCATCATCATCATCATCATCATCATCATCATCATCATCATCATCATCATCATCATCATCATCATCATCATCATCATCATCATCATCATCATCATCATCATCATCATCATCATCATCATCATCATCATCATCATCATCATCATCATCATCATCATCATCATCATCATCATCATCATCATCATCATCATCATCATCATCATCATCATCATCATCATCATCATCATCATCATCATCATCATCATCATCATCATCATCATCATCATCATCATCATCATCATCATCATCATCATCATCATCATCATCATCATCATCATCATCATCATCATCATCATCATCATCATCATCATCATCATCATCATCATCATCATCATCATCATCATCATCATCATCATCATCATCATCATCATCATCATCATCATCATCATCATCATCATCATCATCATCATCATCATCATCATCATCATCATCATCATCATCATCATCATCATCATCATCATCATCATCATCATCATCATCATCATCATCATCATCATCATCATCATCATCATCATCATCATCATCATCATCATCATCATCATCATCATCATCATCATCATCATCATCATCATCATCATCATCATCATCATCATCATCATCATCATCATCATCATCATCATCATCATCATCATCATCATCATCATCATCATCATCATCATCATCATCATCATCATCATCATCATCATCATCATCATCATCATCATCATCATCATCATCATCATCATCATCATCATCATCATCGTTTACTAACCGTAATGATAATAAAAACTCATCAAGAATTAATTAAAAATATGTTTTACATTTTCATTTGACTTTCACATTCTATTGATACTTTTCTCTATAAGTTGCTATGCATGGTAAGTCATTTCATACAAGTTTAACTATTTATTGTATTGAATGTCTAGTCCGTAAAAAAAAAGATGTTGGAAACATAAAGTTTCTAATGGGAATATGTTGCATTTACATGGAACTGATTTTATAAAAAAAAAACCTTATTTGATTGATAAAAAGCATACAAATATGTATCAATACAACAATCGTTGGAACATTGACCACCATCTCAACATTGACCAGAGATACATATTACATTATTATAATTAGTTGTGAATGATACAATTTAAACTGATATTGTAATGGATGATATATAGGTAAGATTATTATTTATGAACGACCTTTGAATGAAGTTAAAGTGACCTTGAGAATAGCCACCTACATCTTACGGCTATATGAGGGTTATAAACCAATGTGAAGAATTAGAATTAATATTTACAGTTGATAGTAAGGGTTAAGAATTAGATATAGGGTTTTCATTACTAACTGACATCAGCTATAATGTCAGAACTCAATTTATCCAAATGGATGAGTGAATTTCACGCTAAACTTCAAGGCATATTATCGTATACCAGATTGGTTCGCCGATGTATACTACTTATATCCGTCGACATCAGTAGCACACACCATAGTATGACAAAATAGCTAATCAATATGAACTAATAATTTGTATAGAAAAAAGAATGGATACATATTTGATGCCTTTATTGTTTTGCATAAACATATATACTGTTTTTTACAATGTTTTAAAAGTGCTATTCGATAGGGGTAAGTGATGGATGTCTTTATAAAATACACTACGTTGATTTTGTTTTTTAATAATGTAGTCTAGAAGTTAAACGTTCGCGTGCGAGACTGATAGGTTCTGGGTTCGAATCTCGTGAGGTGGGATCGTGGATGCGCACTCCTAAGGAGAAGTCCCACAATAGGATGAAACAGCCATCTAGTACTTCCAGGTTTTCCATGGTAGTCTAGTTTCATTTGAATCATGATCTCAACTATTGAAATGTTTAATTGATTAAACATAGAGAAATTTCTATTTGATTCGTTTTTTAAGAAAAGTTTTGACCAAGATTTTTCAACAAAAAAAACACGATGAAATAAACAGATGAATTATTAATCCAGGAGTACAGCTCTGAAATTGAATAGTCGATGAGGGTATCGTTTTTTTTACATGAATTCTATGATGATTGGTGTTGTTGAAAGGGTTATGTGTTTGTATACAGCTTACTTGTGTTTGGATGAAGAAATACATTAAAAAATCTAACCAGTGACTTAGAAGTTAAATCATTGGAGATTAATTATACTGATTGTCACTTATTTAACTGGTACATTTTACATCAAAATAATAAACTGGTTCACATTTTTAAATAGAAAATTTACATTCAACACTCATATGGAAGTGAAAGTCATTCTCAAACTAATGATTTTTTTTCTGTTTCATCTTGTCAAACAGTCTTGTAAATTTTATCTGCTTTTGCAAACTCATGTGGTGTCCGTCAAGGCTGTCCACTTTCTCCATTTTTGTTTAACTTCATCATAGACCTATTGATGGAAATAACATTCTCGTCGACTGAATTCTCGGGTATTGATCTCTATCCAGGAGGTCCACTTTTCGACTTAGAATACGCAGATGACATAGTCCTGTTTGATGAAGACGCTGACAAAATGCAGAGTATTTTGGTAGCACTGAGCAGCAACGCCAGAATGTTTGGACTGCGCTTCTCTCCTCTAACTGAAAGTTGTTGCTTCAGGACTGGTCTGCGTCAACACCTGAACTAAGGATAGGGAGTGAAGTAGTCGAACGCGTTGACAACTTCACTTATCTTGGAAGTCTGATCAGCCCTAATGGGTTGGTGTCTGATGAAAGCTCAGCACGGATGCGAAAACCTCGTTTGGCTTTCGCCAACTTACGTCACCTATGGCAAAGGCGAGATATCCGTCTATCAATAAAAGGACGAGTATACTGCGTGGCAGTTCGTTCTGTTTTACTTTATAGCAACGAAACATGGCCATTAAGAGTAGAAGACACTCGTAAGCTATTAGTATTTGACCACAGATGCCTAAGAAATATTGCTGGCGTCTGCTGGGATAACCGGGTAAGTAATAGTGAGGTTAGACGCAGGGTATTAGGAAAGGATGGTAAATCAGTTGATGAGGTTGTGAATCTTCATCGACTGAGATAGTTGGGCCACGTGTTGCGTATGGCTAAACACTGAATGCCACGACGCGCAATACTGACTAGTGTAGGAGATGATTGGAAGAAAGTTAAGGGCAGCCAAACCAAAACGTGGCATCAGTCCTTGAAGTCACTAACTTCTAGTCTGAGCCATGTTGGTAGATGCAGACTACTTGGTTGGGGTCCGCGTGACTATCGTAACCAATGGTTGGAGACTCTTGGTGACATGGCTCAGAATCGATCACAATGGCGTCGGTGTATACACTCTCTGTCTTCTCTCAAACTATGAGATTAAATTCGCTTCATATCTTTCTTTCTACGAACCAATTCTTTCTTCTTGTACTATATCTCTATATGCAATCTTTCTTTTATATATTACCACCTTTGATTTAACTACTTCTATCAATCCGATGTTCATCTTGTTGTGTTAATGCGGTATGTCAACTTAGACCGATGCATATATGTGCCTGGTCCTACGTTGTAGCTGACTGACTGACTGATACAAACTGATAAGATTTCATCTTCGTTACACAAGTCAATGGCTATTTGTAATAGGAAGCTGAATAGATATAACGTTCACTGTTTCAAGAGAACGTTAACAGGTTGAAGTTTAGATGTAAATATAAACATGGCTACAAGTACAGTCAGCTAATCAGACTAAGAGAATCTTGGTTTTCACTACTAGCCAGTAAAATCAACAGTTAATAATTGTTGAAAAAGTTTTTTTGATATAATTCTGGATTGCAGTCAATAGTGGAATATCAACTGTGTAACAATTTATTAATTAACGAATATCTTTCCGATTAATGAACCAGTTGAATATTATTTAGTTTCATTAGATTGTTGGATGAAATGCTGACAAGAAATCCATACGAATTAGATTTCATTCATAGTGTTAACATCAAAACAATAATACAAACTAGTGAATACAAAAGCCACTAAACAAGTTGACACTTTTATCTCGATTCAAAAGATTGACATAAATCAATATTGCGACAAAATTGTGTGTCAGTAGGCAGCAGAAAACGATCCATAAATGACCCTATGCTTCAATGATGATTATCAAGATGTACTTCAGAATAAAGACAACATATTGATATAAATTAGTATTATATTGTAGACATATTTCGATGTAGTCACTCTGTCATTATTATTTTCAAGTAGCATATTTCTGACTTGTTGAGGACGTTAGTTCCCTCGAACTCACTTGAAAAAAGGCCATAATTTTGTCATTTTATTCTGAAAATTCGGATTTCATATTTTCACGCCAGGAGACGCTTAGTTGGCATACAGCGTGCATTTCCCACCCCGAAATCATTCACTGTCATTGATTGACGGTTTTCGTTTCTACGCTATTTTGTGGCTCTCCTAAGGTTGTTTCTATCATTCTATAAATAAGCTTGATTTGTGTGCTTAGTGACCTCGTATTTTCTGAATGATTGTATAATACATTCTCTACACCTGATCAAGACTTCTTGATCTAGTTAGGAAGGCTGGGAACAACGGATTAGAATAGCCTATTTTGTCACTGTATCTTTGACCTTCGTTCCATTTATCGAGTAAGCTGAACTCGTAATAGCGTCAAGCATATCATGACTATAAGATAAAAACCATTCTTTAATGATTGATATCGAAAGAATGGACGCTTAAAGATGGAAGATAGACAGAATAAGTGAACAAACATGATCAACGCCTTATGAGTAGTATCAAAATGATAATGTATTCAATCAACATCAACTCGTACAATCGTTTCAAACCTGTTATGATTATTATCAGAAAATAATAAAGATATTCAACTGTCTTTCAATTACTTTGTGGTTATCCGCTAAGATTACTAATAACTATTATTATTACGAATATAATGAGAATTGAAGAACTTTCAAATTTGGGTGGAGTTTTGTTCTCTGAGCTGGATGGTTTGGTGGTGGAGCTTTCATCGTTCTTCTGAACGACATCATCAGCACAAACTTCAGATAGAAGTCAAGTGTTTGAATTTCTCCATATGTGTCTCAAAGCTTGTTCTGTGAACCTCGACGTTGATTGGTTCTTATTGACCTTAAATTTGTCGTTGTTTATTTCTTTGTTTTGGTTGTGTCTCCCAAAGAAATAAACAACGACAAATTTAAGGTCAATAAGAACCAATCAACGTCGAGGTGCACAGAACAAGCTTTGAGACACATATGGAGAAATTCAAACACTTGACTTCTATCTGAAGTTTGTGCTGATGATGTCGTTCAGAAGAACGATGAAAGCTCCACCACCAAACCATCCAGCTCAGAGAACAAAACTCCACCAAAATCATCCACCTGAGCTACAAATCTTCTCCACCATCTCAGAACTTTCAAATGTCTGGTAAAATAAATATCGATTAAGCACAATTGTTACTTATCACTGATGATAACATTGAAAGTTATGATGTAAATGATCTTTTACAATAAATTAATGATTATAGGCAACAGTATAGTTATAAAAGTTAGTAACTAACCTTTACCTATTAAGGGTACAAATTGAATAATCGATGAAAGTATCAATTAGAAAGATTTATACTAAAAAAATATAACTTATGGTCTCCAATAACAATCAACTATGATTGTTTAAACTAATTTCAATGTGAAACATGTTCCTAAATACACTGTTTTATACTGTCGATTATAACTATACTTATATCTTATATTTTTTTCATAGCATTGGGAAATGATCGTAAGTTATCAAACAATGTTTATGGATTAGTTCATATTCATAATCGTACTTGAACTGTTAGAATTATCACTGTATTTCATATATTCTTATGAAAGTTATGTGTTCAACCAAATAAGGTGGTATATTTACTTGAATTATTTCAAATACGAATGTAAAATTTCAAGAAATGAATAATTGATGCGAACATTTAGTTACATGAAATGTATGAATTTCTATAGTGAACAGTTTAGAGGTATCAGTACTAAGGTTGAACTTGATAGTTTCAAATAAATTGAATATTGGTATTGTTTACTAAAATCTTCTCATTGATGTTTAAGACTGTAATTGATCAGTTTCTTATTGACAATATGTGCATACTGTGCGTATTGTCTCAATGTATAAGCAAAGATGGATTGTGGCTAGTAGTGGAACTCATCAGTTGGACTAATCAATTGCAGACATAAATATCAATGGGAAGATTCAAGTAAACAATACCAATTAAATTTCAAGTTCACCCCATTGCTCAAGCAAGTGGCTATCAGGACTCAGTAGCTAAGTGAATAACGCGATGGCGTTTGAAACGAACGGTACTGGTTTCTAATCCCGGAGTGAACATCAATTCTGAGATGCAGGTACAACCAGCTGACAAGTCCCAAATAAAAAAAAAACGCGCTTTCTGGATTTCATCGCTAGCCACTAACCATCTTTGCTTATACATTGAACATTGGGTAGAAAGTTAAGAATAAATAACGTATTTGTAGATATCCCAATGAATCGAGAAATTAGATTTTCTAACGTTTCGTGACTCAGTTTAAGCCACTCCTTCAGAGCAAATAAATAACCGAAGTTAAATTCGTGATAATTCAATTTTTATTAACAAAGAGGCGTTTCGGCTTTTGTACACATCTCGTTTCTGTAATAAAAAAAATTAACTTAGACAAAATCATACATCATTCGACTCAAATGACTTACTTACTTACGCCCGTTACTCCCAATGGAACATAGGCCACCGACCAGCATTCTCCAACCCACTCTGTCCTGGGCCTTTTTTTCTAGTTCCATCCAAATCTTGTTCATTCTTTTCATGCCTGTCTCCATTTTCCGGCGTAATGTTTTCTTCGGTCTTCCACCTTTCCTTTGGCCTTCAGGTTCCATATGAGGGCTTGCTTTGTGATGCAGTTGGGTGCTTTCTTCAATGTGTATCCTATCCACTGCGATCGCTTCTTCTTGATTTCTTCCTCCACTGGGATCAGGTTTGTTCTTTCCTACACTATTGCTGATAGTGTCTGGTCAACAGATCCGAAGTATTTTGCATAGACAGCTGTTAATAAACACTTGTATGTTCTTGATGATGGCTTTCGTAGTTCTCCTAGTTTCTGTCTCATACAGTAGAACTGTGTTGACATTTGTATTGAGAATTCTAAATTTGCTGTTGGTTAACAGACAGTTGTTTCGATTTCCAGATGTTCTTCAATTGTAAATATTCTGCTCATGCTTTGACGATCCGCGCCTTCACATCTGCATAACTGATTTACAATTAAAATTATTTGAGAATATTTATCACTAGTTGTTAGTTAATTAGTTATAACATTTGACATCAGTGACAGCAATTCATTGCATTAAAAGTACTAGCGAATTCTGCCTTCTAAAGGAAAATGATAATCTAATCATTCGTGAGAAAAACGGAACCACACAACAATGTTATAATAAATTAGGTAAAATCGATTTTTATTTCTCAAAAGAAATCAATAGAATACATTACAAATCTTTTCATGGAACTATCTTGTATTGTATATAATACATCCCCATTGACTCCTTAAATGATAAACTTAATATTCAGTCATGGAAACAATTTATATAGTGACACATGTTCAAATGAAGAATAAATATAATATTTCAATATATAAAAATACTTTTTTAAACCAAACCTGTCACCTATCATTATTTAGCCAACAGCTTCATTATGGATGTGTCACTCGATTTCATGGATTAGTTCAAGTTAAACATTAACACCGTTGGATGCCGGTTGGCTCAGTGATCTAATGGTTAAGCGCTTGCGCTCAAGATTGATAGGTCTTGGGTTTAAATCTCACAAGGCGGGATAGTGTATGCGCATTATTGAGGAGAAGGATGAAACGGCCTTCCAGTGCTTTCAAGTTTTCCATGGTGGTCTAGCTTCTATTGAATCATGATCTCAACAATTAAATGACTATAATATCTACAAAACCCCCTTCTGATATATTCTACCGTTTGTTTACCCAACGGGAATCACAGTTAACACCAGAATAGACATTATTAGAAGATGATTTAAGATAATGTTACCTAGTTAAATTGTTACTTCACTTCAATTAGTTTTGTACTGATTGATATTTTGAAATATTTTTTCAAGCCATACCTCAATCTTGTAAGTCATCCAATCATATCTCGATTATATATACCACTTTAACTCGTGATTTATGTATAGTTTGAACAGCCATATCAAACATTGATGGTTAGAATTCTTTTAGCGAGTTAGCTTTCTACGGGATAGGGTAGCTAACTCCATGTCCAATCCTCTCCTTTTATCCGCGCTTAGGACCGGCGGTAGCCCCATCGGGGTTCTAGGTGGAGTTATATCAAATATTGCTAGTTAATGTATTTTATTAAATATGCCATTATGTTTGCGGAAAGATTGTTCTTTTACAAAATACTATTCTATTTATTAATAAAGCTTCAAGTTCATCTATGGGAACGATGCATCACTTATGTCAAAATCAATTTCTCTAGATTGATATTTCAAAATTTCAACCATTTTAGGTAGTTGGTTACCGATATTTAATTGATTAGTTAGCAGTTCTCATGTTAGCATCAAAACAATCCACTGAATTGAAGTGACTAACCATTGACCAATTCTAAGTGAATGATCAACAATATTAAAGCGGATCAATTGTTACAAAGGTCCAATTAAACAATTCGAATTACAATTTATAACTTTTCTATGATAACTATTTTAAAAGTAAATAATGAATAAGACATTGATGCCCTAATACTTCATCAAGAGTATGTATAATTCTATTTCTTTCCATTAAACTTAGTTACGAGGAGTGATGTGGAAGAACTAAGTATGTTTTAATTTTTTAAACACTTGAGAATGTAAAGTTTACATAGATTGTCTTGTGAAATACGTGCCTATATGAATAAAGTTCATTTATAACTCTGTACACATCGTTTAAAATTCATCCAATAGTGTTTACCTCAAAACCATCCTAGTTGATTTACCACTGGATATAAGAGTGAGACATCGACAGCTATTGATATATTAATTCACTTGGTATTGTTTGGTTTGCATCTTGCCATTGAGTTTCAAGACTGCAATTGATCAGTTTCTTATTGACAATATGTGCATACTGTGCGTATTCCTCAATATTGCCTTAATTTACAAGCTTTTTGTAAGCAATGATGGAGAGTGGCTAGCAGTGGAATCCCAGAGTGAACATCAATTCTGAGATGCAAGTACATCCAGCTGACGAAACGCGCGTCCTGGATTGCACTGCTAGCCACTATCCATCATTGCTTACAAAAAATATTGATATATTAGTTACTAAACAATAATATTTTACAGACTGTGATTATTCTACTCATTTCTATGATTTATGATATAAGTCTATGAGTGTGTATATTTAACATATAAATAATGAATAGTAGTATCATTGTATTCAACAAACAATTATGATGTTCAGCAAGATGATATCAATAGTTATGCTTAAAATTATAATCAAAGAATGGTTTTTGTGGATATTATAATAATTTAATAGTTGAATTCACGAGTAAATTGAAGCTAGGACACCATGGAATACCTGGAAGTACTGGACGACCGTTTCGTCCTAGTATGAGACTCCTCATCAGTTCAACTATCATGTTACTATAATATCCACAAAATCTCTTCTCTGATTATAATCGTCATACCCTCAGTAGTGACGGTTCACAAGAGGTATTTCCTGAACCTTTAGTGAGAAGTCGAGACCAATAGAATTCAACCGGGTTTGATGTGAGATAGTAACTCACTGGTGACAATGGTGGACGGTGGCGCAACTTCATGGATTAGTTGAAGTTAGACATTAACGACGTTAGATGCCAGCCGGCTTAGTGGTCTATAGGTTAAGCGCTTCCACGCGAGACTGATATGTTCTAGTTTTGAATGTCGAGAGGGGGGATCGTGGATATGCACTGCCAAGGAGGAGTCCCATACTAGGACGAAACGGTCTTCCATTGCTTCCAAGTTTTCCATGGTGATGTAGCTTCAATTCGCTCATGATTTCAACTATTGAAGTTATTGAAATTGTTAAATTTTAATTTTAAATAAAAGAAATTAACATTTTCAATAGAATATTCTTTGTCCAATTTATAGATGATGCAGAGAGAGGAATAGTTATGTTCAGAGAAAATGAAAAGTTAATAATAACTCAAATGAGTAAGTGAAATAAGAACTGATTTTCAATTTTCAATGTACATAAATACATAATTTAGAAAATTTACACTTTCATGTATAACACAACATAGTAACATGTAGAAAAGAAGTTAAAAGAAATAAGTAACTATGTGATATATTAGCACAATACATTTCGAACAATCTGGTCACACATATATACTTGTTAAGAGCATTTATATATAAAAATATATATTAAGAAATGTTTATTCAAGTGACCCAATAAGAGTAGAGGATAAACATCCATCATCCTCTATTGCTAAACATATAATTGAAACAGGTCACAAGATTGATCTAAATTCAGCTTTTGTAGTGCTGTATAAAAGTGTAAAAGGGCGTATACTAAGGTTTATTGAAGCCTTAGCCATACGAAAATTCAAACCCCCTTTATGTGTTCAAAAACAGTTTGTTCTTACCTTAAACCTACCCTGGTAATATTGACTTATTATCCAGAGTGATTAGGTTTCGCTTTGTGTTCACATTATTATTATTATTACTCTTATCATTATCCTTATCTCCTCTTACCCCATTTCCTGTCTAGTTGACCTTTTATTTTTATATATAAATGCTCTTAACAAGTATATGTGTGACCAGATTGTTCGAAATGTATTGCGCTAATATATCACATAGTTCTGATAATCTTCGTCTTCTAATATCATTATCGAAATTTATCAAAGGGACTAATTGTTAATGTCTAACTTCAACCAATCCACGAAGTTGCGCTACCGTACACCATGGTCCTCAGTGAGTTCCTATCTCACAACAGACCTGGTTGAACACCGTTGGATGCCGGCTCAGTGGTCTAATGGTTAAGTGCTCGCGCGCGAAGCCAGTAGGTCCTGGGTTCGAGCCCCGGGTGGTGCAGGACGCGCACTGCTGAGGAGTCCCATACTAAGACGAAACGGCCGTCCAGTGCTTCCAGGTTTTCAATGGTGGTCTAGCTTCAACTGACTCATGATTTCAATCTGTGAAATTTCTAAAATCTCCACAAAACCCATTCTGATAATAAAGGGACTAATTGTTTTAAAAAAGCAACTATTTATAGTAATAAATTATTCAATACATTTTATCTACTTAGTTATTTTTGAATGATGTCCAACTGAAATTCGCTTTCCAACAATTAATCTAAGAAACTTCTAACAGAAACCCCTATTTACCTTACAATAGTTGCAATGTTAAATTGAGGAGTTGAATCTTTTGAAATATGTCCTTATCAAGATTTAAACCATGAATAACAATAGAGTTGGTGCAATCAAGTGATTCGATCAATTGTGTACATGTGATTCATGAATTTGCGTTGTTATTTGTGCTGTTATGTAGTGGTATACATCATACAAACTTAATCCTTATGTCTACTAATATTTTTCTAAATAACAAATAATAATTTGGTAAGGCAAATGTCGCGTTTCATAGTTTACATCACGGACTAATCGTAGTGAGACAATCAGTGAAAAACTACGTGTACTAAATAAGCGTTCCGTTTCTAGCATGGAATTCCCCATTAATATGTAAACATCACCATTCAAAGGATCAAAACGGTTTGAATACGCTTTGCTCAGAAGTCTCATACTAAGTGTTTCTCAGCTTACAATGATATAAACAACGAACTTTACTAATCTCTCATCCTTGAATAATTAGCTGTTTGAAGAATTTCAAAAAATATGTATATCTGTTTCTTCCAGATAATATGGCTCAGAATCTGTTTCCAAAAAGTGAAGCGATCAAAGAATGTATGTTTAAAATAAAGATCTAATTGTTTACACAAATCTAATGGTTGTTTTTAGACGTGAAGTGTATAAGTGAACAACATCAAGCAGAATCTTATTATTCGTTTATCAAAGGTTTGAACAAATATTACAAATGTACTTCTTATCAACTTATCATTCACATTGATACATTATTACACTGATTTGTTTCAGTATGCACATATGCCAATAACAGAATGATCAATTGCAGTCTTAAACCTCAATGGGAAGATACAAGCCAAAACAATACCAAGTGAATTTTAATTCACCCCATTGCACATGCAAGTGGCTATCAGGACTCAGTAATTGAGTGAATGACGCGATGGCGTTTAAAGCGAATGGTACTGTGCTCGAGTCCCAGAGTGAACATCAACTCTGAGACGCAGTTAGACTCAGCTGACGAGTCCCAAATGGGACGAAACGTGTGTCCTGAATTTCACTGCTAGCCACTATTCATCACTGTTTAAAAAAGTTTGTTTCAATCATTTTGATTTTTTTTTTCGCAAATCAAATGGAATCATAAGTCATTCTACTTCTTTATTACATTTACACTTTAAACGTTACACGAAATAACGAAATGATAGTGAACGTGATATCACTCCTGATCTGTATCAAAAACAACAAAAACCCACGAACATTTCAGGTAATTTAAAGAAAACGTGTTCAAATGAATGAGAATAGTTAATAAAACATGCAAACCATGTTTAAAACTATCCAAATTCACTAGTATAGGGGGTTGTGGAGATTCTTGATTGAGATCACGAACTGATTGATGTTAAACCACCTTTGGAAACCTGGAAACACTGGACGGCCGTTTCATCCTATTGTGGGACTCCTCTCTGACAGTGCGCATCCACGATTCAAACCCAGGGCTTCGGGCTCGCGAGCGAATTCAGTAAATATTCTCTCTTATATTATCACTACCATGATGTAACCGCATCATTTGAAGTGAATGAAATAATAGACTTAAATAACAAGATCGTTTTCTTTTCATCATTATTTGTATGAATTCAATCACATGATTGTTTAAGATTGATTCTAATTGAAGGAATCGAATGATTCATTGAATAGTTGAATCAAACTTTTCTTAAGATTTACAAACTATTTAATCTTTCCATTCATCAGTTTATTACGAATAAACAATCTATGCATATAGTTAATTTGAAAAAAAAGAGAAGAGTTCACCAATAGTTAAATTAAACTATCTATAATAAGAGTTCCATGATTGTTGTAAACAAAAACACACTTTATTATATAAATTTCCTATTGATAGATGTGATTTAACTTTGTTTATCTTCATTTGAAATCTTTTAGAAATGAGTGAACAGTTTGAAAATAAAGATCTAATATCATGTACGATCTCTTCTATATTTCGTTATCTTCTTCTTCTTCTTCTTCTTATTCATAGAGTTGTCCTTATAATATTGAATTTAGATTTAGTATCAATGACTTTAATGATGCTTATGAATATTGAGTCACCTAGACTTGTGGCCACATTGCAACTTGGTTGATAGGATTCGATCTGCATTAAGAAGGACTTGAGATACATGACATTAATCATTACCCACTGATCAATCAATTGTAAAGACATCTCAATCATACAGGAGGTTAGTCGCTACCTTGATAACTCAGTGGTAACATCTCTGATTGCGGAACTGAGTGTTAGAGACGTTAGATCCCAAGAACTCACTTTGGAAAGGACTTAATTTTGTCATTTTATTTATAAAATTTGAATTTCTTTGTTTTCGCGCCAAAGGCGCTCTTGTCACCTTCACGTCGTAGTTCCCACTGGGAAATATCTTAAATTCTGTTGATCCGTTGCGTCTTTTAGTATGCTGGTTGGTAACTCTCCCCAAGGATGGTTTTGCACTGTACATATACGTTTTGAATTGTGTTTGTTGTTATCGCTCGTTCCTGGCTGTTTTACAGAATATACTTCCCATTCCAATCTTGGAATTCTCCCTCTAGTTAGCGGGGCTGGGACGCATCAAAAATCTAACTTACTGGTCTTCGGTCACTGGGTCTTTGTTCTCGTTCGCAGATTACGTGAATTCGTGATAGTTTCAAACCTAGCACTGGGTGACACGGGATCGTATCCGTCAGGGAGCATCAGTTACCTCAAGATTACAGGTACATCTTGTTAATGAGTACCAAGTAGCACGAAACCTAGGTTTAGGGTTTCCTGCTGACTACCTCCAACCATCATTTTATCTTAACATAGTGCACGCAATGTTAAGTCACCTAGACTACTGACCAAACATTGCAACTTGGTCGATAGGATTTGATCTTCGCTAAGAAGGACTTGACAATGATCACAACACAGTGGCCAATCAATTGTAAAATTTGAAATTTTCGATTTACAACATTCGCTTTTGTGTAGTGTTCTCTGAGAATGTTTTCATAAATGCAAGACATATATATATATATAACTTTTAAAAACAAAAAAACATCAATTGTTTACGATAAAGTGAATTAATTGAAGTGAAGTAGTAGATTTGGCATTTGGTTGTTATAATAATAATCACCATCTATTTCCTATGCTATTTTGAAGTGAATTTCGTCTATTTTTCTTGTGCTTCATCAATACTACAGTTACTCACTATTCAACCTTGAAGAATTGTTTCATGAAACAAAAACAGATTTCAGAAAGTCAGTGAAAATATTCTTAAATGTTTAGTTATATAAATAATATATACAATTGTCATTCAATTACTACATTACAAAGAAATTGGTTCTCTTGTATTACACATAGGCAACTTTTCACTTAATTTAAAACTGGAATAGTCTATAAGACTTACCACTGTTCATTATTCATTCGTGAATTGAATCAATATAAATGACGAGGTTTCATTGTAAACATATTAGTAATAAATGAATTGTAGATAAACATACCCATATCTATACCCAATTAGTGTTCACTGTTTGTTTAAAATCCTTCTTTTCAACACAAAATTCATGGTGAATAATACTTGCACTATTCAAGAGATGAAAACAAAAACATTCATAAAACAATCAATGTACAGTCGATTTATTTCAGATGGTGTCGGATTTTGAATATTTTCAACAACAAAATAAACCACTTATAAGCGATACATTTGTCTGAAAGACCACTAACCTGATCATTCAGATTAATTATATGATATCAACAGAGATGGTGAAGAAGATTTGTAGCTCAGGTGGATAATTTTGATGGAGTTTTTTTCTCTGAGCTGGATGGTTTGATCGTGGAGCTTTGATCGTTCTTCTAAACGACATCATCAGCACAAACTTCAGATAGAAGTCTTTTCTAGTAGACATTGAATTTGAAGCTTCGTGTACTCTGTGAGGTTTGTGTCGTTGGTGAGAAGCAGGGATATAGTTTCCTTCACTAACCTTGGTTCAAATGAGATAAATAACACTGTTTCATCGGAGTATATCATCAGCTCGTCGTTGTTCATTTGAATGTTCCTAATTTGATCCAGGAATTGTGTGAGGGATTTGATGGATTCGTTAGATGAATCCACTAAATGGTTCAATATTCGTGAAATTTCTTTTGACAAATTATATGTTGGCGTTCCGGGGATTGCTAAAACTGGACGTGGTGGGATGTTTGGTTTGTATATTTTCCGTCTGCTGTAGAATCGACGGAGTACTGGTCCGCTGGATTTCATTCTCCGTCGGTCTTGTGTTGTTATTTTTCCTTCTTTGACGAGTTTGTTTAAGGTCTTTGAGATTCGGTTGTCTAACTTTTTGACTGAATTTATCTCCAACAGTTTGTATGTGCGCTTGTCCTTAAGTAGTTCCTCGGCTCATATATATCTATCTGAAGCTTGTGCTAATGATTTGGTTTAGAAAAACAACGAAAGCTCCACCACCAAACCATTCAGCTCAGAAAACAAAACTTCATCAAAAAGATGTCAGCAGAATCTGTGATTATTTTACTTTGAATTGTATTATTGTTGCAAGTTTTCTCAATACAACGACAACAGCTAAGAATACAGATAACATTTTACATCATTACACTACTAACAGATGTTTTGAGTTTATATGATAAAACACGGCATTTATACAGTTCGCATTATAATCAGTTTTCGAATGCCTGTCATGTCAGACTCATTTTAGAGGATGGGCGAAGTAAATAGATTTGAGGAAAGCTGTACGAACCAAACCTTCAACTGTTCTTATAGTAAACCAATATATGATAACAAATTCACAGCTTTATTTTGATCACCAATATAGCCTGAACTTGGTAACACTAATCGAGAATATTGATTTGTTATTAGGAAACCCAGGTTCAGGGTTTCCTGTCGACTACCTCCAACCACCATTTAATCTCAACATAGTGCACACAAAGTCGAGTCATCTAGACTAGTGGCCACATTGGAACTTGGTCGATAGCATTCGATCTGCACTAAAAAGGACCTGACATACATGACATTGATCATCACCCAGTGATCAATCAATTGTAATTGACTTTTTATGAAAAGATTAGAAAATATACTCTTCTCCGTCCCAGATTCTTCTGTTCGCTGTCATGTAGATTGTCAAATTATGAAAGATTCATCATTTTCTAAACAAATGACATTCATAATTCATTTGATAAAGTAATTTACAGTCAAAATGATGTTTATCAATCGGTTATGAATTTAGGGAAATAGATGTGTATATTTAATCAGACTACTAGTTTTCTGAATAATTTTCAAAGTTTCTATCTACTTCAAATATTGATCAATTTCAGTAACAAAACTGTTATAACTTGTGACCGCCGATTATAGAGCAGTGACTTATCGATAGGATCAAGGACGCTTAAACACGTATGAGCAGTCTAGAGTCCTGATTAGTCCTGCTTACTGCCTAGCCCAGCCAGTTAAGTCCAGAACACCAACCCAAACCTCTGCTATATGGATCATTATATTTCAAACATACTCTGTTTATATACCAATTAAGCACACCACAACGTACCAATAAAATAGGAAACAACATCTATACAAGAATTAGCCAGATGTGGCTGTGAATGAGGGAGGCAGTAATTAATATACTGGGTATAACTCAAGAATGGTAAAGCGTATAATAATAGTTTATAGGTCAAAATGAAGCATATGATAAGAGGAATAGGAATATGAATAGTTTAGTTATTTAACAATTATACGGTCAAAATATACTCATAGTAGTGGTCCATAAATAGATCCCAAAGTTACCATTCATTATGTTTCTCGGGTCCTAACAAAACCAATGTGAAATTATTCGTTTAACTTTTATTTCCAGGACAGAAGTTTAATAACAAAAATAAAGTTTGCAAAATACTTGAAACATTCACTGAAAAAGGTAAATTGAACTAAGTGATCATCATTATGATGCATTTAAACAACGATATATTCACATAAGTTAAAACTACTTATTTGTGTCTTATGTTATCAGAAATTTACAGCTACTTTCTCGGAGTTTTAAAGAGCATGCATTCATTAAGTGTTTATCCATCAGTAGAGGGTTCTGGAAATTGTTGAACTTCATTAAAATGAAGAAACAATCAAAGTTAGATGATTATTTTAAACTCGAAGCATCAAACAGCTGTTTCGTCCTAGTGTAAGACTTCAACAATTCGAGTTCATATCCACAAGAGCAGGAATCGAATGCAAGACCTTCGTGGATTGATTAAAGTTGGACGTATTCACTGTTGGATTGGAGACCCATCGTTTACAGATTAAGCATTTTCATGAGAGACCGTGGGTCCTGAGTTTGATTCACTCCAGTGAAGTCTTGGATGTTTAGATGAAATGGTCATCCAGTGCTTTCAGGTTTTCAATAATTGTCTAACTTTAGTCGTTCGCGATTTTCTTCTTTTACGTGATCTAAAACTTATTGAGGTGTGATAAAGGTTCAGATGTTCTGAAACCATAATGCATACGACATAGGAACTCGTCCATATGGCTCCATAATAGTCTTCCTCTGGAGCCGCGATACAGTCTTAAAAGCTCCTTCAATCTTGACTACATGTCTTCAATGTTATTAGTATGAACCCCGGTAGTAGGGTCGAGAAAATGGCGTTTATGCACTACGACATGATGGACAGACTCAAGTCTATGAAGGCATCTATACGCTCTCCAATCATCTTTATATATCGTAGTGCCAGGCTGCACGTATTCCTGTATAATTGGTATTATTGTGCTTGCTTGCCAGTTTCTGACCCTCTGAAAATGCCCCTTTTGTGTTGAAAAATCATAAATTCCAAGTACCTGTCAAGTATATTTATGGAAATACTACTTGCCCAATCTTCCTTGATACTAAGTTCCCTGTTGTATTTTCGCTTTCACACTACCGTTCCATCTATTTTCACAAGGCTCCCGACTCTTCCGAATGATTCGTGTAGACATGTCATTTTAATTGCACATATATCACGACAAGAATCATAACATTGAACGGCTAACGTTTTATTAACATCTGCAAATGCTGCAGCCAGTGTTACTGGTGCTTTTATAATCCAATATGCAACTATTATCATGATTTGCCTCAGTCTCAGTCGCGATAGAGCAAAAAAGTCCCCGTTCGAGCAAACTTCTTTCTCCAACATAAAGAACATCGAAACACAATGTCATCACGATAGTCTACACACGGTAATGCAGTCACAGGTAAAGGAACATTTTAGTAGTCCCATCTCTTGTAACCGCTCAATAATCACCTCTTCTCTAAAATCCGCTGTAAACGATCATACCTGAGCATCAGATATTGAACTTGGCGCCGTGACCTCAAACGCTTCTGATTGGCTCGTCGATAAATTAGAGTCTTGCCAATTATTCATTTGGTTACTTCATTTTATACCATAACTGAAAAGGTATGAAAAGTTAAAATGAATGTGTCAGTATATTTTTAAAATTAATGAAAAACCTTTCTCCTTCTCTTTCTAGATATTCAGGTTCTCAATCGTTTAATTTCTAATAAATACGATATTTTGTGGAGATGGAACAAAATATTATGTAAGTACAAGTCACGCAATATTGCTTATCTTCTATGAAGAAACTAATGAAAAGACTAATTGAAATGTTCCGAATGATTAGATTCACACACATACAAACAGTTCGTCAAATATTCATACTATTGTTAATATGCTTGAATGTTATTACGAGTTCAGCTTACTCGATAAATGGAACGAAGGTCAAAGATACAGTGACAAAATAGGCTATTCTAATCCGTTGTTCCCAGCCTTCCTAACTAGATCAAAAAGTCTTGATCAGGTGTAGAGAATGTATTCTACAATCATTCAGAAAATACGAGGTCACTAAGTACACAAATCAAGCTTATTTATAGAATGATAGAAACAACCTTAGGAGAGCCACAAAATAGCGTAGAAACGAAAACCGTCAATCAATGACAGTGAATGATTTCGGGGTGGGAAATGTAAGCTGTATGCCAACTAAGCGTCTCCTGTTGTGAAAATATGAAATCCGAATTTTCAAAATAAAATGACAAAATTAGGACCTTTTTTCAAGTGAGTTCGAGGGATCTAACGTACTCAACAATTGTGAAGAAAGTCAATGAACAATTTTTGTGACTTATTAGGAATAAGTAAATACATAGTGAATCTCATTGTTTACAGAACAATAGACTAACCATTAATATGTATTTTACTATACAAAATAATGATTTGTGCTTTCTTTGCTATTTCAGTTAACTACGATTTCGCTTCGAGAAATATTAAGCAAACAATGGTTTTCTTACGAAAGGTAATTCAAATTTATTTTCTTTTTGTTTAGAAACTATCAGAAATTTGGCCATTTATGTGTTCATCTTATATTGGTCATTGTAATATGATGTTATTCAAGACAACTTGTTAACTGACTTGTTCCATTAAGACTTGTTATGTGAATACATTATATGAAATATATACAATGGTTGTTAAAACAATTGATCATTTCGACTTAAATAAAGTCACCATTAGATTAATAACTTTTGTCGATGAATATATTTCAAATCGGTTGATGGATAAGGTTAAAGGACATGAAATCTTTCAGTTGATATAAATTTTTGAAATGGATAGAATAACATTCTATTCAACAATAGTAGGTATGTATTGCAATCAAGGTGACCTATTTGAATATCTGGGCTACCTATCCATGCAATCTGGATATTTCAACGAACTATCTGTTTCCGATTGACATGATGAACTGATTAATGTTAAACCACCGTGAGAAACCTGGAAGCACAGAACGGGCGTTTCAATATATTGTGGGACTCCTCAACAGTGTGCATCCACCCAGAGCCTTCAGTCTCGCGTGCGAACGCTTGACCTACTGGACCACTGAGCCGACATCCAATGGTGTTAGTGTCTAACACCAACCAATCCACGAAATTGCGCGACCATCTTCCATTATACTGAGGTAGATACCTGTCTCTACCCGACATGGATTAGCTTCACTGGTCACAGCTTCTCACCAGAACTCCGAAAATTCTCTCACGAACCTGGTCACTAGTGAGCACATGTTTTTCGTTGTTTGTTTTAACACATCATTATGCCTATTAATCACATAACCTATTCAGATGTATTTGTGAAATGTTTACGACATTTCACTGTACAAGATCCCAATCAGAGACATCATAGTTGCTGGCGATATGAATCGAAAAGAATGTACATTATTCAAATGTCGATTAATGAACTGCTAACATCTAACTGGCGATCACTCAATATTGATCATCAGGATTGATCAAGAAATAAAGAAAAGGAAACTTGTTGAAATACATTATGCTGAGAATCCTATATTATATCAAGACTATAATACTGAATAAAGCTAATAATAATAATATTAATAATAATAATAGTAAAATCAATTAAATAATAAGAAATTTCTATTTCACTTTCAGTTATATGATCACTTTGATGTAATTCTGTCTGAAAATGTTCATCACAACTATTAATCACACGAGTTCAGTTGAATTTGTTCAAAGATCTTGTTGAAGATCCTGTATTGACATTTAATTAATTTACTTTATTAATCAAGTTTAAATAAAAATCAATTTTATTTGGAAAATTCGTTCTGTTCTGACAAAAAAGTAGTATTTTTCAAATAAACATCGAAGATTCATAGGACAAACTCATATTGGAGTCTTGAATAAAACCAACATTAAAACAAGCTGCTATACCATATTACTTACTTACTTATGCCTGTTACTCCCAATGGAGCATAGGCCACCGACCAGCATTCTTCATCTCACTCTTTCCTGGGCCTTCTTTTCTAGTTCCATCCAATTCTTGTTCATTTTTTCGCATGTCTATCTTCATTTCCCGGCGTAATGTTTTCTTTGTTCTTGCACTTTTCCTTTGACCTTGAGGATTCCATATGAGGGCTTGTCTTGTGACGCAGTTGGGTGCTTTCCTCAATTTGTATCCTATCCACTTCCATCGCTTCTTTCTGATTTCTTCCTCCACTGGGATTTGGTTTGTTCTCTTCCACAGTAGGTTGTTGCTAAGCTATACTATATAAGCACGACGATAAGGAACGATAATGAGAAATGTGGAGTCGAAAGGTGCATAAGTTAGTCTCTGGGAACACAAGATCTAGTAAACAATAAAATTTGAGTGTGTCTGTTTAACTGTGACCGATTCTGAACCATGTTATTTAGTGTCTACATAAGTGACCACTATATTCAAGTTTAGTCACTGTCAGTTTGACTATAGCGTAATTCTATATCAGTCAATGTCACACATCGGATTGGATGATGGTTACACTAAAGTGACACAAGTGCGAAATATTTTATTCGGGAAGATCTAGTCTCATATACTAAATTACTATATTTCCAAAAAAGCAAATAAATGAACTGAATATTGTTTATTCAGTGGTTCCACGATGAGTCAGAAACGCTTTGAAATGACAAATACTCACGAAACTGCAGTCTACGCATATATTTCACCATCATTACCAGCATGTTACACACTTATAGTAATAAAGATTGGATTACTTAATATCATACTAGTCCTTTGTTGGTAAACGGACACCTTTCAAATGAAAAAATTGACACGATTCGTGTTATAACTGTGGACTGCAGATTAGAGCGAAGCGTATTATCGATCGAACCGAAGACGCGCTAAACACGTAAGAACGACATAGAGTCCCGATTGGCTCTTGTTCCCTGTCTAGCCCAGCCAGTTGAGTCCAGAACGCAAGTCTCAGCCTCTGTGATATGAATCATTATATTTCAAACATAATCTGTTTATATACAAATCAAACAGACCACAACGTACCAATAAAATATGAAACAACATCTCTACAAGAATTAGCCAGATGTGGCTGTGAATGAGGGAGATAGTAATTAATATACTGGGTATAACTCATGAATGGTAAAACGTATAATAATAGTTTATGGGCCAAAATAAAGTTTATAATAAGAGGGACATGAATATGAATAGTTTAGTTATTTAACGATTATACGATAAAAATAAACACATATTATTAGTCCATAAATGGATCCCAAAAATTACCATTCGTTATTCCTATCGAAATACAACAATTCGGTATAAACTAACTTGGTTTTCTGAATTGGTGTAGAGATTTTCTCAGACACCTATTCATTAGGGTTGATGGGACTGACAAGTAGGGTGAAGTGGTTAGCACACTTAACTACATAACTTACTCCAATCAGCGCAGGCTATGACAAACAGTAGTCGCGAAGTAATATTTCATATATTTGAACTATCAGAAAATTGTGATGACAAATGACCTCTTTATAAAACATTATTATTCTGTAGTACCCATTATATTAATATTTTCCAAACGTTTGTTTATGATTAAGCATATTCAAACTGATTCAGATGTTTACCTGTTGTAGTAAATTTAAAGGGTACTTTAATTCACAGAATTCTCTCACAGTTTATTACAACTCCACGGTAGATTTGACTGTGATATTTATATAGAAACTTTCTATTTTAAATATTTCTTCGGCATCATACTATACATACATCGTTTGGTGGTAGCAGATTATAGAATAAAGGAAATATAATCAACTATAGAATTTAAATCGAAATACTTTGACATTATTGTATATCCTATCAAAGATTTTTCAGTGAATGATCGATTGAGAACGAAATATGGTGACTTACATTGACATTCATTGTATTTATATAGTTGTCAAGGTTAATGAGTAAATTATGCATCCTAAATACTTGGTTACTGAACACTTATGGTGATAACACTTAACAACACATACATATTGAGAAACTCACTAAATATCGATCGAAGTAGAATCCAATATTGGACTAAGGTTTAGACCAGTCAATATGTATTTTCACGTAAGTATGCAGGTTAAATATTTTCGAAATCGTTGACATACAACTAATAAACATTAAGATTTTCCTCTTTTAGATAACATATTCTTACATTATGCAAATTGTGTATTGAACTGGCAGAATATTTTGTATTCCATTCATTAGGTCTCATGTGAAATAACACTGAATGAGCCATAATCACTTATTCCTGAATATTTATCATCGTACTCTAAAATCCCTTACAGATGGGTTGCGAATTTCAACCACCGACAAAATAGTGTCAGGCAAATAACAATTCATATCCGTTTAAAATGGTTTCTTTTTTTGTTGTTGATGTTTATCATTTAAGTCTCTCAGCTTAATCAAGTACAGTTTACAACTTGAAGTTTACTTAATATTAGAACCAGCTATACTCAGCAACAGATTAGTTCAGATTACAAAAACCAAGTCATTTTTTACTCAGTAGTGATCAAATTGGTATGGTTATTCCTCATTAATGATTAAGTATTGTTCGTTTGTTCTGTAGTGAACAAGACACGAATGGGGACAATCGAAATTACTTAATACAGAGTTACAGGACTTGTTAATAAAATCGAACAATCATAAAGTAAATACGTAATTTGCAAAATGTCCACCAATTGTCTCAAAATGACTCAGACTTCATTGTTCTTGCATTTTCATACAAATTGCATCCTGTTTCCATTCTTTACTGTTTGATCCTCTTGTGTCTCCGCTGCCAGACCTTCTGTTCACGACTAACATCATATACTACTTATGTCAATATAAGTAGTGCACACACCACAGTTCTAACAAGATTGTTATTTTCATCCAAAACTATTTAAACAGTTTTATAATCAATGTGTCATTGTATGATTATTGCGTAATGCAACTACTTGATGAGTATTGTTTCATTGCTGTAAATCATACATACATATATTAATATAAATCCATGATGAAAAACTAATCGAAGAGAAGTTTCTCCTCTTGATTCGTTCTTCTTTTAACAAATGTCAAAATGAGAATGTTCACTATAATCGATAACTGTCAGTAATTATAGTGCTCTTATGGAAAATTAATGTTATAAGTTTAACCGACTTTAAGCCAGCAAGCAGTCTTCAAACCGAAATATTTTTCTCTGTTGATTGATATAATTTATTTATATTGTCAATACGTTAATCCTGAAGAAGTAATAACATATCACATTCCATATATGAAAAAATACGAGTATAAAATCAACTGATTGCTGCATATTATAAGTAAGAATAAGGTATTCAACTTTTCAATAGTTAAGATCATGAGTCAGTTGAAGATAGACCACCATAGAAAACGTGGAAGCACTGGACGGCTGTTTCGTCCTATTGTGGGACTATAATATCCACAAAAACCATCTGGTATTAATCAAAATATGCTCACTAGTGACTGAATTCAAGAGGTATGTCCTTGAGTCCTAGTGAGAAGCAGTGACTAGCGGAGTTCAACCAGGTCTGTTGTGAGATAATAACTCACTGATGACAATGGTGGATTTGTGGTTCAATTTTGTGGATTAGTTGAAGTTAGATATTAACACCGTTGGATGCCATCCGGCTCAGTGGTCTAGTGGTTAAGTGCTCGCGCGCGAAACCAGTAGGACCTGGGTTGGAATCTCGCGGGGGAGGGTGGGATCGTGTATGCTTACTGCTGGTGATCTAGCTTCAACTGACTTATGATCACAATTATTAAAATTAATATAATATCCACAGAACCCATCTGATATTCGACTTTTAATTATTTCAACAAACTCGGTTTTAATAGTTCGGGTATGTAATAAGGGATTTATCAAAAGGCCACTTAAATAATGAAAGGTAGTTGTAACTACTGCTTAAAACAGACAACCACTTGATTTATATTTTTCAAACATCTAAAATCTACAACATATGGAAGCGGCTTACTCCTTCGTTCCGTTTTAGATAGAAATAATTCGGTCTCTCATATTATAGCAAAATGGTTATCGCAAATTTTCAAACCAATTCACACAAAAAATTGTAAAGCATAGTGTCATGGATTCATTTGAACTTGTTAATAATAAAAGAATATGTCAGTGAAAAATAGTTTCATGATATCATTAGTTATATCTGTTATATGCCGATAAGTATAATGAGTGGTAACTTTTGGGATCTATTTATGGACCAATGCTATACGTATATTTTTATCGCATAATTGTTAAATGACTGAACTATTCATATTCGTGTCCCTCTTATTATGAGCCTTATTTTGATCCATAAACTATTATTATACGATTTACCATTCTTGAATTATACCTAGTCTATCAATTACTATCTTTCACATTCACAGCCCCCATTTGGCTAAATCTTGTACAAATGTTGTTTCGTATTTCATTGGTATGATATGGTCTGTCTGGTTGATATATAAACCCAGTATGTTTGAAATAAATGATTCATATTTCAGAGGCTGAGATTGATGTTTTGGACTTAACAGGCTGGGCTAAGCAGTTAGCAAAACCGACAAGTACTCTAGACTGCTCGTATGTGTTTTATGTGTGATTGATCCGGTCGATAACTCACTGTTCTCTAATTGGATGTATCATTGTGTTATACATTAACAGGGCACACAAGCCACAAGTTATAAGAATATCATTATATCCAAAGATGGATAGCGGTTATCAGTGAAATGCAGGACGTGCGTTTCGTCCTATTTGGAACTCGTCAGCTGGATGTACCTGCATCTCAGAGTTGATGTTCTAAACATAAATGGGAAGTATCAAACAAACAATACCAAGTAATTAGATATATCATCTTTATTCACTAACATTCCCTTACATGATGAGTATTATTATATTATAAGAATGGGTTTTGTGGAGATTTTAGAAATTTCACAGATTGAAATCATGAGTCAGTTGAAGCTAGACCACCATTGAAAACCTGGAAGCACTGGACGGCCGTTTCATCCTAGTATGGGACTCCTCAGCAGTGCGCATCCACGATCCCGCACCACCCGGGGCTCGAACCCAGGACCTACTGGCTTCGCGCGAGGGCACTTAACCACTAGACCACTAAGCCGTCATCCAACGGTGTTAATGTCTAGCTTGTTGTGAATCATATAAATATTAATCTACAGAATTGATGAAAAACTACTTGAAAAGAAATTTCTTCGATCTTATTAGTTCCTTATATACCAATTTCCAATATGGGAATTTTCACTGTATCTCAATACTTGTTGTTTTATTGACAAAATGATCAGTTCTCCCAATGTAATCGATATAAAACATAAATTCATTAATCAATAATTCATTGTAAGTTTTTCATTTCTATCATAGAGCATCAATCTATAATAGCTACTTTTATAATGATTAATCAATAAATGATCAATAAATGAACTGTAATAAACTGAAACAAAACACTATGTGGTGAATTATGTATTGTTCACAACGACATATATAGAAGAGATCCTATAAAGATTATACGTCTTATGGAAAACTATAAATATGTCACAGATCCAATAGTAATAATCACATTCGTAGAAAGAATATAAAATTCATTTAAGTAGTAAAAAAGATCATCAGTTTACTTTCCATAGTTGAGATCATGAGTCAATTGAAAGTACTGACGACCGATTCGTTCTATTGTGGAACTCCTCAGCAGTAAGCATACACGATCCCGCCCTCCCCCGCGAGATTCCAACTCAGGACCTATCAGTCTCGAGCCCGAGAGCTTAACTACTAGACTATTGAGCCGGTCCGCATCCAACGGTGTTAATGTGTAACTTCACCTAATCCACAAAATTGAGCAACACATCCACCATTGTCTTCAGTGAGTTGCTAACTCACAACAGACCCAGTTGAACTCCACTGGTCACTACTTCTCACTAGAGCTCTAAGATATACTTCTTGAATTCAGTCCCTAGTAAGCATATGTTGATTAGTATCAGTTTATTTACTTGAAATGAAAGATGACTTATGTAAGTAAATATGAATGCTCACTTATTATCAGTAGTATGTAGTTTATAATTTGATGATTTTAATTATTATTTCACTTATTAATTTGGAACATAAAACGCTGAAAATTCTATTCAATCTCTATTACGTCAGATTTAATTACGGAACTGAATTTCAATCTACATTAATCACATGAATATTACATAACTTTTATTTATTTAGTTAGTTACAGTTTACAATGTTTCTCATCATAGCTCTACACTAATACACATAAAAAATCAATTAAAATAAATCATTTCTTTACTATGTATATCTTTTCTATAAATGTTTAAAGGAAACCTTTAATTCAATCCTACTAAAACTTTTGATTTACAAACGCATCAGACAATCAGCATAAGTTATATTTCTTATTTTAATAGTTGTGATCATAAGTTAATTGAAGTTAGACTATCATTGAAAACCTGGAAGCACTTGACGACCGTTTCGTCCTATTGTGGGACTCTTCAAAAAATGCATATCCACAACTCCGTCTCTTGAGATTCAAACTCAGGATCTTTTAGTCTCGTGTGTGAGTGTTTAACCATTAAATCATTGAGTCGGCATCTAACTCTAGTGGAGTTCAACCGGGCCAGCTGTGAGATAGTAACTCACTGATGACAATGGTGGATGTGTCGCTCAATTTCGTGGATTAATTGAAGTTAGACATTAACACCGTCGGATTCCGGCTGGCTCAGTGGTCTAGTGGTTAAGTGCTCGCGCGAGAGACTGATAGATTCTGAGTTGGAATCTCACGAGGCGGGATCGTAGGTCGCACTGCCAAAGAGGAGTCCCACAGTAGGATTAAACAGCCGTTTAGTGCTTCCAGGTTTTTTATGGTGATCTAGCTTCAATTGACTTATGATCACACCTATTAAAATTACTATAATATCCACAAAGGCCTTCCTGATATTTCTTATTCTTGATTGTTGAAATTCCATAAAGACTTACAAAATTTCTTCCTGTAACCTTTCAATTCGATTGTCAATGTCAACAAACAGTAAAAGGAAATACCACTGAAACAATATGACAGAACAGAACATTTTACAAAATACGAAAATCTTCATATGTTTTGATTACCTTCAACAAAGCAAGAATAATAAGATATAATGTATTCCATGTATTTCATGGATTTTCATACGCTGGAATCCTCCTGAAGTAATACAGAGTAATATACTGAAGAGTATATGATTCTACCTTAATAAGTTTACTCCATTTTTAATGAATGTGTTGAGAAATAGAATTCATTCTTGTAATTCTAGAAAAAAATTTCATTAGTCTTCCTTTGTAGGAAATGTTTCTGTCAAATAATTGTCTCATTAGATTTATACTGTGTGGTGTATGTGTGTGTGTGTATTACTGATGTCGACAGATATAAGTAGTATGTATTATCAATCGAAAGTGAAATGCCTGTAGGCAGAAGATTCAGAAGATCGAAAAAAAGAGAACAACAACAAAGAATGATTCCCATGGAGATGAAGGAACAGTGAAGTTTGAGACGAATGATTAACATTTTTCAAATGAATTATTTACTGTATGATTCACCGATTTTACTAAGATGTCATTTTTCAAACGTTACATGTGTTGAAATGTCTTTTAGCGATTTAATACTTGCTTATTGTCAATATATATATGTGAGCTAATAGTACATAGTAAATAAAAGCAAATCAATTCCATTATTTACTTAAAGTATTCCGCATGATTGGTCAATTGGGCAAGTAACCAAATATGATATTATGTCACTAAATGTATATATGTATGTTTATAATAATAATAATAATGTTGGTTTTCCTTTAAACATAGAATATCATTGATATGTTACTTCGTTTTCTGTTGCTATGTTCTATTTTCCTATTCCAATATGTAGATGGTAAGTCTTTGATTATGTACACTATATGACTGTAAATTGTTTTCTGAATGGGTTTTGTGAAGATTTTTAGAAATTTTACAGGTTGAAATCATGAGTCGATTGAAGCTAGACCACCATGGAAAACCTGGAAGCACTGGACGAAACGGCCGTCCAGTGCTTCCAGGTTTTCCATGGTGGTCTAGCTTCAATCGACTCATGATTTCAACCTGTAAATTGTTTGTCGAATAATTCATTCACATCATTTGTAACGGTTATGGGAATAATAATAAAAAATCTATTTCGTTCAGCTTTTACATTATTGATCTAATTACATCATTAGTATTTTAAAACTTCATTTTATTCATTTATTTGAACACGTAAATATTGATACAAGGGGGCACCGAATAGATAGGTGCAAACAACTCACTTGGTTTGTGTGTTGGCATGGATACTGTCCGAACACTCAAACCGAAGCAAGTGGTTTTCTTAGAGGGCCACACCCAGAGCTTTCGACCTAAAGGTCTAATCCATAAGACAATGAAGCAGCGTCAGGAGATGCAGTATTATGATAGCCGGTGACCAACAATTGGTTCATACGCCATTTGTTCCTTCAGGATACTGGAGCCCATTTTCATGACTGGTTTTGAATCAGGGTTTTCCAACTCCCCTATTTGAACTCTTCGTGTCCACCGACCCGGTTAAAGCGTCGGACATTCTCTTTTCATCCTCTAAATTTCGTAAACAACAATAATGCCGCGAGAAGACAGTGAGTAGGACTTCCCTGGTAGAGGCTATATACGCGTGGCCATGTGAGTGCATTTCGATAGGGAGAGCTGACTCTCCCCACTCTTTGCCTTACCAGAGCATTACCGATAAATAGTGTCGTATTTTGATTCTCATATGACTGTTAACAAATAAGATTCACAGGTATTTTCCAATTCAAAAATCGTTTAAAATACTGACTAGATCTAGTGAAACAAATTTTGATATTAAATATACACTGAACAGTTGTGAATTCATGATATACAATTCCTCATTAGCACAAACAGATGAATTTGTTAAGAATAGAGGCAAGAACTTTAGATCCTGGAGCAAGCAACTAAACATAGAGCAATCTGTTACCAGAATGTGTAACACATCAATAACTTCAGTGAAATAATTAAACGTTTCAACTGGAAACGCTTGAGATACAAATACATCCAAATAAATAGTTTTGAATAAGATTAAAAACACAAAGCTTAGATTGCACTGCTAATGACGCTTAAAATATATTAAAATTATATTATCACTCTTTTTAAACATTTTTTGTAAATTTTCTTGGTGAAACTATAGTTTATGAACAACCTTTGATTGACGCTAAAATGACTTTGGCAATGTCCATCTACTTACTAGAGCTAAATGGTAGTGATAAAGCAGTATAAAGAGTAGTAAAGATTATGATTCCATAGTTGATGGTTACAGTTAGGAATTATATTTATAATTTTCATCATGAATTGACATTAGCTAAAATGTCAGAAAGCTATATTTACACAATTGGATGAATGAATTTCTCGCCAAAATCTAAAACCTATCACCCTAAATCTGATTGGTTCATTCATAAATGATAATCTCCCCGACACAATTATTTTGTGAGATATTGATTTTCGATCAATATCAATCATTTCTAATGTTTAACTTACAATCAATACTATTTTGTGTGTGTGACATAATCTAAAGTACTTGTTATACACTTACAAAATGACACAAACTTAACTTCTTCCTTATATTTCCATAGGTGTTTCTTTTGCCATTCAATATGTCACTTTCCTTTTTTCTTATCTGAACTATATTAATCATATGTTATTATTATTATTGATTTTATCGATGTGAATTAAAGCTACGGGTAGTAAGTTTACATGGAATCTTTTAAAATTCATTGTTGCTTGCATAAACCATAATGACTCGCATTAAGCACAGTTGCTATGGAAACAATTCATGTATTTAAGGGAAAAAAAGAATACTACGTAAATCTACTGACTTTATTGATTTGTGTTTAACACCAACACAGTATGTAAGATGGATTTTATGGATATTATAGTAATTTCAATGGTTCAGATCATGAGTCAGTTGAAGCTAGACCACAATATGGAAGAGTTAATTTGTCAAAGGGCTTAGACATAAATAATGGCAAGTATACTTAAATATCAGAAAATAATATTGCATAGAGAAATTTTGTTATTTTTGTAAACAAAATATGAATATAACATAATGTAGGGTAATTAAATTTCACGATGAAAGCTCTATGATCAAACCATTCAGCTCAAAGAATAAAATTTCATCAAAATTATCCATCGGAGCTACAAATCTTCACTATCTCAAATTAAATTTCATTCGAGATAAGAATTTATATCATAGATTACTGAAGATAAAGTTGAAATTTCGAAGAGATTGATGAAACAAGAAAAATAAGAAGTGGCTATCAGAACTCAGTAGCTGAAAGGATAACGCGATAGCGTTTGAAGCGAATGGTACTGGGTTCGAGTCCCAGAGTGAAAATCAACTCTGGGATGCATGTATATCCAGTTGACGAGTCCTAAATAGGACGAAACGCGCGTCCTGCATACCTTTGCTAGCTACTATCCATCACCGCTTACAAAAAGCTTGTGAATTAAGGCAATATCGAGGCATACACACACTATGCACATATGTCAATAACAGACTGATCAATTGCACTCTTAAATCTCAATGGGAAGATACAAGTCGAACAATACCAAGTGAAGATATTCATATTGTTGTAAGAGTAAACAAAAGTCAAATAAGGGAAACAAGTATAGTGTGATATTAATCATACTTACAAGTCGAAGTAATTTTGAACATGAAACATGGATGAGCACTGTTGAAGAGTCCCATACTACGACGAAACGGTCAATCAGTGCTTCCAGATTTTAAATGATAGTCTAGTTTAGATCGATTCATGAGTACAACTATTAAAATAACCATTTATTGTTTATGTTTGATTCATGGATCAAATATTTATAATAACAGTGGTCTCTCTCTAATCCGTTCTATTCTTTTTTATTCCTAATCCTAATGAAACTGAAATACCAGTTGATACTTTCGGTTTCAATCGGTCAATTTATATTTTTCACAAACAAACAATTGAATGCAAGATACTTTCTCACGTTCAATTTTACCTTCACCAAAATCATATTTCTTAAAAATACTGCACCGCTTATCGGAGCTGACCATTTATGATCTTAACACTTAAACTTGGTCGATAGGACTCGATATGCATTAAGAAGGAACTGAAATATATGACATTGATCACCACCCAGTGACCAATCAATTGTAAATACATCTCAATTATACAGGAGGTCAGTCGCTGCCTTGATAACTCAGTGGTAACGTCTTTGACTGTGAAGCTAAGTGACACGGAATCGAATCTGTCAGGGAGCATTAATTCCCTCAAGAAAACAGGTACATCTTGCTGACAAGTACCAAGTAGCACGAAACCTAGGTCTAGGGTTTCCTGTTGACCACCTCCAACCAATATCCTATCTCCACACAGTGCACGTAATATAGAGTCACCTAGACTAGTGACCAAATATTGCAACTTGGTCAATAGGATTCGATCTGCACTAAGAAGTATCTGACATATATGACATTGATCATCACATAGTGATCAACCCCATTGTAAATAACATTTAAAAAATCACATGTAAAAATAAATATATTTCTTCGATTACTCAGCAATCTTCGATCTTGTGTAAGTACATGTTTACTACAAAAATCCATTTAACTTCTATTTCATTCAACTGATTTTTATTTCTAGGAAACTGGTGACATAGTTAAAACTTATCACAATACAAATAATGTTTATTGAAGTTCGTCAATATTTTCGTTTGTCTAACACAATGTTTACAAAACTGATTAATTACTAATATAACATAACAATTTAATAAGATACATTTATTTTACTAACTTACTTCAATAAAACACCATGTCATACACTGAACACCTCTCCGCTTCTTCCAACCAGTCCCAGCGTCAGCAAATAATGCACGACGTGGAATTCTTTAAGACCATATTCATAGAACATGTTCAAGCCACCGAAGTCGGTGTTTCAAGATGGTGACACGAATTGAATTATTGTCGCTGTGCCCGAACACACGATGCCAAACCTCTGCATTACTAATATGGTGTTGCCACTGGATATCAGCAATCCTTCGGAGACAACAATGATCAAACACAGGGAGTCGTCTAACATCCACTACTCGGAGAGACCAGGTCTTACAAGTACAGAGCAAAACTCCTCTCACCGACGCGTTATAGATCTGACCTTTTACAGCCATACTAACGTCACGAAGGCACCAAAGATGTTCCAGATTGACATAAACTGCTCTGGCTTTCACTATACCGGCATCGATCTCATCTATAATAACAGTCATTACATAATCAGGTTTGATTGTACAAAGAAATAACAGATATTTCATCGATTATTAACGATGGGATGAATTTTACATTGCTGAAAAACTGTATTCCAAGTTTAAATAAACTTTAATATATTTAACCTACTAAATACTAATCTGGTTTTAAGTTATCAACAGTGTAACATTTGAAGTAGAATTTGTTGTCTGAGCAACTCTTAACATCATCATCAAGACAAAAATGAATCCACAAGTCAGAACTTACTTACTTACGTCTGTTACTCCTAATGGAGCATAGGCCGCTGACCAGCATTCTCCAACCCACTCTGTCCTGGGCCTTCCACAAGTCAAAAACATCTGGAATGATTTAGCTTTTTAGTTTGTGTTTTCTACATATGCGCCGAATTTAAATTTCAAATTTATAAGACTATAATTTATGAACGACCTTTGAGCGATGCTTAAGTGGCCTTGAGTTTGTCCGCCTAATAACTATGACCAAATGAGGGTTATAAACAAGTATGAGGAATTAGAATTATGATTTAAAGTTGATGGTTAGAGTTAGGAGTTACAGTTAGGGTTTTCATCACGAACTGACATCAGCTATAAATGTCAAAACTCTATTTAGCCAAATGCATGAATTAATTTCCTGCCAAAATCCGACACCTGTTATCTTATACGTGATTGATTCATCTATAAATTATATTCTCGTCTTCATATTTTCACATCAGATAATTTCATTTTGAAAACTTTTCAAGTAGTTGATACTTCTAATTCATTTATTTTACAGGACATTTATTGTGCAATTTTGGTGAGTTTAAAAAATAATATTCATAATATTCATGGAAAAGATTGATTGTAAAAAAAATTATTGTCCAACTATTAGAGATTGATCCACCGTATACCATTATCTTCAGTGAGCTGATCTTTCACAACAGACCTGGTTGAACTCCACTGATCACAGCTTATCACTAGAATTCCAGGAGTGTCTCTTGAAGTCAGTCACTAGTAAGCAGATGATTCTTATTAGAAGGGGTTTTGTGGATGCCGACTCAGTGGTCTGATGGTTAAGCTCTCGGGCGCGAGACTGACAGGTCCTGGGTTGGAATCTCGCGAGGAGCGGGATCGTGGATGCGCAGTGCTAGCGAGGAGTCCCATACTAGGATGAAACGGTCATCCAGTGCTTCCAGGTTTTCCATGGTGGTCTAGCTTCAATTGACTCATGATTTCGAATAATGAGATTACATGTTTATTGGGTAATATTAAGTACAAAAATAGTAGCTAACATGTGTGAATAGTACAATTTTTACCCATCCAATTCAGTGCCAAACACTGAATGATACAGTGTATATTTGTTATAAATAATTAATACAAATGAATATTACTGGTGTTTTATTAACATTGCACTTATGACATACTGACGACTACTGACTAGTATGAAACCAAGATCCATTTGTATCAAAGTAATTACCTACAGACAGCTTACCCCCCAAAACAAAAGGTACTTTAGACAACATCACTTACTTACTTGCTTACTTACGCCTGTTACTCCACGTGAAGGAGCATAGGCCGCTCACCAGCATTCTCCATCCAACCCTGTCCTAGGAAATTTTTTCTAGCTCCGTCCAGTTGTAATTCATCGTTTTCATATCTGCTTCTGGTATCCGACTCAATGTATTCTTTGGCCTTCCTCTTTTTCGCTTCCCTTCAGGATTCCAATTTAGGGCTTGTCTCGTGATGCAGTTTGATGATTTGCGTAATGTATGTCCTATCCATTTCCATCGTCTTTTCCTAATTTCTTCTTCAGCTTGAAGTTGGTTTGTTCTCTCCCACAGAAGGCTATTGCTGATGGTATCCGGCCAATGGATGTTGAGTATCTTGCGAAGACAGCTATTTATAAATACTTGTACTTTCTTGATTGTGGTTGTTGTAGTTCTCCAAGTTTCAGCTCCATACAGTAGAACTGCCTTGACGTTGGTATTGGAGATTCTCACTTTGATATTGGTTGAAAGTTGTTTTGAGTTCCATATGTTCTTCAATTGTAGGAATGCGAACCTTGCTTTGCCAATCCTTGCCTTTACGTCTGCATCTGAGCCTCCTTGTTCATCGATGATGCTTCCTAGGTATGTGAAGGTCTCTACATTTTCCAGACAACATCACTACTTGATTGAAAAAAAATTCTAACTAAACTATGAACTATTCAGGGTGTTAGTTGATAGCAACTTGTTGATCAGTCAATGTAATTGAATGTATTCATTGATTCAACAATATAATGATATTGTTTGCTGATATAACGTTTTAATAATGATCAAAAGTATTTTACATCCATATTAAATAAATTTTAAGTAAAATTGGTTACCATTGATCAAGTATATTTCATTGACTGAATGCAAAACCTAATGATATGAATGAAGAATATTCATTTCAATGAATTTCTCATCAGGTACTCTACAATTATCTCATATCCAAACAAATAACCCATAAAATTGGCCAGATTCAAGGCAGAGTACATGTAAAACAAGAACTGTTGTTTGTTATACAAAATCAAATCAAATCGTTCATGTTTGGGTTGAATAACATAAAGTTGTTAACTTGAATCATTTTACAAGTAAAATGAAATTGTGAGATAAATAATGGGACAAAACAGCCGTCCAGTGCTTCCAGGTTTTCTATGATGGTCTAGCTTCAATTGACTTATGATCTCAACTACTGAGATAATTAATGATCAGAATAAATATGGTCAACATAGAGTGAGAGGAGGAGAGAATAATGCAATAAAAATCAGAAATTATGCAATATGTAGAATAATATGAATTAGATCAGAGATAGTAGATAGGGGTGAATGCTGAATAAATTTATCAAAAAGGTTAGCAAGTGTAATAATAATAATAATAATAATAGTGACAATGGTAAGATCTGTGGATAAGTTTAGGATATAAACAATGAACATGAATCAAATTACGTCACCATATTATAAAATTGATTATTAACTAGTTGGCCCCGAAGTTGGCCAAGGTAAAACGAACAACTGAACATATTTCTTTTGGATACAAAGTTCTGGCTTTTTGATCCGAATAGCAATTGCTTCAGCTGTCTGCAAGATTCTCAGTCTGATGAAGTTAGGTAGACTTCTGTTGGCTGTATGTTCCGTCTGAATTGAATGGGCTAAAATTGAGCTGTTAACCGTTTTGGCTGCATCTTTGTTTAACCACACTGAGAGGTGCTCACGAGCCCGAATATACAAATTTCTAGAACATCTGCCAATAAAACTTGCTTCACAGAAGCAGTTGGATTAATAGATACAGAAAGAGGCGGCTAGTTTAGGCAACTTATCTTTCAACCTAAGAGTGATCATTGGACTTGTGGAAAACATTGATTGTAGTTTACCTGCATTAAAAGTTCTTTGAATTGATCTACTTAACTTCAGTCTTAGCATTTCACTCGGTGCATTGTAAGCGTATATACAGAGGCTTTTTATTCACAATTAGGCATTCTCTATGCTCTTTTTTATTGGCTACGTTTTTATTTATAAATTTCTCGAAATATCCATTTTCTTTCAGGGTCGTGTATAATGCCTTTGTTTCATCTTCGACCATATCTAGAAAGCATATGATCTTGATTCTATGATACAGTGTCTTAATAAGGTTCCTTTTGTATTGCAGAGGAACAAAACTAAGAAATATCAGTATAGGGGTTGTGGAGATTATGAAGTTTTTGATTGAGATCATGAACCGATTGATGTTAGACCACCGTTGGAAACCTGGAAGCACTGGAAGGCCGTTTCGTTCTACTGTCGGATTCCTCCCTGACGGTGTGCATCCACGATCCCGCCAGCGAGATTCTAACCCAGGACCTGCAGTCTCGCGTGCGAAGGCCTAACCTACTGGACAACTGAGCTGGCTTCCAACGGTGTTAGTGTTTAACATTGACCAATCCACTAAATTGCGCTACCATCTTCCATTATACTGTGGTAGATACCTGTCTCTACCCGACATGGATTAGCTCCACTGGTCACGGCTGGTTGATTTAAGACACTAACACCATTGGATGCCAGCTCAGTGGTCCAGTAGGTTAAGCATTCGCGCACGAGACTGAAGACTCTGGGTTCGAATCTCGTGAGCGGGATTGTGGATGCGCACTGTCAGAGAGGAGTCCCACAATATGACGAAACGACCATCCAGTTCTTTCAGGTTTCCAAAGGTGGTCTAACATCAATCGGTTCATGATCTCAATCGAAAACTAAGAAAATTTGTATATTGACCCATCCAAGTACAAACATTTAATTATGCAGATATTATGAAAAAAAAGACTACATTACACAGATTTTCATATTATGCTTATGAATACACTTGATAAAAATCCCAGTGTATTTCTTAGCTTTTAATTTAAGTTGGCCCCAAGAAAGTATACTGAGCATTATTGATTGACCTTCTTCTCATTCAACAACTAGATCTTGTTATTTTTTGAGCGTTTCTCTGACAAATGTTTGTCGATTTTTCAATGTTCAAGAATCACTTACTTTGTACACAAAATACAGTTTCGTTAAATAACTCGAATCAGATTCATTGAATCATCATTTTCAAGAAAAAAAAAGAATCTTCCACCAATCCATGTGTATCAGTTGAAGAGGTAAGATGATTAAGACTACATTGATATTTAGAATTAATGATGGTTTTTTTTTTATTTTTTCACAATCAATTTACAGGAAAGATTTGTGCAAAGGTATAGGTGGAACGATGAAGTGTTTTTTGGATGCTATGCCTATAGAATTTGGCGGTAAAAATACATCATGTCGATAACAGAGTAACCTCCTAGTGAAATGGTCAAATGATTGATAAACTCACTGACATATTAAATATTATACACTTATTAATATGTAATGAAGTTAAACAACAATAGAAGTTGTAGTTTATAAAAGTCATCTATGTTCATGTTTTATTCTTTGTTAAGAATTTACACTACATTTCAGATCTGGACCATAGATTGTATTATTTGCATTATAAATTTTTATTTATAGACAGAAGAAATTATAAAATATCTTAGATAATCTATGAATTTGTTCTCTGACAGACTCTACTGGGATTGAATAACAATGATGTCAATCAATTATGGATCATTATAACTTTGTTTATGTTCTGTAGATTTAACACATTTAAAACAATAGTATATCAAAGGTCAAATACCAATTATATTCAAGATAAATATAGTACAGATATGTTGATTGTGATCCGGAGACAAATGCCGAAAGATTCAGTAATTGTTAATAAACCAACTCAAAGAGGATGATTTAATTTTCAAAGGTTGTGTAAGAAATACAGGAAGTAGATGAACGCATGTATAAAGTATTATCAAGATTATACGTGACTAGTTGACAAGGTCAAATGTTTGAGTGGTAAAATAAATGAAAAATTATCTGCATAGAATGAACTATGTAGGTAGGTATGTAGCAACACTAATTATCATAACCTTTTCTTACAAAACCTGTTAAGTTGTTACCCAGATAATTAGTAGAATGTTTGAGAAAAGTGAACTGATAATAATCAACATATGCTCACTAGTAACTGTCTTCAAGAGTTATTTCCTGGAGTTCTAGTGAGAAGCAGTGACTAGTGGAGTTCAACCAGGTCTGTTGTGAGATAGTAACTTACTGAAGACAATGGTGGTTGTGTCGCTCAATTTCATGGATTAATTGGAGTTAGACATTAAAACCGTTGGATTTCGGCCGGCTTAGTGGTCTAGTTGTTAAGTACTCGCGCGCGAGACTGATAGGTCCCGGGTTCGAACCTCGTGGGAGGCGCTGATCATGGATAAGTATTGCTAAGGAGTCCTATACTAGGACAAAACGGCCGTCCAGTGCTTCCAGGTTTTCCATGATTATCTAGCTTCCATTGACTTATGGTCGCAACTATTGAAATTACTACAATATCCACAAAAAACTTTCTGATAGGAATCACTGATATGTTTAAAACAGGTGGTCAAACATATAAGAATAGACATAAATTTTTAGATAAATGATGTTTGTAACGTTCTATTGTATTTTGCAATGGACTTTCTGTAATTTTCTTGCACAATTCTACATTAATCAAATTTTAATATAAATTAATTACAGTGTTTGTTAACTCTTTTTGAAACCACTTGGATTTCAATTAATATTTAATCAAGAGGGGTTTTTGTAGAGATTTCAGAAATTTTCACCGATTGAAATCATGAGTCAATTGAAGCTAGACCACTATGGAAAACCTGGAAGCATTGGATGAAAGTTTCGTCTTGTTGTGGGATTCCTCAGCAAACTGTTCGTCAGCTTATCATTTGTATTACACTATCTTAGCAATGGTAGTATCTACTTTGATGAAGAATAGAAAAAAATAGATGTGATCTCATTTCATTAGAAGCTTGATCCCATCTCAATAAAAATGATAACTGAACATTAGAACATGGTATGAAATGTTTGTGAATAGACCCTGTGAAGCTGAGTTGATTTAAATTACAATATATTTTATTGAATATTTACATTAACAAATTATAGGTATGTGAGTTGACTAAGGTTTTCACAGACTTGAGTCATCATATACATCTATGATTCGTAGTACTTTCCAACAGTCGATATTGACTGTGAATAAACCATATGTTTGCCTTATTCGATAAAGAGAAATTCTATTTATAAATTTAGTTAGTGTGTAGACAATTATATGTATTAAGATCTTAATGAAGACTTGTAGCTCAGGCAAGTGATTTCGGTGAAATTTTGTCCTCTAAACCGTATTGTTTGATCATGAAGTTATCATCGTTCTACTGAATAACATCATCGGTACAAACATCATGTAAAAGTGAAGTATTCGTATTTCTCGACATTTTATTAATAACTTGTGTTTGCAAACCTTGATCTTGACTAGTCATTGTGGATCTTTAGCCTGTTATTGTCTCCATCTATACCTTTATTCTCTCTCTGTTTGGTCTGATACTCGCTCTTATAATTCTCCATGAGTTTTCTGATTAAAAGACAAGGGGACAAGTCATCAAAATATAAGTGCAGATAATGACAGACTGAAGGTTCATAAATACTGATCAAGATCAAAGTCAATAAGAAAAGTTGTTAGTAAAACGTGGAAAAACTCTTATACTTCACTCATATTACGTTTGTACTGATGATTTTATTCCGTAGAATAATGAAAGCTCCACGATTAAATCATCCTATTTAAAGAATGAAACTGTAACACCATTCTTGACAAAATGAACGTTCATATTACCTACAATAAGGTTTTGTGTTGTTGTTGTTAACACATACTACAATTCTAAAGGACATTTATGTTTAATATATTTACAAACATTCGTTTATTTAATCAAATAATTCTGTTTACTCACAACGACAAATCAACATGTCTATGATGATATAGTAAATAAACTTGGTAAATAATGTTAAGTTTCTATGAGTAAATATAAAGTGAATATTTAGAATAATGAGTTTTTGTCGCGTATTGATTGTTGGTCTGTTGGTAATGGTCTTATACTTAATCCGTCTAAATGTCAAGCTGTTAACTTTAGCATGAGACATGAACGGAATCTAAAACACGATTTTGAGTTCCCATAATGCATGTGTCATTGGAGACTCTTTGATAAACACAATGCCGAAGGTTAATTATCTTGGTGTCATCTTTTTCTCTGATCTCTCTTGGTCTTCCCACGTTTTTTATTGTTATCGAAGAAGGTAATCCGTCTGACTTACTACATAAAGAGATTGCATGCTCTTGGGATTACTCGTCATTTACTCTTACAATTTGTCAATTCTTGCATTTTACCTATTATTCTTCACTGTTCTCCATTATTCTTTCCTGGGATTTTGAGAAAAAACTTTGTTGTATTGCGGAGAGTGCTGAAGGCAGTTAGCAAGATGTGTGGTGAATCTTTCGAAATAATAATTAATATGGTTGTGGATAGACATTGAAAATCATGCAAACTCCTGGCAGCTGTTATCTTATCAGATACTAACCATCCCCTTCACTCATATCTTTCTCCTTGTGTCTTCTGGTAGAACGAGACGTAATTACATTAAAATCCATACACACAAGCATAAATATAAAAGTTCTATAACACTTTACCTAGCAAATATATCTGTGACGAACAAGTTGTTAAAGTTAACTTTGTCAATAATCTGTATTGTTAAACATGTCTCTAATTTGAAAAGTTGTACAGTTTTTCTGGGGTTTTTTTAAACCTTTTTTTTCTTTTTTGTCCTTGTTACTGTTTTTTGTTGCGTAAGTAACTTGTTGACATACCCTGTACTGAGAATTCTATATTGTACCAAAAATATAATATTGAATAAAGCCATTAATAATAATAATAATTCATTTAGAAACGTAGATAAATACTCGTTTCTTATTGACTACCTCTAACCACCACTTAAAATCTCAACATTGTGCATGTGATACAAGTCACATATACTTGTGGTAACATTAGAAATTAGTCGATAGAATTCGATCAGGACCTGAAAAATATGATATTGGACAGTGTTCAGTGATCAAGAAAGACGATGATCATGATTAGTTTGTGAATATAATTTAATGATTTTTCATTGTGGATTCTTTGATCGATGAACAACCGCCTTGAATATTCACATATGGTAACGAATATGTAATCGGCATATATTCTGATGTTTCTCGTTATTGGTCTCCAAGTAATTGCTATGACAACCTTTATGGTAGAAAGAATTTTTATCGGAAGTGCTGGAATTCTAATACACTGCTAGCTTAGGATCGTCTAGAAGTCTATTTAACTCATGAATAAAATTTTCTTTTTGTGTTTGTTTCCCGTGATCCAACTGGTAGCCTATTCCAACTGATAAAAACCATGTGTAGGGAGAAAGTTCGTCACATTTTAGATCTATAATGCTGTATTTTGGCTAACTTAGTGTGATTTACTGTTTTATAATTAAGCGAATCGGTGAAGCCGAACATTGGATTTGAGGAGTGTAGCAACCGGTGTATGAGCTCAAGGTAAAATAAAACATCAGGCCGAACCCTTCTTTTATAAAGGGGTTCCAGCCCTTATATGTCACATAGTGCAAAATAGCTCTGATCATAATCCATTCCTAAAGTCTTTTTCGTGACGAATAACCGTATACCTTTGATTTTTAACTTGTCGCCTATAAGAAGGCTACTGAGCATAAGCAAACAATATTCATGCACTGAGTGGACACAAACTTTATAAAGTGTTAGCTTTGACTCATGCTTGCGGAAATTACAAATTATACAACCCATAAGTTTGCATGCCCACGAGCTGATTGACATCATTTGTTCAAAAAAATTTAGGTCATTCGAGTATCTCAAACTAAAGTCTAAGATATTATCAAATCCAGATATAGGCACACCATCCACTTCAAAGTTGAGGCCCAGGTTAATGCACTCCAATCTCCTGATTATGGAGAAAGTTCTATCAGTTTTGGGGAGATACGACAGAAAACTTCCCTCAAATCCCCCCAAATCGGGAGAGTCGAATTTGATATTAATCCCACTGCACTTGTTAACATTAAACTGTAGTTGGAATTTTCTACACCATACTGTCATATTGTTTAATTCCTGTTGTATAAAATTAGCAGTTTCATGTGTTTTGTCTCTGTGGCATAAGGATACTACCTTTAGGTCATCAGCGTCCAGGACGTTTTTCCCTAAGTTTAAGCAACTATGAATGCTGTCGACGTGCATTACAAATAAAAGAGACCCTGGTTCACTCCATTCCATATTCTTACCAGTCATCCTCATAGGTGCTGATGTTTTTCAGTTAACTTTGGTAACTTGGTACCTATCATCCAGAATGAATTTAGCCAATTGAGTAAGGGATTGCGGATTCCAACAAAATATAGTTTATCATATATGTTGTGGGACATCATCGAATGCCTTGGATATGTCTCATTGTGATGCATATTAGTCATTAAGGTACGGATACATACATAATGAATAACATTGAGCTGCCAGTTGTCCAGACATACAATCACTTAGGGATTATCGTTTATGGGTTAAAGGATTTCAAACAAATCAAGGATGCACGACACAAATGTTGCTGGAACATCTCGTATTGTAGTGAACGAGAACACAATTGGAGACAATCGAATGTATCTGAATACAAAATTACAGAACATCTTACTAAAATTTGAGTATCATATAATAAATACTTCATTTGCAAAACGTCAATCATTCGTCTCAAACTTCACTGTTCTTCATTTTTCATGTGAATCACTCTCTGTTCTTGTTCTATTTTCTTAATCTTCTGTCTCCAGGCATTTCACTTTCGATTGATAATACATACTACTTATATCTGTCGATATCAGTAGCACAATACAGTATAACAGAATGTGAAGAAGTACGATACAGTCCCTTAAAGGTTAGAAGTCATATTGTTTCAAAGTATGCACGAGTTAGAAATACACGTTTCCTCGGGACTTTGTGTGACGATGTTCGACTATTTATTCAGATCATAACATTTACTGGTTTCTATTTTTCTTGAACCATGTTAACTGCACTTAACAAGATGTATATCTTGATACTTTATTACAAATTGTTTTGGTGGGAATTTGTTTAAGGGGCATTAAGATAAAAGTTTTTTAGATGACAACAATTCGACTGTCAAAATATGAGTAATGCATTAAGCCCATCAGCTTTTTCCATCCAACATTGTCCCAAGCAATCCTTTTCAGCTCCTTCCAGTTGTTATTCATCCTAATCATATCTGCTTCTATTTCCCGACGTAAGTGTTCTTTGGCCTTCCTCTTTTTCGCTTGCCTTTAGGATTCCAATCCATTTCCATCTTCTTTACCTAATTTCCTCTTCAGTTGGAAGTTCGTTTGTTCTCTCTTACAGAAGGCTGTTAATGGTGGTATCCGGTCAATGGATGTTGAGTATCTTGGGTAGACAACTATTTATAAATAATTGGTAACAAATATACCGTTTATGACTTACATTTGTAGATGAATGTCATTCTGATAAAGTTGATGGTAGCGGTAATCTTGTTGTCAATGAAAATAACCAAGTTTTCCCTTCCTCGGCGTTTAGAAAAAAGTTATGTTCATGAAGAACCTTCATTTCACTTCGATGTTCAACTGAAGTTTGTTATATCCCGACGAGAATAATGAATGGTAACTAATGGAATCTATTTCTGATCTAATACTATACGTATATTTTTATCGCATAATTGTTAAATGACTGAACTATTCATATTCTTGTTCCTCTCATTATGAGCTTTATTTTGATCCATAAACTATTATTATACGATTTACCATTCTTGAGTTATGCCCAGTCTATTAATTACTACCTCCCATATTCACTGCCACATTTGGCTAAATCTTGTACAAATGTTGTTTCTTATTTTATGGTACAATGTGGTCTGTTTGGTTTGTATATAAACCGAGTATGTTTGAAGTACATAATTCATATCGCAGAGGCTGAGATTGGTGTTCTGAACTTAACAGGCTGGGCTAGGTGGTAAGCAAGACCGATAAGCACTCTAGATTGCTCGTATGTGTTTTATGCGTCCTTGGTTCGATCGATAATTCATAGTTCTCTAATCGGATGTATTATTACGTTATACATTAATAGGGTACACAGGTCACAAGTTATAACAAAGTTTCAGTAAGAAAGAAAGGCAATATATTGATTGGGATTCTCATTTGTTTAATTAGTTACACAGTTTCATATTGAATCATTTAACTTTTATCAGAATGGGTTTGTGGAGATTTTAGAAATTTTCAGAGATTGAAATCATGAGTCAGTTGAAGCTAGACCACCATGGAAAACCTGGAAGCACTGGACGGCCGTTTCGTCCTAGTATGGGATTCCTCAGATAAAGATAAGTTGCATCATAGAAAAGTTATTTGAAGAGCTAATGAGAATAAAAGAGTGATACATTGATGTTTTATCTTAGTTTGATGCTTTTTATGAGACTTCACATTCAGTTCCTTACAGAATAAATCTCGGATCTTTCAGTTCTGTTAAAAAGCTTATTTATGTGAAAATGTGATGATCCACGTTTCGGCTGTTGTTCTGTTTTCATTTTAGTGTTATTATTGTCAAAAATTGTATTGACGAGTAATGTGGTAATCCACTGTCTCTTCATTTTTTATCCTTTATGCAATAACAATTTTTGGAATTAATACTCCATTCAGATACCTTATTATGAAGCTATTCAGATAGTAATCAACTCATTGTTTTAGCCAGTTATGAATTAGGTGTCTCATCGACAGCTGTGGAACTAATATGCACCTTTTTCTTCAATGATAATACAGCATGTAGTCAGTTTTAGAGTTATGTTAACTAACTCAGCTTATTGTTGATACTGTAAACGTGATTCATAGAAATCAGTCAGTATTACAAATTAGCGTTAATGCTTCCTTTACTTGATGATTCATCTGAATGTTCAACATATGATGTGAAAGTGAGATGCAATTAGTGATCTAATATCGTCTGTTAACTTGTTGAATAGAAGACTAAAATATGCCAGTTCCATGTTTTCTTGTAATTTTACTGTCATACTCATATCTGTGTAGTACTCTGTGTATGTCTAATGAATTTTGGCGGCCTGATTTCATATCTGGGCTACCTGTTCCTGACATCATCATATCTTAACAATCTACCTGTCTTTTATTTATTTTAATACATCATTATGTCTATTAATCACAACCTATCTAAGTGTTTAAAAACTCATATTTCCTAAAATATAATACTAGTACCAACTCTTAATTGAATGAATTTTAAAGTTGATCAAGTTACATCGGTTGATCTTTATATTATCGTCGCTTTTATTCACTTACTAAGTGATAACTCATATATCCGGTCATTAATTACACTATGTATGAAAAGGCTTCTAATACTACCCAACTACTCAAAACAAAGTAGGTGAAGCAGTGTTCGAACTTTCAACCTACAGGTTTTTGTGTTATACACTTCATTTGTTTTTCTAGAATTTTCTAATTTAAGTTTTTTGCACCATGCTTTTAATCCTTATTCTATAGGTATAAAACCAAAATGTGATCAATGTCTGAAAGAATTTACCAGGAAGTTCTCATTGAATGAATATATCAGGTCAATTCACAAAGGAGGGCTGTGTTAATCTATCTGAATAAACATGTTATGCACTGACATAAAGTTGACTCAGAGTTATAATATTAAATATTTAAAGGCGCATTACATATCAACATTTATCGACTGTACAACAACTGAAGTATATGGGAAATTGTGCAGTTTTATTTTAATCTTGATGATTTTTCATGGTCCATATATTTAATTCCTTGAAGATGTGGACATCTAGAACATTCACAGATCTCCACGTAATTTTTTAAAATCCTTGTTTGCCTATTTAGTCAAAATTTGTTGGTTTGGTCCAATACAACTTTCTTTAAAACCACGACATCGTGACATACATTTGCCACCCGTTCGCCTATTGCATCGTTTCAGAGTCGGTAAACAATGAATGATGTGGAATCGTAATAGATAAAGTTTTGCACTGAACCGCTCAATGTAATGACCTTAGCGTCGCTTTGTGGGACGATCGAGTGAGTAATCTTCATGTTAGACAAGAGCCCCCAAATGCCCTGGTACGGTCGAGTCCGCTCTCCCTCTCGAACGGCCTCGCGTATATAGCCTCTGCCAGGGAAGTCCTACTCACTGCCTTCTCGTGGCGGGGGTGTTGTTTACAAAAATGAGAGGACGAAAAGCGAATGTCTGGAGCTTTAACCGGATTCCAAACCAATGGTGCACACGGGCTCCAGTATCCTGCGGGAACAAACGGCGTATGAACCAATTGTTGATCACCGGCTACCATGGGACTGCATCTCCTTACGATGCTCCACTGCCTTGTGGATCAGACCTTTAGGTCAAAGGCTCGGGGTGTGGCCCCCTAAGAAAACCACCTGCTTCGGTCTGAGCACCCGGGCAGTATCACAGCGCTCACACATATCGAATGAGATTTGTGTGGCGCATATGTATTTAGTGCCTCTTTGTACCAATATCTATGTGTTGATATAAATAAATAATGTTAGACAAGAGAACTGGGCAAAAGTTGGTAAATTGGTTGCGGCAGTGAATCTTTATTAACTGAATTTGCCAACCACCACCTACGTCACCTGGCTATGTTTGCTGGTTGAAAGAAACTGCCAAACCAAAATATCGCATCAGTACATAAAGTCATTGACTGTTAGTCTGAGCCATGTTAGTAGATGATGACTACTTGCCTGGGGTCTACACGATAATCGCCGTCAATGGTTAAAGATGTTGGATGTGATAATTGAAAAGCGGTCAAAATTTCATAGATAGGTTTACTGTTTATGTTAACACTAGATATTGAGTTGTAGTACTCTTTCACACATACATATCTTTTCGATCGTTTTCCAGCCATATTCTGAATATCCGACCACATTATCTCGAGCTCTTATGGTAGTTACCTTATTATGTTAATGTGTAACCTGTGAAGACGCACAATAGAACAAAACGGCCGTCCAGTGCTTCCAGGTTTCCAACAGTGGTCCAACATCAATCGGTTCATGATTTCAATAAAAAAACTAGTAATCTCCACAACCCCTATACTGAGAACTAACATGTGCTCACTAGTGACCAGCTTCGTGAGGGAATTCTCGGAGTTCTAGTGAGAAGCTGTGACCAATGGAGCTAATCCACGTCGGGTAGAGACAGGTATCTACCTCAGTACAATGAAAAATGGTCGCGCAAGTTCGTGGATTGGTTGATGTTAGACACTAAGACCATTGGATGCCAGCTAAGTGGTCCAGTAGGTTAAGTGTTCGCACGCGAGACTGAAGGCTTTGGGGTCGAATCCCGCGAGCGAGATCGTGGATGCGCACTGCCAGAGAGGAGTTCCACAATAAGACGAAACGGCCATCCAGTGCTTCCAGGTTTCCAACGGTGGTCTAACATCAGTCGGTTCATGATCTCAATCAAAAATATAATCTATAGTTAAACAATTTTTAAACAAATCATTATTACATGTCATGATCAGTTACAAAGTGGATGTTTTATTATGAAATAATGGTTTTGATTAATTACAAGTTATAGAAGAATATTGGAATAAGAATTCTGTAGATAATATTGATTCTCTTTTGAAGGAAAGTGAAAATAATACATAAACTAGAACAATAAGTTAATTAGCAGTTATTTAAAGAGAAAATAATTATAGTTTAAAATGGGAGTTTTTTTCTGTTGGCATATTGTTTGTTGTTGTTGTTAATTGGATACTTGGCAACTAAGTTTTAGATAGATGAATTGGAGTATATAATGTTACTGATGCTATACATTCACTGGTTGGAATAATCTATGTATATATATAGGAAAAGAAGTATTCATAAGATGATAATTATTTAATAAGTATCAAAGAAAATAGATAATACCTGAATTCATGATGATGAAACACAAACATTCTCAAGTACAGATCTATTTAGTCGGTCTCAAACTATACATTATGTAGGGAGTCTTCTTTTTAGAAATTTAAAACAATTAGTCTCTTTAATTCACTTGGTATTGTTTTTTTACTTGAATCTTCCAATTAATGTTTAGGACTGCATATTTGCATACTGTACGTATTACCTTAATTTACAAGCATTATAAGCTAAGTGGATAACGCGATAGCGTTTGAATTGGACGGTACTGGGTTTGAGTCCTAGAGTGAACATCAACTCTGAGATGCAGGTACACCCAGATGACGAGTCCCAAATAGGACGAAACGCGCGTCCTGGATTCGATTGCTAGCCACTATCTGTCTTTGCTTATAATTAGTCTCTTTGATAAATTTCGATAACGTAATGAGAAGACAAAGTTTATGAGAATTATGCGATATATTTCAGCAATACATTTCGAACAATCTGATCACACATAAAGTACTTGTTAAGACATTTTTATATGAAAAATGACTGCAGAAGCAAATGAATTCGGATGGTCAAATAAGATCACGGGATAGACAGATATCATCCTCCATCGCGAAACATTTGATTGAAACTGGTCATAAGGTTGAAATCAAGTCAGCATTTGTAGTGTTATACAAAAGCCTTCAAGGACGTATACTACGGTTTATTGAAGCCTTGACTATACGGAAATTGAAACTCCCTTTGTGCGTTCAAAAACAATTTGCCCTTACCCTAAACCTATCCTGGTAATACTGATTTATTATCCAGAGTGGTAATCACATTGTTTTTGTGTATTTTAATATTATTATGATTTTGTTACGGCTTACCTTTACCTTTAACCTGACTAGTTGACCTTTTAATTTTCATATAAAAATGTCTTAACAAGCATATAAGTGATCAGATTGTTCGGAATGTATTGTAAAAATATATCACATAATTCTGACAAACTTTTTCTTCTTATTGTATTATCGAAATATACAGTGTGTAACAGCTAGTCTTAGCACTCGTCTGTCCAAATCAAATAGAGTACAGGACAACTGAAACTATAAGTCTATAGTTGACATTCGAGTGCTATATTTATTCAATCCTTAACTGTACATTACCTATATAGAGTCTAGTAAGATTAATGATCTTTCTGCTTTCCTAGAAACAAAGTCGATCTAGTACAAGCAGAAAGTTACATAGTCAAATGATTTGAAATACACATCATTTACGACCGATAAAGTTCAATACAAGACATAAACAATAACAAATTTGAAAATGAAAGTTCGATCACATTAAACTTACCTCAAATATAATATCCTGATAACCATACGCATGTGTTGGACCAAAAGGATTCTGTTGTGGTTTCGATTCTCTATAAATAACCACTGGTTCAGTATCCATTGATGAAATTAAATGTTGTCGAACATCAGACCACTTTTGTATTATTTTAGCATTATTGAGTAAAAGTTTAAGAAAAGTAATAATAACAATGAAAGTTTGCAATTAATTTTCAGCTAATTATACGATTCTATACACATTTATTTCTAAAAGTTTTTAGTTTAATATCAGAAGGTTTTCGTGAATATTATAGTAATTTCAATAGTTGAGATCACGAGTCAATTGAAGCTAGATCACCATGGAAAACCTGGAAGCACTGGGCCTCCGCTTCGTCCTATTGTGGGACTCGTCAGCAGTGAGCATCCACGATCCCACCTCTCAAGATTCCAACCCAGGACTTATCAGTCTCTCACGAGAGCGCCTAACTACTAGACCACTGAGCCGGCCGGCATTCAACAGTGTTAATGTCTAACTTCAATTAATCTACGGAATTGAGCGACACAACCACCATTGTCTTCAGTGAGTTACTATCTCACAGCATATCCAGTTGAATTCCACTGGTCACTGCTTCTCACTAGAAATCCAGGAAATATCTCTTGAAGCCAGTCACTAGTGAGCATATGTTGATTAATATCAGAAAAGGTTTTTGTGGATATTATAGTAATTTCAATAGTTGTTATAGTTTAAACAACAAAAATACATATTCTATAACTTAATTTAACTAGCTTATTCATGTCAATACACTGATCACTTCAGATTTTCCATTATGACCCTACAGATCATAAAATTTGGAGAAGTGGTTTAATCAACACGTCCCCAATGAAATGGCAGTGAATATTTGTACTTCAGGATGAGGATTCTTAAAATGTTCTGTTTTGCTAGCTGCATGGTTAAATTACGAAGCTTTTATTGTTTTTCTCGATAATACTTCAATAAGAAGTATGTTATTAGAATTTTCCTACAATTGTTAATAACTTGTTTTGTTGATCACGAATTTGGTTAATTGTGTATCTGTTATTTGTTTCAAATTATTTCACCTCTTACCTGATATCTAACCTCGAGATTGTTTATCATTCTCCTTACTGGTTAACAGATTGAGTCAACTTTGATATGATCGCAATGAATTACACTAGAATAAAGCATGATAGCTATTCTTTTAGCTAATTTAATGCTTAAAAATTCATTACAGAATATGTGTTAACTAAATCATAATATTTCCTAATAAGATTTGTAAATAGATTGATGATATATACTAAACTTAATAAATTTGCTTACCTTTGAGAATGGTGTTACTAAATATTTTGTTTCATTTAATACATTATCTGTTTCATCAATTTCACTATTTGTATTCTCTTTAGATGATTTTACAATAGGAATTGGTATTTCAAAAAGACATCGATAATATCTATGAGAGTAAAAAGATATCTGTGTAAAAAAATTACATTGGACCTCTTTAAAATAAGATATAGATTTACAGAAATAAAAAGAGTAACTATATATGAAGAATCAAAGTTAAATAAAGATATGGATACTTTAGTAGCTAAGATGAAAAGTTCTAGATTTGTGTCAATTTAAACTTTAAAAGGACAAAATAGCATATACGTTATAAATTAGGCCTTCTATGATTCATAACGATTAAAGAAGAAAAAAAGGTTTTGATTAAATGATAATCAGCAACGACATAATGTGCGAAATGATAATTGCTCACGAGACTGGATTATACATGTAAGACTCAAATCGAACTGACATTGAAAGACAGCTGCCTAGTATGATAGGTTTTTCATCTAACAAAATAACACGCTTATGTACAAAGTATTATACACAAGAACAATTAGAATTAGAATTCATTTAAGAAATAAACGATTGGATGATTTAATAATTATAAGCTATTCATTAGCCAATGGAAATTATTACCTAACTATCAGGCTTGCCCAAATATATCATTTCATCATTTATTACCTTAACAAGAATATCTTGATATAGTTGACGATGTTGGAAATGTTAAATACTTGTACCGTTGTTCTATAAATGAAAGAAAATAGGTAAATGAGGACTAAAGGTAGCGTACAAGTGAATAGTATTTGTATGCGACAGCCCCCAAAAAACCAGGTACGGCCGAGAGTGGAGACAGTCAGCTCTATCTCTCGAAATGCTCTCACATGACCACGCGTATACAGCAACTACCACGGAAGTCCTACACACTGCCTTCTCGCGGCAGAGGTAATGTTTACGAACTCGAGAGGACGGCGCTTAAACTATATTGGTGGGCCCTCCGTGCCCACCTAGGGGAGTTGAAAAACACTGGTTCAAAACCCATAGTGCAAATGGGATACAGGATCCTGAAGAAACAAATGGCGTATGAACCTATCGTTGGTCACCGGTTACAATGGAACTGCATCTCCTGACATTACTCCACTGCTTTATGGACTAAGCCTTCGGGTAGAAGGCTCCGGGTGTGGCCCCCTAAGAAAACAATCTACTTCGGTCTGGGTACTCGTGCAGTAATTAAACTTAACTAAATACCAAAATTACACACTACCCTCAGAAAAATTATTTGCACAATGCCCAGTAATTGTTTTTCTCTTTTTTTCTGAAAAAAGGCAATAGAAACACGTACGTGTTAAATGTATACTCTCCTGGTTGATTTGTATGCAAAACAAATTTCATTACTTCATGTGTTTGGGCATCAAATAATATATCTAAGCCAAGTGGAAAATAATTGAAAAAATAATCCGATTTTCTAGGTTGCACAAGTCGATGAGATTGAGGAAGATGAATTTTCATTTTATCTTCAGTTTTATAAAATACACGACTTGGAGAACCTAAAGCTGAAAGTACATCCTGATTGGTAGAAAACATTGAAAAATAAACATATACTATTAGTGCGATTTAAGTAGCATACATTAAAAGACTAAAAACGATACTGTAAAATTTTTAAGAGAAATATTTAAAAATTGACAAGGATTCAAGAAGCATCATGTTATGTGTTAAGAACGACCAATACTCATAGACAACCTAAAGAAACGAATACTCAGCAAGGACGAGGAAGACTGATACTTTATGATTGAAGGTTTACCCAGTCGTAACTAGCCCCGAACGAAGAGGAAGAAAATCAGTCAGTCAGTAACAATTTCATGCAATTGGTTCCCTTTATGAATTTAAATAAAGCAAGAACAAATAATGGTGCAGAATAGTATGAATTCATATTATTTCGAGGTATCTCGTCAGCTGCTTACAAACCAAAATTGTGATAGAATTTTTACATTGAGATATAGTGAAAACAATTGACATAGATGAGTGTAAATAACTGGGTTACAATAATAATTGTAAATATATATATGCTAGAACAGGTCAGAGGTCAAAAGGAATTAATTCGGGTTGGGTGGTGTAATAATGGAATTGAATAATTATAAGATAGGTTACATAATAGTAATAAAATAGAATTTGAAAAGTTAAGATAATTTAAGAGGATCAAGTGGCGGAAATGTGTGAATGATAATGTGGTTTAAGAATTATGTAATAGGGGAGGAGTATAAATTAATAAATAATAAAATAAAAAGGGGTTACCAGGGTAGTGATAAGTTAATTAAAGTCTCTTTTTGGATGCATAAGTCAGGTTTGAGTTTTTTTATCATGATGGCTTCAGCAAAACGGAGGGTGGTCGTACTTCTTTGTCTATTGATAATTTTGAAAGCGTGTGGAATCTCGATGGTGTGTCCGGTGTCAAGTAGATGTCGAGCTATTGCGCTGTTGAAGGCCTTATTCCCTCGCAGCCTCAAGTTTTTTGGAACATGCTCAGAAATGCGGACATGCACTCTTCTCTCAGTTCTTCCAATGTATGTGCTTTCGCACGTACATGTGAATTGGTAGATGCAGTTGGAGCTACTAAGGAAAGAGGGCTTGTCGATTTTGGTTTGTTGAAGTGAGCAGTTCGTTTGCCATACTGTCATAAGTTTTGCTGCTGGGTAGGTGACTTTCAACAACGTAGAACTTCGTACGTACGTACATCAGTTCGAGTTGCCACACCACCTTAACACAGAGATGCAGTTGTCGATCCAAATCCCGTAGTGGTAGAGGTAGCAAGAGTGTAAGCAGTGATCGGGATGATTAGGGTTTGGAGATGTTATTTAACGAGTATAATTCAGTGAAATAAATTTGGAAAGAGGAAAAAGGGACATGAAGAATTCAGAAGATTAGAATTTGCGAGAAAACAAAGAGTGGATGCACCTGCGCCATTGCAAACGATTTTGAGCCATGTCATTCAAGGTCTCTAACCATCGGTTGCTATCATCTCGCGGTCCCCAACCAGGTAGTCTATACCTATCAACATGACTCAGACCACTTGTCAGTGACTTCATGGACTTGTGCCATGTTTTGGTCTGGCCAGAGGAAGAAAATAGGACCAATGACCACCAGCAGTCCAAGATCGTACTTATATTCCAAACATAGTTCATATACAAGTAGACCAGACCTCATTACACCACAAAATAAAGAATAGCATTATACATGATCAAACCATAAAATGTCTGAGAACAGGGTATTTTGGTAATAATAGGTTGAAAATAAATTGAGAATAGTGAATTATTTAACACAGGTTAACGGGTCAATCATCTATAAATTAGTCCTGAACTTACCATTCCTTTAGTTTTCGTTCAGATATAACACTGCCATCCTTACTTATATTAACAGTGTCAGAATACAGCTCTCTTCAGAGAGTAACTAATTTTCAAAAAGTAATCCATTAATGAATGAAAATTATGCCTGATGATCAGGCTTCATTTATTCTGATAGTATTCTACCAACACATTTTGACAAACCTTGAATTACGGGCATTTTGTATTTGGTGCCGACTTGGTTTTCAATGGATGTTTAATTCAAGTTATTTCGTAATAATGACAACATTCAATAATATCTACAAATCTCTAAAGTGATAGATTGTATTCTAATTTTACTCCATTATAGAGTTCTTGCTAATGATACGTGGTTTCCCATTTGACATAGGGTTTGAATAGTGAAAGTCCCATCATAGTTTAAATCTAGTTACCAGGAAATTAAGGATAACATTTCTTGAGTTTGAATGAGAGAGAAAATCAATAAAATAATGGTAAAAAGAATTGAAGATTTAGGAAACTGATAGTGCTACTATGAAATCGACACTTTCTGATCGTGATAAGATATTTTATCGATAAAACGATAATTGAGAGACTGGACTATTGTTAGCGATCTTACCAGATTCAGAAAGCGAATATTAATATTAAAGGGATTATAAACCTTTGATAAAAATTGACTATGATCGCATAAATTTGTCTCTACACTTTTATAAAGTTGACAATCAGCATCGAAATTTCATGTGGTTCAGACGTTTAACTTTTAGTCTCCAAGTCACAAGTTCAAGCCCACTCCATCTACTTTAGTTTGAGTAACCGCAAAGTGTCACTAGACCTCATAGATTTCTTTACAATAAAACGTTTATGCATAACTTCTACCTGAACACGTAATTTAATGATCATGTCAATTAGATTAATAAAACTGAAGGGGTCGACCAAACACAAGGTTTAAAAATAATTCTAAGAAAATTCGCTTTGACAACAGAACAGTGCCTAGTCACAAACCTGAACAGAATCTCCAAAAGTTAAAGAGCGAGTAAACCGACGGATTTGAGGTTCACGAGTTGGATTCACGTTCAAATCTGCAAAAATGAGGAAAACAAATATGGATGAGTAAAATAAATGTTACTCAGTAAATCTAGAGTAAAAAAATGAGAACATTTTAGTCTCAAGAGGGGAATTACTGTACTATTTATTTATTTTAACATATAGATATTGGTACAAGGAGGCACCAAATACATAGTCAGTCAGTAACAACGTAGAACTTCGTACGTACGTACATCAGTTCGAGTTGCCACACCACATTAGCACAGAGATGCCGTGGTCGATTCAAATCCTGTAGTGGTAGAGGTAATAAGAGTATAAGCAGTAATCGGGAAAATTAATGTTTGGAGATGTTACTTAAAGAGTATAATACAATGAAATAAATTTTGAAGAGAAAAAAAGACAAGGAGGAATAAGGAGATCAAAATTTGGGAGAACACAAAGAGTGTATGCACCTGCGCCATTGCAAACGATTTTGAGCAATGTCATTCAGGGTCTCTAACCATCGGTTGTTATCATCTCGCGGTCCCCAACCAGGTAGTCTACACCTACCGAATACATATGCGCCACACAAATCTCATTCGATATGTGCGAGGGCTGTGATACTACCCGGGTGCCCAAACCGAAGCAGGTCCTGACTAATTTGAATGTAAAGGTGCTCAATGCTAAACAACAATTGGTTAAAGAATATGAATCACACTCAATAATAAATCTAATCTAATGTTACTATTTGATTAGTATTTGATTGTGAATTACTGTACAATCAAATGCTAATCAAATAGTAACATTAGATTAGATTTATTATTGAGTGTGATTCATATTCTTTCACCAATTGTTATTTAGCATTAAGCATTGATTGGGAACTTGAACTGATACATAAGCGACAGGTTTTATACTGCATATGACTGTGTTGGGATATTCAGGAAAATATCCCAAAAATTATTCTATTAAGTCTAATGCTATTCTTGGACTTGGAGGTGGTATTATTTTCTTATTGGCCAGTACTTATTTGACGTGTCATTTTCCTACCGGTCAATATTGTACGTTATTTTCTATTTTATGGTACGATGTGGTCTGCTTGATTAGTATACAAACAGAGTGTGTTTGAAATATAATGATTCATATCTCCGAGGCTGATACTTATGTTCTGGACTCAACTGGCTGGGCTAGACAGGGAAGCGGGACCAATCAGAACCCTATGGCCGTTCTACGTGTTTGCGCGTCTTTGGTCCGATCGATAATTCGCTACCCTCTAATCTGCTGCAGCATCACAGTTATAACAGACTGATTCACTGAATTGGTTTTAGTGTTAAAACTCTTATGTTAAATAAAGTATTAAAATCCTGTTACACTCAATTACCAACATATTTCAAAAGTTTGATAAAGGAATATAATGCTTATCAATAAGTATTTTACAATAGAATTAAAGTATAACCAATAAAAACACCAAAACGTCACATGAAAAAAAAAACGATATACCTTGAGCAACAAGATGTAACGTTAGGTCTGTGGTAGAATTGACTGATCTGTTGACTTCGAGTCTTTCAAGAAAAACATTTTGTAAATAGCATGCACTAGGTAATTCAACTGGGACTCTAGAAACAAATAGATTATAAGGAAACAATATCAATGTTATTTAAATAATTAGAACAACACAAATAATTGAAACGAGAAACAAGGAAAGGTCAATACCTTGAAAGAAAAAATAAACAACCAAATATAATGCATGGTTACTGATATGCCAGATGCTCACCATCGTGAGGATCCAGGGTAGGTGAGAAGTGCTATATGAGTGAATGTTTTATCTAAGATCACTATCCATATATCCCTGTATGAATCAGTCTAGTATCATATAGATGGAAAACGTACGTATGTATTCGCTCGAGATTTGTCAATTACAGTTTCATATACACTCAGTATTCTTAAGTTTCATAGGTGGTTAGGAAATTGTGCATTGTGACGGAATCCGATAGGAAAACAGTATGCATAAAGTGAATGTTAATAGTATTTATTTAGCCCCCAAATGTCCTAACTATGGCCGATGGCGGGGTGGTTTCACCCTCCCTCTCGAAATACTCTCATACGGCCATGCGTATACAGCCTCTGCCAGGGAAGTCCTACTCACTGCCTTCTCGTGGCGGGGGTGTTATTTACAAAAATGAGAGGACGAAAAGCGAATATCTGGCGCTTTAACCGGATCCCAAACCAATGGTGCACATGGGCTCCAGTATCCTGCGGGAACAAATGGAGTATGAACCAATTTCTCGGTCACCAGCTACCATGGGACTGCATCTCCTCACGATGCTCCACTGCCTTCTGGGTTAGACCTTTAGGTCAAAGGCTCGGGTTGTAGCCCCCTAAGAAAACCAACTGCTTCGGTTTGGGCACCCGGGCAGTATCTCTCGCTCCAAATAACAATCAAGTGACTCGCATTATTATTACTATTATTATAATTATTATTTACAACGTCATTATTCACCACCCTTTATTCCCACTCTGTTTATACTTATTTTTTCGACTTATACAGCAGCTCGTCTATGGTGGAAATTCGACTGTATCAAAACGACCTCGAGTCACTGTCCAGTTAAAAATTATATGTTACCACCGAATATGAGTACTGAGGCAATTTTTCTGAAAGCGCATGCACCATTTAAACTGGCTGCCTTCAACGCTCGCACACTTATGCAGGTTGGACAACAGAAAGTCTTAATATAAATGTTTGCTGTCTATCCGAGACCCGTATTCAAGACTCTGATGAAGTACTACAAATTTTCTCTCCATCTGTCGCTTCAAAAAGCTTGTTTTACGTGCGCTTATCCGGGGACCCTGTGGCATTTTCGTCTGGTGTCGCACTGAGAGCTAGATCTGAGGCAGCCCTAATCGATTGGATCCCCATTAACAGTCGGTTATGTGCTGTTAGATTAGAAAGTTTCATCAAAGTGAGAAGAAATCGGCGTGAAAAACGATGTCTTTTCGTTATCTCCGCCTATGCTCCGACAGATTGCAGCCCGAATACAATCAAGGATGAGTTTTACCATCAGTTATCTGTTCTTCTCCAGAAAGTGCGTTCGACAGATATTGTAGTACTAGCCGGAGACTTGAATGCTCAGGTCGGGCATCTAGGCACAGAAGAGAGTCGTTTAGGTGGCCGATGGGGACTTGTTGGTCGCAGGTCAGATAACGGGGACCGTCTACTGCAACTGTGCACAGACCACAACCTGTTTCTGGCTAGCACTAACTTTCGGCACAGTCATCGCCGATGTGCCACCTGGCGTCCTTCTTCTGCATCCCAAGCCTGGACTCAGATTGATCACATCGCGATCAGCTACCGCTGGCGTGTTTGTGTAAAAGACTGCCGCTCCTTTTGGAGTACCTATCTGGACTCTGACCATGCCTTGGTCTGCGCCAATCTCGCCTTACTTTCCAGTGGACAACGAAGTGACCGCCACCAAAGGATTGATATTAGCAAGCTGGTTGCAACTTCTGTTGCAAGTAAGTAAGCTAGCTGCTAGGCTAGCTACCATTCCACCGAAAAGTATGCATGAACATTAGCTGCAGTTGCATGACGCCATGAAAATGGCGGGTACAGTCAGTTGTGGGTTTGCGAAACGTCCCGCTTTTAAGCACTGGGTTTCTGCAGGTTCCTTACAACTCATTGAAGCCCGTCGGTCTACTCCGGGTGACCGTGAGTTTGACCACAAACGAAGGATGTTACGTAAGGAAATAGGACAAAGCTTGCGTAAGGACCGAGAAGCCTGGTGGTCGGAGCGTGCTAATGAGCTGGAAGCAGAAGCTGCATCTGGTAACTACCGGAAGCTCTTCCAGCTCATCCGAGCCACTGGCAGCAAGAAGTCTGGTGTGAGTGAAACAATCTGCGAGGATGATGGGATGCCAATCGCTAACATCCATCGACGTCTTGGACGATGGGTAGAATTTTTCGAAGTGCAGTGCAACTGGCCTGCTGCTCCGGTAACATCGGTCAGACTGTCCTGCCCTCCATGGCCGGTGACGACTGATCCACCAAATGAGGCGGAAGTCAACAAGGAACTCCAACTCTTGAAGCGTTACAAATCACCTGGCCCAGATGACTTACCTCCGGCTCTTTTTAAAGATGGTGGTGACTTTTTGACTAAGGAATTGACGACGTTGTTTACAAAGGTTTGGGAACTAGAGAGCGTACCAACGTCATGGAATGAGTCGATATTTGTCCCTATCTTTAAAAGGGGTTCATGTCGTTCCTGTAACAACTATCGGGTATAAGTCTACTTCCGATTGCGTCCAAGCTAATGGCTTCCGTTATACTTCGTAGGTTGTTCAGAACCCGAGAAAGACTGACTCGTGAGGAGTAGGCTGGGTTTCGCTCTGGTCGAGGATGTATTGATCATATCTTCACCCTCCGCCAAATGTTAGAACACCGACATACTTATCAAAGGCCAACAATCGTAGTGTTTCTTGACATTAGGACTGCCTTCGATTTGTTGGATAGGACTGTTCTCTGGGATTGTCTATTGAAGAAGGGTGTGCCTGAGAAGTTTATTAACATCCTAAAGCCCTATATACAAACACCTCAGGCAGAGTGAGGGCATACAACCACCTCTCTCCATTGTTCCATTCGAGCAGTGGGGTTAGGCAGGGTTGCCTAATCTCACCATTCCTCTTCAACTTTGCCATCGACGACATTCTGGAAACAGCTCTGATGGATGGTAGTAATGGTGGTGTGGATCTGTTGCCTGGAGAAAGACTTCTCGACCTTGAGTATGTGGATGATATTGTCTTATTGAGAAATGATACCCAAGTCATGCAATCCACACTTAATCGGTTGGAGATTACTGTTCGTAAGTATGGTATGTGCTTCGCACCTTCGAAGTGCTAAGTACTTCTACAAGACTGGCAGGATTCAAATCCTATACTCACCCTGGATGGTGAGCAGATAGAAGTAGTCGAAATGTTCGTGTATCTAGGTAGCTGCATAAGTGCTGGTGGTGGCGTGAGTGATGAGATCGATTCACGTACAGTGAAAACCAGAGCGGCTTATGCCAATCTAGACCATCTTTGGCGCATTCACGATGTCAGTCTGGCTGTAAAAGGTCGGATCTACAAAGCGTCGGTGAGAGCAGTTTTGCTCCATGCTTGTGAAACCTGGTTGAGGATGTTAGACGACTCTCTGTGTTCGATCTTCGTTGTCTCCGAAGGATTGCTGATATTCAGTGGCAACATCATGTTGGTAATGCAGAGGTTCAGTATCGTGTGTTCAGGCACAGAAACGATAATGCAATCGGTGTCACCACCTTGAAACACCAAATTCTCTGGCTTGAACATGTTATACGAATGCCATCCCAGAGAATTCCACGTCGTGCATTGTTTGCTGACGCTGAGACTGGTTAGAAAAAGTGGAGAGGTGGTCAGTGTATGACATGATGTCGTGGTATGATAGAAAGCTGTAAAGGACTGGCTTGTGTTGGTCCGTCACGACTCCCTGGCTGCGGTTCGAGAAATGGTGCAAAAAAGTGGCTAGAGACGTTATCAGATATGGCTCGGAATAGAAGCCAGTGGCAATCCTGCTGTAATTTTCCTTTACTTTCTTTATAAAAAATGGTTATATCTTCTTTAACTGAAGGGTTTCATCTGATTGTACCTTTCCGTTCCCCGATTATTACCACTATTATTATTACACTACCTCGCACTAATCGCTTCCCTATTGTTCTTTTTTTTAACCAGATTCGAACTCATTTAGCTCGAGTAAATGCTAGTATTAACCCTCACTCAACAGTATATACGCACTTTTAACTTTTTAATCATTATTTATCATAAAAAAAGACGAGCATACTGATCAGCGACATTTTTTGCTACTTTACAGCTGTAAAAGAGTAAAACATATACGTAACTGACAGATATTTGGTCACATACGTCACTGTACTTTAACTGGAATCATTGAGATAGAGTAAAACGCAATAGGATTCTAAATACGTATTTTAACTGATTACCTTGTGAACCTGTATCGGGATACGACAGCAAAGTCGTACTTTTTACGTTACTGAAGAGTGCTATTTTCCACAGATGACCAGCATTTTAGCAATGATGTTGAGGTTCGTCTCTAAATATAAGATCGACTAATTTTGGTGCTGGTGAATGTTTGGATGATCCAGTAAAGCTGTAAATGAGGCACGGACAGCATGACATGAAAAAACTGCTTATGGATGTATTACCTTCTCAGTCAATTAATAATTTGCATCGATTAGGGTTGATAGAGCATATTATTATTACCATTATTATTATTATTATTATTATTATTATTATTATTATTATTATTATTATTATTATTATTAATGGCTTTATTCAATATTATATTTTGGTACAATATAGAATTCTCAGCACAGCAAACTATACTTAAGCCCGGTAACTAAATACTATATATTGAGTAACGTACCACTTGGTAATTAACAATAAGGAGGAAAAATAGTAATATTAATTATAATGGGAATTCCAAAAGAAATAATTCAAAAGGGATGAGTGAGATGAAAAGTGTGGAGTCACGTTGAGCTTAATATTTAGAAGGTAAGGAATGAACACGGATGCTCTACCAAGAACGATTTTTAGCCACGTTGTTTACGATTTCTAACCATATATATTATAATTATTATCTAGACCTTAGCGAGGAAGTTAATATTTTATAACCTAAATTCAGTCAGTTACAACGTAGGACCAGGCACATAGATGCATCGGTTCAAGTAGCCGGTGACCATACCACCGGTTCTCGTCTGATCACCGCAGTTAGCCAACGTTGGATCCGGTCAGTACTTGCATAACTTAAATCATCAATCCAAGTACGACTACTCAATCGTATTAAGCAGGCACTAATTATTTACGTCATTCTAAATCCTGAAGATTATATTATACAACTAGTTGTTGAATAACAACTGATTTATTACTTCTTCTTTGTTTCTCTTGTATTTGTTTCAAAGCACCGCAACGAAAACCTAATGATGTACTAGTAATTTTGTTGCTTCAAATGCCAAAAAAATTATGTGGATGGTAACAATAGTAACTGTGAAAATGAAGAAATAATATGTTTCTAAACTCAACAGTACTCACTTAGCTTCTGCTAAATTACTACCCAGATAAATAAATAGTCGTGTAGCAAGCAGATCAGACTTGGAATCAATCGATTCACGACTTCCAGTAGAGAACCTTCTCAATATGAAAGTAATACCTCGATAAGTTAGTTGGTAGTCACCATCTGATTCCGCTGGAGCTGTTTTTAATATAAAGAAATTATATAATGACTATGAATGGTGAAAGAGAATACGTGGAAGTGTTAGTTAAGTATAATGTGACTCCAGTTTAAAATTGGGAGCTTAGTATCTATGTACACGATTGATTCTATATCAGCTGATCACTGGACTTCACGATAAAATATGCTAATTCTATACATAGTATCTTAATAGCCACGTAAATGCTTGAATTTATTATGATATGGAATAAGACAATATTAATCGTAAAATATGAAGTATGAGCTAATTATATCCTTGATTCCTAATTATGGTAGTGGACCCAAATATTTTAGCTGAAATGTATTTCAACGGACCTTCCAGCCCAGTTACCACATATAAATTAATGTACGATACTAATATGACTGAAAGCAAACGTCAGAAAATAATTTCACAGCCATCAAACTGATGAACTGAGTAGCAGTTTCACCATAGTTGTTTAGATGACGAAAAAGCAGCAACCACATATTACGGTTTTCTGACAAGTTGGCCTGAAAAACTTGAACTATGTGCGTTCGTCTACAAACAGACTTAATTTCGAATACTTCCTTCATGTATTGAGCATTACGTTGCATCTTTAATCTTTGCATTTCAATCATGTTACTTTAGAGATTACACATTTAGTACCTATTACCTCCATGAGTCTAGGTATCTGTTAGCAAGCCAAAAATGAATAAAAAACAGTGGAACATTGGTTTTCAAACCGAGTCATTTATGGTGTCTAAACTTCCAATTCAAAAACTTTGTCACGTGCTTGCTTAGATCGACTGATTTTTTTGCGATCACTTCTTGTTGTTCCGCTGAAATTTGTTATTTGGTAATTTTCAGTAGGCGGTGGTCTAACCACTCGATTGCACTAACTCTAGTCAGTGTGGTAGTTGTTTGTGGATTTATCTTGTAGTGAGTGCGTTTGTCTCAGTGAAGTTGGGTTTCCGGATAGCAGCAGCCATTATATTAGCAGGCAGGTTAGCTGTAATGTGATAATTTGAGTGCCAAGAGAAGATAGTTGTTTCAAGAAGAAAAAAATAATTTACTAAGTTGGTAATGTGTAAGAAGGGGGAGCAGTACTAGTTGCTGATATGCGTAATGATAATCATGGTAATTTGACTCATTCAAGAAGACTAAACACTCACATGCGATTAACACAGGCCGTCAATCTTATGTTCTCAAAATAAAAATCTAAATCTGATTATTTACATTTAAAACACATTTTTTTCCAGACTATATTGATGAGTGCAAGAATTTATGGCAGAACGTACACATGATTCTTTTCAAGTCCCGTTTGCATGTAATGGAATTTACTTAAGTCAAGAAATCAAGTACAGACTGGAAGACACAGAAATAATGAGGCCCCATTTAATAGAATAACTATTTTAAGAGAATCTTAAACACTTCTACATACCCAGAGGTTTTGTGGATCCGAATATTCTTAAAACCTCCTGCATTGTTGGCAAGATAGATGGACTATTAAAATACTGTGACCTAAACCGTAAAGTAAAAAAGCAATCATAATTACCAATACCGTAATGTGATGGAGGACAAATCAAAAACTTCGATGATCTATGCAAAATTAGGAAACAGAGATACCAACCCTTAGTCTTTGTAAAAATGGGTCAAAGTGAAACTTGACACCATCACCAGGTAACACCAATACCAAATTCATGCTGAAAGGATCCTTGTCACTATACCAAAAATCAACATTTTTAATCGTATGGTCTTGTTTTCGTAGAATGTCAATCATTTGTTGGATGGGCATCCCAAGAACGAACTCCCAAAGTTTATGACGTATCCCTAACTCGGGGACAACTTCAACATCCAACATTTTATTGGTGCTTTAACTAAACCACACTAGTGCAAGCGTTGAGTAAATTTACAACAGCGTTTAAGAACCGCAATATTTGTAACTACTGCCGTTGCGCATGTAGCTCGATCATTATTGCTATTGGTTAATCACAGCTTTTTCTGTACATTAGTCACAAGAATACAAAATAATTTCAGAACTTCAGATTCTTCGTAATCATACAAACCATGAAACATTTTGCAATAAGTAGAGAATTTAGTTTATGAATTGAGAAGGCGGGTGTTTTGATAGTAGTGTTGCTTTACATCATCGTGGTATGTCACCTTGTGTTGCAAACGGAATACACTCATTAGGACATCAAATATGAAAGATTGGTTCAGCGAATTGATTTTCAAATTCTTACAATCACAAATGTATATACTCGTTTTTGAGGATGATAATAATTACAATAATAATGATAATAAACTGTTAGACTTAGTGACAGTAAGATTGAATAAACAAAGGTAGTGAAAAAAATTTAACAGGGAAACTTATATTAGTTTGACTTTTAATGGCTTAAATATTCATCAAAAAGTGTTCAGCATGATAAGATAAATTGTTGACATTACGATTAAATGTAATCAGTAGAATGATAGAAACAGATATGAATCCTGTGTTGCCATCGTCTAACATGAATAACTTGGTTTCCATTGTAACTGAAGCAAACCTAATCAGAGTCAGAGATTATGTAGTGTTAGTCTGCTCAGCATTACTGGTATTAACGAAAACACATTTCTTAAGTAAGACGTTTGTTCCGAGGGATTCGGCGTTCCGGGACTAATGTTGATCACATATCCATCAGATTTCTTTAGTTTGTGCTAAGTTGTCGATATATGAACAGCTTAGTTTTTGGTCGAAGGGCAAAGGTTTACAATAAATTACCACATATAGGACACTTAAACTGAGTGATTTCTAAACCAATCCTATCAATTGATATTTTGTCAGAAATACTGAAACTTTAAATCCACATAGGCCTCGGAATCTTGTAAGTTACATTGTTTATTATTTATTAACTCAAATACATGTCGAAACTATAAGTAATAAGGGAAAAAATTTGTGGACGAAGGTATTTATACATGTGCTTAAAAATCTCTAGGATGGATTAGAATATGCCTGTATATACTCAGGTAGCAGAAAACGAGGGATCTTGACAGCAAAAGCATTGAGACACGTTACAGGGTTGGTTTTATTAGGAGTTTCCAAATGTACATGTCAAAATACTTTGTGGTCACGAATCGACAACTACACCTCTGTGATAATGTGGTATGGCAACTCCGAATGATGTACGTACGTACGGATTTCTGCATTGTTACTGACTGACTTGGTGTTCACTGTGAATCTGACTTAACGATCCTTCATCTACTCCAAAACCTGCAATAGTATAACAATTTCCTAGTTATATTTTGCATTGTTACTTATGTTCCTATTTATCACTGTATTTGTTCAACATTTTTCCACTGAAGTACGTTTCAAGGCATATGTGTTATCATACTGTTCAAATGTGTTGTGAAAATGCATCACATGTCTCAGGTTAATTCCGTCTTCTCATTTCTCCACTGAGAGCTGTGTCTTTCGCACTTCCGTAGCTTCCTTGGAATTCTTTGTGTTGGCAAATTACATGGAGCTGTTTCTGTGGCCATACATCATTTAATTGTTTCGACATAAACATACAGTAAACTACTTAGAACTCATAAACATCTTTTTTGTACTTGGTATTTAACCAAACTTTGAGAGCTAGCAATACTAATAAGGTGCTTTAATAGAAGTATATAGAATTCAAAGCTCCTACTTATTTGTTAAAATTCAAGTCCTCTAACCATTAAGTCACAGACCAAACACTGATTTTAAGAAAAAGTAATGGGAGGTTCGTGTTATCAACCAGTATCACTTACCATCCTTTTTTATTTATCGTTGTGCTTAGTAAATCACTTTCCTTTTTCAGATGGTTTTCTATTCAAGTACATTTAGGCCTATTATGCTATTTACTACTATCTTTTATAGACCATAGTTCTAAGGCAAAACTGAACGTCTTACTGATTTTATACCCATTCATCGATGGGCAGTCAAACATTTCACTGCTCTAAAACTTGCACGCACTAGGGAGCATTTAGTTTAGCTTAGTGAATAACATTCACTAAACCGTTATGAGTATGTTCAAAATTGATAAGAATACTTGAAACATGTTAGTCTCAAGTATATTCATGAATAAAATCGTCATCTATCTTTATATTTTTAGACTAATTGATTAATAAATTCAAATGAACGGTACTACTCAGCCTGACTTTAAAGAATTCATCAAATTACACGATGATCAACTAAGAGCAAGTGGAATTCCTGGTCACTTTTGGCGTAGACTACACGAGAAACTTTTACATGAGGTGTTGTTTTGTTTGATTTTGTTATTGTGCACAAAATATTTTTACAGATATATGATGCTAACACAAGTGTTATGATGCAACAGATTGAATATACAAATGACGATGAAGGTGATGATAACGAAATTGGAAGCGAAGAGTTGACTGTTAATCGTGACTGGGATATTTTAGTTTGTAGTGATCAACTTTTAGTATCAGATAGTAATAAGTATGCAAAATCTAACAAGGATATGGTAAATTTTTACGAAATTATTCTAGTATCTTTCTCGTTGATCATGCGTGGACTTTCGATGTACAATCTATGAAAGAGTGCTTACTTCAACTTCCTAGTCTATTAGAACGAATGGCTTCATTAATGAATATAAATACTTTAAATCAACTAAACGAGGATATCGCTTCAAATATTTGTAAAAATGTATGGAAGTAAGTTGCTTGTTGTTTTCGTACATTCCCATGATATACGTTCCTGTAACTGATTGAGATTTCATGTCCATTTGTCTTTTCCGACCCCCATGTACATCACCTAGCATAGCCTTAGCGTGACACCCCTCTGTCCATGTGTCATTCTTCGGTCTGTAATCTCGAGCGAACACAACAGCTTCAGTCTCGAATGTTAAGGTTTTCAATGGTACCGTTTTCCATAGTTAGACCTCAGTAACATCGGATGCTTGAGTGCTCTTAATCTGTGACCCATGATTTCCGCTTGTGATCGCCAATTCGTTAGTACATCGTTTAGTGTAGCTCTGTACACTAACAAGAAACCTTGCTATATGATGTATGTTCGCCTTCTGTAATTTCAATAACACTATCAATCCATTGGAGTTTCCCCGAAGGGGTTCGAACCTCACTGTTGTCGCCACTTTTATGGTGGAAGTTTTTGATTATCTGATAAGAGAACTTTCGACTTTTATAATTTATGAGTTCTATGCTGGTTGACACATAAATGCGATTATGTAAAATGACCGAGTAATGGCTGCTCGCAAGACTATTATTAACATAAGCTCTCTAATGATTAGCAATCAAAGAGAAGACCACTAGCTAGATAAGTAGATTATTTATTCATTTATTATTATTATTATTATTTGAACATATAAATATTGGTACAAGGGGGCACCGAATACATATGCGCCACACAAGTCACTTGGTTTGTGTGTGGGCTGTGATACTGCACGGGTACCCAGACCGAAGTAGGTTGTTTTCTTTGGGGGCCACACTCGAAGCCTTCTACCCGAAGGTTTAATCCACAAAGCAGTGGAGTAATGTCAGGAGATGCAGTTCCATTGTAACCAGTGACGAACGATAGGTTCATACTCCATTTGTTTCCTCAGAATCCTGTATCCCATTTGCACTATTAGTTTTGAATCAGTGTTTTTCAACTCTCCTAAGTGAACCTTTCGCGTCTACCAACCCGGTTGAAGCGCCGGACATTCGTTTTTTTGTCCCCTCAATTTCGTACACAATGCCTTCGCCGCGAAAAGACAGTGACTAGTACTTCCTTGGAATAATAATCTTTCATGCTTATATACAGAATTTAAATACCTAATTAATAAAATGCCATAGGGGATTGGAAGAAATTATCTTGTGGTCATTCATCCTCTAATCAAGTAAGATTTAGTTGTTGGACTTAATTTTCAGGCATCGTACTAGGCGAAATGCCAAGTATACTAGTCTGTAGCTGGTTGATGGGTTAATAATAATTTTCATATTTGCTAGGGATCTATTTAACTTTTCTAAATCACGTTTTGTCTATTCTCACTTGGAAGATATTGTCGATATTACAAATTATCAACACGGGAGAATATGTCATTGTTATCACAAGTACCGGAGTTGCAACAAATAATGTGGTATGTATTGGATGAAGTTGGATCACGTATTCAACATTCTGATGAGCCTACAGGTATTTAGACTATATATATATATGAACGTGAATATTATTATGTAAATTTAAATTGGTAAATTTTTACTGGGCATTTATAAAATAAACAAACAATGTCAACTGTTTGAAGACATAATTTTTCCCCAACAATTTTCACCAAAGGTTCTATAGTTATCAAGTCCATATATTTTCAGGACAAAGGCCAATACAAACCATTCATGAAAGTTTTAAATTCAATCAGTTAGTATTAAATTTTCGGAAGATGAGAACTATGACTTTTCATGCCGATTTTGACTTAAGTGCATAGAGTATAAGTGGTTACGTAAGAGGAATGATACCAGGCCTATGTATATATTCGGTGTTTAGAGGTCGTCACTGGGAAACTCTGGACTTGGTTTTCGTACTGTTCGATACTCATAAACAAAGCATGTACTGCAATATTCAGGGGACTGATACTTTTTATAGAATTCCAGCCCACGTCTCTCGTTCTCATAGTTTTAGATACTGCTACTCAGGTGTTCGTACCGTGGCTGAAGTGTAACTGAGATATTAACATTGATTAATTCCCCCCCCCGGATGAGATTTGTGTGGCGCATATGTATTTGGTGCCTCTTTGTACCATTATCTATGTGTTGAAATAAAAAAAATAATTACCCCCCAACATCGTGCAGTATATGCTATGCCAAGTCACTTATACTAATGAACTCATTACAACTTGATCAATAGGTAAATATGATAATGGTCATTACGTAGTAATCAGTGGGCGTAAAGTAACATGCAACTTGACAGTACTAAATGTCTATGTATAGTCTTAATATTGGTTAAATGTGCTTATTTAAGAGAATTAATCGATATTTATTTAATTAATTTCAGGTTCTGGTTGTGATCATATTCTGTTTTCTAAAACTGCTCTTTACAAATAACAAATCTCAACCACTAATCTAAATAGTTAGTCGACATTAGGGCTTAATAAGCTTATTTCAAAATTTAATTATGATTGCCTTCTATTCAATGCTTAATTATATAAATTTTAATTGTTTGGTTAAAGGAAATCAGAATAGTATTTTATATTCTAGAGTTCTCTTTAAAAAAATGTTTTTGTTTTGTTTTTCACTTGCATATTTCCAGCTCGTATGGTACCATTTTATTATGTACCACGTAACTTATGTTACTCTGTGTTCTGGCCTATTAAAGATTTACAAAAAAATGGTAATCATTCCGCTTTTCATTTATTTTGTTACTCTTAACAATAATGATAAACTTAATAATAATGATAACGATAATTATTATTAACTTTTATTGTTCTTATTTGTGCTAGTGTACAATTTCATAGAATCTAAGGCATAAGCTATTTGTATAGTTGAGAAGTAACCGTAGAAATGTCACTGATATCATTATCAAATTTCTACAACGATTTGGGTTCGAATTCTGATGTAGGTGATACGCGTAATTTGGTATGATTGTAGGATGATGTATTTTTTGAAGATCAAAGAGATTGACAATAGTCAGTACATTCTCATTTTAAAATAAGAAATAAGATTCAACAATGTTATGTAAAGTTATGACTTAGTTGTTTTGACAAGCGACTTCCATAAATTCATTAACAATTTTTAAACTTGATACATCTAATTCAGTTTGGGAAATCAGATCGTAAATTTGATTGTTCACTAAATGTAAACAGACAGACATTCAGCTTACTGTCTATTAAATATGTGATTTCCTTCCCTCTTATTGATTTCTATTATAGACTCATTGAGAGTGACTGCTTATATTTATTCTTGATCATGAATCAGGTATCTGATATAATGTGATTTAGTTTATGTTTAGCGGATCGTTCGATTATCCAATCTGGTAGAGGTTAGGCGTTTGCGCGCGAAACGGAAAACGTTTAGTTCAAGTCGTGATCGTGGATACACACTGCTAGACAGTCTCATACTAGGACGAAACGGTTGTCCAGTGCTTCCAAGTTTTCAATGGTGGTCTAACATTGATCGATTCATGATCTCAATCAAAACCTTTTAATTAGTATATTGACTTATTTTTTTCCTAAGTAAACAATCTGTTAACTAACTATAATAAGATGATTATATTTTTTCCTATTATTTAGATAGTATTACAATTGATTATGTAGAACATGTAAAAAATCCTGAATTACGATCTTATTATTTATTACCTTGGGAACCAGAGGATTATTCTAATGAACCTATTGAACATACATACATTTTTACAGATGAATATTTTACAGCAAGTTGAAACCAGTTCAAACATTTAATTTATATTATAATTTGAAGTTGTTATTTTTTTGTCGTTACATAATTATATTTTTGTATTTTTTTTAATGTCAAGTCAAGTTATCCTTCAATACATGAGCTTCTTAAATGTATATCACCTTAACGATAGGTTTACTGCTTAAACAATAACTGCAAGCAACGGTTATTTTGTTCACTGTAAGGGTAATAACTAATTCTCTTATATTCAATTTAATTTAAACAGTTATATAAAGATGTTACCGTTTCTAAGTTAATTTCCGATACATTAGCAGTAAATTTTCGATTTTTATTTGAACACATAAATATTGGTACAAGGGGGCACCAGATATATATGCGCCACACAAAACAGTGAGAATGGGAAGAGAAAAAGAAGTTAAGGTGCGTATAAAAAATAAAAAGAAGGAGAAGAACAATAACAACCACAGATTAGTGTATGGTAGTGTAATAATAATAATAATAATAATAATAATAATGGGGGAAACGGAAGGGTACAACCAGAAAGAATTCATTCAGTTAAGGAAGTTACAATCACTTTCTGTGAGAAAAGTAAGAGAAAGTTACAGCAGGATCGCCACTGGCTTCTATTCTGAGCCATATCTGATAACATCTCTAACCACTGTGTTGCACTATCTCTAGGCCTCCAGCCAGGGAGTCGTGAAGGACCAATAGAAGTCAGTTCTTTGCAGCTTTCTATCATACCACGACACCATGTCATACACTGACCACCTCTCCACTTTTTCTAACCAGTCTCAGCGTCAGCAAACAATGCACGACGTGGAATTCTCTGGGATGGCATTCGTATAACATGTTCAAGTCACCGAATTCGGTGTTTCAAGACAGTGACACTAACTGTATTATCGTCTCTGTGACCGAACACACGATACCGAATATCTGAATTACTAATATGGTGTTGCCACTGGATGTCAGCAATCTTTCGGAGACAGCGATGATCGAACACAGAGAGTCGTCTAACATCATCAATTCGTAGAAACCAGGTTTCACAAACATAGAGCAAAACTGCTCTCACCGACGCGTTGTAGATCTGATCTTTTACAACCAGACTGACATCACGAAGGCGTCAAAGATGGTCCAGATTGGCATAAGCCGGTCTGGTTTTCATTATACGTGAAATTTCACGTATCATGAAATTTTCGATACATGTTGCAGAGCTATAAGTTCCGTTTCATTTTTTTTCGAGATACAGTATCACTAAATCTTAGGAAGTGAACTGTCACTTTATAATTCACTGTACTGTTTAAAAAATCGTGTAAGAACTCCATTATAATTGATGTGTAATCTAGTGAATTTCAAATGATTAATGGTATAATTAATAGCTTGAAACCTAATTCGTTTATATATATGCCTTAATTGTAAACTCATTTATCACTTACATACTCATATACTTGGTTTCGAACCCCATTTTATGTGTAAGAGATATATTACTCCATCTTCCAAACCAAGTTCGGTAGGTCATCAATAGAAATTACGACTTGGTGATTAAACGTCATAAATCACGGCTTCACTAACTAGTAATTTAAATCAATCTACTATGTACTGTTACTGAAAAAGCTTTGCTTGTAGCTATTTTTTCCTCATTATTTAAACACATTTTGTTTTTGTTTACAGTCTCATCGAGTACAAGAAACATTACCAATATGTCAAATGAATGAACCAATTAAACGAGAATATTTTACTGTTTATACTGATTGGAATCAAGTTAAACAATATTTAACTCATTCACAATTTACTTTTGTTGATTCACCAGATAAAGCTGATATTATTTGGATGTATACACATTTCAAGGATTTTGAGTTAGTTTTATTCATATAGTATAAGTTATATTTCAATGATAGTTTTTTTTGAGGGTTGAAATCTCCCTGTGATCTTTTATTTATTTATTTGAACACATAAATATTGGTACAAGGGGGCACCTGATACATGTGCGCCACACTAATCTCATATTGATTTGTGTGTGGGCTGTGATACTGTCTGGGTTCCCAAACGGAAGTAGGTGGCTTCCTTAGGGGGCCACACTCGACCTAAAGGTCTGATCCACAAGGTAGTGAAGCATCGTAAAGAGATTCAGTCCTATTGTGGCCGGTGACCAACGATTGGTTCATACGCCATTTGTTCCCACATGATACTGGAGCCCATGTGCACCATTGTTTTGGAATCAGTGTTTTCCAACTCCCCTAGGTAGCTCTTCATGTCCACCAACTTGGTTAAAGCGATTGACATTTGCTTTTCATCCTCTCAATTCCGTAACTAACTTTTTGACGAGAAGGTAGTGAGTAGAACGTCTGTGGCAAAGGCTGTATACGCGTGGTTATGTAAGAGCATTTGGAGCGGGAGAGTGAACTCTCCACTCTCGGCCGTACCAGGGCATTTGGGGGCACACTGTGATCTAGTGTTTTTGTAACTATTTCACTGAAATGTTATTTTTAATATTTACGATAAGTACGACCAAAGTGATGAACTTTCAACCAGTAGGCCGCTTGTTTAAATTCACTCTATCTACTTCGTTTTTAGTACTCGTATAGTATCACTAACTTTTATACAAATAGCGCCTGATGAGTGAGTTGCATTGTTATTATTATTACAATTTGATCGATAGAATTTCATTAGCATTAAAGACTAGACGTGCGTAACATCAGTCAGTGTTAATATCTCAATCCTACAGGAGGTCAGCCACAGTCTCACTAACTTAATTGAATGGGATCAGTGTGTGAAACTGAGTGATCTGGATTCGAATCCCATCGACTATCAGTCGCTTTAAGATTACAGATACACTTTGCGGATAAATACCAGCTAGTACGAATTACATATTCAAGGTTTCCTCCTGTCTATCTCAAATTACGTATTATTTTTTATTCCTTTCTTTTTTTCATTCATGCATATAATTTCAAGTGTTATTCAATGATATAACACTCTTTATCCACACTCAGATTATCTTTTTTCTATTGTTGCTATTCATTTTTTATTTTTTTATTTTTGGATAGACGATTATCTATAGACAATCCAAATACGTATATTAATCAGTTCCCTGGTGAGCATGTCATCACTGTTAAGGATTATCTAGCTAGTTTAGCGGCAAGTTTAGCTAAGGAAACCTATTTACAACAATCTAACAATTTAATGCATGATAATGATAATACTGATGCAAAGCTTTCAACCAATTGGTATCCAGTTACATTTAACTTAGTGTATGAACTTCCACAATTTTGTGCTTATTTCCAATCGAATTATGTAAGTTTATTGTTTTTTTCAATTAAATAAATTAATATGCTTAATTTCAAGCCACTTTTCTGGTGAATGTTACTGATAATATTTGATTCTCTAAATTGAAATTGATAGAACGGGATTCGAGTCTATGTTCTACCAGTACTGAAAGTCAGTTGTTTTAATCACTAGGACATTGATATTAAATCCATAAAGGTGATTGTTACTTCTACCATAGAGTAGATTTTCTTCCACTCTTCAGGATTCCGTATAATTTAGTTTTAAATTAGTCATGGTGCCTAAGAGCTTGTTCTTTCCACCTTGAATTTTAACAGCAATCAGTCATTTCCAAAAACAACGAACTGTTGATCATATGTCAAAAAATTGTCATAACGTATTTCTATCTGAAGTTTGTACTAATAATGGTTGTCTAGAATCAGGATTAAACTTTCATGACCAAGCTATTTAAATCAGAGAATTCCATTTCAGCCTAACTTGTATTCATACAGTTAAGTGTTATTTTTCCTTATTGTATCATAAATTGTATTCCTTTTACAAAATCATCTTTCTGTAGAATAAAATCATTAGTACTAATGATGAACGTGGAATAAATGATAAACATAATATATGGATATTGAAACCTTGGAATCTTGGTCGAGGTGTGGGAATTGTGATTACTGACAATTTGGATAGAATAATAAAAACTTGTGATGTTAACCCAATGGTAAGAGAATTTATTCACGCTATAAATATATAATACAAACATAACTTCAAATAAATTGAATATTAGAGGGGATAGTTTATGGTAATAATAACAGTAATAGTAAAAATATATCTGTGACATCCCATTGAGTATAAAATTAATTTCCTTATGTTTCTGACGTTTCGCAACTTATCGTAAGCTGCTTCTTCAGAAAATGAAATGATAACTAAGTTAAATTAATGCAAATTTAAATGGCTTCAATGGAAGAGTATTTAATAAGCAAACGAGAGTGGCAATTAGTAAAATGGATGAATTCAATACTGATCGATCGATGAAATGCAATGAGGCTAGGGGATATCTGTTCACAAATCTCCCCCGAAATTATTTGCGATCAAATACAAGATCACTAGCCAAAAATAATACGTTCTTTGATGTTTTATGTAAAAACTATTAACATAAAAATAAATATGATTAGAATATCATTGACCATTGGAGGAAATCAACTTTGTTTAGTTCATTTACTTTCCAATCAGTTATGACGTCTCTCATAATAATACCATTAGAACTATTTATTCAAAATATGTTACTATTTTATTATTATGCAATGAAAACATTTCTTGTGGTCAGCTTTGACAAATTACATTGCAAATTCTCTCTTGGCGTTAATAGTTTGGAATTTTCGTTAGAAAACCCTGTATTTCTAACGCCTTTTTCCCGTTGTGGAAGGAAATCCATTCTTCAACCTGGTTGTCTGAGGAAAGCACCTTACTGCTGTTAAACCTTAGTACATTCAGCAGTACTATTTTTTCCTGGGACCTTAAATCCTCACTATTCTTCAACTGACCTATTATTTTATTTTATTTATTTCAACACAAATATTTGTACAAAAGGATACCAAATATATATGCGCCACACCATATTTGTGTGTGTGGGCTGTGATACTGCCCAGGTGCCCAGACCGGAACAGGTGGTTTTCTTAGGGGGTCACACCCTGGGCCTTTGACCTAAAGGTCTGATCCACAAGGCAGTGAAGCGTCGTGAGATGTAGTCCCATGGTAGCCGGTGATCAACGATTGGTTCATACTCCATTTGTTCCCGCAGGATACTGGAGCCCATGTGCACCATTGGTTTGGAATCCGGTAAAAGCGCCGGACATTCGTCCTCTCAATTTCGTAAACAACACCCCTGCCACGAGAAGGCAGTGAGTAGGACTTCCCTGGCAGAGGCTGTATACGCGTGGCTGTATGGGGGTATTTCGAGAGGGAGGGCGAAACCAACCCGCCCTCGGCCATACCAGGGCATTTGGGGGCCAACTGACCTAACTGGTCTAATAAAGTTTAAATTAACATGTGTCTCAGCTAACATAACTTGTTCATATTATTACGATATTCAAACCTAATCGTTAAGTCAAGGTACCAGCCACGGTCGGTATTGTACCTATATTTTTGACACTTACCATTTTAATTCTGTTTTATCAGTATGGGGGTTGTGGAGATTGTTAAGTTTTTTTTTTTTGGTTGAGATCATGAATCAATTGATGATCTCCACCAAAAAAAACTTAACAATCTCCACAACCCCCATAATGATAATTAACATGTGCTCACTAGTGACTAGCTTCGTGAGGGAATTCTCGGAGTTCTAGTGAGAAGTCGTGACCAGTGGAGCTAATCCGTGTCGGGTAGAGACAGGTATCTACCTCAGTACAATGGAAGTTGGTAGCGCAATTTCGTGGATTGGTTGATATCAGACACTAACACCATTGGATGCCGGCTCAGTGGTCTAATGGTTAAGTGCTCAGGCGCGAAGCCAGTAGGTCCTGGGTTCGAATCCCGCTCGCGGGATCGTGGACGCGCACTGCTGAGGAGTCCCATGCTAGGATGAAACGGCCGTCCAGTGCTTCCAGGTTTCCAACGGTGGTCTAACATCAATTGATTGATGATCTCAACCAAAAAAAATCCTGTTTTGTTTTGTTTTATGTTATTCTATTAGATCGCTAGTCGATATATCACAGATCCTGTTTTATTTTATCGTAACGACTTACAAGCCAATGTGAAATTTGATATACGCTATGTGGTATTATTACGTTCTGTCAAACCGTTAATTCTGTACACATATAAAGTATTTTGGCTTCGATTTGCAAATAAGTAAGTGTTATGTCCCGATAAGCATCATAATTGGTAACTTTGGGATCTATTATGGACCAATACTAAACGTATATTTTTATGAAAAGAGCCAGAACAAACATTCTAGCAGAATAGCATGAATTCATTTTTATTTCGTTGGTTCTCGTCAGCTGCTTACAACCTGTGGTATTTAAAATCATTATTACATAGTGATGTTGCTAAAAAAAAGGTAGGAGAGACGGGACAGTCTAACGTTCGCTCTATCGAAAAAGTACTTGGAATGGGCTTTACGTGAATTTCAATAGTTTTTGTTCACTCAGGTACAAGAAGGCATTAGTTAAAACACTATTTTATAGGGCAGAAAGGATATTTACCACTGACAAAGTAGAAAAAGAATTGATGAACGTGGAGAACTTTTACCCACAAAAGTTTATTGACAAATATAAAAAGCGTAAAGAAACCAATACTGAAGTAATTACAGTCAATAAAAAACCAATGCCTTTATATCTTAACTTCAAAGGTGATGATGTTGCACACACAATCAACAGGAGACTGAATACTGCGCTAGCCACAACTTATACGGCGGCCAAACTTCTAATTCTGTATAAAACAACATGCTCAGTAGCTTAATCAAAGGTTGATAAGCATCCTTTTCATGTTACCGCCAATTGTATTTATAAATTTACGTGTACCTACGAAAGCAGCTACATTGGCCGAACAGAAAGGAGGGCATATCTCAGGTTTTTTGAGCATGTTCCAAAAAGCCTCAAAACAAGAGAAAGAAAGACTCTAAATGGTGCAATCACCAAACATCTCCTTGATACAAGACATCAGGTCGATACCCTGCAGTAAGCTTTATCCACATTTTAAATCCATTACTTTCCATTGATTGATATTTACAAAGACAGTGATTAAAATTCTACAGAATAATCTGGATTACGCGGTTTGACTGAACAAGTGGACTTTCAATTCTAATATGATCAACAGTTGAGGTGTTTAGGTTAGTGACATGATAAGTAACCATTCATACTTCAAATTATCTACTCAGATATATTTAGCATCAGTATAGGATGAAACTCAGTTATTTGAAAATGTGTTTTTATATCTTATTTCAATATCAAACGTGACGCGAATCTGCACTAGCCCATTATATCGCCATACCATATTAGCATAATAACTCGAAATGATATGGTAGAAATGATAATGAAAAAGATGAAACATTTGAGAATATGATACGAATAGGCAAAATGAAAAGGTATATGTACAGAAAACATAACATCTTACTTACTTACTTACTTACTTACGCCTGTTACTCCTAATGGAGCATAGGCCGCAGACCAGCATTCTGCAACCCACTCTGTCCTGGGCTTTCTTTTCTAATTCCATCCAATTCTTGTTCATTTTTCTCATGTCTATCTCCATTTCCCAGCGTAGTGTGTTCTTTGGCCTTCAGGATTCCATGTGAAGGCTTGTCTTGTGACGCAGTTGGGTGCTTTCCTCATGGTGTGTCCTATCCAGCGCTTCCTGATTTCTTCCTCCTCTGAGATCTGGTTTGTTCTCTCCCACAGTAGGTTTTTGCTAATAGTGTTCGGCCGACGGATCTGAAGTATTTTGCGTAGACAACTGTTAATAAACACCTGTATTTTCTGGATGATGGCTTTCGTAATTCTCCAGGTTTACACCCCATACAGTAGAACTGTCTTGACATTTGTATTGAAAATCCTGACCTTGGTGTTGGTTGACATTTGTTTTGAGTTCCAGATGTTCCTCAGTTGTAAATATGCTGCTCTTGCTTTTCCGACCCGCGCCTTCACATCTGCATTAGATCCACTGTGTTCATCAATGATGCTGCACAAATATGTAACGGTTTTTACATCTTCCAAATCTTCTCCGTCAACTGTGATTGGATTGATGCATGCTGTATTGTATCGGAGAATCTTGCTTTTCCATTTGTGTATATTGAGACCTACTGCTGCTACACTGGTCGTCTTCTCCTGCATTTGTTGTTGCGTTTGGGATAGAAGGGCCTGATCATCTGCGAAGTCTAGATCGTCCAATTGCATCCTAAATGTCCACTGTATCCCGTGCTTCCCTTCAGATGTTGATGTCTTCATGATCCAGTCGATCACCAGGAGAGAGAGAAAGGGTGAAAGTAAGCAACCGCCTGGAGTCCCTCCGGGGGCTACTGCCAGTCTCAAGCCCGGACAAAGGAGGAGGGTTGAAAAAACGCTGACCAGAAAAACGTAACATCTAGATTATATATTAAAAAGGGCAAGATTATCATTATATGGATGAACTATTCAGATTTAAGTTAACGAGTCTTGGATTTTGGCGCAAAATTCATGTATGCTAAATAGCATTTTAGCATTATATCTTGTGTTGTTTTGTGATGAAAACCGTAATTTTAAATCTCAATTTTTATTTCTCACGCTTCTTTATAATCCTCTTTAAACCCATATCAGGTAGATGAATTTTCTCAGGATCATTTCGATGTCACTCAAAAGTCCTCCATAAACGATTGTCTGATTAAAGAGTATAACAAAAATATGATATCTTCGTATAATTTAATAATTCAATTCTTGAGTCAATCGAAGCTAGACCACCATCCTAGTATGGGACTCTTTAGCAGTGCGCATCCACAATCTCGCCCCACGAGATTCGAACTAGGACGAAACAACTGTCCAATACTACCAGATTTTCCACGGTGGTCTAGCTCCAATGAACTCATGAATTCAAGTATTTAATTACTATAATCTCCACAAAACCCCTCTCTCTGATTATCTTTGTATAATTTATTGTTTGTTTATTGAGACTAGGAATAGTTTATCATAGGAATTTAAATCTCATATAAATATTGACATGTTGTTGTTAGTAATATAACTAAAATATTTGTCTTCAGTTTTTCTTTCTTTCTTTCTGAAATACCTTTCTCTCCTGTATACAGACCATTTATTTTAGACGATTTCGACTCATATGATCGACATTTCACAGTTATGAATTATCGTTCAGCTGACAATTTGAAACAAGTAAGTATTATAAACATATTATGTATATTAAGTATTATTCTTATTTAAGTAGTAAATAGGTTGTTCATTATCATCTTAACTTTACACTAGTCAGTAGTATAAATTCAATATTCAATATCCAAAATGTATTTCAGCTAATTTATAGTTTATATCAGAAAGGTTTTTGTGGATGTTGGTTGAAATCATGAGTCAATTGAAGCTAGACTACTATGGAAAACCTGGAAACACTGAATGGCCGTTTCATCCTATTGTGGGACTCCTCAGCAGTGCGCATCCACGATCCCACCTGGAGTTATATTGAGAAATAGTGACCGATAGAGTTCAAACAGGTCTGTTGTGAGTTAGTAACTCATTGAAGACAATGGTAGATATAAATAATATACAAATTGGTTATAACCGTATACATTTTACAAACTGACAAGGTAGATGTGTTTTGATTTCTTCTTCAATACAATATATTTGACCAAACATTTTTTCAATCCCAACCACATCTATGTACTTCGTTTTCAGCATAGATGCAATGTATTGTTGAGTCGAAATTTCAAACTGAAAAAAACAACTCAATGTTATGTGGTTAGGTATAGTCAACAGGAATTCTTGTCTGACCTAGGTTTCGTGACCAATGTCACGTTTATCTTAGTTATTTTAGCTGCCAGAGAGATGTAACCTTTGTCACCATCCAGTCATTGAACAGTTGTTAGTAATGTGTGTAATAATACATCTGGCATCGTCATCATAATCGTCATCTTATTCTTGAATTTTTCAGATACATTGCGATGAATTCGTTGAATTGTTCGATAAACAATATCCAGATCACAAATGGTCAACAATTGAGGTATTATAAACGTTCCTATTAGTACTGTATATCTTAGTAATTCTGTTTTGTAACTTGCATTTCTATTAAATGGAACCATTATCATTCTGTAGTTATTAATTGCTGTCTATAACCTATCAGCTAATCTACACAGGCAACACACAACTTTATGAACAAAGGTAAACAATTCTAGAATTTATTTAAAGAATGAAACCAACTTTTTAAACCTTTCACCGTATTAACCCAAAGTGTTATACTACTACTATTAGGGACTTATAATTCAATCTTTCAGTATCCTCCTACATGTATTTTAATTGCTACAATACTGTCGTATGTTCTCTAATTTTCAATTATTCTTCAACTGAAGTAACTTAGTGATGTCAATTACTTTGAAATTATTATCAGTGTAAGAGATTTGTGAAGATAGTTGAATTTCATAGTTTACATCACTCATTGATATTCGTTTAAAAAACCACTGAAATCTAATAATCACCGGATAGCATGGGAATCCTCAACAGTACACGTCTGTGACCTAAGACTTATAGTTCTCACTATAAGCCGTTAATCTTTAGACAATTGAACTGTCACCCATTAGTATACTCGAATGAAACAGCTGTTCAACACTCTGGTTTTCAGTAGCTGTCCGACTAAGATCTACCAATAATATAAACTATAATAAGTCAGTTAGTTGAACAGTAATTTTGAAAATGTCTCTTCGGTTTAAACTTATATGTTCAAGTCAACATTAATGTTTTTTTTTCTAATTTGACAAATATTCACTAACTAAATTTGATTGTGGGGATACTAATTATGGGTTAACGATGTCATTCATGTCTCGAAATGTCTTACACTCGATGCGAATTAGCTCTACTGGTTACAGCATCTCACTAGAACTCTGAAAGTTCTCTTTCGAAACTAACCACTAGTGAGCATATGATAATTATCAGTATGGGGTTGTAGAGGTTGTTGAATATTTAATTAATAGTCAAGAAAACTCTTAATAGATAATTGTTATTTAGGACTCCAATTGATCAGTCTCTTGTTGGCATGTGCGGACTGCCTCGATATTACCTGAAGTCATAAGATTTATAAGCAAAGATGGATAGTGGCTAGCAGTGGAATCCAGGACGCGCGTTTCGTCCTATTTGGGACTCGTCGGCTGGATGTACCTGCATCCCATAGTTGATGTTCAACAAGAGACTGATCAATTGCAGTCCTAAATAACAATGGGAAGATACAAGTAAACAACACCAACCGAATATAACTTTACCCCATTGCACAAGCAAGTGGCTTATCAGCACTCAGTAGCTAAGTGGATAACGCGATGGCATCCGAAGCGAACGGTACTGACTTCGAGTCCCAGAGTGAACATCAACTCAGAGATGCAGGCACACCCATCTGACAAGTCCCAAATAGGACGAAACGCACGTCCTGGATCTCACTGCTAGCCACTATCCATCTTTGCTTATGTTGACTATTATTTTTAAGCAATCTAATTTATGAAATGTTTGTTTCCTTTTTTTAAAAATTAATTTTCACATAGCTAAAAATACATCGACTTCTAGTTGAACTTTTTCAAGCAGCCACAAAATATCCACCACCACGTGGTCTAACTCATAATGTCCAATCTCGAGCATTATATGCTGTTGATATATTATTGGAATGGCGTTCAAATGGATATGCTTCATCTAATCCAAAAGATATATATCCTGTAGTATGTGAAGTGAATTTTTCACCAGATTGTGAAAGAGCATGTCTTTATCATTCGAACTTTTTCAATGATATATTTTCATGCTTATTTCTAGATCAATCATCTGATTTATGTAACATGCACAAACTGACATAAACTTATTGTTATTTTTATATTGTAATTAATTAATTTCCCCAGGGTTTTATCTATACATAATAGGAAATAAATACTGTATATGTTTACTCTTTTAACATAAACAATGCTTCATAATAATGTTACTGGTGTATACGCTAAATAGAATTAAAACGTCAGTCTTGAGTGCTGTTAAAGGTATGACGGCGGTTATCACTTCCCGGTCTCCCACACCGTGGAAGGGTTCTTCTAGTGGTACCTGAAGAGAAAATCAGGTTAGGGTTGGTCTTAGTGACCTGAATGTGACCGCAGTTCCCAAGAGACAACTGCTTAAGGTCGGTCACACACGACCTTTTTATGAGTAATTTCTGTGTTGGCTCCGTACTTTTTGAGACCTTACCGCTTGATATGGATGTCTGTGGGATAAGGCGAGATGTGCATTTTTAGGGTCGACCTTTCCTAACCACATCCCTCCTTGTGGGAAGGCAGAATCGCTGTTATGTTGGTTGTCTGAAGGGAACATCTTACTGCCGTCACACTTCTGTGAAGTCAGCAGTACGACTTCGGTCTGCTGCTTTTAGTCTTACCGGTCTTCAACCGACCTGCCTGGCATGATAGGACTTTGAGGAACAACTATTACAGCCAGTATATAGCCTGACTGGTTCATCACGATAGGCAAGCACGACCACATTTGGCATATTACGTAATTAAGCATCTATAATCCTTCTTAAGTTGTGAATATATGTCACATAAAACTGAAGAAAAGAAATCCATTTCATATGTCATTTGCACCCTGACTGATTAAGTTATTATTCGCCATATCGCAAATGATTATCGCCAGGTTCATTTTTTTAACCAATGATTCAACTAATTCCACATTTTGATAACATTTAACGCATTAATCAAGCGTGCACTTCAAAAATTAAGATTGTCTTAGAAAAGTTGCGCAATTCTCAGTATTTGCCACAGAACATAATACCATTCGATGAAGTTGCTGATAGTACATCTAAGATAAATTCAGTGTCCATAGACAAAGCTCAGTCCTATAAGTACACGAGTATCGAATAACTCACCGAAGAAAACTGCATTTATTTTTAGTCTCTAAACGTAACGAATCAAGATTTGCGATAACTCTTTGAGTTTTTTTTCTGGAAGCGATTTGTTAGTTGAATGCTCCCATAAAAGTTAGTCGACTAATCATATTTATATCAAGCAGGTAACCGAATCAATTTTCATCATATCAGTGTCTTAAAGAAGCATAACGTTGTTTCTATTATTTTACGTTGTAACTTAATTGCAAAGGGGAAATCGGAACACGGTAAGACATACCCCTACGCATATTACTTAAAAATGTAATAACATTACTCAGATCAGTTATTTTTAATGAAAAAAAATCAAATGAATCTACTCAAAAACTAACATGTATTCGAATCGTAAGTAGTGTTAAATCAAATTAAGAAAAAAAAATGAAATCATCTTTTTATATGACTAGTGAATTAAAGATCAGCATATTTAATAGGAATGAACAGTCATAAAACTAGTTTTACAAACAGACACACACACACAAAAATGATTCTTTGGAAAGGAAGGAAGCATAGAAATAATATTCATTTAATGTGGTACAATATTAAATGTCAACACGAAAGACAACAATTGTCAAGAAAGTTTAGCATAGCAACACAATTTCTTTTTCACAATAAATGACAGTTACATAATTGTTAAAATTGAGAGAAATCAAAATGCAGGTTTTGGACAACTATAAATCACCAATCATACATGAGAGGTTATTTATGTGTATCTGTATACACCATATATATATATCTGACAGACAACGTATGAAGGTCCCCAAAGGAAGACGAATTTATGTGATATATATAAATAAATTAAGCAGATGAATCGAAATGATTTGAATGATCACCGTTTTGGTATCGTTTTCTTTCTGTTAAATCACTCGGAATGAAAATACACACACAAAACATATAGAAACATAAGATCCTGTGAGACTAGTAGTCAATAGTTGTATTTTTCAAAGGAAAGAAATGTCAGTTATTTTTCTGAACTAAATCATTACACATTATGTAATAAGAATGTTAATAATAATAAACAGGATCATTCTGTCATTATAATTGAACAGATGCAAATAGTTTGCTACTTAATGACTGAACATTGGGATCATTATCAACACTGACGCTGACTGAATCACTAACGGCAGTAGTAGTCTGTTGTTCATATCGTATATAATTTAAAGTATTCTTAAAATGTACTGTTATATGATCAGTGACAGGAGATGGTTCCAAACTGTTCAGTAAATTCCTAATCTCACTAATGATATCATTTATTCGATCATCAGTTATCTGTAAAAAAAAAAGACAAAACAGAACATAGCGAAAATATATTTGTAAGTGAAAAGTATAAATAGAATAGTATAAAACAATTGTAACAAGAAGATTAACAAAACTGACCATCTTTGATGATGATAGTTGATTCACTAAGTGATTCAGTTCATTTATTATTCAGTCAAAATATGAATTTGAGCAACATAAATAAGCTTATCTCGAGCTCTGTCAGAAGTATGAAGGCGGATATCATTTCTCAACTGTCTAAGGTACTACACGAAGTACCTAAAATGATTCTGTGTTGGGAGTAGGTCTTAACGACTTGGAAGTGTGGCTTAAGGAACAAATTTTTCAGGCCATTGACAAACAGTTTGCTTTGTGAAGGTTCTAGATATGTTAGCTCTGTCCTTCTAAGGACTCGTTGCCGGCGACGGGAATCTAGAACAAGATGGGATATTCTTTTCAAGGTTGGTCTTTTTTAAAATTTTATTTGAACACATAAATATTGGTACAAGGGGGCGCCAAATATATATGCGCCACACTCGGTCTTTTTTAGCCTTGTCCCGTCATAGAAAGGCTGCAGTATACTATTTGTCTGTGGAAAACACCTTACTGCTGCGTCAGGTGTACAACTTTGGCCCAGACCAATATTCATATTGCACATGTTTGCCCCCTCATGGTTTATCAGGAAATGTACTGTTTCAAAGGCATTACGTATCCAGTTTTTATTATTCCGTTGGTCAATAAGACACGATTAAGAATATATAAGGTTGAACCAGTGACCTATATTTCATTGGAGTCAGATGGGTTAACATAAGTTGCTACCTTTAGTTTTAACGCTGTACAACGATCTGCTTCTAAATACCATCCACTATAAATGAGTATGAATTTTGACAAGAAATTAACTGACAATTTGAAAGCAAAGAACGAAAAATTGGAAAACATCAAAGATATTCTCGATCCCATTGGTACAACGGAAGTGAGTTTGGTTGATAATAGCCTTGCATTCGATAGTGAGTAACTTGATAGCATACTAGATATTAGACTGAATATTTCATCAGTAAACTTAATAGATCACAACACTATGATAGTGGGCTACGTGATACTTGGATCGACGCGATCATTCGACAACAAGTCGATGATCTAATTAGGTCGAATAATAGTTTATGAACACTAAGCTACGAGCAATCGGTCAGTAAATGAATCCAGAGTGGAGTCAACTTCACATGCATAATAAAGCTGAATATGTCTGTCTTCGTTCCTGAGTTGATCACGGTACACTTTGACCAACACATTACCCATTATATTTTAGTAATTAGTTGTGGAGAATCATTTGTTGGGTATACACACAAGGTAGCGTAGAATACATTCCGATAGATAACACATTTTCAAATTCATGTAGAGATTTAAAATAGTCAGGAGCGATAGTACTAGAGTAATTACTTTCATTTTTAAAGAAACCAGTTGAATAAGTACTATGATCGACAAGATTTATCAAAATAGACCGACAGGTGACCAGTTTTGTCTGATAAGCATAGAGTAATTCCAAAATAATCGCACTGAAATCTTAAAATGCTTTTGTTTCTTAACATCTAGCTATAATCCTTCCTATATTGGTTTTTTTTATGTTCGTGGATAGTAATGGTGTATACACTCTCTGTCTTCCTTTAAACTATGAGATTAAAATTGCTTCATATCTTTCTTTCTATGAACTAATTCTTTCTTCTTGTACTATATCCTTATATACAATCTTTCAGTTATGTATTACCACCACTGAATTAACTACTTTTACGGATCTGATATTCATCATGTTGTGCTAATGAGGTATGGCAACTTGAACTGATGCATATATGTGCCTGGTTTTACGTTGTAGCTGACTGAAAATGTAATGGTCAAGTAAACACTGGTTAGAAAACATATAGTGTTCAAGTATTGGTTAAGAAATCAATGTGATTTACTCCTTCTGAATAGTTTGTAAACAAAATATTATCAAATTAATATTAATCTGCAGCAAAAAAAGGGGCGCGAAATATAAATACAAGATAACAATAATAAAATCATATTTACTTGTACACAACCAGATAAACGAAGATTAACAGATAAATTAAGAATATCAATAAATAATTGTGCACGAACAGCAGTATCCATACATTCTTTGGCAAATCGAGCCGCTCGATCTAAGCATGAAATCACACCTTTTGGATCACGTAACTAAAAATTTAAAAAATGAAGAAAAAAAAGGTAACCAATATACAGTTACTACGTATATGATATAATAATTTAAATAAAAATGAATATTTCAATAGTTGAGATCAGGAGTTAATTGAAGTTAGACCACTATGGAAAACCTGGAAGCACTGGATGACCGCCCAGAGTAGGAAAATTTTATTTAACTAGCTTTCTTTTTCAAAAATAAAGATTTTTGATTTAACCAATAAAGATTTACGCTTTATGAAATTGTGTATTTTTTTCAAGGTGGTTGAAGTCAAATAATGTCGATTATTAAGCATATATGCAATATGCCTCATTCATAAATAGATCCATTTATCGTCAACATTTCCATTTGACGTATAATCTGTCTTTATAGTGTTATTATATGTACATTCGCATGCATTTCTGATACATTCGAAGGATTAATATATCACCTTGGACTGTCGGACGGAACAAAAGTTTACAACTAAACCATTACTCTGCATGCGAGCCCTGTTAACTACAAAAAGATAAGATTCAACCAGGAAAATAAATAATTCCATAACAAGCCCGGGAGAACGAATCAATGACTTTGAAGATCCTTCCAGATGAGCAACATAAACTGAAGCTAATAAAGGGAGTTATTGCGACGGAAATGAAAAATTCAACATTTTACAATAAAATTACAAAAATAAGAGGTTCACCAGGTGATTTCTGGAGACCTACTATCCCAAATAATTTCTTATAAACAATAAATACAACACTAAATTACATTGAATAGTAAGCTTTACAGGTCTGAAATTGTATAATAATGCGGTATGATACATCTATGAAACTTGTATACAAGATTAAAGTGTTAATATTCATTTAGAGTCAACTAACCAGTTATTTTTTGGACATTTCATGCGTAATTTCTGTAAATATACATATTGCTTGTAGAACTAACAAGACTAATCGTCAAGCATCGTATGTACCGATGTACTCAAATTAAATCAAAAGTAATTGAAGATACAGTACAATACATGTTACCTCACAACTAAATAGCATATAGTAATTATTGGAATAGAAATAAAATGCGATTAGAATTATTCGAGTGCTGTTAAAGGATTTGTGAGTGGCCATCACTTACTAGTCACCCATACCATAAAAAGATACTTCTTCTTAAAATACCTGAAACTATAACTTGGTTATTATTTGTGATCGTAATTTGATAAACTACAGAGACCAACGGACAACTGCTCGATGCTGATTATGAACAGTCTTTTTGATAATATTTCTTGCCCCACTAGCTCCGAACATTAAAAGTCTTCCTGTCGGCTACGGAAACCAGTGAGGTTAAGATTTCTTCGAACTCTTCCCACTGTGAGAATGTAGATACACATTTTCTAAAGGAAATACCCTAGTACAGTTAGGAGTGAGAATATACCATCGCTCCTTGATTTTATCCTTTTGGTCTTACCATTCTCTAACCGATCTAATTGCATGGTAGGACCTTTATTGAAGGCTGTTCCAAACAGTGTAACTCGATTCACGCATTACAATATCCAATCTCGACTACCATATCAAACTAATGGCTACTCTAGAGATTGAAATCAATCATTGGACGTTCGTATTAATATTATTAAGATGTAAAACATGAAACACAAATAAAGAAACTAATTATTTTATCTCATTACTTTATTGTAATATTCATCTGATAATTCTTCCGTTTCAGATAATTTTGCATAAGTTGAAATTTCAGGATTATTATCTGTCACAGGGATAAGTAGACTTGGCTTAATTCCTTTCCTAATTAATGGTTTAGTTGGCCAATATAAATGTGTACTTGCACAAACTGCTCGACATTGATCATGTTTACGTAGTAGACGTGCTGCAGCTCGTGTACATTGAGTACGTAATGTAGATTGATTATCACCAGTGAAACAATTAATTTGATATAAAGTACTAGTAATTAATGCAATTGCTTCAACTTGTGCATGAGAATCTGAAACAGCTTCTTCGTAAAGTGTAAGCGCCTAAAAAAATTAAATATAGAAAAACAATAGAAAACAAATTAGATAAAGAATTGAATTTGATTGAAAAGTAAGTGATTTGCATTCCTTGAGAATTATGATTCATTTGTATAAATATGGAAAGTAGGTAAATTTATTAGTGAACTAAATGATATTTATAGATATTATATACAAAAACATGTTAACAGTTGAATTCACGAGTCAATCAAAGCTAAACCATCACTGAAAACCCTCAAACATTGGATGACTATTTTGTCCGAGGATGGGACTCCTCAGCAGTGCACATCCACGATCCCGCCACCTGTGAGGTTCGAACCCAGGACCTGATTTTCCATGGTGGTCTAGTTTTAATTGACTCATGATTTCAACTGTTAAAATTTCTAAAAATCTCCACAAAACCCCTTCTGATTATAATCATCTCACTAGTGATTGACTTCAAGAGGCATTTCCTGGAGTTTTAGTGAGAAGCCGTTACCGGCGGAGTTCAACCGGGTCTGTTGTGAGATGTCAGCTCACTGAAGACAATGGTGTGTGGGGCGCAATCTTGTGGATTGGTTGAACTTAGACATTAACACCGTTGGATGCCGGCCGGCTCAGTGCTCTAGTGGTTAAGCGCTCGCGCGTGAGACTGAGAGGTCCTGGGATAGAATCTCGCAGGGGGTGGGATCATGGATGCGCACTGCTGTAGTCCCATACTAGAACGAAACGGCCTTCCAGTGCTACCAGGTTTTCCATTGTGATCTAGCTCCGATTGACTCATGATTTCAACTATTGAAATTTCTAAAAATCTCCACAAAACCCCTTCTGATAATCACTAATACCTTATTCAGACACCATGTGGTTGATAGTCAGTTTAACTATATTGGGCATTACTGTTGACGTCATATAGCCAATTGATTGCAGTCGGAAATGATTGCCATCAGATGTCAGTACAATAGTCCAAAAGTAAAATATACCTATTTGAAGGCCGGAAAATTTTGATTTCAATTTGTGAGTGTTCACTGTTGAAGAGTCACAGAATAAGAAGAAACAAATGTACAGTATCCCTTCATTATTTTCTTAGCTGAAGCCAGTCCATCATGTAAACTACATTGAAAGTAATTAATATAAGATATACATTGAATTCCGTCAAGCTTATGGTTACAGATTAATGATATCGTTAAGTTTCTGAAACTTCAGTTAATAATATATAGTTTGAAACCATGACCAACTCCTTGAAAGATGATTAGCCGAAGTACTAAATATGTATTCAACAGAATCTGTCAGTCATAATAGAGGTGGACACCTAGCATAAGTAGAAATGTGTTTAAATTCCCACACTACATCAACCGAGTGAAATGAAATTATCGAGCTAAATGGAATAGTTGTAAAAGTAATAACAGAATTAATAGTTGTAGGGAAGACTATGCATATGCAAAATGATTTAGGAATGAATTTGCGCTATTGTGACCGATTCCGAGATGTCACCCAACCTCTCCATCCACTGATTATGATAATCATGCAGAACAAAACCAAGTAGTCTGTACATAACTCTACGCGGGGCCTAGTCAACAAGTATCATTTTATAAAACTTTAACTTCCGTAAATAAAGAAAAAAACGAATAATTTAGAAAGGATGTTTACTAACTTGTTTAGTGTTTTATCTTTTAATGAATTAACTATAAACTAAGTAGCTACATGTTTCAAATACTAATAATAAACATACAGAAACTTAGGAATAGCACAGTAAGTTGACCTAGCTCTATATATGAACCACTTGATGGTAAAAATCTAAATAGAATCGAAATTCTGGCAGTGATTTGATTCCTTAGTGAAGATAGTCAGCTGGGTGTATCTGTTTCCCATTGTTGATACTTACGCTGAAGCTCAAAACCAGTACGCTCTATTTACAACGTTAACACGGTATCTACCGAGTCTAGATATCTACTAATTTGTTCAAACCCTTACTAGAAATTATATATATAGCTTGAAAGTCATACCCATTTGAATCTAATATTGTCTATTGACAGTTAAAGAACTAGATTGTATTATCATCATTAGACTTTGATCGATAGATACAGCAACTTGTCTGTACCTACCTGCTTAACAAGTTTCATTTATTAAAATCATATAACAGTGAAACTGAGTGCGAAAAAAAACAACGTACACATATACGAAAGAAACAATACTTACTTGTGAAATAAACTCATATATCATTGATTCTTGATTGGTAAATTGTATTTTATCAATCACTAGTGCTGAGTATAAAAATAATCGTAAAGCTGATTCCGATGCATCAGCTGCTACTAAACATGTACAACAACGATGACAAAATCTCACTACATTTGTAACACTTTCTTCCCAATTAGAATTTTGATTACGTAATTCATAATAGGTTTGTATTAATTGAAGACTCTAATAAACAAAATATATTCAAATAGTACAACTAACATAAATGAAAATTTTTTTATTATGGTTACAGAAGGAAGAAATAATGAATAATCTTATTTATTTATTTATTTGAACACATAAATACTGGTACAAGGGGGCACCAAATACATATGCGCCACATAAATCTCACTTTATATGTGTGAGGGCTGTGATACTGCCCGGGTGCCCAAACCGAAGCAGCTGGTTTTCTTAGGAGGTCACACACGGAGCCTTTGATCTAAACGCCTGACGCACAAGACAGTGGAGCGACGTCAGGAGATGCAGTCTCATGGTAGCCGGTGACCAACAATTGGTTCATACATCATTTGTTCCCTCAAGATAGTGGAGCCCATGTAAACCATTCGTTTGGAATCAGGGTTTTCCAACTCCCCTAGGTGGACTCTCCGTATCCATCAACCCAGTTAAAGCATCGGATATTCGTTTTTCGTTCTCTCAATTTTGTAAACAAACACTGGTGCCGAGGGAAGGCAATGAGTAGAACTTCCTTGTCAGTAGTTGTATGCACGTGGGCACTTGAGAGCATTTCGAGAGGGAGAGCTAACTCTCCCCACTCTCAGCCGTACCAGGGCATTTATGGGGCGATTAGTTCATAAAATCTAGTGCCACAACTACCGGGTATATGTTCTTTCCTCAATCAAGGGTTTACGGTTAATATCTAAGAATGAGGTTCATCTGTCTATATCCAATCTAAAGATATAGAATTGGGCATTCGATACGTCTGACATAAACATTTTTACTTCATAATGGCAAAAAACAAATTTTCGCTATTATTTTAAAACTACTGAGCAGCACACAAAAGTATTTTTACTGCTCATCAAACATAATATTTGAATTAAGTGCAAAAACTTAAAAGTCTTGCACTTGAGTATACCAAACACTTATGGTTCACTAGTCAAAGTAGTTGTACAGTAGTTTTTAAATAAATACATAAACATATCAATATCCTTTAATAACCTAATATTAACATCCCCAGCAAGCATAATCTTATGTTCATCAAGAATGTTTACTCTACAATTATGTTTTGATTAGTTTGTCATTCTGAATTCTTCTGATTAACTTTAGATAAGTAAGAAAATATTTTGTTCGTTTTAGATTTTAGAAATAGTCAAGTATTTTTAATATTATAACTGAAACTTTTAAAATGTTCAACGCGGTGTTTAACATATACTAATAGAAAACAAACAATTTTCCAGTTTGATTCAACAATGGAAAGTAGAGTCATTGACAGGGTCTATCTCTTGTATTAAGAGGGGCATAGTTCGTTCGGTTCGAATATAAACAAATTCAAAACATAATTGTTAAAAGTAGGGAGATTTTATTTGAAATGTTTGCTAAAAGATGGGATTATACCGTAAACAATAGTACACTAAATATCTTTGGGAAACTGGAAATTTGCACAGTGTGTTTGCCTATAATAAAGATTGCCATTTACGTAACACAAAAAAGTCTGATGTTTTTTTTGAAATCACCCAGAATTCCTAAGTCACTTTGCGACCGTTAGATATTGCGGGAAGGTAGATTAAATGAACACTAAATTTTGGATATGGGCAGTGTTTTTCTGCTCATTTGAGGGTTGTAGTTTCAAATAAGTTAATCAGTATTCACAGAATTTAATAATGGGAACTATTTCTGCAGAATCAACGATTCGTTTATTATAATTGTATTATGCATGAGCAATTAGTTAATATATTATCAATCAGTAACAACGTAGAACATCGTATGTACGTACGTCAGTTCAAGTTGCCATACCACATTAGCACACAGATATAATTGTCGATTCAAATCCCATAGCCTTAAAGATAGTAAGAATATAAGCAGTAATCGGAAAGATTAGGGTTTGAAGATGTTATTCAAGGAGTATAATCCAGTGAAATAAATTTGGAAAGAGAAAAAAAGGACATGAAGAATTCAGAAGATTAGAATTTGGAAGAACACAAAGAGTTGATGCACCTGCGCTATTGCAAACAATTTTGAGCCATGTCATTCAAGGTCTCTAAACATCGGTTTCTATCATCTCGCGGATCCCAACCAGGTAGTCTACACCTACCAACATGGCTCAGTCCACTTGTCATTGACTTCATGGCTTTGTGCCATGTCTTGGTCTGGCCGCCCCTAGCTTTCTTCAAACCTACTCCTACACCGTAAAACATAACACGTCGGGGAAGTCGGTGGTTGGGCATACGTAACACGTGTCCAAGTCATATATTATGATTTCCTTTCTTGTATTTTATAAGTTATTTGTAAACTAACTGTTCACTCATTGGTTGGTACACTTTATAAATGTTCAATTATACTGTATGGGTCAGTCAGTTAGTAACAACGTAGAACTTCGTAAGTACATACATCAGTTTAAGTTGCCATAAAGTATGGGTAAATTCTATCGTTGTCTGTTTTGACAGTCGACTGTTACTACTGAGTTTCTCATTTTAAATAAGCCATAATCTAAGTTTATAATTATCTAGTGTAAAATCATTTATTATTTGAGCATAATCATTAATAGAAATATTCTGAAAATGTCAAAGTAATCAACTGACTATAGTCGACCTCGATCACTTTAGGCTAGTGAATCTAATAAAATGAATTGTTTTTTATTATGAGGAAGAATGAACTGAAATATCAAAATAACATATAAACTATGTACAATGTAACCATTCAAGTCACTTCTAAACAATAACATAATGAGAGAAAAAATACACATTAAAATATGATTTTGAAGATAATGAATGGAATTAAATCATGCAAAGTACTTCTACAAGACTGACAGGATTCTAATCCTGAGCAGATAGAAGTAGTCGAGAAGTTCATGTATCATGGTAGCTGCATAACTGCTGGTGGTGGCGTGAGTGATGAGATCAATGCACGTATAGTGAAAGCCAGAGCGGCTTATGCCAATCTGGACCATCTTTGGCGCCTTCGTGATGTCAGTCTGGCTGTAAAAGGTCAGATTTACAACGCGTTGGTGAGAGCAGTTTTGTTCTATGCTTGTGAAACCTGGCCTCTCCGAGTTGAGGACGTTAGAAGACTTTGTGTTCGATCATCGTTGTCTCCGAAGGATTGCTGACATCCAGTGGCAACACCATATTAGTAATTCAGAAACTCGGTATCCTGTGTTCGGGCGAAGAGACGATAATTCAGTTGATGTCACTATTTTGAAACATCAACTTCGGTGGCTTGCACATGTTCTACTAATGCCATCCCAGAGAATTCCACGTCGTGCATTATTTGCAGACTCTGGAAAAAGCGGAGAGGTGGTCAGTATATGACATGCAAGAAAGCTGCAAAAGACTGGCTTGTGTCGGTCTTCACGACTCCCTGGTTGGGGTCCGAGAGATGGTGCTACACAGTGGCTAGAAACGTTATCAGATATGGCTCAGAATAGAAGCCAGTGGCGATCCTGCTGTAACCTTCTCTTACTTTCTTCATAAAAAAGATGGTTGTATCTTTCTTAACTGAAAGATTTCTTCTGATTGTACCCTTCTGTTCCCCTACTATTGCTATTATAATTATTACACTACCTTACACCAAACCCTTCGTTGTTTTTTTAAAAATTATTATTACTATTATTATTTCTTTTTTACGTTCCTCACTTTTTTCTTCTTCTTAGATTCTCATTGTTTTATGTGGCGGGTATATATTCGGCGCACTCCTGTACCAATATATATGTATTCAAATAAATAATAATAATAATAATAATGGAACATCATCAATTATCACTTTCTAATATTCAACATTTTTTCCATCTAATACAAATCAAACTGTTAATGATTTTATAGTCTTACCAATTTCTTACATATAAAAAAATTAATTTTCACTCATCAAGTGATAATAATAGTGATAATTCAAAGAAAAACGTGAATATGAACTCATCTTACTTGAAAAACAAGTGCAGGAAAATTAAAACGAACAATTGCATGTCCAGCTTGTTCTAAACGTAATTGAGCTTTTGTAAATAATTTGAAACATATATCTGGATCTAGACTTTTAGGACTTGGTCCTAGAATATGTAGCATACCAGCTATTAAACTTTGTGCATCAATAAATTCATTTGGATCTTCACATGTATTAGGATCAGTTGTTAACAATCCATCAATTAATTCAAATAAATTATCTAGATCTGCTTCAGTAGTCAAACGTGATGATAAATGAGCACATGACAATGATGAATCTTTATTTATATCATGTTTGTAATTATTTTGAGTAAATTGTAACACTTGACGCTGACGTTGATCACGTTCTAAAGCAGCATTCAATAGATCATAAGCTAATCGACATTTGGTAGTTTTTGGATCTAATAATGAAACTAAACGTCGAAATCCGGACATTCCTAGCACTGTGCGTAAATCGCTAAGTGATGATATAGGAGCGCTTATACGATGAGCACCACTCATTGATTGGGGAAATGAACCATCTAATGGTAGATACAGGAGGCGAAGTAAATCACGTGATAATGAAGATCCTGAAGGTATTCTGTAAATAGAAATATATACATATATTTACTTAGAGTATGTTTTCTGAATTAATATTATGATTAGTAATACAATTTTCAAAAGCGGAAAAACATAGGACAATGGTGGTTGGAAAACATTTGGATACATCCTAGTACATTGGATTTCAGAACTCATAGAGACATTCAACAGGAAAGGGTGTAAATCAACACTACTGTGTTAAATTATGGAATTGCGGTTTAGAAGGGTTTTCGATACTTCATTTTAAATCAGACCTACGAACTGAATATACCTTTTTGGCAGTCTTCATAATACAAACATGTAAACATTCCAATTCTACAAGAGGAAAGTCTCTGCCACGACAGTGATGGTAACGTCTCCAACCATGATCGACATACACAAACTTGAATTCTACGAGGGACATTAGATCACTTAAGATTGGGAACAAATTTTATTGGTGAATACCAACCATTTCGAAATCTATGTCTACGGTATTGGCTATCGATTATCTTCAACTATTTAACAAAAATAAAAGTTATTGATGAATGACTGATAAAATCATATTTTCATCAAAGCTGTTATAAATGGCATGAAACTTAATCATTACTGAACAACATTCAAATTCAGTAATTACGTATACACATAATTAATCATAAAGCACGATTCTAATTAAACCTCTTCTATATGAAGTATTAACTGTTTGACCTTATCATGTTTAGTGTGTTTTAAAATTTATGGTTCCGCGTAGCTGTCGATATGTCCTTGAAATGAACCAACTAATTATTATCATCTTACAATAAAAAAATTAATGAAAAATGAAATTTTTTGATCAGTCACTTGTATAAATTTGTTACTGGTGAAAGTAATTAGTATTTCATTGATATTCCATTGACAACAAAGCAAAACACTAAACCCCTTCCCCATGGAAATAACAAGCAGTGAATTGTTGTTAACGGGACTAGACACACCCAGCTTCAAATCACTAGTCACAGTATTAATTACAACTGAAAATGAATCGTGTCTCACAAGGCTAATATTAATTGTAATGACATAAAATCATGCGATGATAGTGAGTGATCAACTTAATAGTAGATGTTTATACTATGAATATCAAGAGTTTGAAATATCCCGTTTTTCATATTCCTGACTGACTTTTGAACAGTGTTTGTCGATAAATGTTCATTTTGTGGCTACCTGGATCAGTGTATAAATTTTTGGGTATTTGAAGCGAAAGATACAAAGTCCGAGTACTGTCCTGCTTCGGTCTGGGCACCCGGGCAGTATCACAGCCCACACACAAATCAAGTGACTTGTGTGGCGCATATATATTCCGTGCCCCTTTGTACCAACAATTGTACCGAGTACCAGTGTGTACATCAACACTTGGATACACATACATCAAGTTGTCGAGTTCCAATCACGTCTAAACATGCACTCTGGATTCTACTGCTAGTTATAACCCATCTATTCTACGAATAGCATCTATTTTTTTTAAAAAAAGTTCATACATGAATCAAAACAAATTTCTTGATGGAATTCTGATAGAAGCCAAAATCTGATCTATGTATAAGTAGTAATGCACGATCATCATTACATCTTTTCAAATCAGTCAGTCAGCTACAACGTAGGACCAGGCACATATGTGCATCAGTCCAGGTTGCCATACCTCATTAGCACAGCAAGATGAACACAGGATTCATAGGAGTGGTTAGGTCAAAGGTGGTAATATATAGGAGAAAGATTGCATATAAGGATATAGTATAGGAAGAAAGAATTAGTTAGTAGAAAGAAAGAAAGATTTGAAGTGATTTTAATCTCTTAGTTTAAGCGAAGACAGAAAGTGTATACACCGACGCCATTGTGACCGATTCTGAGCCATGTCACAAAGAGTCTCCAACCATTGGTTACGAAAGTCACGCGGACCCCAACCAAGTAGTCTGCATCTACCAACATGGCTCAGACTAGAAGTTAGTGACTTCAAGCACTGATGCCAGGTTTTGGTTTGGCCGCCCCTAATTTTCTTCCAACCATCCCCTACAACGGTTAGCATTGCATGTTGCGGTAATCGGTGTTCAGGCATACCTAACACGTGGCCCAACCATCTCAGTCGACGATGATTCACAACCTCATCAATTGACTTACCATCATTCCCTAATACCCTGCGTCGGACCTCACTATTACTTACTCGGTGATCCCAACAGACGCCAGCAATATTTCTAAGGCATCTGTGGTCAAATACTAGTAGCTTACGGGTGTCTTCTACCCTTTTCAAATAGTTTAAATAGTCTAAAAAAACAAACTGTTTCTCTGCCTCTTTTTTCTTCAACTTACAGAACTAGACCAACATGATTCAATGCATCTGCTGTAGCATTTAAACAAATATCAATTAAGGAAGAACAATTATTTGGATGAATTATCATAGCTAAATAAACTAAAACTGAATAAAATGCTGGAATATCTTCTAATGGTAAACCATTCATTATTGCTACAGTTTGTATTGTAGGACGAGTTTTCATATTATTATTAGTAGTAATATTAGATGATGATGATGATAATTGTAAATTATTCAATGTTAATTCACATAATGTTAAACGTGCATGAATAATTTGATTTACTTCATAGAAGAATAATGAGAAAAGATCAGTTGTTGTTGTTGTGGTTGTTTTTGTTGACATGGAAGTTTGTTCAATATTAGTAGAAGTATTCATTTCATTCTTTATTATGTTCTCTTGATTTTGATTAGAGTTTTTTAATTGAACATCATAAACTGTTGATAAAGATATATCTTCTTCATTATGTAGAGAAGAATGATTGCCATTATTATTATCATCATCATAATTACCGTTGATATTATTACAAGAAGTTTTTGCTTTAATTGGTGAATAATTATTGCATGATACTTCAATTTTTAATTCACGTCCAGCTTCTAATTCAGTAGCTACATGTTTAGACAAACTAATAATAAATAGGCAAGAAACAAAATAACAAAACTAATTCAGTGAAATGTATAACAAATCAATATAAGTGAATAATATAAGTTAGTGTAACCCAGTATAGTATGTATTATATGATTTGATCCATATCTACTTTATAAAAATAATAATATTTCAATGTCTAAGCTAAAATTAAGCTACTAGCATATGATTGAAAATGCCTTTAAAACATGACTTTCATATGTTGCGATCATTGGGGTTAGGAATGTTGAAGTTAGACTCAGAGTAATAGATAAGGATGATAAATTAGTTAATTAGGTAGTTGGGACATGTGTTACATTTGTCCAACCATTTTCAATCTTGATGCATAATGTTTGTTGATTTAGGAGTGGATTGAAATAAAGTTAGCTGTAGCCAAATCAAGACACGAATTCAATCCACAAAGCTATTGATAGTTAGGTTGAGCGGTATCGGTAGGTTCAGGCTAACTGGTTGTGATCTGTACGATTATTGTCACCAATCAGGAACTTCAGGTGATAGGAACAAGAATCGGTCACGACAGCCCAGAAGTATTAAATCTCCGACTTCTTTTAAATCATGAGTTTCAAAATTATCTTTTTTAATCCCACGAATTTCCGCTTTCTTTTCAAATCATTTCTACCGACACTGTTACTATCACTACTTATGCTATTTCGACATTTGCCTTGGTAATTCCATTTCTCTGTGGTGATATAGTGTAGCAACTTGAAAGTACATTCACATACTTGCCAGGTTCTAAATTACATTTGACTGACCGAAGCCAAATTAGATAATCAGGGTTTCAGAGACTATATTATTGGGTCACATATTAACAAGCTTAAATGGTCATTAAAACTTTTATATCAGTATTAATTGAGATCAGCTGATCTAACTTTGCAATATGACCATGTATTAAACTTCAAAGTATTTATTATTTTAAGGAGTTGACAGGAAGCTGTATTATGCCTCCTGGATGAACATAATATGCACTGTCCAATTCTTGACGTAACCAGCTATGCAAGTGGATATGACTAAGAAATGCGTAGAAAACTTTAATAACCAAATTTTAGATAACTTACGGGTGTATGTGTGTATCTTTACTGACCCAAGAAAATTTAAGACTGTAAAATTGTTCAGACAAATAATTTACAATACCATACACACTCTTGTGTTTCTCATCTACCATGTGGCCTTGAGACAGCGTGTGGTCTGTCTGGAATCGTCCGACCTACCATGTTTTTTCTTGTCTAATACTCTTTGATTCATGCATTTCACTCAAATTAATGCGGATGAAAACATAAACAATTTAGACAGAAGACAAAAAATATGCAGAATCAAATAACACGATGTTTTACATAGAAATTACACAAAAAGTCACTAGAACTCGAAATCTAAAGAAAATGTTGTTGTTGTTTTAAAAGCAAAGCTTATGATAATAACAAGGTCACCGATAATATAAATGACATTAAGTTGATTTTCACTTTGATTTTAGTAAAGCATAATGCTTACCGATCGATAAGACTGCAAACAATCGGCTTCAGTTTCACACCAGCTTGTAAATGATTACAAGTACGCAACAACAGAGGTAAGGTGGCCAAATGAAACTCATCAGGAAAAACCTTTTGAATGGATTGAAATTTAAGAAAAATACAATGACCATCATGGTGAGTAGGGAAATGAGTGATAAAAAAGATATAATTGATAAACAAGTAATTTATAGCTTACTTACTTACTTACGCCTGTTACTCCTCGTGAAGGAGCATAGGCCGCTCACCAGCATTCGCCATCCAACCCCGTCCCAAACAATTCTTTCCAGCTCCTTCCAGTTCCTATTCATCCTTTTCATATCTGCTTTTATTACCCGACGTAATGTGTTCTTAGGCCTTCCTCTTTTCCGCTTCCCTTCAGGATTCCAAGTTAGGGCTTGTCTCTTGATGCATTTTGATGATTTGAGTAATGTATGTCCTATCCATTTCCATCGTCTTTTCCTAATTTCTTCTTCAGCTGGAAGCTGATTTATTCTCTCCCACAAAAAACTGTTGCTGATGGTATCCGGCCAATGGATGTTGAGTATCTTGCGTAGACAGCTATTTATAAATACTTGTACTTTCTTGATTGTGGTTGTTGTAGTTCTCCAAGTTTCAGCTCCATACAGTAGAACTGCCTTGACGTTGGTATTGAAGATTCTCACTTTAATATTGGTTGAGAGTTGTTTTGAGTTCCATATGTTCTTCAATTGTAGGAATGCGAACCTTGCTTTGCCAATCCTTGCCTTTACGTCTGCATCTGAGCCTCCTTGTTCATCGATGATGCTTCCCAGGTATGTGAAGTATTCTATATCTTCCAGAGTTTCGCCATCAAGAGTGATTGGATTGCTATTCTCTGCTTTGAATTTCAGGACCTTGGTTTTCCCCTTGCGTATGCTGAGGCCTACTGATGCAGAGACTGCTGCCACACTGGCTGTCTTTGTCTGCATCTGTTCGTGTGTATGCAATAGGAGTGCTAGGTCATCTGCGAAGTCCTAATCGTTTAATTGGTTCTGAACTGTCCATTGTATTCCGTGTTTTCCTTCAGATGTCGAAGTTCTCATAATCCAGTCGACCACCAGAAGAAAAAAGAAGGGAGAGAGAAAACAGCTTTGTCTTACTCCGGTCCTTACTTGGAGAGCATCTGTTAGCTGTCCTACTTGTCATCAATAGTGATGCGACAATATATGCGACCTGTTAACGTGATCCATTGTCTAGTTCTGATCATTGTATTATTCGTGTTCTACCTAAATTAAATGGCTAGCTAGGAAAGAGTACACTCTTACAAAGAAAGACAAATACTGACAATAATCAGAAAATATCCAAAATCCGAAAAACATGTTTCGTATGACAAACTGGAAATTATTTAAGATGACTGATTGGAAAACACCGTTTATGTTGTCACTTGAATTCTTAAAATCTGTCTTAATGTTTGTTGTCCCACTGAGATTATTTCTATAAGTTTAGATCGAATTACACCTCCACAATTAAAACGATCAGGGTAAAACAAAGAATGTACGAGAAAAACTCCATTGAAAGCTAAATGGTCTGGTAAAGCAAGGGATTAGACATCTGAACTCAATGTTTCCTCAGAACCTCGCCTATACATCAGGATCCATGAACACAAGCAAAGATATAAAAGATACAATAAATTATCTAGCAATTATACTAATGTAACGAACAGGTTGTTAGAGCTGACCTAGTCAATAACTTGTATCGTAAAACACGTTTCAAATTAAAAGTTGTGCATATTGTAATCCTGTTGAAAATACTTCATTTAATTCCAGGTAGTTGATTTGCTTAATTTATGTATATATACATGCAGTTACCTGGATTTTTCTGTTTAGCAAAACAAACTTGTTGAAATACTTTGTGCTGAGAGTTACAAATTCGACCAAAAATATATTAGTGAATAAAGCCATTAACTTTTATAAAAAATGCCCCCAAATGCCCTGGTAAGGTCGAGGGTCTGGAGAGTCCGCTCTCCCTCTCCAAATGCTCTCACATGGCTATGTGCATACAATTAATGACTTCTCGCGGCATTACTGTTGTTTACGAAATTCAGAGAACGAAAAACGAATGCCCAGCGCTTGAACAGGGTTGGTGGACACGCAGAGTTTAACTAAGGGAGTTGGAAAACCCTCATTCCAAAACAATGGTGTACATGCGCTCCAGTATCCTGAAGGAACAAATGGTGTATGAACCAATCGCTGGTCACTGGCTACCATGGGACTGCATCTCCTGACGTTGCTCTACTGTCTTGTGGATTAGACCTTTAGGTTAAATGCTCAGGGTGTGGCCCCCTAAGAAAACCAGCTGCTTCGGTTTGGACACACAGGCAGTATCCCAGTCCTCACACAAGTCAAATGACTTATGTGGCGCATATGTATTCGGCGCCTCATTGTATCAAGGTTTATGTGTTTAAATAAATAAATAAATAAAGCCATTGATAATATTAATAATGATAATAACAATAATAATAAAGATTCCTGTTGAATTGATTTGTGGACGGCACCGATACATGAAAAACAATGACTGAAAGTTTGATGACAGATGAAAAGTGTTGTATCGTATACATGACAGAGTGATCCTAGTTAAACAACCATTGAAAGTGAGGAAGCACTTGACAGTCCTAGCATGAGGCACAACTAATTCGTGATTTTGCATAACTAGTTCCGAATAGTATTTGTGAGTAATTGCCTCACACTGAAAATGGTTGAACTACACTAATAATAGCTTTCTCATCATAACTCGGAAAGCTATCTTTTGTAATTAGTCACTAGTATGCAAATGTTTATTATCAATTTAGAAGGTATTCTCTTTCCGATAGAGATCCAATAATTGGTAAGAATTGATTATATTGACTAAAACTTGTTTATTCTGGTTAGCATCTTTCAGTAAGGTTGTTTTCTATGAGATGGGAATGCTGCACCCACGCCCAACCCTACTCCTTTACAAGGGCTTGGGACTGGCAGTAGCCCTAGAAGAGCTACAGGCGGGGATCGATTAAAAGAGATGAATTAATTGATCAGTAAAAAGTACCTGAAGTGATATTCGTTTTATACTCAGTGTTCGCTGATTGAGTTGTATTAATTAGGCTTAAATGATGACTATTAAAGTTAAGTGAATCGGCGTCATATTGAATAGTATATAATGATTAATAGTTAGGACAAACAAGTAGACAGCTATAGATCTCAGTTTTGTTTTTTCCAGTATTCTTTAACAAAGAGTAATACATAACCCTAAATGAACTTAGTCTATTAATTCAGGGGCAAATATATTCATAAATTAACTAGGTTTCTGTATAGGTTTGCCTGTCAAACTGTTAACAGAATTAGTTATCGACATACGATTAAAAACCATTCATGTTAAAGTACGTTTAGAACCCCATTTTTGCTAAAAAAAATTCTATTTTACGTTAGTGTTTTAAGTAAGTCCCCTTCTTCTACAAAAGGATATCTGAATGACCAAAGTGAAATGTTAGAAAATCTTATTGTGTTTTTCAAATGGTTAACAACAGAAATAGCACGAAGGAACTAATTCGAATTTCCACCGGTTTTAGAAGAGAAATACGATTAGACATACTAAGAAGTCACTAATAAGTTATCTTCTTTAGTCATATAAACAATTGTTCCAGTTATTTATAATCTATATCCTCAAGTGATCCTACTCAACAAAATGGATATATTCAGGCATACATTCTGAACAAAGTAACTATTTTATCAGCATACGTTTGATCTTCTAGGAACAGTGGAATCATTTTAAGCATAGATGGATGGTGGCTAACAGTGGAAAACTCGTTGCGAGTTTCGTTCCGAGTCTCGCTAGCTGGATGTACCCTGCACTCCAGGGTTGATATTCACTCCGCGACTCAAATCCAGTACCGTCTGCTTTAAATGCTATTGCGTTATCCACGTAGCTACTGAGTTCATATAGCTACTAGCTTGTGCAATGGGGTGAAAATTAATTTACATGTATTGATCGTTCGAAACGAGTGTCCTGGATCCCACTGCTAGCCATCATTTATCTCTATTGAAAATGATTGTGGATTAATGGCAATATTGAGGCATTCTAAACTGGATGCACATATGCAATCCTAAACATTAATGGGAAGATTCAAACAACATTTAGATCAAGTGTAATTGTTTACTTCAACAAGTAAACATAATTAAACAATATAAAGTCTACTGACTAGCAAATACAAACTTACCTGTATGACCACATCCATGAGATATTCTTGTGCGATAACATCACGGCATTCAATAATCTGTTCCAAAATCGGTGGTAGGACTTGCTAAAAAAACAAATAAGTAAACGCTAAGTTATGTGGGTTTCAAATATTAGATCGATTTTCAAGTATTTTTCACCACAGATTGACATCCTCTGGAAAATAAATGAAAACCCAGGGGAACGAGACAGTTATTTTGACCTAATTGTTCAAGATTCCCTAGTACTGGTGCACATGGGCTCCAGTATCCTGAAGGAACAAATAGCGTATGAGCCAATCGTTGGTCACCGGCTATCATGGGACTGCATCTCCTTACGATGCTTCACTGCCTTGTGGATCAGACCTTCAGGTCGAAGGCTCCGGGTGTGGTCTTCTAAGAAAACCACCTGCTTCGGTTTGGGCGCCAGGACAGTATCACAGCCCTCACACAAATCAAATGAGATCTGTGTGGCGCATATGTATTTGGTGCCTCATTGAACCAATATCTATGTGCTAAAATAAAATAAAGTAGTGTTCACATACAACCCCAGGACTCTCAGCGAGCAGGTAGATTCAAGAGTGAGTACAAATCCGTCTGTAATTCCAACCTCGATTATATTGTCATATGTTAAGATGACCCTACAAAAGATCGACGATATACTGATAATTAGGGATTAATGTGGTGAAATTATCACTGAATTAAAATTTAGTCTTTAAATATGAGGGTTTCATTTTGTCTGTAGCTCAACTAAAAACTTATATATGAGCTGAGAATAATCATAAGACGACAGTTAGCTTGAGACTAACGAACCTGAGGTGGGTTTAGAAGACTTCCTACTAAGTACGTACAGAAAAACGATACGATGAAGTTTGGTGAAGATTGATTTAGTTGTTAAGCTGTTACGATTAAAAGTGAAATCTATGGCAATGTGCATTGGTAAGCATACACAAGTAAACTCTATGAGTTTAGGATTTTCTGTTAGATGTATTTATCATTGATGATATCTTCTATAATTTTCAAAAATGTCCTTCAACTGTACAGTAATAATGATGGACAACACTAAATACAAATCTATGGTGTCATATTTCATAAATATAATAAGTAATTAACTCATTCACTAGATACTTGAATATGAGCTACACTTTGAGTGTAAGGGCTAATGATACTATCCGGTTGCCCAAACCGAAGTATATATTATTTCATGAATGAAATTAGATATAAGTGAAGGATTGGGACATAACAGCTTTATAATTTAGTTTTTTCCACCGAAGAAAAAAATTGGTTCAACCATTGAAATTCTTTTGTCAACAAATCGAAATGCAAACGTAGACTCAAATACTCTCATATATACAATACGATGATTTTTAAGCAGCTCTATTACGTATAGTTTATTGTTGAAGCGATTCCTTTTGATTATAAAATAATGACAACAGTAGACCTAAAAACAGACTTATGATATGTTGCTGGTGTTTTTTATATAAGGTGACTTTCATATTTTCACTTTTGCTGATGAGATGAGTAACGACCGATTTCGTTATTGTTCTATGTTTGCGAACATCAACATGAATAAAAAACGTCACGCTAAAGGTCTCACTGTTTTATATCGCTCAACATCGATTGATTCTAGTTGGGATAATCGATTCAAATTTGCACCAACAAGTATACGTAATTCTCGACGTTCTTGTTCTCGCTTTTCACGGTCTCTGGTATGTCCTTGATGTTGCATTCGTACCCAAAGTTTATTCATTTCCGAAAAATTGAATAATAGGAAGTTTATACTATCAGCGATTGTCCCTTGTGAGTAAACATGAATTGATTTTTGGCTAATCTTTTGTTCACCATCATCATTAATATTATTGTTATCGTCTAGTTTATTCTCATCAGGTGATAATTTACCACTACTTTTGTTGTTATCATCTTCCGTTTCATTTACAGCTGCATGTGTTGATGGTGAGTCCTAAATATAGTGAAATAGGAGTTAGGAATATCAATAATATTAACAATAATAAATAAATAACAGGCAAAATTAGAAATACCAAAGTAATCTGTATAAGGCAGTAAAAAAAAAACAGTAAAATACTGCCTTATTTGGCAGCTGTTAATTAGATATAAAGAAGTCACAGTGCTTATTGTTCCCAGCGAAACATGAGTTCAATATCTAGTTTTAATTGCTAAACTGCTACATTAAGGTATTCATTACTTTAAAATCAATTTCCGTTGTGTCTCCCTTAATTTAGCTTTAGTACAACGGAAAATACTAACAGAATACAACCCCCTATCAAAGAGAAGCTTTAACATGAGGCATTTACATAAAAGCATAGACTCATCACCTTGATTTTTTCAACAGAATAGTCACATGTATACTAAGACCTAAGACATTCAGATTTGTTGTATACTTGGCTAAGATGTATACCCAGTGAATAAGAGACAGACATACCTATACTACGCACAGTTAGGTTCAGATAATATGAAATTGACAAAAAAATATCTGCTGCTCCTCCTCCGAAGCTCTACATCATATTTCTGTACCAAAACAGAAAATCGCACTTTTGCGTAAATCACAAAAAACCACTAAAGGTTATTGAGGTTAATGGCAAAGTAGAAGTGTTGGCTTTGATATTACACTGAAAAACTGAAATTTAATGAACAATGTGAAGTTTCCTATAACTATAAGAAATCTGGGTTGGACATAAATGCCTTCAAACATGAGATCGAATAATTCTTTCAATTCTATTGTCAGTCTGTTTGAACTGCCGAAAAAACTTAATTTGCGTATTTTCGAAAGTTCAAGTTTATGTTTACAATTCATCAAACATTTAAACTTCTCACAGCCAAATAGCATATCATTTGAAATGCTAATGAAAATGGGATTTCTAGACATTGTTCATGTGACTGGTTGTCAAGATAAGAGAAAAACAGTTAAAGCAACGAGCTCAAATCCAATAAATAAAAATAACGGTTTTATGAAATACCAGTTATTTTGTGACCGTTAGACATTGAAAGTCCGGATTTGTCTCCAACTGTTAATTAGTCACATTTTACACGGATCGCAGGAATAACACTTATGCAGGAAGTCATCTATGAATTTCTTTACCATATTAAGTCAGAGCTTTCTGATGAACAGATGGGATAATTTAAAAGTATGATAGAAACTTAAAAAAATATAGAGGATTGATAACAGAAATAAAAATCCCTTTACATTTTTCCTGATACCAAAAATATATATCAAGGTGACTGACTTCTGACAAGTTGATATGATAATTCAAAAGCTAATCAAAAGTGAGAAAAAACTGATCAAGCATTTTGATAAATCTTCAGTCAGATAACTGTGGCCTTCGGACGATTCCAAACAATAAAGTTGTGTCACAAGTGAACTATGAGTTTTTCACATCATTTATTAGTGAACAGGTTTATTCAGTTGTAGCTCATGTCTGAATACAAATTAATTCCGTTGAGCGAAGTTGAATAGCAGATTAAATTGATACAAACTGGTGATAACACACCAAACTAAAACTCAGTGTCTGTTGGCTGGATATCATCAGAAACAGCCTACTGTGGGAGAGATCAAACCAGCTTCCAGCTCAAGGGGAAATTAGGAAAGGACGTTGGAAGTGGATAAGACATACATTACCGAAATCATCAAACTGCATCATGAAGCATCTATTTATTTATTGTTTGAGGGTGCATCACGAAGCAAGCGCTAACTTGAAATCTTGAGGGAAAGTGGAAAAGAGGAAGACCAAGTGACACACTGCTCCGATTATTGGAAGCAAACACAAAAAGGATGAATAGCAACTAGGGATAACTTGAAAGGACTGCCCAGGACAGAGTTCGATGGTGGGCGGCCTGTGCTCCTCTCTACGAGAGGTAACAAGCGTTAGTAAGTATTTATAAGCACACTATAACTGTAAGCGAAAGAAGGTCTGTTATGTTTTTTTTACTACGCAACACCGCATAGATTCTAGAAAGCACTTGAACAAAAATGTGAAAAGTGAGTGGTGATACATTTCTGAAAGACCATAATAATAATTGTATTTATAAGTATTTAATTCAAAATGGGAGGTTATAAAATACAAATACAACTAAACAGTACCTCAATATCTGGAAGAAGATCACTTCGTAGTGATTGCAATAGATAACTTCTCAAAAAAAGACCTCTTGTAGGATGTTGTACACCAGAACACATTTCTACCAGATCACGAAGAATTTCACGTCGCGACAGGTCAGAACATTTAATATGATAAACTCCAACAGTGATAAGTAAGTACCTGAACAAGTGTTTGACAAGAACTATTAAATATTTCTACGGATGTAAGAAATCAAAATACTATTGGTAAACATCCTCCTAAGTCAAAGTTTATCAATATGAACCACAAATTCAAAAAAATTGATTCCAATTTACAAAAAAGCTTAAACTGACAACGATCAATGTTTCAAATATTGTTACTAATAGTTTTAATGATAGATACAAAGCCCCCGAATGCTCTGATAAAGCCGAGGATCGGGAGAATTCGCTCTTCCTCTCCAAATGCTTTCACACGACCATTCGCACACAACCATTGACAGGGAAGCCCTACACACTGCCTTCTCGCGGCATTACTGTTGTTTACAAAATTCAGAGAACGAAAAGCGAATGTCCGGTGCTTTAACCGAGTTGGTGGATACGGAGGATTCACTTAGCGGAGTTGAAAAACCCTAATCCCAAACCAATGGTGTACATGAAGCTCCAGTATCCTGGAGGAACAAATGGTGTATGAAACAATCGTTGGTCACCGGCTACCATGGGACTGCATCTCCTGACGTTACCCCACTGTCTTGTAGATCAAACCTTTAAGTCAAAGGCTCAAGGTGTGCCCCCGCCTAAAACCAAGTGCTTCGGTTTGGGCACACTGGCAGTATCCCAGCCCTCACACAGATCAAATGACTTATGTGACTCACATTTATTTGGTGCCTCCTTGTACCAATGTTTATATGTTCAAATAAATAAAGTAAATAGAATTGAAGACTCTAGTGAATTACTAAAAAATTGCTCTTCATCTGTCGCCTCGAAAAATTTGTTTTACGTGCCTTTATCCGGGAACTCTGTGACATCTTCGTCTGCTTTTGCTGGTGTTCGTGTAGCACTGATCGATTGGATTCCATTAACAGTCGATTATGTGCTGTCAAATCACAAATTTCCATCAAAGTGAGAAATAACTGCTGTGAGAAAGGAAGCCTTCTGGTCATCGCCTATGCTCCCATAAATTGCAGCCCGATCGCGATCAAGGATGACTTTCATTACTAGTTAACAGTTCTTCGACGGGAAGTAGTAGCCGGAGACTCGGAATACCTATCTGGACTCTGATCATGCTCTTGTTTGCGCTAATCTGCTGGAAGCTCTTTTAACTCATCCAAGCAACTGAAAACAAGAAGTCTGGGTGAGAAAAACAATCTGTGAAGATGACGAGATGTCAGTCACTAACATCTACGGACGTCTTAGACGATGGGTAGAGTTTTTCGAGGGAGATTTCGACTGCTCTGTTGCCCCAGCAACATCAACCAGACTGTCCGACCCTCCATGACCTGTGACGACTGGTTCACCAAATGAGGTGGAAGTCCACAAGAGGCCCCAACTCTTAGAGCGCTACAAAATCACCGGGCCCCGATGGCTTACCTCCGGCTCTTTTTAAAGATGGCGGTGACTTTCTGGCTAGAGAACTGACGACGTTGTTTACAAAGGTCTGGGAGCTAGAGAGTGTACCAACGTCATGGAATGAATCGATAGTTGTCCCTATCTTTAAAAATGGTTCACGTCGTTCCTGTAACAACTATCGGGTATAAGTCTACTTCCGATTGCGTCCAAGCTATTGGCTTCCGTCATACTTCGTAGGTTGTTTAAAACCCGGGAAAGATTAACTCGCGAGGAGCAGCCTGGTTTTCGTTATGGTCGAGGATGTATTGATCATATCTTCACCCTCCGCCAAATGTTAGAACACCGCCATACTTATCAAAGGCCAACAATCGTAGTGTTTCTTGACATTAGGACTGCCTTCGATTCGTTGGATAGGACTGTTCTCTGGGATTGTCTATTGAAGAAGGGTATGCCTGAGAAGTTTATTAACATCCTAAAAGCCCTATATACAAACACCTCAGGCAGATTGAGGGCATACAACCACCTCTCTCCATTGTTCTATACGAGTAGTGGGGTTAGGCAGGGTTGCCCGATCTCACCATTCCTCTTCAACTTTGCCATCGATGACATTCTGGAAACAGCTCTGATGGATGTAAGTAATGGCGGTGTGGATCTGTTGCCTGGAGAAAGACTTCTCGACCTTGAGTATGCGGATGATATTGTCTAACTGTGCGATAATGTCCACGGCATGCAATCCGCACTTAATCAGTTGGCAATCAATGTCCGTAGGTATGGTATGTGCTTCGCACCTTTGAAGTGCAAAGTACTTCTACAAGACTGGCAGGATTCTAATCGTATACTCACCCTGGATGGTGAGCAGATAGTAGTCGAAATGTTCGTGTATCTAGGTAGCTGCATAAGTGCTGGTGGTGGCGTGAGCGATGAGATCGATTCACGTATAGTGAAAACCAGAGCGGCTTATGCCAATCTAGACCATCTTTGGCGCATTCATGATGTTAGTCTGGCTGTAAAAAGTCGGATCTACAACGAATCGGTGAGAGCAGTTTTGCCCCATGCTTGTGAAACCTGGCCTCTCCGAGTTGAGGGTGTTAGACGACTCCGTGTCTGGTCATCGTTGTCTCCGAAGGATTGCTGACATCCAGTAGCAACACCATGTTAGTAATGCAGAGATTCGGCATCGTGTGTTCGGGGCACAGCGACGATAATTCAGTTAGTCACTGTCTTGAAACATCGATTTCGGTGGCTTGGACATGTTCCACGAATGTCGTCCCAGAGGATTCCTCCTCGTGCATTATTTGCCGACGCTGGGACTGGTTGGAAAAAGCGAAGAGGTGGTAAGTGTATGACATGGTGTCGTGGTATGAAAGAAATCTGAAAAGGGCTGGCTTTTGTTGGTCCTTCTCGATTCCCTGGCTGGGGTCCGAGAGATGGTGCAACACAGTGGCTAGTGGTGTTATAAGATGTGGCTCAGAATAGAAGCCAGTAGCGATCTTGCCATAACTTTTTTTTACTTTCTCCATTAAAAAAGTGGACGTAACTTCTTTAACTAGAAAAATTCTTTCTGGTTGTATCTTTGCTAACTTAAATGCTTCTCCCATTATTATTATTCCACTATTATGCGCTAATTTCTGTTCGTTATTGTTCCCTTTTTCTTATACGCACTTTACATTCTCTACCTTTTCACATTCTCATTGTAATTGTGTGGCGCACATGTATTTGATGCCCCTTCGTATCAATATTTGTGTTAAAATAAATAAATAAATAAAATCGAGTGAGTTGTGGTAAAGTCATCTACCAAACTGTTATTTACATGCGCGAAAATGGTTACGGTGATTAGCGATGAAAAAGAAACATCTTGGGAAGACCATGCACTATACTAGTAAAGAGAAATATGTTAAAGGGAATCATAAAATAGCACACTAGCATATATGTAGCGGAGCAGTGGCTTAAGCGTTCAACCACTAAGTTTATGTGCCTCGCTTCACCTACTTAGGTTTAGGCAACCGGGTAGTACCACTACCCTTCACACCCAGGATATGGCTCATGTACAAATATGAGGTGGACAAGTTAACTCGAATTTTTAACACCATTATATCAAACAATATGAGTCCTTGGTTCCTAATCACATTATACACAGCACTGAATAAAGCGAATATTACTGCTCTTTTATGTAGGCTTTCGTACTTAATACAGAAATTGGAAGCATTATTTTAAATTATTAAAGACATACGATTCCCATCTATTAAAAAAAAGTACGAATTAAGCTGGAGTCTGCATATATCCAGTCAAAAAGATATAAAATTAGTAACGAAAAAGATGGATGATAGTTTCAATTCGGCTAGAAAAATGTTATCACCGCTTACAGAACAATGCTTTTAAAGCTTCGCATTTATTTGTTTGTCATGCGTTAGTTAAATGTCTCTGACTAAACTGAATAAATCATTTCAGTTTTAGAGATCTAATCTAGAGAGCCCTTTTTGAACAAAAGGATTTAAGGGATGTGATGGTTTGCAACTTGGAATTTGGAGCTTGGGATAGGTTTACCAGAGAGTAAGAAGATAATAACACTGGTGAAACTTGCGTTCTAATCGCATATTTATGAAGTACTAAAGACTAGATACCATAACGTTTTAAACTACCGTTAGGTTCTGTATGAATAGCAGACAGTGCCAGAGTTAAGGTCTGAAAGTACTGTTTTGCTATGCTAGTACAACGCGAAATTTGCCAGCTATTTGAAAAGAAAAAAAGCAGGCTTAGTAACCAGGTGCGCATGAATTTAATCCATTTGATTTGAAGACAATACATTACAACTGAAAGTGAATTAATAGGTGCATGCCGGAGTAATCAGAGCTTGCTCTGTGGCAACCGAGTGAAAATGTTGCAGATGAAACAAAACTGGGAACAAGTTTTCATAAAATATATGACGCATAAGAATGGGGATAATATAACGACTAGGTTTTTACGACCTCATTACCATAAATGGAAAAACTTAATATAACATTATTAGCTCGAAAGTTAATTGACGTACAATCTAGGAAGAATATTTGAAATATATTGAACCGTTTCATATAAATATGAAACCTTGCGTCCACTTTTGTGTTCTTCGATAAGGTAGGATTCCAGAGTGCGTAGTTTGTCTGTAACAACAATATCTGTGGTGCCGAATTTCAGAAAATCTCTGGCTACTTACACAACTCATAGTACGCTTTTGGTGACAAAGAATAATTTTTCATCTCCAAAAGCATATTAGCAGCATGTTGTATAGCGTCAACCAAATATCTTTTTTCCTACAACGAAGTTAAGAAAAAAAATTCCTAACCAGACAGCATTCCATTTGACAAGCATACTGTCTAACAGTACATAGACATTCCTCTAAAAGACCTTCTTGATCCTCCTTAGAGATCATTGAAACATAACGCGAAGTCTCGAAACAGGCGCGTATTATTGTGCATATACATTTCATATTCTACCCGTTAAATGATACCTTTACCCATACCTTGGCTACTAGAATGAAGTAAATTATTAATGACGACATATATATTATATTCATTACTGTCCACATACTTTTGCAACTCACAAATTGATAGTTCACTGGGTTTTAGAGAGAAAGACTAGGTCCAAAAGGCAGTGGACGGAATAGAAAAAGCTTTCGTTTAGCGGGCATCTGTGTCTAATGACAGTGAATCGCCGATGCCTCCAGACAGGAACTAAGAATATTAACGATAAAATAAAAAAATTAATTCGTAAATAATGGTAAGATACTATCCTTAGTCCTTAAGAATATGGTAAGTTTTCTCTTGAAAGACTCCTTGAAGGTCGGTTGAACTAGCTCAGCCGGCAGCGAATTCCAGCACTTGACGATTCTTAAGGGGTAGATGTTGTGTCTATAATCCGTCCTGCTGTGTCTCCAATTTCTGGGTGTTACCCCTTAGTTTTATGTTGGAGCTAAACTTATGTAGGTGATTAAGGGGATGTCCAGAAGTGCTAAGGATACTGTAAGGCCATTAGAAGGTCACTTCTAAGACGCCTTTACTCTAGTGGATAAAGATTTGGTGAATGGAGGCGCTCTTCATAAGGCAGGAGTTTATTTCGTGGCTCGCCGTTGTATACTCTCCAGTGTCCTTATCCATTTGGAGTAAGGAAGGAAATACTATGTTTCAGTACTGTAAATGGGGACGAATGGAACTTTTAAAGATTATATCGAACCCTCTTTAGTCTAACTGGCCGAAAATGCACCTCAATGTTACTAGTGCAGGAGTTTTTTCACGTTCCGCTTTTACGTTTCATCTGTGGACCAATTTTAGGAGACTTATACCCTCATCGGTATTTAAGGAAAGGATGAAGGAAGTTTTCTGATGAGTTGCTGGGTAAACATTGAAAAATGTCTGGGGTACTTCAGAGATCAAAAATCTATTATATCAGAGTGGATAATTCTCGTGCAAAGTTTCTTCAGAGAAAAAGGTAAAACAGAGATCATTTAGCGGCTAGAATCGATACAATATCACACGATTTGTCCCTACTTTTGGACAGAAGGAATATTCCATTACGGTGAGTTACATTGTCATTCAAGTCTGTATTCATGTTTGTGTCTATCGTGCTTACAAATGTCGAGTCACGTTACAATCGGACTGACATGAAATCTAAACTTTTTCTGCTTCGTATCTCTCATCTTTACTTCGTTTAGAGTTGACTTAGGGTTTTCTTTGACAGAACAAACTATGATGCCTGGGTTTTTGGATCCAGTCGGCAGATGCATTTATTTCATGTACAGGATTATTTTAAATATTAATACGATCCACTTATATTAGGTCAGGAGACTAAGATAAAAAAAATGTTGTCTGGAAAAGTTTTCATCAAATATTCATCGGCCAATGAGATCTGGCATACCTATCGATAGTCCAGTTATCAAACTGTTAATGAATCTGACATAGCAAAGTTGTTGGTCTAACCCATTTCACTCTCTTAAGTTTCCATGTTTAGGAACGACTTTCTTTAAAAATGATGTAAAGTTTGGAAACATCAAGGGCAAACACAATAGTTCTAATGTACCTGTCGAACACACGCACGTAGTGTCTTCAACATTTTGAAGCACCATGCAAGTGAGTGGATCACTTTGTGTTCGTGGAAGTCAGCCTCTTTATGGCGAAACTAAGCTTCCATAGTGTCAGGGCATATTTTCATGAGTTGTACGGCGTGATATGGTGGTTGCAATCCCCTTCCATCGGAATGACTGGATACAACAGAAATAAAATTTATTAATATAAGAAAAAATGATCTCTTAGACAACGCTGATGTTCAAAACGCATTCTTAATCGACAGCTACAAGGACAGTGGAAACGGAAATCAAGAATGAAGGAGTCAAGAAAAATTTCGAAAGATAGTTGTCATGTTGAGAAATGTATGATCTAAGACGGTTTGTTGTTGAGAGAAATGCGCAGCACATTGTACCCAACCTTGAGCTGGCGCAGACACCTGACTATAGGCCTTCAGTTAAGACGTATTCAGGAGAACCAAACGTCGATGTTAAAGATTCGCAAAACTTCCGAAATTTACTTGCCGCTGAAAGGCTATAGTACATGAGGAATTAACCTGTTTTCATAGCAGCCTGGATTAGAGAATCTTCATGAACCTAAGGCTGCTTTTGCAGAGGCATCTAAGTTACAGGGTATGACGCTGGTAAGGACAGTCATTTAATGAATCAGTTTAAAGCATTTAGCTAGTGGAGTTTTGTTGCATTTTTAGCACATTCATTAATTTTCAAAGGCAGAATTTGTTAAATAAGGACTGGTGGTGTTTATTGAGCAGTCAGAGAAATATCTCTAAAAGAATGGTTCTAAATTCTTTAGAAAAAGTGTTACGGAGGATGGAATGCTGCAATTTTCATGATTCATGTAGGTTTTTTAGTGGTATGTCCAGAGAAGTTGAGACTATCCTTGCAATACACTACAAAGTCATTTGCAGGTTCGGGTTTGTTCAGAACATTTGGTCATTGTTGGTTGAATTTCAACAAACTTGTCTACAACCCATGGCCATGTGCAATCATCAGTTTTTAGTTTTACACTTCAATATTTACGCTGATCATGTACTTTATTAGGTTCTCATTTGGTTTAAAATGTAGAAACAACTATAGAAACAATGTCAGGATGATAGCTGACTTTCAAGTCATTTGCTTAGAGGTGTGTCGTACGTGTTAAAGCGTTTACAATTAAAACGGAACAGACATTCTAAAATTTGGGACTGGTTTTCTGAATTATTATTCATTAAAAAACTTGCTGTATAATTATGGTGTGACAAGATTACGTTGCACATATATTCCGCTTATCACAAACTTTCGGTTGTACTATAAATCACTATATTACGATGTATTATGCACGATTTGTTATCAGTCTGTTTCTTACAAGTTTTATTATTTACGGCCACTTTTGGTGTGTTTATACATAATTGTTGTGTGTGGTGCGTTACATTTTGGTACATAAATGTGGTAGAGGTTGGTCGCTAATCCCAGACTTAAAGACAGGGTGTATAAGGAAGCTAGTGACCAGACCTATAGGAACTTAGTTACTGGCTCAAAATCGATAGTTCTAGTCGAGCATGCAATTGGCCGAGCCTGATACAATAAACTGCAATGCGAATAATAGATCAAGTTGGGATCATAAATCGTATTCGTGACTTGTAACATGACATATGTCAGAAAGTTCACAAGACGCAGCACGTACACATACTGCATATTCTGAAAGTCAAAGAACCCAAGACAATATCACACAGATACATAAAGTTAGATATTGTCATTTGGTATCTATTCATAGAAAGCTTATTTAATCGGCCCCATCGGGGGTTAGAAAATTTGATGAACTGAATTTTGTTGACTAGGATTATGAGCTACTTTGTGAGAGACTTTTATAGCACCTACATGCAGTAAGATCAAATGTCGCTTTTGATCAAGGATGTGATTAACCTCGGAAAAATAGAAATCCACTAGGCATGTGGAGCAAGATATTATTCTGATGAAGCCTTGTTATGAGTAGTGAGATTAGGTCATCGCAAAATAGGTGAGGAGACATCTGATCTTTTATCACTTTCTTCATTATGCATAGAACGGCTTGGGTGAGTTTTGTTGGTCTGCAGTTCTGAAAAAGGTTTTTTGGTCCTGGCAGCACACATTAACTTCCTACATTTAAGGCATGTTCCTACTTTCAAGAATGGAGTAAATATTTCAATTAATAATGCTAGTATGGCCGGCTCTGCAATTTTATGAAAAAATGATGGGATGCAATCAGCATCAAAGCTAGAGTTTAACTTTAATTGTTTCAATAGCTGTAAAGGTACTTTCAATGTAAAAGACATTACTGTCGAGGTGCACTACTATATACAATTCTCGGTTGGAAAAGTGTGGAAATCTTAGACAGAGGAAATTCTAAAAACACCAGAGAATTTTTAGAAGCCTGGCACTCAGGTCAATCAGCAATCAACAAGCACATCGATAGAGATCCAATTTATCAACCAATCAGGAAAATCATGCACAAATATAGGAACAAAAATCAAAGCGATGGGACACAACCAAAACAAAGAAGTAAACAATGACAAATTTAAGGTCAGTAAGAACCAATCAACATCGAGGTGCACAGAACAAGCTGTGAAACACATATGGAGAAATTCGAACACTTAACTTCTATCTGAAGTTTGTGCTGATGATGTCGTTCAGAAGAACGATGAAAGCTCCATGACCAAACCATCCGGCTAAGAGAACAAAACTCTATCAAAATATATTATAACATTAACATAGGCAAAGCAAGAGCAGCATATCTACAACTGAAGAACATCTGGAACTAAAAACAACTGTCTGTCAACCAACTCCATAGTCGGAATTTTCAATACAAATGTCAGAACAGTTCTACTGTATGGGGCGGAAACCTGGAGAACTACGAAAGTCACCATCCAGAAGATATGTGTTTATTAACAGCTGTCTACGCAAAATATTTCGGATCCGTTGGCCAGACATTATCAGCAACAATCTGCTGTGGGAAAGAACAAACCACATTCCAGCAGAAGAAGGAATCAGGAGGAAGCGATGAAAGTGAAGAAAACACACACTGAGGAAGGCACCTGATTGTGTCCAAAGGCAAGCCCTCATATGGAATTCCTAAGACCAAAGAACACATTGAGCCGAGAAGTGGAGACAGATATGAGAAAATGACCAAAAATTGAACAGAACTGGAAAGGAAGGACCAGGAAAGAGTGAGTTGAAGAATGCTGGTCGGTGGCTTATGCTTTATTGGGAGTAACAGGTGTAAGTAAAAAAACTAAGTAAAGTAACAATTATTAGAACGCTCAACAAAAAAAGACAGTCAATTATTTTAACGGGGTGCAAAAATAATCAACTCATGATGAAAACAGTTTGATAAGTACATTTATCACCAATAATTTATTTAAGCAAAGTGTGAACTAATTAACTGACTTTAAACCTGATAACAAAATTGATCTTTTTATCAAAAGATTTAGCCCATGTAAATCTTATTCGCATAGTGTATAAATTATAGGTTGACTGCAGCTGGTGAATCATCGAAAACCACTGAATAATAAATAGCCGTTTCATTTTGGTACTGGACTCCATAGTAGTATACACCACCCAACCCACCAAAGTCCAAGTCTAGGACCTTCTAGTGTCACAGAAATCTTTTTTATTGATATTAAATATATTTTTTGATATAAGCGAACGAGTAGAAAAATTGTGTCTCTGACGCCACGTAACTTAATGTAACAGACTTATTCGGAGTAAATACATAACCGAAAAAATCTAACGAAATTCTAAGTAGTACAAAGAAAGTGTTATATCTCAAAGGACCAATGATTATAGGACAGTGACTTATCGATCGGATCAAGGGATTTGGAATCTCGATAGACTATTTTGGTCCGTTGTCCCCGACTCAGCTAATGCGGTCAAGAAGTCTTTGTAGGGCGTAGGAAGTGTATTCTACAGACAAACGGCAGATACCAAGTCAAGTCAAGCACACAAGTCAAGCGAATTTATACAAATATTTACAATCGATATTGTAATGGTAAAATGTTTTTAAACATTAATCAATAAGTTCATCAATCGACAGGCATTCAAATATTTAATCGATAAGTTCGTCAATCGACTGCTATTTAATCATTTCATCGATAAGTTCATCAATCGACAGGCATTCAAATATTTAATCGGCAAGATAAAATAAAAAATATGAGTTCTGGGGATCTTTCGTCCCCAACAGAAAGAAGTGACTTACATTAAGTCACGATACGTCAGAAATGTAATTTCCCCACTCGTTACAACTTAACTAGAGATTTATTAATAACTTTCGGCCTGACGCTCAACTCCACCTGTAGCTTTTTTAGGTTAATCGAACCGACGTTCCTACGAAAGTCGATTCTAGGGGAAGTTAATGTAACATCTTAGGTTGGTTGGTTAGGAGTTGACCCCAAACAACCAAGCATATGCCAAAACAGTATTGTTCATGTATTCATTCACTTCCTTATTTTGCATAGGCGTTATATTTCCTGTTATCTTATATTGAACGTTGAGAGGCTTTGTTTGTCTGAACAAATAATCCCACGCTCCACTGTGACTGCGCTGAGATCGAAATAAAGATCTATTAACTACTTGTCTGGTTTCTTCTATCAATAGCACGAGGGTTACCATAAGGCACGAAAAGCTCTCCTCTCCCATACATAGCAACAAATGCAGGTGGAGAAACCCACTGTAGCAGTAGTCTCTTCGACAGTAAGCCTCAACAGGCACACGGGTGAAAGCAAGGTCCTGAAATACAACAAAACAAGCGCCAACCCAATCATACTTGATGGAGGCACTATGGAAGAAGTGGAAACTCACGTACCTAAGTAGAATCATCGACTAACAAGGAGGATCCGATGCAGATGTAAATGCAAGGATTGGCAAAGCAAAGGCAAAGTTCCTACAGCTGAATAGCATATAGAACTCAAAACATTTGTTAACCAATATGAAAATCAGAATCTTCAATACGAACGTCAAGACAATTCTTTCGTACGTTGCTGAAACTTAGAGAACCACCACAACCACAATAAAAAAGTACAAATACTTCTAAACAATTTCATACGAAAAATATTCAGTGTCTGTTGGCTGGATATCATCAGAAACAGCCTACTGTGGGAGAGATCAAACCAGCTTCCAGCTTAAGAGGAAATTAGGAAAGGACGTTGGAAGTGGATAAGACATACATTACCGAAATCATCAAACTGCATCATGAAGCATCTATTTATTTATTGTTTGAGGGTGCATCACGAAGCAAACGCTAACTTGAAATCTTGAGGGAAAGTGGAAAGGAGGAAGACCAAGTGACACACTGCTCCGATTATTGGAAGCAAACACAAAACGGATGAATAGCAACTAGGGATAACTGGAAAGGACTGCCCAGGAAAGAGTTTGATGGAGAATGCTGGTGAACGACCTGTGCTGCTACACGTGGGATAATTGGTGTATATAATTAAGTAAGTAAATAAATGTCCGATTTATTTGAAACTTTGACGTCCAACCTTGGCTTTTGTACCAATGAAATTTGTGTCACATAACTGATTTCCAGTACTACAATCTCAAAATCAATCAATTTGATATCTAGGGAGATCATAATTAATTGTTGTCAGAAGCATGTTCTTCAATCTCAATATGTTTGAGTTGTACGAGTCACAAATCCAAGCTAGAACATTTTAAAATGAGTTAATAGAGCCTATTATTATAATTTATTTAAAGGAATTTAATGAAAATTAATTTATTTTGTAAATTGTACTTGTCATATAGAGTATGACAGAAACAATCAGTCAGTAACAACGTAGAACCTCGTACGTACGTACATCAGTTCAAGTTGCCATACCACATTAGCACACAAATACAATTATCGATTCAAATCCCGTAGTGGTAGAGGTAGTAAAAGTATAAGCAGTGATCGGAAAGACTAGGGTTTGTGTTATATCCCGATAACAATAACGAATGGTAATCCATTTATGGAAAAATACTATGAGTATATTTTTATCGTATAACTATTATGCAAATTAACTGTTCATATTCATGTAGCTATTATTATAAGCTTTAATTTGACCCATAGACTATTACTATACGATTTACCATTCTTGAGTTATAACCTGTCTATTAATTACTATCTCTCTCATTCACAGCCACTTTTGGCCAAATATTGTACAAATGTTACTTTTTGTTTTACGGTACGTTGGGGTCGGTTTGATTAGTATATAAACGCCATATGTTTTAAATAAATGATTCATATAGCAGAGGCTGAGGTTGGTGTTCTGGATTTAACTGGCTGGGATAGACAGGAAGCGAGACCAATCAGGACTTCAGGCTGCTCGCACGTGTTTTATGCGTCACTGGTTCGATCGGTAATTTTGCTGCTCTCTGATTGGCGGAATCGTTGCGTTATCCAATATACAGCGCACACAGATTCACAAGTTATGACAGTTTGAAGATGTTATTCAAGGAGCATAATCCAGTGAAATAAATTTGGAAAGAGAAAAAAAGGGACATGAAGAATTCAGAAGATTAGAATTTGGGAGGACACAAAGAGTTGATGCATCTGCACCATTGCAAACGAATTTGAGACATGTCATTCAATGTCTCTAACCATCGGTTGCTATCGTCTCGCAGATCTCAACCAGGTAGTCTACGCCTGACTCAGTCCACTTGTAATTGACTTCATCGATTTGTGCCATGTTTTGGTCGGGCCACCCATAGCTTTCTTCTAACCTACTCCTACACCATAAAACATAGCATGTCGGAGAAGTCGGTGGTTGAGCATACGTAACACGTGCCCCAGTCATCTCAACTGATGAAGTTTCACTACTTCATCAATCGGTTTGTCATCCTTACCTAGTAGACACTTCACAACAACTGCATTACTTACACGGTGGTCCCAAGATGTACAAGCAATGCTTCGAAGACACCTATGATCGAATACTGGTAACCTACGAATATCCTTTACTCTTGCCGGCCATGTTTCACTATTATAAAATGTCTTAACCTGTAATCGTACTTCAGACAAAATCAATCTGTTAATGGATGTTATCTATGGAAATAATTTCTGTTTACGATCATCTGGATAATCAATAAAAATAGATACTTTACTTTTAATATCTGTGTTTCAACCATTTTTGTACATTCATTTATTCACTAAAATCAAACGAATAAATGGACGAAACGGCTGTCTAATGCTTCCAGGTTTTTCATGGTGATCTAGTTTCAATTGACTCATAATCTCAACTATTAAAATAGAAGACGGTTATAAATTTTTATATAGTTGGGTTTTTTTTAAAAATTCTTTTAAGAATAATACAAAAAAAAGAGAAAAATAACAGAGAAATAAATATGAACAAAAACAAAAACAACAAATCAATGCTGATAATAAGATAACAATGAATATTGTATTTCTTTACTTGATTTAAGGAATAAGCAGAAAGAGAAGAGATGAAAGGAATATTTATCATGTTTTAAAACTAAACACAATATTATACAAATAAGATATATAACAAGAATAGTAAAGTTATTTATGTATCATATAAACCATGTAAATGGAATATAAATGAAGAGAATATCAACTTATATGTATGTGTTATGTATATGACATTGTGGTGTGTGCTACTTATATTGACATAAGTAGTATATGATGTTAGTCGTGAACAGAAGGTTTGGCAGCAAAGAGACAAGAGGATCAAACAGTAAAAAATGGAAACAGGATTCAATTTGTATGAAAATGCAAGAATAATGAAATCTGAGTCGTTATTGAGACAATTGATGGACATTTTGCATATTAAGCATTTACTATTTGATTGTTAGATTTTATAAACAAGTTCTGTAATTTTGTGTTAAATACATTCAATTGTCCCCACTGGTGTAAGTGTTCACTACAACATGATCATCTATACAATAACACATTAAGAATTAGTATATGAATAAATCTTGTTATCCTTATCTATTACACATAGAAGAGAATATTCCAATTCAACTTTATGATATAATACTGGTGTATTAGAATGAATAAATGAATGAATAATTAATAAAAACAAATTCATTACAACAAATTTATTACCAAGAGTTTCAAGTATAGAAATACAACATGAACATAATAATAATAATAATAATAATAATAATAATAATAATAATAATAATAATAATAATAATAATAATGAGAACTGTAGAAAAACCGAAAGCAAAACAAAAAACGAAAAAAAAAGAGAAAAAAACTTCGAAAAACGAATGAACGAAATAATGAAAAATATGATTAGTAATGTATATATATATGCCCTCACATGGAATCCTCAAGGCCAAAGGAAAAGAGGAAGACCATATAACACATTACACTGAAAAATGGAGATAGACATGAGAAAAATGAACAAGAATTGGATGGAATTAGAAAAGAAGGCCCAGGACAGAGTGAGTTGGAGAATGCTGGTCGGCGGTCTATGCTCCATTAGGAGTAACAGGCGTAAGTACTTAAGTAATATATATATATGAAGTGTTTAAATTAATTATTTAATCTGATTATCTATGTTACGTACATTTTTTAATAAATTAAATGTTTCATGAAATAATTGCCTATAAGCTGGTTTATAATCTAAATGAATTAAATCATGATATTGTGAACGTATATATGGATTATAAATACGATCTAAATAACTAACAAAATTAATATCATCTAATAAATCATTAATTTGATCAGATATTCTTGGTTTCAATTTATCATTGGGTAAAGTTGTTTTTGTTTCTGTTAAATTATTTTCAATCAATTCAGTGATAAAAGAATTTTCTTTTTTATTTGATTCATTATTATTATTATTATTATTATTATTATTATTATTATTATTATTATTATTATTGTTAAGATCACTAGTCAGTACATGTTGATGATTGTGTTGTAATGGAGATGGTGTAGACGACCGACTGCTAGGCTGAAATATTTGAGAAAGAGAGAGAGAGTTAGTAAAAGAAGGTAGTTTGCCATTGACTAATGACTTTCTGAGTCACATTAAACTTTGATGATGATATATATTACTAAAGAAGTAATATCAATCGGAGAAATAAGTTAGAATAGAAAGCTTTAGTACAGCAACTTTCATATTTACTGTCCTTTACTAAATCAGATTTTAACGATTACAGTTTGAAATTAGTTTAACTTATGATACTTGCTGATCATTATGATTATAAGCAGAGTTGAATGTTGTATAGCAATAAGACTATAGATTCCAGATCGGCACATGTCACAAGTTTATTAAGTTGTTGCAATTATTTGCATCGAACCCGAAATTTATAGGACATTTTGACATTGGTTATTTCAACAGTCATGAGAAACTTTGAGGTTTGAAAACGTTCGAAAAAAAATGTTGGTCGTGATTACTATGGGACTCCTAACTAAATAATCTATGCCCACTAAAATGGCTCAAATCAACATTTAGTGACTTCATGAACTGATACCATATCATGTTTGATCCACCTTACCTTAATTTATTGAAACCAAAATTACACGCCCAATTATTCAGTGGTTTGGTATACTGAACAAATGTTTCAGTCAACTCGGTCGATAAAGGCTCACTGTATCATCAACTAATTTGCTATCTTTTCTTAGTGCCATGCATCTGATGTCAGCATTGACCATTCGATTATCCCAATATAAACCAGCATTGCTTCATGACATCTTAAGTCAAATGACAGTAAGCTGAGAACGTCTTCTAATTGCATAAACTGCGTTTCACACCCTTAAAGTAAGAGAGAGCGAACTGTTTACTCGTATCTTCATTAACAGACGGGCAACTCCGCATGGAACCCTCTCTGGGCCCCAGGCCCAGATAAAGGAGGAGGGTTGGGCATGAGGTCAGCGACCCCATCCCGTAGAAAAAAAACTTGCTAAAAAGACGCTAACCAGAAAAAATAAGTCAAACCATTTGAACTCTGCCCTATGGGTTAAAAGGTCTTCATTTAGAAGAGTTATGACGCCTCATGATGAAAGCCGAGTTCCTTCGAAAGTTACGATGCTAATGCCCCTTCTGACAACCAGAGCAACCATTAATTTAGGTACATGGAATGCTCGTACAATGTGGGAGGCCGGGGGATTCTTCCATATTGCTGCATCTTACTAAGACCACAGGTGAAAAAGCTTCCGATAAAATTCACCTTTTGCTTCATCCGAATTGTAGTAGACAAAGACTAAGAGGGGTCAAAGGCACATGTCACTAATCTTAAAAGTTATTACTGTTTCATAAAATCGGATAGCACTTGATCGACCATCTACGTAAACCCAGCCTATGAGAGTCTGACATATTTTTAAACCCAACGCTATACCTCAGCCACCGAGGCGATCAAGTCTCCTAAATACATGAAGTAATGACATAAACTACGACTCAAGGATTGAAAGCCGAGTGTTACAACTAGTAAGCTATCACTTTAGACTTTTATATATTACTACCACTGAAGTAATTACTTCTATGAGTTTGGTTTTCATTCTATTGTGCTAACGGGGTGTGGCAACTTGGGCCGATGCATATATGTGCTTGGTCCTACGTTGTAGCTAACTAACTGGAAAATGGATTATGTATTTAAAGGAAAAGAAATAAAACAAAATTTAGTAAAACACCCCACCCGATTAACTTCAGATTCTGTAATGAGTAAAGAATTTGATAATCCCATATTTTCTGATGATGGGTTAACTTGAATTCCATTAGAAAGTGCTTCACAATGATAATCGTTACTAATTGAAGTATCTGTAATGTAAAACAAAACAAAATATTACACAACACTTATTCTCAAAAATCAGTTTGTATAGAATAGTTTAAACTATATTATCCATGAAAGCAATATTATTGTATTGTATATTGTTATGTAAGCAGTACTTATTGGGTTCGAAAGTAATTTTAATGTAGTGAATTTAGTTTGGAAATCTTATTGGCATTGGAAAGCTGGAAAGTGACTATACTCCTCATATGACATTCGATCAATGTACGTAACTAGGATAGTTTTAATTGTTGTGTTAAGCACCCCCAGTCCTGGTATAAGGTTGGTATGCGATCTTGGAAATTCCTGGATCTGACTGAAACCATTAACTTATCTAAGTTAGACCATCATTGAAAACCTGCAAACAATCAACGGGACTCCTCAGATGTTCGCATCCACGGCCACAAACACAAGAATCGGACAAAGGAACTTGGGTAACATGCGCGGATGCTTCACCTCCAGACCCCTCAGACGGTATCCAACGATGTCAATGTCTAACTTCAATAAATCCACGACAATGAGCGACCATCTTACGTTGCCTTCGTTGGGTTGCCTCACACTCGATACGGATTTAAGTCCATTCGGTCACCGCTTGTCAACAGGACTCAGGAAATGTCCTCTCGAAACTAGTCACTAGTGAGCGCATGGTGACTGCATAAGGCTACCTAAATACTAACACCTAGTGATATTCAGTATGTTTTGTATTATTTATAGATTACCAGTTTATGAGAGGAATTGTCAAAACCTTCCAAACCCTATTATTTGGGGTGAATATCTCAACATTACTCTGGGTTTTATATTCATTACAGTCAAACAACGAAGTAAAGTTGTGTTATCTCTGAAAAGCACTTATTATATATAAAGATTATGACAACTGAGGTTTTATATGATAATTGGTCAATTAGGTTCTTTATTCGTATTGACATATTGGTAGGATTTAAAACAAATTGATTTTTGAATGCAACTTAAAACAAACTGCATTTCTAGGTTCGTATCAATGCTCATGTCATACGATCTTCTTGTTGAAAATAAAATATCATCTTTCACGTTATTGTTGAATAATGTAGATCAAAGCGCTAATATCAAGAGTTGCATTTACATTAAACGAAAATATTTTATAAGAAGAAACATATCAGTTGTCAAAAAAAAACTTTGACACAAGTACTAATAAACATACGACATTCTAGTGTCTAATAATCATGCTTCTAAATATTGATAATTTGTTTAGTTCACTATAACAAATGGTAGTAACAAAAAAATCAATGTGAAACTATTATTGTGTGTTTTGCACACAATCTTTACAATTCATGTTTGATGAAAACAATTGTAATATATGATAAGGATTACATATATACAATAAATTGTACTTTAAAAACTGAATGGAGGTAAAGAAAACATACTTGTATACCTACTGATATTATTTATATAAGAAAACAAATAGTTTAAGGGGAAAAAAATGTTATACATAATTAAAGCATATTAGAATTAACAGTTTAAAAAACTATTTTGTCGAAGAATAGAGAATCTATAAGGATTGTCAAATGACTTCACATTATGACAGATTCAACCCTAAAATATGATTGTTTTTTTTGCTACGTTAAACTTATGAATGATGATTAAGTTTCATTAGGAAGTTGAAGACTATAGTACGAAGTCAATGTTAGCAGGTAAAATGAATGACTGAAGCTAGCCGGTAGTCATATGTTAATAAAGAATTTGTAGTTAAAATTATATTCTTTCAGCACGTGTTAAAGGATTTTTCTAATTGATTAAAGATAAACTAATTAACTACCAGGCCGGTAAACACGTATAAGTTAAAATCATCGGTACATATAATAGTAATATCCATATCTAACCTGTGCTCATCTCGGAGAGACTATAACTCGTGGACAAACGCGATAGATTTAAAAAACTAAGTCTTATATGTTGACGCAAAATCCATTCTTCCGTATGGCTAAATAGCAATTTGCAATTTTGCCTGATTTCAGTTCGTGATGAGAACCCCAATAAATGATGTCAACTACCATAATGAAGGGCTCTACATTACGGGGAGACATGACAAACATTCATATGAATTAGTTATGTTGGGACTTCTGATCATTTTGATGGACAGTGTGACAATGTTTTAAACGAATTTCGGATTTTCTCAAATTCAGAATATCGGTTTTGGATTAATCTACATTAATCCTGAGTTTTTTCTACAGAGAGACAGTGTCAGTTAATCCAGTGACCTCAGAAATCTCACTAGTCCTTTTGAGATGGCGGCTGATAAATACTCGACTATGCTGATTTCTATTGACACAAGTCATCTGTGGTAAATCAGTTGTCAGTTTTAACAAAACCGAGTATTTCCTCTATAGTACTCGTCTATTTGAAACATATCTTTTGAAAATATAGCAAACATAGGAGTATATTGGAAACACTAGACAAAAACTATTGTCGAAGCACTGCTTAGGTATGCTGGAACAACTGGATGAGAGAAATACATAAGTTAGACTTAAAATATTAAATAAAGATTATTAGGGCAAGGAATAAGTTGTGTACTCTTATTGATTAAAGTGGTTCAGATATATGTTAAGCATCCACAACTTTAATATTCAACACTATTTGGGATGCAGGTGGATAAGAAAAAAAAATGTGGTCACAGGATTTTTCGCAAGAGTTTACAACCAAGCTGGGATGTATTTAATCCTTATTTCTATTATCGTCTGAAACGTATTATTTTGTGACTTCTTTGTTCTTTTATTTCGTTTCATACCTTCAATTTACAATTATTGTTTCTTTGTTAGCTTCCTCTAAAAGTAGTCATACGCATAGTAAGAAAATAATGAAGTGCACACATACATCAGCTGGTGGAGATTTGTGGCTCAGGTGGATGATTTTGATGAAGTTTTGTTCTCCGAGCTCAGAGAACAAAACTCCATGAACATATATCAGGTCACAATTGATTGTTACAGCCCACGACGTTTGATTCAATGAAAATGCAAAAGGATTTGCATATTTTTAAGACTACTAATGAAAGTCAAAAGACTAGGAGTGTTCAGGAAGCTATAGTTAGAAAAAGAAATAACGATAATGTATTGTATTTCACATTTCTCTTCGCGAAGCTAGACAAAGAAACGTCTCGTGTGACGTTGATTAAGTGAGTGGTTGAATCCCTGTGATAGTGTGTCTTGTTTAAGATATCATAATTGACGTTTAACAGTGAGACTGCACATGAGGTGTCTGTTTTATGCACAAGCATGTGACATGACTAGATTCTGACGGCCTATCAATTGTTTATAACTATCTATCTATCATTTATTTAAAATACGGCTATTTGTAAAAATACAGAACAAAGGTATATCCTGGAGTTGTAGTGAGAAGTAGTAACCAGTGGAGTTCAACAAGGTCTGTTGTGAGATAGTAACTCACTAAAGACAATAGTGGACGTGTCGCTCAATTTCGTGGATTATTTGAATTTAGACATTAACACCATTGGATGCTAGCTCAGTGGTCTAATGGTTAAGCGCTCGCGCGCAAGACTAATAGGTCCTGAGTTCAGATATCGAGAGGCGGGATCGTGGATGCGCACTGCCAAGGAGGAGTCGCACTGTAGGACGAAACGGCCTTCAAGTGCTTCCAGGTTTTCCATAGTGGTCTCTAGCTTCAATTGATTCATGATCTCAACTATTGAAATTACTATAATATCCACAAAAATCCCTTCTGATATAAAATCATATATTACTATTCTACTGAATATCTGGTATACATTCCTAATAAAGAAAACCGACAGAAATTATTTAAAACAATAAATTTGTCAACAATATTGTTTTTGAAAATAGTACAAAATATAATAAACTGAGGTAATAATATAAAATTTACCAAAAATAAAATATTTACCATGATTATCTTTCCCATTTATTAAATGATCATTCATATTAGGATTTATGGTATATTGTGAAGAATGATTATAATTTGCCAAATTATAAAATAAATCAGTATGATCATTACAATTAAATAACATTTTATTTAAATAAGGCCAACTAAATGTACGATGTAACATTGAAGATATATTCAATGTATCATTATTATCATCATGATCAGTTAATAGTGTACATTTTTGTTGATTTGTCATCTTTGAATTGATCATCAACATCCATGGCATTTTATAATATAAATTAGATGATGATAATTGTGTATATGAAAATTTTTCAGATGTTAATTGTGAAATGGAAGAGGATTTAGAATTTGTTCGTAATAATTTCTGTTGATTATCAGCACCAAGAATACTACTATTATTATTACTAGAAGTAACACCAATATCTGGTTGATCGAATAATTCATCATCAATAAAGAATAAACCACCTTTTTCACGATAACCTGGAAATGAAATACTACTATATTGATTAGTGTTACTTCTGTTGTTATTATTATAATTGTATATTGGTTTCAATTTTATTTTCTCTTTAAAATATCCGCCATAATTTTTACTGTAAATGGTTGATCTATGTATATTTTTTAAAGATAATGCGTCAACATTATTATTATTATTATTATTATTATTATTATTATTATTATTGCCAGTATGAATAGGCCTAAGAGTTGTATTTATTTTCTTGGTTGGTGGTATAATTGTTGATGGAGAAGAGGTCGGTGAGCTTTTTTGTAATAAATGTCGTCGATAATTCGATAAAGGTGTAGAAGTTGGAGATGAAGTGGAAGAAGAAAAATTTGATTGGATTATTTCTGTTCCTTTCATCATTGATTGATTATCATATTTTTTTAATCGTTCCATTAATCCAGCAATTTGTTCTTCTAACATGGCTATTGTATTTGATAATCTAATTTAGAAAATAAAAAATAAACAACATAATAAAAAGAAAATTTGAAATGAATTAAATATGGACTGATTTGATCCATAAAAAATAAATCAAACTGACATCTGGATGCATTTGATTTAATGCATAAATTACACTAATCAACAGTTATTTATGTGTGTAGTAAACTGAATAGTACTTGACACTAATTACGAACTTACTGTATGTACTAATAAGTCTTCTAATTGAACGCTCGATTCGGTTCCTAACCCCCAGGACAGATTTACACAGCAACTTGAAAACGAGAGAAAATGGCGCGAGATATGGAAGAAACATTTTACTCCAAAGGTTTCTTAATGCACAGAAAATCTAGGGTTTTCATAGTATTTTAGATGTCCTTGGGTTTCCGGAAAATTTTGGAATACTATTAAAAGCATAGTAGCAGTATAAGTAACCATCCAATCAGCAACTCGACATGTAACTTTTCATTTTCTAGATGTCTCTGACAAATCCTCTAATGAAGACTGACTGGATAAGATGCTTCTCAGTGTTTCCAGAGTCTTTCTTGTCTTGGATCTCCCCAATACGTACACATACTCACAAAGTCTATAGCGAACAGATATAACTAATTGACAAGATTACACTACTTAAAGATGTGACTATATGTCATAGACGAGTGAGAAAAAAACCAGTGTTGTATATTAATCTTTATCTATGATCGATTAATTACTTGATCAGAATATCAATGACTCATTGAATTGTTATTTATTTTAAACAGTCAATATACACTGATAGTATATATTGGTGTTTGGAACAATAAATGGTACTAGTGTAAAACACTATAATAGGTAGAAGGTATATATATAGTCTCCAGTCTTCCATTTGCATCTCCCAGTGTTCTGTCAACACAGTACTTTCGATGCACTGAAACTCTTCACTCTATCCGATAATTGTTGAAACTTTGACACCACGTTCCGCTACACACAACTTACAAACATCCTTGTGAGTAGTGTTCACAACACTAGGTTTCAGTCTCAAAGTGAATATCAACACTGTAATCCAGGTACAAATAAGTGATAAGCTTAAAATAAAACGATATACCCATCATAGATTTCTTTGCTGACCTCGATTCAAAAATGTAACAGAGATGCAACTGCATAAAATATGGTGGTATTTGCTTAAGGAGTGTTAATGAAAGCTCATGAAATTCATTCATGATTATTAGCAACCAGGAAAACCTCTAATAGTATTTCTAATCATACTAATAATCGTTATTATTAATATAGTTAGTAAAAACCAATTTATACCTTCAAATGGAGTAGAATGGTGTCTTGCAGTGGAATCCCGAATGCGTGTTTCGCTCTGCTTTGAACACATCAGTTGAATGTACATGCATCCGCCTTCGTGCTCACACGAATGTTTGAACCCACTACCGTTCGTTTCAAAAGTCCACCGCGTTGTCTCCTTAGCTACTAAATTCAGATAGTCACTAGCTTGTACAGTGGGGTGAATACTAATTCTTTTTCATTGGTTGCTTAAATCTTATCGGTGATGGTATGAACTACAATTGATCAATCCCCTTCTAGCATGTGTGGATCCTGAAAGGAGTGCCTAAGTATTGGCGTCAGGACACAAGAACTTAAGCAAAACTAGATAATGGATAGTATTGAAATGTTTGGAATTTAAATATAATGTAAAGACAACCCTCATAGAATGTACATATACCAAAAGAGACTGATCAATAGAAGTTCATCCTAACATTGACGATAAGTTTCAAACAACCAATACAAATGAACAAGTTACAGATAGTTAAATGATGAATCCAATATATAAATTACCATTTATTGTGTATAAATTCACATATACTACACCCAAACTAAGCACATGTTACCAAAAATACAGTTAAACAGCCGGTAAATGAACTAATTTATCGATTACTTAACTATAGTTGTTTTCGCAGTTATAACAAGTGCCATATCAATGTTTTACAAAATTGCAATCTTAATTACAAACCATTATTTTTCTGTAAAATTGTAATTAATGGATCACACTTTCGCATTAATAATAATAATAATAACAATAAGAATAATAATATATCTGATAATGATTTTTTGTAAAATTATCCTAAAACATAATAAAAATAAACTCGATCAATACAGAGAGCAAAAGTGCATTTACTCCCCTATTGTCACAGTTTGAAATTGGGTACAAAATTTTTTTTAGAAAATTCCGCAAATGAAAGTTTGCATTTATTTATCACATTTTCAATGTTCAATAACCGTGAGTAATTTGGATTGGTTGAAGTTAGACATTAACACCGTTGGATGCCGGCTCAGTGGTTTAGTTGGTTAAGCGACTGGCGCGAGACTGATAGGTCCTGGGTTCGAATCTCGCGGGGGGGCGGGATCGTGGATGCGCACTGATGAGGAGCCCTATACTAGGACGAAACGACTGTCCAGTGCCTCCAGGTTTTCCATAGAGGTCTAGCTTCAATTGACTCATAATTTCAACCAGTAAAAATTCCCATTCATTGAATGAATAAAAAGTGTAATTTCCACGGAGGATTTCATTTCAAGCCCTATATTTCATTATATTTGTCATTTCCATTCAAATTATGTGGGTGTACAAAAGTGATGTATTAGTAACAGATAGTTGGAGATAACTTTCAATGTTTAAAAAGAAATCTCCATTGAAAATTACCCCACTTTATGCAGTGTTCATCCATCAAATGAACAAAGAATTATCTGAAAATCTTGAATGTCGCACACAAATTGAATATTTAAAGCATATCAAATTTACTTCAAAAGGAATAAAATTTTATTCTAGACTAAGATAAAACGATACACCGGATATAATTGTCTACTGCTAAGAGGGCAGAATCATGACTATTGAATTCATATTGATTAGAATGGAGATCGGGCGTGTAACCTGATTGCACAATCTTAACTGTTCAAGCAATTATGCGATCACTTGATTGTTCGAATGAAAAACTTTATCCAAACTTCTTATTTTAGCCTCTTTTGTGTACTCCCCAACACAAACGTCTGTTTATTCATGAATACTTTAAAAAGTTACCACAGAAAGGCATTGATCCACCTTTGTTTGGGTTAACGAAGATTTACTTCTATATTCTAAAAAAACAGTTGTGCTGTAGAATAGGTTCTTTTTAGGACCACTTTAAAAATTTTTACCAACTCTACCTGAAACTTCATCCTTTTTTAAATTCAAAAGAGGTGAAAACGGATTTTTATTAACAATTAACATTTAGGACATTCTTCGTTTTGTGTTTAGATTTAGATAGTTGGATTGATCGTTAGGTTCAAATTACATCGTAAATTTGATGTTTCCATGTGTTTTGCTGAGTTGGCAAAGGAATCAAGAAGTATGTACAAATTGTTACAAACAATAAATACATCATCCATACATATTCTGTATAATGTTATGTCCCCTATTTGACGTCTCAGTTTCGTTTATTAAATATTGGTCATTTACATGTCGGGTAGAATAGATCTAACCGGTAAACCTATGATCATGCCCCCGAACGCCCTGGTACGGCCGAGAGTGGGGAGAGTCCGCTCTCCCTCTCGAAATACTCTCACACGACCGCGCGTATACAGCCTCTGCCAGGGAAGTCCTACTCATTGCCTTCTCGTGGCGGGGGTGTTGTTTACGAAAATGAGAGGACGAAAAGCGAATGTCCGGCGCTTTAACCGGATTCCAAATCAATGGTGCACATGGGCTCCAGTATCCTGCGGGAACAAATGGCGTATGAACCAATTGTTGGTCACTGGCTTCCATGGGACTGCATCTCCTTACGATGCTTCACTGCCTTGTGGATCAGACCCTCAAGTCGAAGGCTCGGGGTGTGGCCCCCTAAGAAAACCACCTGTTTCGGTTTGGGCACCCGGTGCTCTCTTGTACCAATATTTATGTGTTCAAATAAATAAATAATAAATAAATGATCATGCATTAATTCGTCTGTATAACGGGTTCTTAACTTTGAATTGAATACCCATTGATCCAAAGAAACAGTGATTTTCTAAATTCGTTTCATAAGTTTATCTGATTTATCTACATGATCCAGTTCTTTTGAAATATGAAATGTCTTTTAACTCATGAATTGCTATTTTTCTACAAATTCATTCTAATAATTTCATTAATTAACTGATTAAATTATGATACGGTGAACTTATCATTATTTGATCTATAAATTACACATCTCCTAACAAAATTGACCATATCAGACATCTTGCATTGGTTTACATTTGTGTCATAGCATTGATCATGATCAAGAATCTAAATTTTAATCTAATGGTTACAACCTCAGAAACAACTTTCTTACATAATATATTTTGTATACTGTTTAGACTATAAAGATATACTTTATACATCATTATTCATTACTAACCGTCGAATCTTTTGTTGATCTTCAGAAATTTTACGCATTAATTGACGATTATTATTATCCAATTCTTGATTATATCTATCAGCTTCATCAACAAATTCCATTTTACGTTGACTTAATTCACGAAGATTAGTAATTTCTTTGATAAGAAACTATTGAAGGAAAAATAAAAAAGGAAAAATTACATTTCTAAGAAAATAATCGATAACTTATCAATGTATCTCTATCATTAAAAAAAAATAACCAGTTAACAAATCGAATCATATGTATATTCTTGATTGTTCATTGAATCATCAAAGACAGGGAAGTGTAATAAAATGTAACCAAATAAAGACAACAAGAAATATTCATAAACAAAGAATATTAGGTTACAGTTACTACATCTTGTTATTTAATTTGGAACATAAAGTTAGAAATATTAAGTACTACATATGTGCATTAAAATGTGAACTCAATAATTTTAAACTATTAGAGCACAAAACAATGAGCTTACTTGGAAAGATGAAGATGATATGATCTTAACAACAATAGGTTTAGGAGAAGTAAGTGATTCAATCAGTCAGTCAGTAACAACCTAGAACTTCGTACGTACGTACGTAAATCAGTTCGAGTTACCACACCACATTAGCATAGAGATGCAGTGGTCGATTCAAATCCCGTAGTGGTAGAGGTAATAAGAGTATGAGCAGTAATCGGGAAGATTAGGGTAGACGAAAGTGAATTTGAAAACTTATTTACTAAATAAATCGGTATAACTTGAGAATTATTAGTAAAATACTTTTTTTATATATTATATTGCATTCGTCTGTTTTACATTCTTAGTTATTACTTTATATATGTTTACTGCACTTTAGATTGTTCATTACGTCTTTCAAACTAATTTGTCTAAACATTACACTTCTGAGAACAGATACTACACAATTGAGAATTCAGGGATTTACTATAACCCTTATCTTCGTAGATAGTATAGTGATCCATAAAAGATCTTGATTTGACTACCTACAATCAAATGAATATCCCATTTGAATTTCGGAAATAGTTTCAACATAGTATCACAAAATTAGTTTATTTTATCTTGTCTGAATTCATATACAGGGGCTAATGACATTTATGCGCAATAACTCGATGATATACTACAGCTATTGAAGATCGTAGAATAAAATAATCAGAGAAATGGGTTATACAGCCAAAACGCGCATGAATTATTAACACTGTTCAAATACACAACATAAAAAGAAATCTAATGCTTAAATATCTCTCGAATAGATAGTGTCAATGTTGAATCATAGTGGTCCAGTATCTATAATGATTATTAAAACCATAATTCTGTTTTCGATATGTCAACTAACAACAAACAATGAATAAACAACTACGAACATCAATACAATTTGAATGTTATGCTGACAATATTGTCTAGAAAGAGTGTAAACTTCATAAGTAGATTATCCAGCTCAGAGAATGAAATATAAAAAGTGACACTATTATAGATCAGGATTTTATGAACGTGTTCCCAGCTATTAAAATGAATGGATTCAAGGTCAATCGATAGATGAAATGCAATGTGGTCGATTAATAGATGTTCTCGAGACAGAATGATCGATTTACACCCAACATTGAAATGATAACAAAGACAAGATCACCAGTTAGAAGGATTAATTTACCAATCTAATCGTTATAATACACTAATTTTTAGAGCAAAAGATTCTAGTAAAAAAGTGTATTCAATTATGGAGACTAAACCTTACTATGCTTAAAAATCTTGAAAGAGGACATTTTTATACTAAATCATCTGGTTAATAGAATGTACTTAATTATTCCATAAATCAATTGCCTGAGAGTATAAACTAGAAAATCAAAACGAAGGCTTATAAACACATATTCCATAATTAGAAAATGAGAGGGGGAACATTGCATATAAGCTTTGAGTGAGTTAGTACACATCTAAGACGGATATCTGAAATCGCTAGAAAACTGATGCTTCTTAAGCGATTCAAACCCATAATCTGAAGCCTTAACATCGGTTGATCCGAATTATAACTGATTCTTTTTAAGACTCAGGTATTTGTCTTGATTGATTACTAAGAAATAGTGACTATTTTCATGTTTATCTAATCTTTAGTGTTATTAATAATATCTAAACTAATTCAATAGAAATGTTCATATGTCTTTTTCGATTGTTCGTTAACAAAATTGTTTAGTGAGTTTCAATCTGTAAACTCTATTGGCTATAACTCGATGGTCATAATTTATACTTGATTGATTAAATAATTAATAATAACTAATTAAATGAGTTATTTATATTTATTTATTAAGGTATTAAACAGTTTCGCAACATTAATTATTCAACAGTTTGTCCAAGGTAAGTAATATAAAAATCTAATTAGTTAAATAGAATATCATTATAACAGCTGGTCGGAGGCCTGCTTGAGCATCTGGGATACCTGTTCCTGCCATCTAGATATTTCAACAAGTTATCTATTTTTTGTTTGTTTTAATATATCATTATGTTTATTAACCGCATAACCTATTCTGCTGCGTTTCTGAAAAGGGTACAACCTTTTGTTGTCAAAGTTACAAAAAACTCAATAAGAAACAGTGTGGTTGCTGCTAATTTACAACGAAAAGAATGTACATTATTCAAATGTTCATTTACTGGACTGCTAACATCTAACTGGCGATCACTCAATATTTATCGCAAGGACCGACCAAGAAGAAAGAAACGGAAACTTGTTGAAATACTTTGGGCTGAGAATTCTATATTGTACCAAAAATATAATATTGAATAAAGTTAATAATAATAATAATAATAATAATAATAATAATAATAATCTATTTGACCTTAATTTACATCAAAGAAAATAATTCATCAATTTATGTAATGATATGAATGACAAGATAAATTATAATTTCTTGTAATATTATTTCCACTCTACATACTTATAAAAAGAAGAAGTATAATTCTAGCTGTCAATGTATGTAGGTATCAGTTTTAAAAAAGAAAACACACATTAAACTAATTAATGACTATCTAATCAAGTTATTTAAGAACATATCATTTACACAAAAGATCATCTATCAATCAAAATATTGCTGATGTTTATTATTTGTATTATCAGTACAGGGTTGTGGAGATTGTTGAATTTTAATTAAGATCATGAGACGATCAATGTTAGACTATCATTGAAGACCTGAAATCATTAAATGGCCGTCTTGTCTTAGTATGGGACCTTTCAGCAGTGCGTAAACACCATCGCGCACGCCCAACTCGAACCCAGGACCTTCGGTCTAGAGTGCGAACGCTTCACCTTCACAGACCAATGAACCAACATCCAACGACGTCAATGTCTAACTTTAACCAATCCACGATACTGCGTAACTAACTTATATTGTCTTCGGTGGGTAACTTCCTCACATCCGATACGGATTAGCTCCACTGGTCACGTCTTCTCACTAGAACTCCGTGAATTATCTCCCGAAGCTATTCACTAGGGAGCATATGATAATTATTAGTACAAGGTTGTGCAGTTTGTTGAGTTTTGATTGAGTTCATGAATCGATGATCGCGCCATATCGTGGATTGGTTGAAGCTAAACATTAATACCGTTAGATACCGGCTCAGTGGTCTAGAAGTTAAGCGTTCACGCGCGAGATCGAAAGTCCTGGTTTCGAATCCCATGTGCAGAATCGTGGATGCGCACTGCTGAGGAGTCCCATACTGGGACAAGACGGTTGTTCAGTGATTCCAGGTTCTCATTGGTGGGTCTAACATTGATCGATTCATGGTCTTAATCATTTTTATTAGTTTATTCGAAAGATTCCAACTCTTACTCTGAAACTCCTACTACGAAATATGTTAAAATGTAGCTGCTCATTTGGTATGTTTGTCCGCTCAGCTAATCAGTTGCAACTACAGCTTTAATGCAATGAAAGAATTTGCTCCTATGTCCTTCTTTTTCCTCTTCCTTGACTGTTAACTGGAATGTGAAGTTCAAGTCCGTATAGAAGCTGCTCTTGTAAGAGATCCAAGAGTATAATTCATGCTAACAATTTCAAACCCTAAAATTGAAGATTGAAAATCTGGAATCCATGGACGCATTGTCAGGTTAGAAAATTACTAGCCACAAAATCAAAACATTTTGATCCATAAGTCTAAGCATGATAATTTTAAAGGAATAACAAGTGGCTTAGATCAAGTTTGTCTTATTAAGAAGTGAAGTTAGTCTTCCTTACAAGAAGTTCTATAAATCTATAACCCAAGACGAAAATATCACTCTTTAATGATTCTTTTTAGATAGTTAGTTAGTTAGTTGGTTAAACACATCAGTAATTCAAGAGATAGATTTAACAAACCAAAACATTTCATGGAAAAATATTCACTGTACTTAAATTCCAAACGACCTTATATTTGTCAAATCAAGGATGACTTACATTTTATTTAATTTATATGAACAAATATTAATAATAACATGTGAATGATATATGTATGTACTTGTACATTGAATACTAAAGTACATTGTAACAAATTTTTGAGATGAAAATGGAACCAAACGTTTTTACATCCCAATTAAAACAAATGTGATTAGATATTTATTTAAATAGTGATGGTTGATAGAACAATGAACAGTAAATTTTATTTGATAATTATTTATATCAGAAGGGGTTTTATGGATGTTATAGTAGTTTTAATAGTTGAAATCATGAATCAATTGAAGCTAGACCACCATAGAAAACCTGGAAGCACTGGACAGCCGTTTCGTAATATTGCAGGACTCCTCAGCAGTGCGCATCTGCGATCTCGTCACGTGAGATTCGGACTCAGAACCTATCGGTCCCGCGCGCGAACGCGGTGCAGTGGTCTAGAGGTTAAGCGTATATATATATATATATATATATATATATATATATATATATATATATATATATATATATATATATATAGAGAGAGAGAGAGAGAGAGGACAATTTTGACCAGTCAGCCCATGATTCAAACTACGTAACACAGATTTAACTGAAACCAACAAAACTGACCGACAAAATAAAATTCATAATGTAACATGTTAATAGGACCATATTAAGAAGTCAGTCAGTCAGCTGCAACATAGGACCAGACACATATATGCATGGGTCCAAGTTGCCATACCTCATTAACACGACAAGATGAGCACCGGATTCATAAAAGTAGTTAATTCAGAGGTGGTAATATATAAAAGAAAGATTGCATATGAAAACATAGTACAGGAAGAAAGAATCAGTTCATAGAAAGAAAGATATGAAGCGAATTTAATCGCATAGTTTAAGAGAAGACAGAGAGTGTATACACCGACGCCATTATGATAGATTCTGAGCCATGTCACCAAGAGTCTCCAACCATTGGTTACGATAGTCACGCGGACCCCAACCAAGTAGTCTGCATCTACCAACATGGCTCAAACTAGAAGTTAACGTCTTCAAGCACTAATGACACGTATTATTTTGACTGCCCCTAACTTTCTTCCAACCATCCCCAACACCGGATAGCATTGCACATCGTGGTAATCGGTGTTCAAGCATACGTAACACGTGGCCCAACCATCTCAGTCGATGAATATTCACAACTTCATCAACTGATTTACCATCATTCCCTAATACCCTGCGTTTAACCTCACTATTACTTACCCGGTGATCCCAGCAGACGCCAGCAATATTTCTAAGGCATCTGTGGTCAATACTAGTAGCTTAAGAGTGTCTTCCACTCTTAATGGCCAAGTTTCGCTGCCGTGAAGTAAAACAGAACGGACTGCCGCGCAGTATACTCTTCCTTTAATTGATAGACGGATATCTCGCCTTCGCCATAGGTGACATAAGTTGGCGAAAGCCAAACGAGCTTTTTGAATCTGTTCTGAGATTTCGTCAGACACCAACCCATTAGGGCTGATCAGACTTCCAAGATAAGTGAAGTTGTCAACGCGTTCGACTACTTCACTCCCTACCCTTAGTTCACGTGTTGACGTAAGTCAATCCCGAAGTAGCAACTTGCATTTAGAGGGAGAGAAGAGCATTTCAAACACTCTGGCATTGTTTCTTAGTGATACTAGAAGATTGCATTTTATCATCATCCTCACCAAACAGGACTATGTCATCTGCGTATTCTAAGTCGAAAAGTGGACCTCCTGTAAGGAGGTCAATACCCGAGAATTCAGTCGACGAGAGCGTTATTTCCGTCAGTAATTCTATGATAAATATAAACAAAAATGGAGAAAGTGGGCAGCCTTGACGGACACCACTTGAGGCAAGCCCGACCACCACGTCAAGGCAGCAACAACGGTCGGGTATTAAGAAGACATGTAACCAGTGCATGCTACAGAATTCTACGATAGAAAGATGAATCTTTTAAAACGAGACTAGAAGAAGTTACATAGAAATTATCAACTATAATGAAATTAGGATCATTTGTAAGCTTAACAACCAATCAACTATGTTTTAAAAAATACACTGTTCGGATTCACTTTTCATTGAGATGTTGCAGGTAAACATTTGAACTGTTAGAAATACAAATTAGGTCAACATTCAATAACCTCTTCGCAATCTGAAACTTTGAAAACCAAGTTCCCTAATTTATCACTATTAATAAAGTTATGAATTTAAATATTCCAACGGAATACATTTTCTAAGAAAGAAACTCGAACAATTCAGTTGATCTCTCTTAATCTTTTATTCAATGCTGTTGGAAATATTTTCATTGTAAGTTGATATGTCACAGTACTTTACATTACATTTTAGCAAGCCTGCATTTTTGCAACTGAAGAACATATGGAACTCAAAACAAATCTCAACCAATATCAAAGTGAGAATCTTCAATACCAACGTCAAGGCAGTTCTACTGTACGGAGCTGAAACTTCGAGAACTACTACAACCGTTATCAAGAAGGTACAAGTATTTATAAATAGCTGTCTTCGCAAGATACTCAACATCCATTGGCCGGATACCATCAGCAACAGCCTTCTCTGGGAGAGAACAAATCAGCTTCCAGCTGAAGAGGAAATTAGGAAAAGACGATGGAAATGGTGAATAAGACATACATTACGCAAACCAACAAACTGCATCACGAGGCAAGCCCTAACTTGGAATCCTGAAGGGAAGCGGAAAAGAGGAAGGCCAAAGAACACATTACGTCGGGAAATAGAATCAGATATGAAAAGGATGAATAACAACTGGAAAGAGCTGGAAAGGATTGCCCAGGACAGGGTTCGATGGAGAATGATTGTGAAGGACCCATGCTCCTCCACGAGGAGCAACAGGCGTAAATAAGTAAGTACATTACATTTTAAGATAAAGGTAAGTAGATTTAATTTTATTAATCTAATTTGAGATGTAAAATCTAACTATTTTGGATAAAACCCTTTAAAAAAAACTCCCAAAATTTAAAGTAATGATTAACAATTTGTCATTCTCATTGGTTACTTAAATAATTTAGTAATTTGTCGTGAATTTCCATTAAATTATTATAAACAAAGAAATCAATAGCTCAATAAATCATAAGGGTATATATTTAATAACTAAAATCAATGAATTAAGTGTTTGAATTCCCTTTTTTAGTCAAGACTCAATTGATGATTTTGTTTAAAGTAACCATTTTCAAAATGTTCAAGCATTCAATAATAATTATCAAGAAACAAAAATCAAATTTATTTACATATCCATTACCGGTATGAATTCTTATCTTTTTCCTAATGTTACCCTTTATTATATCAATTTATTATCTTAACAACACAAACCATTCTTTTTTTGTTGTAAATATATGTTGGGAATAGGAAAACAAAAAGCCCAGACAAACTACGAAAGCTTTTTTTCGGGACATTATTCCTTTTCATTCAAAGCTTGTAAAACACTGACATTTATTTTTGTCCCTAATCTATTTTTACAGAACATAAGCTTTCGTTCGATGTATGATTCATTGTCATACCCTTTTTTGTTCCGAAGCTATTGTAATTTAAACATAATATTTTGCACCCTATTTTCTACTCTAATTCTCAGCTTTGGACATAATTGTATTTTTCCTAATTATGGTACGTTGTGGTCGGGTTATTCATTAATTTTTTCATGTACCTTTTTACACTAAAATGAACTGAAATCGAGATATCAGGAATAGATCGAGTAGTGTTCCAGTTGTCTTGTCTTCTCTCATTCGCGTGCTTGTCAGCCAATCAGATGATAGAATAGTTTTCTCTCTACCCCACTTCGAACTCACGCGTACTAGCCTCAAGGTTAGGTCGATCAGCTTATCGCACCAAGGTCCTAATGTAAATTAGATAAGCATCCTCAGCACCAAGAGTGGGTAGACAAACCAAAGGACATAACAACATATAAATACCATTTTGAATTCAACTGAATTTTTATTAGAAAGATTACTAAATGGTAAGTTAATGGTGGTTTTTCGTAATAGTTACAGATTGAGATCGAAAAGTTACAACATCAGTAAAAATAGTAACGTTATAAAAAGTCGTAGATTTATAATTATCTACTAAAAATAGTAGTCTATAGTAAAAATAGAATGTTATTGAATAACTATGAAACGATATCATGTCATATATTGCCTATAAAAGCCAAATATTAAAAAAAAGTTATGTAATAATTCGGCGGATAATAAAAATTATTAAAGTGAAGTTAAATATCTCCGCTTGGCAACTATTAAAAAACGAAGTAATTAAGAGTTTTAATAGTGGCTAATTAGTAGTTGAGATAAATGATTGGAAAAAAAGATAGAAAGATAAACAATGAATTATGGAAGATAGAAAAGAAGGTTAGGATCAAGGTAAACGGATAGATTTACCACATTGTTTTTATAAACAAACGTTAAGCTTGAATTATTAGACAGGTATAACCTTATATGTAAATAAATTTTTTAATTTGCGCTCCTCTTGAGTCGATTATTCTGACTGTACAATGAAGCAAAGTGACCAGAATTAAGTAGACCCTTCAGGGTTAATGTTTTTGACTGACTTTTTCAGTCCCTTATATAGCCAAGCAGAGTAATGTTTGTAGATGTTTTACAAAATAGATCACTATGTGTATCCAACATAAATTGCTACAAATAAACAAGTGAAAACCATTCTACTTGGTGATTAAACGAACTACTAAATACAGTAAATTAAACCACTATAAATATGAATGTATGGCTCAATTAAACGAGGTCATCAAAAAGAGCATTTTCTTTGCAGAAAACTGTTTTTATTCTTTATATTATTTACGTAATTCATTCTTATTTGTATTGAAAAATGTTTGGAGATTGTAGAATTTTTATGATGCTAAACATTAATTGCTCCTAGCTAGACCGCTGTTAAAAACCTGGAGGTAATAAAACGCGATTTCAATCTAGTATGATTGAGCAATATCGTGAATTAATTGACATTAGAAATGTACAACATTAGATACTAGCCCGATGTTTTGAGATTTAAACTTTCAAGCGTATGACAGAAGGCTCAAAGTTTGATTACCAAATGCGGATTCGTGGGTGAAAACTGTTGAGCAGTTCAGTATTAAGATAAAACGGCCATCCGATAAGTTTGAGTTTTCAAAAATAACCTAGCTAAAATCAGTTCTTGATATACACTATAATAACCCGTTTTCCCCCCATTGTCATGGGATTGAACTTGGTTTTATTTACCATATTTCGTATTACTAAATACTGTAGTTTAACGATTAACTTTTATATGAAATAGGCGTGATAAACAACCTAATAGGTAAACACACATAAGTGTATATTATTCAATTGTAGCATTATGAGAGTTATGATAAGTGACACAGAAATATTGATTGAATTGTTCACTGTCAACACAAAAAATATTTCACAGATTGTAATCATGAGTCAGTTGAATCTAGACCACCATTGAAAACCTGGAAGTACTGGATGGCCGTTTCATCCTAGTATGAGACTCCTCAGCAGTGCGCATTCATAAAAAATATTACATTGTAAAGTAAATAAGTTATCTTACTTAAATATCTATAACACTTGGATATTAACCAATAATTTACTGTTTACTACAGAAATGTATACATTTGTTTAATTAGATGGTTTCCAAAAGACATATGATGTATTATGTTTATATAAAATGAATAAATGTAATCTGATTTTACCTAGAAATGTTAAATGATGTATTTTATTATTTGAAAGAAAAAGTTGATAATTAAATTCCTGTCTTGTATTATCTCTATGAATTGACTAGAAGTATTTACGTACATATTTACTTTAGACCAAATAGTTCAGTGAAAATTAGAGGTGGTATTCATCCTAGAATTAAAATTCGAGTACTCCTGGAAAATAAGGACGATCTTGTCATTTTCATATAAAACTCCTTGATAGTGCATATCCAGAAATAATAATAACAGTAATAATATTAGTCTTCAGAACTCCCAAAAATCAATTCTACTCACTATTCTAAGTTTTATGTAACAAGTTACATTTGTCAAATAACTAAGCAAGTTCATTGTCACAGTTCTATGCATTACTATTCACAGACGAAAAGATCGTATACAAGAGACAATAAGAAGCCACATTATTGCACACTGAGTTTATGATGAAAATTAAAATAATTGTATGACATCTTAAGAATATCTGTTTACTGTCATTAACGTACTTCACGCTTTAAACCTCACTTCCTTCATAAGGCTAACCCCGTAGGAATTCACAAACATGTGGTTTCAGAGGAATGAAAAGATTGGTCTGTCCAGAGGCCAGAATAACCTATGTCGGCTTGACATAGTACTAGTCCCTACAGTTTGTCATTGATGTAATATACTAGTATGTCACAAATTTACAAATTTTTAGGCATCTACTATTCATTTCACACAGATGCTTTAAACCCTATCTACCTAAACATCAAACCAGAATTTTTTAAGGCAAACAGAAATTCCATTTAGTAAAAAAACGTACATTGTATACAGAAATCTTCCTCCATAGAAAGGAATTTATTATACCTTAAAAACCAATAAACAAAATGATACTCACCAATCAGATTAGTTAAGCAACCAACCCTAGAAAATATATGTGTTAATTTGTTTGACCAATTCCTTACTGTCTATAAAGTGTCCATAAGAAATTATGATACATTTAACATTACCGTGTTTAGTACAATGAAGATGTCATGGAAATGCATTCAGTTAAGTATGATAGAATTAGAGGCGAGAAAAATGGAGCGGCAATTCTTTTTAAAAAATAGTGACAAATTATTTAGGACGGTAAATGTTGGATACAAACGAACTCTATGTATCAACTACATTTATTTAGGTAGAGAATCATTAATGACTTCGATTTTAAACAAAATGTTATAAAGTTTCAAATCAATGAATGTTATGACATATGGCTTCATGTAAACAGTTGTGATGCATCAATAAATGTGATATGGTTAAAACTATAGTAGGCTTTTTATTTTCCATAACTGAGAAATCACATACAGATTAGTGTAAGTCGGTTATAAACAACATAGAATCTAACATACATATTCATCGGCCCACGTTATCATACTACATTTGCATAATAAAAAGCAGTTATCAAAACCAATATCAGAGTAGTAGAAGTTGTGACAATATCAAGTGCACCAAAAAAAAAATTGGGCACAAGAAATATGATTAAAAGTAAAGAAAAAGAAAAAATATCTTTGAAGCTCAGAATATAAACGAAGACAAAGAGTGGATACATCCGCTACATGATAACCGATTCTGTAATATATCACCTCTCTTCAAACAATGGTTACAATAATGAAGCGAATCACATACAGATAATTGTGTAGAATAGCTAAGCTTTAAACTACAAGTCTTGTGTATATATCACAACTATCAGGTATACGAAATTATAATATATAGTCTAGATTTCAATTTGTTATAAATCAAATACTTAAATCACTAAGCTTTAATTATTTACTTACATAATTGACTATCTGTTTACAATCAAATAAGAATAACCATGAAATAATGTATTTAATCATGTCAAAATTCACAACAAGATATCCATTATTATATAACATTTAAAACAAGTTTTTTATTATTATTATTATATATCGATAACTTCAAACAGTACGGTACAAGTCATATCAATTAATACATAGAACGTGATTTGTGGTCCATATTAAACCATATGTAATGTATATAAAGTTAGATTGTGATTAATATATTTATATAGAGTATAAGTATCAGTATTATTATTCTAAAATTCAATATATATATATATATATATATATATATATATATATATATATATATATATATATATACATTCAGTGAAATGATAACTTTGAAAACGTTTACATTAATCGAAGATTTTCTAATCATGTACTTTCTGATCAATTGATTTTTAAGTGTACATTCATTAGGGAAAAAACAAATTATAAATGAATATCAAGTGTTTTGTGGATATTATAGTAATTTCAATAGTTGAGGTCATGAGTCGATTGAAGCTAGACCATTATTGAAAACCTGGAAGTACTGGACAGCCGTTTCGTCCTATTGTGGGACCCATTAGCAGTGCTCATCAACGAACCACCTCGCGGGATTCGGACCCAGGACCTATCAGTCTCGCGCGCGAGCGCTTAACCACCAGACCACTAAGCTGGGCGGCATCCAACGGTGTTAAGGTCTGACTTCAATTAATCCACGAAATTGGGCGACACATTCACCATTATCGTGGATGAACAGTGCTGAGGAGTCCCACAATAAGACGAAACGGCCGTCCAGTGCTTCTAGGTTTTCCATGGTGGTCTAGCTTTTACTGACTCATGATCTCAACCATTGAAATTCTACTACTGTCACATTAGTCTTGATAACTTTCCCATGATATCCTAATGTAGTATGATAGTGTGAACCGATATACATACACCCCAGGTTCTTTGTGGCATATAACTGACTGGCTGACTGACTAATCGTACAATATAGTCTAACCTAATATTTACGATTCTATGCTCAATAATGGTGCGTAAAGTGTTTAGTTTAATTTTTTCATAATTTAAACGGTGAATACGTAAAAAGTGAAGGTTGTTACCATTGAATCTACAAACACCAATTATAAATATTATCGGTAATTATTTGTCTTAATCAAACCACTGTGAGGTAGGAATGAATTTATTAATAAAATTCGCTATCAATTTGTTAGTTATGTAAAAAGAGATCCTTAATAATGAAAGTTAATTTTAGTAAAAAGGAAAAATGAAAATCTATTTCTAGTAGAAAATGGTGTATGTAAAAACAACAACTACACTGTCGGATACCTGCTCATTGGTCTAGAAGTGAAGCGTCTGAATACGAGGCCGAATTTCCTGGATTCGCTCCCCGTATGAAAGGTCGCAGATGCGCACTAGTAACGAGTCCCACACTAAAACGAAACGCTCATCTAGAGCTTCGTGGTTTTTAATGGTAATCTAATATTTATCGGTTTGTGATGTCAATGTTATTAAATTTGGATTTTACTTTCTATAGAGCACTTCGAATTGATTTTACAGATAGGCTTAAAAAGCAAGACAGATGTACATCAGTGACACAGTTTTATATATGCTTAACTTATATATACGAACGAGAGACAAAACCTAGATCTAAGATGTAGTGTTGAAATATCTTGTAATACCATAGGATCAGTCAAAATTTGAATTGATGCAGAAATCCGTTATATTAAGAAGAATGTTGCAAGTTGGATTTGACAAACTAGATCGATAAGTCTTCTAACCGAACACTTTATCTGATTTCTAAAAACCTCCGACTAAGTCTACATGATAACCTGTTACTTGATGCAATCGACTAGAATATTAAGGTACTTAAGTAAGGTTGTATCCGAAAAATCCACTCAATCATATTTTTTGTAAGAATCTCTAATGAAGGTAAAATAACTGTAGCTACAAAAAAAGGCCGTTACTGAGAAAGAAACGATCATTTAAACTCAGGAGCATTATTAATTATAAGCTGATTTCAGACAGTTCGAAATAACCTAATTTAAGTTCTCTCTGATAAATGCCTCTTCGTTCTCATCAAATGTGTGCGAATGAAGTCTTGAATAAATGTGTTCCCTTTAAAAGCCGAATCCAAATCAATCAATATCACAGATATTGATATTACTACTGAGTTAAACTGGCTATAGGGAAATACTAATGTGTTCGGTTTCAGTTTAAAACGTTGCTGACTGTTAATGACATATATTTGCATTTATTTGGGTTGTTTGTGAAGAACAATTCAGACTAAAGAGAGTGTTCACCTGATGATTCTGATATTCTGTTAATCACCACTAAACATCCAACTTAAAAATAACCGTGTATTTATTATTTTGACCAGTTCCAAGAATGATGTATTCCAAACCTGTTGGAAGATATTTCACTGACAACGCTGAATAGATAGTAACACATTATTATTACGAGTAGACTGGAGTTGGAAATACGCATCATCAAGTGTTATAACTCAATGATATAAAGATATTATGATGGCCCTAAGATTCTGCGTGATGATTGTGGCTGCATACTATCTCAAACACAAACTAACAAGTTTTTATTGATTTTTCAGCTAGTGTCAATCTTTATGTTTCCAGAATAATAACATACTGTTTAAATATAATTCAATTATGTAGTACATCAGTAATTACAGTATTTTCTAATTCCTAATATACCTTAGCAAACTGATTAAATAAGCTTTGATGATAGACAAGTTCTTGTTTTGTGTGAAAACGTAATACATTTGTAATAGATCCATTAAAGGATCTGATCAAGGTAAAAGCAATTAGTAACAATAAATTACAGAAATAGCAACAGGATAGCTAAATTACAAAGAAGTAATCAATAGTAGTAGAAGTATTGATATAAACAACTTTGTAGAATTGATAGAGTATGAAAGTGAGTTAAAATTAAAACAGTTATGAACATAAGATGACATTATTTAAAGAATATATATATTTTTTAAACTACGTAGAACAGATACAAAATGCCAATCAACTTGGGTTACTTCAGTCACTCAATCATAACCAATGTAAAACTTCAAACTTAAAGAAAAATTCGCAAAACGCTACACCATGGCAGTGAGGAGGGATGAAACTATCAAGATGAATACCAAAGTAGTAGATGTAGTAACAGTATCAGTAGTAGGAGTGATCAGAAATGTTAAAAGAATGGATTCTCATAGGATAAAAAGTATAAAATAATTTCAGAACTCAGAATACAGAAGCAGACAAACAGGGACCGGATTAGTAGCACTATGACAATTTTTGAGCCACCGGTTTGCATTAGATAACCTAAGCTCTAAGATTTCATGAAGAGAGTGCAAGTAACAAGTAAACTATTAGATCAAAGTGAAAATCAAAATTTTTCCATTTACTGTCATGTTTTCATCTTTCTAAATAGTGGGTTCACTTTGTTATGACTATAAATTGTCTTCTGAATGGAAAATATAACGGCTAATTGTTTGCTTTCAACTGAACCATATTTTACTTACTAAGCATGATAGATTGATAAGTTCACTGGTAGTTAATTAGATAACACATATAAATATGCAAATTTACACAGAACAACTTCAATTTTTCATCGAAACAAATAATTATTTAGAGATATTGATTTAGTAGTGTAGTGACATTTACAACATTTTATGGAAAATACTAGTAACTTTAATAAAATTACCAGATGAAACAAATCTAACGACTTGAATATATAGGAATAACACATGAGAAAGAGGCTTTTAAAAACTACCAGGTATATATGAACACAAAACACAAACGTTGTTAGAGATAAGGCTGGGTGTGGAGATTGACATAATAAACCTATTTTGTAAATAGGTTTTGATATCTTTTGTATTTATTTTGCCAATTCTCACAGTCTGTACATTTATCATTAATCGATTGCACTCGTTGTTTAAGTATAAGACCTTGAATAATTACATCCTTCCTTCCGTCTTTGAATCCCACATAGCATGACATAGTTAATTGCTCATAATTAAATACATTTTTATACATACGTCTCTCGTTCTATCATGTTTGTGGATATGATAACGGAGCGATTAATTAACTATCATTTATATTTATAGACTGTTGTAACATTCACATTACCTTCTACGTTCGGATATACTACTGGAGTCATATCGCCTCATTGAAATTATTATTTACCTATAATTGTGGATTCTGGTACCAAAACCAACAAGACACGCGCCAACCTGCTGATCTAAGTAACGTCCCTAAACTTATATTTGTGTTATTATCTTATGTTTTGTTTATTGCTACATTAACTTTTGGACGTAATAAATTTATTGCTGTTTTTCGGTTAATATACTTTTTGGTTCACCACAATTATTTGGTGAGCCTCGTATTTGTTCTGACTGTTATATTGCTTATTTTTTTTACACGACACACTGATTCATTTTTCATGTAATGTCCTCTCCAACCAAACTTATTGATATGGATCCTCCTCCACTAACCACTTCTAGTTCAGTGTCAAACCCAACTGAAAACATTTTAAGCCCAGTTAATGCTATCTCTGGATTCAGACTCCCAACATACGGATCTAATAATCCAAGAATCTGGTTTGCGCAAATAGAAGCTTCATTCATGGCCGGAGGCATATGCTCACAAGCAAAAAAGTACGCGCATGTTGTCGGTGCACTCCCCATTGAGATTGCTGCTGAGGTTGGGGACCTAATTGACCACGTGCCTGAGTCGGAACCACACGATAAGATAAAAGCAGCGGTAATTCAATGCACTTCAGTCTCAGATGAAAAAGACTTCAACAATTGTCAACGTCTTGCGACCTGGGAGACAAGAGACCCTCCCAACTTCTTCGATACATGAGACAACTTGCGGGCCCATACAAACTGGATGAAGCCCTTCCAAAACAAATGTGGTTTCAACGATTACCACATAACCCTAGACAAATCCTTAGTGTCTCGGGGAAATCTGTCACCCTAGATGATTTAGCCGACATGGCGGACAAAGTGATGGAAGTTTATCATGATAGTCCCCACATAAACTCTGTGCAACCACCTGGAGCAGTGGCTACCAGTTGCTTAGCCTCTTTCCAAAAGCAGTTAACATAACTAACGAGTCAACTAGCGTCACTGCAGACGACAATAGCAACTGTTCAAGCTAGACAACAAAGATCCTGTTCTAGACGAAGATCTTTATCTCGGCAACGTTCACGTTCTCCTAGACAAACTTTCGAAGTCTGCTGGTATCATAACAAATATGGCGCTAAAGCACGGCGTTGTACACGACCGTGCACATTTCCTTCAACTGATACGGTGAATCAGGGAAACGGCCCGGCCAGACAGTGACGGCAGCGCCTGTTTTTGGCCACTATCCAAGCCGTCTCTTTCACATCAGGGATCGGATTTCTGGCTCAGAATTTTTAGTCGATACCGGAGCCGAAATCAGCCGAAATCGAATGATAAAACCTGTGAACAACATTTTCACCGACATTTTGTCGAAATTTGAGTGCATCACCAGGGTGGATTATCGAAACGAATGCACCACCCACCATGTACAACATCACATTTCTACCACAGGCCCTCTAATACGCGCCAGGCCAAGAAGACTTCCCCCACATAAGCTAACAATTGCTAAGCGAGAATTCGAGCACATGATGCAACTAGGCATCATTAGGCAGTCTAGCAGCCCATGGGCTTCCCACTACACATGGTCTTGAAGAAGGATGAAGATTGGCACCCTGTGGAGACTACCACCGTTTAAACAACCTGAGTACTCCGGATCGACACCCCATCCCTCACTTACACAACTTCTCATTGAACCTACATGGAAAACGGATTTTTTCGAAGTTAGACCTAGTTCGAGCATATCATGAAATACCGATGGCACCTCAGGATATTGAAAAAACAGCCATAATCACACCTTTTGGCTTGTTTGAATTCTTGAGGATGCCTTTCGGACTAAAAAACGCTGCTCAAACCTTCCAGAGATTCATGGACGAAGTAACCAGAGGTTTGGATTTTGTCTTAAACTAACCTGGCCTGTCATCTGGTTTGCATTTAAAAGTGAGCGTTAAAAGGTAACAAGTTAAAATGGTGTACAAGTTATTAGCTCTGGATAGTGTATTGTGTAAGTGGGCAGTTTTATAAACTTAACATGTCAGTATGGGATTTGTGGAGATCGTAGTACTTTCATAGTTGAATTCATGAATCGACCTAAGGTAGACCACTATTAGAAACTAGGAAGCACTGAACGGCCGTTTAGTCCTAATTTGTGACTCTACAGTAGTACGCATCCCACGATCGCTATCCATTGCTTCCAGGTTCTCATTAGTGGTCTAGCTTAGAAAGACTCGTGAATTCAACTGTTAACATGTATTTTCTATCCAAATAACACATGAAATTAATTAAAGTTAGCTAGAATAAATCAAATTAAAACTAACTTCAATTTCAGCATCTTTTTCTTGTTCAATACTTTTTGATTTTTCTAAAGCTAATTCTAATTTTCGATTTCTATCAAGAAGAGCTTTACCCAATTCAGCGGCCAATATTAAATCTAAAAAATTCATAATAAACGCATAAAAACTCATGAATATTAGAGTACACTGGATTAAAAATCAATAAGAGCTTACTTCTTGACGTTAGTAAATATGAATTAACTAGACTAGTTTAGACTAACCTACTTTTCAGACTAACATAATCCTGATATATTTAACAAAATGAAAACAGAGCATTTACTAAACGCATACTGTTAAAATTGATATTTTTACATTCATTTTGCCAGTCATAAGAAATGTAGAGCCTGGCATAGATATACGTTAGCACAAGCTGACATAAGCATATAAGGACACAGACATAAAATCATTACAATTAATGAATCAAGTAATTGAATAGTAGTAAAAATGAACATGAGAGGAACTAAACACTAAATATATGGTTTGGTATTTTAAAAAAATGAGAAAACAGATATGTGAAAGAATATTGAAACTCATCATCTAGGAGGATGTTATGAACGGGGAATTAAGAAGCCCAGACAATTACGAAAGCTATTTTCTTGGGACGTTATTGCATTTCATTCAAACCCTGTAAAACACTTATATTTATTTTTGTCCCTATCTTATTCTACATAACACGAGATTTCGTTCTATGTATCATTCACTAGCATACCCTTTTTTGTTCCGAAAATATTCTAATTTAAACATAATATTTTGCACTGTATTTTCTACCCTTAATTTCCCGTTCATAACAGAGGAGAGAATGAAAAGATTCATCGCTCCACTGTAATCAAATCTAAGCCATGTCACATAATGTTTCCAATTAGTAATCACTATCATCTAATGTATATTTTTGGCAGTCTATCGATTTCGTCCTCAAAATTAGCTTGTATAACTATGTATCTGTAACATGATCGTCAATAAATAGCATTTGGACAAAATTATCTATATTAGAATAAACAAATATAATGATGATTAAATAATGATGTTCAGTTGCAAAACGTATAATTTGATTTAGCTTTCAACAAACTACTTAAAATAACTTTCAATTGACCGTTTTCTATATCTATCTATAGGAGAGAAAATGTTGACAATAATTTTCTTTTAAAAATAATAGTGAGTGATATAAACTAAGCCATGTAAATTTATAATACATTATGATAAGTATAAGTCACATCTCAACCATTTTAAAGGGTATATATATATATATATATATATATATATATATATATATATATCGATCAGTTAGTGTAAATATCGAACACTGTATGCAAATATTAAGAAAATTCTATATTTTCTGGAAAAACGGTATTGTTTATATTGAAAAAGTTTAGCCTACTTTTAGGTCAACTAAATTTACCAAGATTTCAGTAAGCAACGATTTTAAGATTTTGATTAATATGTTCATATCGTATACATGCAGAATCGTTTGTCTCTGACAACAGAATACATGATTTTATTGAGGAAAGTTTTACATGCTCAAGTAAATAATGATTTTGTAGTGTCTACTTCCAGTAAAACTGAATCCGCTTGGAGTCTGAGTATATTCAGGCGACGAGTTCCAGAAGAGATGAATTCGGGGTTTTGAATTTTGATGTTAATAGATATCAACACAAAACTAGGTTAAATACCTTCATAGCTTTCATACAACATCATAAGAATCAAGTTGTTAAGTCGATTTTCAGATTATTGTTTTTGTTATGGAAAACTAAGTTCACCGAGCTATTAAACTAATAAACGTTAGCTATGATCGAATTCTAAAATACCTAATTTATAAATATTTGAACAAAGCAAGCTTCTTTTCACTATTGATCTGAATTTTTGTGCCGTACGAAACAATAACGTGTATCCAATTCCAAAATATTCTATCAAAATGTAAGGTGTAAACCTTAAACTATGTATAGCCAACAAAAACAAATTACCATAAAACATAAATGAAGGGATTTTTCTATTCTCTTAATTCACCCCAGGTAGCTCAAAGAAATTTATTTTACTATAATCACGAGGGGAGATCAATTAGACCAAATAAGCAAATAGAATAACAATGCATCTATACCAAAGACGACCTGGATTGGTACGGTCCATCCTGGCTTTTATTATATGTAGAATGACATCATTTATCTCATTACTATCACCATTCACACAAATACCCTGATACTCAAGCATTTTGACCACTTTTAGCGGTTCACTACAAATGATATGTGAATACAAGACCTTCTGGTTGTTTTCCAAGAATCATTTGCATTTTTTTAATACATGATATACTTACGTACACTAATTTTTGGCTGATTACTTGCTATTCGGGTGTCCTGTGTACTACCGTACAACGAGGCAGTATTATTTACACATTTACGGTAAAAACCTTACTCTTCGGGTAGCAAATTAACAACACCATAAGCTGTCTTCAGAGCCCTTTGAATGACTCAAGCCGTGGGGAAATTAAAGAGAGATGAGAATTGACAACCCTACTTAATACTATTATCAGGTAAGAACAGTAGAGAGAGATTTTTGTATGTTCTGGCGCTACTTAGTATGTTTTCCCAGAGCTTTTAAGATGTTAACTGGCCTCTAAACAAGACTCTTTCTCGACAGATAATCCAAATTTATGGTTCTATCCAGGTAATTGATGACACTCGGTATTATTGAATGCAACGATTGTTGTTCTTCAGTAAATGTGGTAGCAAATAAGTCTTTACTGTGGGAGGATGAATTGATCAACGCATCCTCAACCAGGACTGAAACTACTCCGTCATTTGGATTAGATATGATAAGCTTAATCAACCGTTCAGAAGATAAAAATGACTTATTCAGTGTTAATTAAAAAAGTTGATTCTGTATTCTAAGAGGCAGATATTAATTTAATTATAGTCCACCGATGTTATAAATATGGAATAATGACTAACTCTAGGTTTAACTAGACTGGTCATTCCTAGATATAATTAGATAAAAATGAGCTGATCAGTTTGTATATAGGTATAAATTTATTGAGAACCTCATCCCATGGACCAAAAGTTTTGTAATATTTCTCATAATTCAAGAATGAATACAGATTTTTATTATAGATACAGTAAAATGTTTTTCTATACAACAGTTTATTTTGAAATATTATTGAGAGTATTTATCACAATTTAACACACCGTTATCATGCCAATAACCTTCATCAATTAAAGAGCATTGATCATCTGTCAGTGAAGGTGCAGGAGATGACGATTCATATACTTCATTTTGATACTGATTCATGGGTGATTAAAACGCCAAGTTGTTTTCTGAATAAAAATAAATATCGGTTTAATTTTATTAATTTAGCAATAGGAATCCAAGACAAGATTGTAACACAAACTTTGAAGTCAGTTTCAACTCATTACATAGATTTGAAGAAAGACTGCCAAATGATTTTATGTTGATTAAGCTAAAATAACATAGAAGATATACAGTACATACTATCAGTTAACGTGGACAAATAAAATAATTCTAAACAGCTAGCAACGTCTGACTGCGAAATCAAAGAAATTCAAAAGACGAATTACTGTTCTACCCGAATCCTCTAATGACTTTAATGATGATTAGTTACTCAGTTTAATTGGTGATAAATCATATTGCATAGAATGTTTTCAATGTTCATAAACTGAAAACATATGAAAATAACTAAGTAAATACATTTTGAATATCATACAGAAATCCTCCTTTTAGTAAATTGATATATTTAAAGTACAAAATATGATATTCTTGACGTAATTGATAGGACAAAGTAAACAAAGTCATACGCCACTCAGCATTTGCTAAAAAACGGCATAATTGGTTAGAAAGAACTTGCATTAAAAGAGTAGACCAGTAGTTCAATGTACTCTTGACTATTAAGACTAGTTAAAAATGAAGTTATACAACTTTTGTACTTCCAAATGATAGTAGATTGTAATGATGATAGGTTCCGTTGGTTAATCATAAAAAAAGGTGAAACCTCTCACGTACGTACATCGAGCCAAGTTATCGCACGATATCAGAACACTGACTTAAAATCATCAAAGCAAAGGTCAAAGTAATGGTAATATCAGTGATATTAAAAATAGGTAAGACATATGGAATATGATACAAGAGTTTGTGGGTAGAATAAAAACTAAAGTTTTAAAACTCAAAACTAGTGAAAGACAAAGAATGCATTTATAGGTGCTATTGTAGACAATTAACTCCGCCTGCAGTCCTTCCGGAGGCTACTGCCGGTCTCAAGCCCGGATAAAGGAGGGTTTGGCATGGGGTTAGCGTCCCCATCCCGTAGAAAACTAACTCGCTAAAAAACGCCAACCAGAAAAAATTATTCAAACCTTTTAAACTCTGCACTGGGAGTCAGAAGGTCTTCATTTAGAAGAACTATGACGCCTCATGATGAAAGCCGAATTCCTTCGGAAGTTATGAGGCCGATGCTCCTTCTGACAACCAGAGCGACCATTTATTTAGGTACATGGAATGTTCGTACAATGTGGGACACCGGGAGAGCCTTCCAAATTGCTGCAAAAATGAGGAGATACAACCTAGAGGTGCTTGGCATCAGTGAAACACATTGGACGCAAGTTGGACAACAACGTCTAACTTCAGGAGAGCTCCTGTTATACTCCGGCCATGAAGAAGAAAATGCCCCACATACACAAGGAGTTGCATTGATGTTGTCTAAACAAGCGCAAAATGCGCTTATAGGATGGGAATCTCATGGACCAAGGATCATCAAAGCCTCCTTCAAAACAAAGAAAGAGGGCATTTCAATGAACATCATCCAATGCTATGCACCTACCAACGATTACAATGAAGACGCTAAAGATCAATTCTACGATAGACTGCAGCCAATCATCGAAAAGTGCCCAACAAAGGACCTGACCATTCTGATGGTAGATTTCAATGCCAAGGTTGGAACAGACAACTCTGGATATGAAGACTTCATGGGACGACACGGACTGGGAGAAAGGAACGAAAGTGGTGAGAGATTCGCAAACCTACGTGCCTTCAATAAACTGGTCATAGGCGGCACCATATTCCCACATAAACGCATACACAAAACCACATGGACTTCACCGGACCACACCACGCAAAACCGAATCGATCATATTTGCATCAACAAAACGTTCAGGAGGACTATAGAGAACGTGAGAACCAAGAGAGGAGCCGATATAGCCTCAGATCATGACTTGCTAGTCACCAAGATGAAATTGAAACTCAAGAGGCACTGGACAATGGGGCGGACAATATCACAATAGTTCAATACGCCCTTTCTTCAGGATACTGACAAACTCAACAAAACAAGAGAGCTCTCAGTAATAAGTTACAGGCCTTTCATGATTACTCAATGGAGAAGAAACTACTGTGGAGAGAAACTGGAAGGGGATCAAAGAGGCAATCACTTCAACATGTCATGAGGTCCTGGGTCACAAGAAGCACCATTAAAAGGAATGGATCACTGTTTATTTATTATTTATTTATTTATTTTAACACATAGATATTGGTACAAAGAGGCACCAAATACATATGCGCCACACAAATCTCATTCGATATGTGTGATGGCTGTGATACTGCCCGGGTGCCCGAAGCAGGTGGTTTTCTTAGGGGGCCACACCCTGAGCCTTTGACCTGAAGGTCTGATCCACAAGGCAGTGGAGCATCATAAGGAGATGCAGTCCCATGGAAGCCAGTGACCAACAATTGGTTCATACACCATTTGTTCTCGCAGGATATTGAAGCTCATGTGCACCATTGATTTGGAATCCGGTTAAAGCGCCGGACGTTCGCTTTTCGACCTCTCATTTTCGTAAGCAACACCCCCGCCACGAGAAGGCAGTGAGTAGGACTTCCCTGGCAGAGGCTATATACGCGTGGCCATGTGAGAGCATTTCGGGAGAGAGAGCGGACTCCCCACTCTCGGCCGTCCCAGGGCATTTGGGGGGAGGAACAAGAAAGCAGCAATCAATACCAGCCGAACAAGAGCAGAAAAATCCAAGGCACAAGCTGAATACAGAGAAGTAAACAAACAAGTGAAGAGGAGCATCAGGACCGACAAACGTATATATGTGGAAGATCTAGCAATAACGGCGGAAAAGGCTGCAAGCGAAGGAAACATGAGACAACTGTATGACATAACAAAGAAACTCTCTGGAAATCGTCGCAAACCTGAACTACCAGTGAGAAGCAAGGAAGGCTAGGTAATCAACAACATTGAAGAGCAACGAAACATGTGAATAGAACACTTCAAAGAACTCTTGAACCGACCAGCCCCACTGAACCCACCCAACATCGAAGCAGCACCCATGGACCTCCCAATCGATGTTGGCCCACCAACAATTGAAGAGATAAGCATGGCCACCAGGCAAATCAAGAGTGGCAAAGCAGCAGGACCAGACAACATTCCAACAGAAGCACTAAAAGCAGACGTAGCGGCAACTGCAAGGATACTCCACATTCTCTTCAATAAGGTTTGGGATGAGGAACAAGTACCAAAAGACTGGAAAGAACTTCTGATCAAAATACCGAAGGCGATCTCAACAACTGTGATAACTACAGTGGCATCACTCTTCTCTGAATACCGGGAAACGTCTTCGACAGGGTATTGTTAAATAGAATGAAGGACTGTGTAGACGCCCAACTTCGAGACCAACAGACAGGATTCCGTAAGGATAGATCCTGTACAGACCAAACCGCAACTCTACGGATCATTGTGGAACAATCAATTGAATGGAATTCATCACTCTACATCAACTTTATTGACTACGAAAAATCATTTGATAGCGTGGACAGAACAACACTATGGAAGCTTCTTCGACACTACGGCGTGCCTCAGAAGATAGTCAATATCATACAGAATTCCTATGATGGATTAAACTGCAAAATTGTGCAAGGAGGACAGCTGACAAACTCGTTCGAGGTAAAGACCAGTGTCAGGCAAGGTTGTTAACTCCCACCCTTTCTCTTTCTCCTGGTGATCGACTGGATCATGAAGACATCAACATCTGAAGGGAAGCACGGGATACAATGGACATCTAGGATGCAGTTGGACGATCTAAACTTCGCAGATGATCTGGCTCTTCTATCCCAAACGCAACAACAAATGCTAATGAGGTATGGCAACCTGGACCGATGCATATATGTGCCTGGTCCTACGTTGTAGCTGACTGACTGAGGAGAAAACGACCAGTGTAGCAGCAGCCTCGGTAGCAGTAGGTCTCAATATACACAAAGGGAAGAGCAAGGTTCTCCGATACAACACAGCATGCACCAATCCAATTACAATTGACGGAGAAGATTTGGAAGATGTAAAAACCTTTACATATTTAGGCAGCATCATTGATGAGCAGGGTGAATCTGATGCAGATGTGAAGGCGCAGTATATTTACAACTGAGGAACATCTGGAACTCAAAGCAACTATCAACCAACATCAAGGTCAGGATTTTCAATACAAATGTCAAGACAGTTCTACTGTATGGGGTAGAAACATGGAGAACTAAGAAAGCCATCATCCAGAAAATACACGTGTTTATAAACAGTTGTCTACGCAAAATACTTCAGATCCGTTGGCCGGACACTATTAGCAACAACGTACTGTGGTAGAGAACAAACCAGATCCTAGCAGAGGAAGAAATCAGGAAGAACCGCTGGAAGTGGATAGGACACACATTGAGGAAAGCACCCAATCGCGTCACAAGACAAGCCCTCACATAGAATCCTCAAGGCCAAAGGAAAAGAGGAAGACCAAAGAACACATTACGCCGAAAAATGGAAATAGACATGAGAAAAATGAACAAGAATTAAATGGAACTAGAAAAGAAGGCCCAGGACGGAGTGGGCCGGAGAATGCTGGTCGGCGGCCTATGCTCCATTAGGAGTAACAGGCGTGAGTAAGTTAGTAAGTATTGTAGACAATTACGAGTCATATCGCACAACATCTCTAACTATGGATCACAGTTATCACAAGAAACTCAACTAGACAAACTTCATATCCCATCATGGCTCAGATCAACATTTAGAGACTTCACAAACTGAAATCATATTTTATTTTATTTTTCCCTTTACTATGACTTATACATACTCTAACAACACTAAGTAGATGTATGACATGCTCCAGTCATTTTAATTAATAAGGATTCCCGAAATAGTCAACTAATTTATCATATCTGTCAAATACTCTGAGTCTAGGTAATAAGATCAATTAACATTTGAATGATTTCATGGTATCCCAGTAGTGACTTTGCGGTTGTATCACAGGAAATAAAAATCATTTATGAAAATGATGATACTTCAAGAGTAAATAAACTACATTGGTGTTGAACGTCTAGTTTTAATTTTTATAAAATAGGAAACAGAATGACACTTTTAAATTTATGCCCCAAAGAAAATCTAATGAACCGTTCAATTTTAATTACTAAGTTCAAGACCAACAGTGTTTTAATCACACTTATAGTAATAAAAGAATACGAAGTTGCAAGATGTGCTACACGCTTAGTTTGCTTTCGATGGCAGAGCTTTGAATATCTCAATCAACCGTTGAGTTAGTTGAGTAAAATAAGCAAACAGCTGACTAGGCTTACTATGAATATTCAAGTGATAAATTTGGCGGACAAGAATGCAGCTAATACTTGAAATTTGCATCCCGTAATACAAGAATGCACTGGTTGACAAACTTAACATACACAATACAAAGTATCGATTCTTATCTCTAATAGAGCATTAAAAAAAATATTCTTTATGTAAGTCATATAATAAGTTTTTAAGCATTTGTATATTATCCAGTCCGATGATTTAAGTGATATTATTTATGTTTTAAGACTACTAATAGTGTTTCCCAGGCAAAGAGGCGTATTTACTTTATTGCAGTATAATGAGATATTTGTGACTGAAATCTGTATGGTTTGATTACCATGGTGAATCAAGTATGGACTTATGGGTTGAGGTTTTGGCCTATAGCTATTAGGTTGACTCCAGTTAATGAGGGTGAATGATGAAATATAGAATCTCTTAAACTCCGTACGCATTCTTTTAGCCGATATCATCACAACAAACGGAAAATAAAATGCCAAATGCTAGTAATTCAGGTAATTACATTTCAAAAACAATCATTCACATAAATGGATTTCCAACAACGAGGTGTGGAGAAAAGCAAAACATTATACTCATACTCAAATTTCACAGCTGAACAAGTAAGATAATGGATGAGTAACGAATGGAGTAAAAGATGGACAAATATACGCACGCATACACCCGTGTGAACACGCCCAAGGCTAGAAGTGAAAACCGGGAAGGACAAATATATAAAAGCGTAAAATATAACCGAAAAGATTGAAATAATTTATCTGTTTAGAAGCCAGGACAAATTCGCATGGACAATATACAGGTGCACTGCAAGCCTCTTTTTCATGAAGGCTTTGTCGTTGAGTGGTGATAATTCCATCGAGTAAACTGACCTCTTGAATTAAAAGTCGAACCTTAAAATCAAAGACATCCATTCAGTGGATTTACTACGTACAAACAATTCTACAAAGACTAGTTCGACAGAATCCTTAAGGTGTTTTTGGTGGAGTTTTGTTCTCTGAGCTGGATGGTTTGGTCGTGGAGCTTTCATCGTTCTTCTGAACGACGTTCAGAGAACAAAACTCCACCAAAATCATCCACCTGAGCTACAAATCTTCTCCACCATTCTTAAGGTGTACTAAAATCTTCTGTCATGAACCTAAATTTATTACATGACTTGATATTTGTAACGTTTTATTGAGCTACGGTCTGTTGCGACACCGTGATTATATAAACTCGGCAGAAATAAAGTTCGTCACAGGTTGACCTGAGTAGCATAAAACTCGGTACAATATTTCAGTTAATTATAACAAAGATAGTTAAAAACTATAGAAAATCGGACAAATCAGAATAAAACCTTGAAATTATTTGTTTGAGTACAAAATAGCGCAAAGTTATCGCATACAAATGTATACGATAATATATTCTTGATAAATATTTTGGTGAATAAATATGATGGGATGAAGACAGTTAAGGTTGTCAGGTGACATCAGTAAATTTATTGGAATGACGTGTGATTGGATCCACTAATTATCAATGAAACATTACCATGCACCAAATTAGGATTTTTAACGAGGCAAAACAATTATCTGACTCTAAATTTATGCGTATCAACGGCAACTCAGACACTTCATCACTGGTACTGTGCTTGTACGAATGTATACATTTGTACATATATATAGTTAACCCTATCATTAACTGAGGTATTTCTACGAACTGTGATTCCTTTGCACTTGATTATTCGCTTATTACGAATTCCAAATAAAATAATTTCGTTTGTGTCCATCTAGTTCTTTCTAGCTAATAAGCCAGACTTATAAATTGAATCGTTTCGGAAATTCGCAGTTAGCACATTAATTCGAATGCTTCCAACTATCACGTTAATACTGTTATTCAGATTTCAAAAGATCTCAAAGGAAGGACTACTGTAGAAATATTAGTATGTTGGTTACCGAAATCCAGTTACCCTAACTAGATGAGCTAACAATGGGGGATAAATTCTGAGGCTTTATAAATAAATATGGCGCACTTACCCTTCACTTAGAGAATTAATCCAGAACAACCTTCAATTTGTGACAACTGTACAATCAAAATACGAGATATATAGGGAAAAACTCCAAATGAAAGCAGCGATAACTGTTGAAGTGTATACAATTCTGCTGATGGTTGACCTACGGAACGTGGTGAGGATAAACAAAAAGCAATCGTTCAATTTACACATAGGAATGAAAACAAAATGTCTCCAGCATTATTTTGTTTGATGTATCCAAACCTTATATACATTACTTTAATTGACTCCGATTTTCAAAGGTTCAAGTAAGCACTGAGTACATAAGTAAACCCTCCCAAACAATCAATAAAGGGGACATAAAAGCGAACATATGGGAAATAAGGGAGGAAATGCGTTAAAATAAAGAAGAAATGACCTGGAAACTGGCCAAAATGTCTGCTTTTTCCCCTGTCCGCGAGAAATAATGCGGATTTTACTTTTTTTGTCGCTCTGTCTCTCAAATGTCGCCGAATTATCTATTTTTCGCCTAAATATACGCCTCATTGGCAAGTCACGGAGTTTGAGAACTACACAGGTTCTTTCTCTTTACATTTTTATCAAGATATCCTAGTCATCTCTGAAACAGAGACATCAAAGCAGTTTTCATATGTGAATTTCACTAAGGTTACTCATATAGTGGTGAACATAATAGTATCCGAACTCGTAAACGTCTGTCTTAAGGCTCACGAGGTTCTAAAATCCTTAACTGCGACCGCCCGACAATTGGCCATGGTCTTAAGATCATGCCTCGCTGTTACCTCAAAGTCATTTTGCGACGAAACAACGAGCACCGAACCTTTTTCAAGGCTGTACCTGTTTATTCTTTGATTCCCAGTGTGCATGTGGACACAGTGGTGTTGGTAAGCATCATTATTTTTTTAGATCAACTAACCAGAACATCTACGTTCGCCGGAAGTGCACATGCAACTACATGTCCTACTATTTCCCGCCAGATATTTACGTTATCAATGTAAACTAGAATCGAGGACTCAACTATACTTGGGAGTCATCTAAATACAACACATAAGGTAAAGGAATTGGGACGGAACCTTTCTGTACTGTGGTGTTTGAATGAACTAATGATACTTTTGTACTTGTTGATTGCACGATTTCAAATTTCAAAATACAGGACATTCGTTTGTGTTTGTGTCTTACTCCTTAAATCAATTGCGTTATTTCTTGGACTCTTAGTTCGTGCTATAATTCAAATAATTTGAAACATTATATGTACTCCGTTAGGTACTGATTTCCAAAAGCATCATCTGGAATTTATTTTCATTTTCTGTTTACGATCCACCATGAAATCTTCGATCCATTTTAGAAGAGAACCGTCATCTCCTAGATTTTTCAGTTTCAAGAGCAATATATTTACGACACCTTTGCTGAAGTCTGTGTGAACAAAATCCACTGATTTTTCATTATCCACAGATCGTTTATTTCTCTCTTGTTATAAAAACGCTTGTCGTGAAAGATCATCGTTTCCTGAAACCCTACTGTTCCCTGTTTTATAGGTTGTTAGTTCCCTCGAACTTGCCCAATTGACAAACTGAATTTCGTAGTCATCGGAGCAGCAATGTATAAAGCAATCTGCCTCAAGATTTTAGAGTGTAGTTCCTCCGTCCCTATTGGTTTCTCGGTGTCAAAATTGCTAAAACCCTTTAGTGCATCGTCTTAGTCGAAATCTACAGTGGGAAGCCGGTATTTTGACTGTGTATTGAGGTCTAGTCGTTCGTCTGGAAGATGCTCCTGATGGAAAACTGCCCCGAAATAGTGTGAAATATTCTCTGCTTTGTCTTGGTTTTCCTCTATCGTAAGACGTCCCCTTATTTTCATTATTAGACTGGGAATCCAATGGCCCGCTGTTGTTTTGTAATTTACATACGAGAATGGCCTCTTCGGTGCTTGATTAGAGATTGTACCAACTGCTACTCATATTTCGCCGAGCTCCTGGGAATGTGATCATACACTTGTTTCAGACAGAGCGAAGGTGGCGTTACTGACCAGCAAACATGATGGTGGGGAGATAAATCCAATCCACCCATGTCTGTAGGGCAGAACAATTTGTTTAATTACGGCTCCTTATGGTTTAGTGGGATATCACGAACTTATGGTATTGATGCTGATGTGTCACGCAGAATACCTCTTTAAATCGTGTCACGAACGTTGAATTGGTTTCACTTCCCAATCGGAAATCCTATTACAAGCAAACTAGACAATTCGCTAATATGCGAAGCCTACTTAAGACTTTATAATACCTGAAAAAAAATAATGATACAAAAAAACGAAAGGGGCTCTAATAGCTTCGATAATAAAAAAAGATAGCCAAGTGTATATCACAATACTGTTTCCGGCACTATATTTTATTTTCTAACCACACATAATCCCATACTTTCAGCTCCTTTCCGAATCGCCTCCATTTGTCAGTTGTATGTACACTCACACCTTGTTAACACTTATTTTCTTCAACCTATTAAAATGCTCTTTCTTAACAAATACCGTAATAAAAGAAAATTAAACTGAGTAATCATATCTTAAACATTCCTTCATGAATATTGGCTATTCTGCCTCTCGTCCTTTCTTTTACTTGCTCCCTCTTTCAGCCTCCATGTGATATGGAACTGGTGACTTCATCCTGCACCATCCTTAGAGCCTTAGATATTCCAAATGGACATAAGGTTGCGGTTTCTGGAAGCTCCAACCTTCAATGGACCTATCCTTGACCATCAGTTGTACATTCGCAACACAACTTTCATGAAGCGCACCAACTGTGGTGCTAATTAAAACCATCTACATTCATATCCTATAAACTATCAACCCAGCTATGTAATTTACCTCCGTCATTCTATTTAGTAAAGTGCCAACATTTGTACAATATATCTTTAACTCTGTGAAGTGCTTTCTCGTATCATCAAGGTGATTTGGGGAACCCTTTGTTTCGAACTTTCACAGTGTGAAGACCCTTTAACTCAAGACACTTTCATCGTTCCAGCGTTGCTCATTGTTTCCTATCTCGACTGATGGTTTCTTCATATGATCAATCAGGCTAACATCCGCACGGACATATGTTTCAGATTTGCATTCACGAACGTTTATTTGAAAGGTTTGTATAATAACTTCCTAAGTTCGTCATTGATGTTGCTCTAGTAATCCACCTAATCCTAAAAATTGTAGATATGCCATGATGTGACTACCTAATCCATGAGATCTTACTCGAAAGTCCCATCATTGTCTGCACTGAATCGTCTTATTGTAAATATCAGCAATGTGCTTGACGTTTCTGAAGAGCACAGTTAGGCTGAACATAGAACGATATATGTAATATGAATAAAAGAGATATGCAACACAATAATGACCTTGACTGCAACGCAAAACCATGCCGTCCGATTGGTTCTCGAATGAATATTCCCGCCTTCACTGTTGTTGGCCTTTTCTCAGTTGTCATACGTTCAGCTTTATGGATTGTATGGTTAGGACCAATACCACTACAAGTTTATAGTTTTTTCTAATTCTGTTGTAATTTGGGGAGATTCGAACGTTATCGATCGCGTTTCCGGCGATTTCCAAAGCTCACATGCATATGTTTTTGGATTATCGGTAAAAACAAGTAGAGAGACGTATGGCCAGGTGATCCCTACAATAATTTCACAGGTATTAAGACAGCTGGCATATTAAACTGCGATTGTACCATCTGTGTGATCGTTGAAACGGCTTCGTCAACACTAATAACCAGAAACACCTGTTTTTCTGTACACTTTTGACCTTTACCCAATAATCGCTTTCTCTACTTCTTCCGTTTTTTGATTTGCGTCTGTGGCGTTATGTGTATTTGAATGCCGTTATTTGCACATCGTATTATACGTCTATCGAGTAGAGGACGTAACATTGACAACAAGGTGTATCAACGACAGTGCCGACCACTCTTGGACAAATGGAATTTTTGTTTGAAGTTCACGGACAACGCTTTGGGGAGTTTCAAGTTTGTATACTGGAAATCCTAACGCAATAAAAAAAACCAATCACACAGGACTTACTGATGTTTCATGCAATTCATGTACAGATTCCATTATTAATTCTACCCTTGAGTTTCACTCTGATGCTCTAGCTGATATCACATTCGGATCCTAATTCAAGAAATATGAAGAGTTGTCCAAGGTTGATATCAATAAAATCGATCACGCTGCCAAGCCCATCCTTCCAAAGAACTCAAGAAAATTTTCTTTCAGTGCAATAATTGATATCTGGTCGCAAATCTTTACTGATCAGACATTATTTTGTAATATCCGTTATCAGTACCTCAGGACAACAAAAGCCAATTATGATGACCGACTGAAACATGTGGGGTTAGTAAATCAGTTTAAACTATCAACAATGACAGATCAGTTGAAGTGTTTTGTGTCTGTATTTAGTATTCAATCTCCTGAAGATTCTGACATCAGAACCAGAATTCTGAGTAAAATTGAACAATGTCTAGACATAGCGCTACAAAAGACAACCAGGGAATGTCAGAGATTATTAAGTTTGAAACACGGTATTTCCGTGATTAATAACATTGGCCGGCCATCATACGTACATACTGTAAGCAATAGGAAAGGTTTTGGCTCACCAGCCGTCATATCCATGCTGGTCATGTGGAAGTCGGCAACACGAGACGTTCTGTCAATATGAAGAACATTGTTGCACTAGCTGTCAACTTAAAGAGCATATAGAAACCAGCTGCAGAAAAATAACTCAGTTTCATTCATCGAAACTGTATTTCGAGAGTTATAGATTTGATGCAATAACTAACATTATTTTAGTGTTTCATTATGGATCTGGAAATTATCGCCAAAGAAAATGTAAAACCGTTTACAATAATGAACACCGTATTCGTCTTCAACTTGATACAGCATCTGACATTCCTTTTATCAGCTGAGAAACTTGGAAGAATATTGAAAGACCCACAGTTCGTTCAACGAAGCAACCAGCACACATTGCACCCGATGAAAACCTAAATATTGTTTTGGAGATATACTGCGCTGGTTCCAAAGGTGTTGCACTAACGAATCCAACAGTATACCTTACAGACTATCACACACCCGAATTATTGAGGTCAGAGTTAAAAGAGACACTAAAATTAGCGAACCATTCGATTAACAACATTTGCAGCGGAGTCGGAACCGCCAGCACCTCAGATAAGACAGCCAGAAGAACAACGCATTACGAAGACGTAACTACGTGTTCAAGGAAGGACTGAAGAACGCACGAAACCTAAGGCATTACTAACCTTCAAATCTAGAGCTACCCCCGTTTGTCGACCTAAAAGACCTGTGCCTTGTGCTGTTCTCCAAGTGGTTGTATAGGGACTAGAAAGGCTTCAGAAAAATGGTGTTACTGGACTTGGGAACTTTGGAAGTTGAGCTACATAAGTAGTAGTAGTAGTCAGGAAACCCAACGGCACTGTTTGCTAATGTGCAAATTACTCTAATTGAATTTGTCAGACACCTATTTGCACATTCCTCTAGTTGATGAAATTAAAGATAATCTCGTGATCAGTGCACACAAGGGTCCGTCCCGATATTGCCGATCGCCCCTTGGAGTGAAGACGGCACTTTCTATACTCCAGAAAATACGTAGACCATGGTACAAGCTATTCCAGGAGCGGCAGCTTATTTGAACGACCTAATAATCATGGGAACAGACAAGATGGAGTTACAAAAGAAACGTGGTCGGATGCTAGTACGCATGCAGAAGGTGTGGTATTTCAGTTTCATAAAATGTAAGGGTGTAAGACGACCTGACCCAGAGAATCCTCAGGCAGTGAAGGCTATGCCTAGACCAACGGCTGTCTCATGCTAAGATCTCTTTTAGGAATAGTTAGCCACCATAAAGCCTTTCTTCCTCACATTCGTCGTCTAAATTCCCCGATCAATAACCTTCTGGCGAAGAATATAAAATCAGATTGGTCTACGAATTATCAAGTTGCTTCTGTGAAAATCAAGGAACTACTAGTCTCAGATCTTTTCCTCATGCATTACTATCTATCCTTACCTATCATAGTAACGTCAGACGCTTTGAAATATGGCACTGAAATAATTATTTTACACAGATTACCGGATGAATCTGAAAAGGTAATCTCTTATACAGATAGACCGTTAACTGTAGCAGAACGTAACTACACTCATATAAAAAAAGTAAACACTGTTGATTATTTTCTCTGTAAAGAAATTTGACAAAATTATATTTGGAAGTCCGTTCACGCTCTCAATTGACCAAAAGTTATTAATGACCATAATTGGGTCAAAGGGATTTTGGTATTTACAGCAGACAGAGGCTGCAATTAAACGCAACGCAATTTCGTAAATGTGCCCTTCAGCCTAGCAACCAATCAGAATGAGGCGGGAATTATTATATCCGCCATCTTTGTAGGCAATGGCGGCCGGCCTTCTTTATTCTGTGTTTCTTCCGGCTATTTCTTTTGTGTGGTTATGTGATTTAATGTTTCAGCGTGCTTAAATGCAGAAGTTAATGTGATTTTCTAAATGTTGGAACGAAATTTTCTCCTGATTTAGCTTTGTTTTCTGGGTTTTTGCTGCTGCTAATCAAGTCAATGTATTTCTTCAGCCAAGCTGGCTAGTCTTATGTTTTATAATGGTAATCGGTTTTGTTTTGACTTGTTTTTTTAGATATCCAAAGCCGGATTTCGTTTCTCTAGCTAAAATAATTGTTGCCGCTGCCTGTGACTCTAACTGTTCGAATGTTCGTTCCTAACAGTCCTTTATGATGTTATCGGCAAAATGAAAGAAAATAATCAACGGTTTTTAATTCTCTTCAGTATTATGGACAACACTATCCCCTCAACGAGTCAAACTAATACTGAGTGCTTAGCAGTAGTTGATATCAGCACTGTTTTCGGAAGGACCCAGACTTCCGACAACCATAAACGAAATCACAGATACTACCAATCTATTGAAGAGGGTTTGTTATTAAAAATATGTCATATAGCAGTAATAGAGGGGTTGTACTCATTACGTAGTGCGTTAAAGCAAGCCTAACATTGAAAAGCCGGAAATCTGCTATCAGTGTGTAGTGCATGTTTGCTGTTTTGGTCATAAAAGGAAGCCAAAGGGTCATGATCAGGGAGTAAAAAGGTAATTAACTGTTATTAAGCTTACATTTTTATAGATCATATTTCACCACACGCAAATCTGTGTTTTTTTTTACGTATGACATCAACCTGTATCTAATATTTTCACCCTTACGATGAAAAGTACCTGGAAATTCTCACCTTCATATTCGAATTATTTTTGGACAACTGCCTTCCAGTTTGATTGCTTCGTACGCCCTGGGAGACTAGATTCATACATTATTCGTAGTTCCAGTATAACTTTCTCACACAGTAAGTTCAAATTAGACACTAGTCTTTCTAAATAAGCCTGTAAAGCTAATATCCGCATTCTCTATTTCAGTTAATCGATGAAAACATGTACCACGTGCATCTGCTGTATATTGCCATTTCACTCGAATTCTAACTGTTATATCTTTTAAAAAATAAAATTAATGTATGCAGTAAATATAGACTTATTTGTTTTGATGGAGATAGGGGGGTTCATGGGATTTTTAGCATGACTGTAGTAATATTCTCACTAAAGGGCTAAGCGAGTGCGTAGACTAATGTAAGTTACCACACAGGGTGCCTTTGAGTTACTCGTGTTCCATTAGTGTGGGTAGAAGCATTACTTATCATATGACATTTGAGTGAGAAGCTATGATATTAGACACGGGGACGGTTAGGATGTGTAACGCGTGTCCATCCATCAGCTGCCCTGGCAAATCATGGTGCCTAGAATAAGTTGTAAGAGGACCCTAGTCTGTAGGTTTCCCAAGAAAATGACGAAAATATGCACCAAATCACCTTATGAAGAGCGTCTCCAATCACTTGACCTCTACCCATTAGAGTATAAGCGTCTTAGAGGTGACCTGATGGTTTACAGTATCCTTAACACTTCTGAACATTCTCTTAAGCACTTACTAATGCTTAGTCTCAACACTAACCTAAGGTGTAACACCCTGAAACAAAAAACGCAACATAGCGGAACGGACTGTAGACGCAACTTCTATTCCTTAGGAGTTGTCAAGTGCTGGAATTCGATGCCCGCCGAGGTAGTCCAAGCGACTTCCCGTGAGTTTTTTAAGAGGCAACTGGATGTATTCTTGAGGATAGTATCATACTATGATTTACCAATTTCTTTTCCTTCTTTTATTGTTAACATACCTAGGTTCCTGCCTGGAGGTTTTGGTGATCCCCTTCTACTAGACACGGAAGCCTATTAAGCAAAAGCTTCTATTCAGTCCACATCCATTCGAAGACATGAACTAGGTTCTGAGGCTTGCTTATCACAAGTTTCTTGCAACGATTAAGTAGATAAAACAAAGTAGCATTAGATTCAAAAATTTATTCAAGAACTTTCATTAAGAATCGAATATCAAACAAAGGTTTAAACCAAGTTCCCGTTTAAAGGTTGTATTGGTGATGTTAAGCTGCAGTTTTTTTCCAAACGGAAGACTAAAAGAAGTCAAAAAATACTAGAAGTGGTTGTGGGACTAAAATAGACGTCCAGCATCCTTTTTATAATCTGCTGTTAGTTGGGTCTCCCGTAAACAGTTTCATAGTTCTAAGGGTGAAACAGTTTTTTAGAATCTGTGAAGACTCACTCCTGTTGCATTCTAAATGAGAAAATAGTAATGAATTTAGTCAGAAATGTGAAATAGACAAATAAATAAATTACATGGCTTTTAGCAAAGAATTTATGCAGTTGTGATTTACCTTGAGTTCATGAATATTAGATAAGGTCAGTTACTATTACTTGTGCAAAGCATAACATGGGCTTAGTACCGTATTGCAATGCTTTTATTATTTTGCTCCCATTTAAGTATTCCCATGCACCTGCGTCTAGTTTAACAGGAAGACATACAAGCAGAGTAAGTGTCTGATAAAATAAAAATCCCAGTTGTCAAAGAGATTCTAAACATTTGTTCATAGCCAGCTGCATTTAATTGAGAAACAGAACACTCATCTTCTAAGACTGTATACTGCTGTTTTGCGGGCAACTGAAAGCTCAGACGCTTAGCTATCTTGCTACCGATGTTATTGCTGGGGAAATTGTTTAATGACAGTGATCATGAAATATGGTCAGTGATAAATGTACAGTCTAGAAATAAACAGCAAACATACTTATCGCTATCTTATAATATATGACAGCAACAGCATCAAAGGCACGTTTTTTCCTATTTTTAATCAGACTGATCTGAATCAGTATACTCATTAAAAGCAGGCAACTCTACTTACTAAACTGATCTGTTTCGTTACAGGCTTCAAGCACTATACTTAAGAATAACATAATTCTTACAACTAAACTGAATTATACGACAACCAAGAATACTAAACTAAGCAAGTGCCATAATTATTGTTTCATTTGCACAGACATGTTGCTCAAAGTAGTTAAATGGACATAATTAGGCCAATAAAACCAAAGCACGAAATATAGGCCATATGAACCTACCTTACAGAAGATAATTATCTTCTGTAAGGTTACCTTTAAAGAATACATATATTGCTTTCCGACTGAAGACAGCAGTCAGTTAATCAAAGAAACATAGTTTACAGTACAACAAAACTTTCTTCAGTAAAATCATGCACTAACAGTCTATCTGGAAACAATCAACTATGTGAATTAACTCACTATGACTTGGGATAGCATCTCAGCATGCAGTAAGCGTATAGTGTAACGCAGTCGAACATGCAGAATAAAAATTAAAAAAAGAGCAAAATTAGCTACATAATCTAGTCATTTAATTAAAAATACATTATGAAATAACAAAATCTGTGGTTACTTGAACGCACAAATGACCGTTATTACGTTGGACGATACATTAAGTTTACATGGTTGCGTTGCGGATAAGATCACCCGCAGACAGACTGCGACAATGTAGAACCACATCTTTGGGCTACGAATTCAATATCAAATACTAGCTCACTACTGATTTGGGACAAGACAACGCTTTGTCTAGACTGATTGGTTCTCATTAACAAGATGAAATCGTTGGCTTTAACCTACGTTTACTGGCTTACAATAGATCAAGATATCAAAACTAGATGCCATTATAGTTTATCGTAACTACAAGCAGCTAGTCAGCCTATAAATCCCTGTGAGAGGCTCCGTGCAGATTTTTCCGGGCCTATACAAGGAAAAATGTTTTTAGTTGAAGTGATACATTCACGGAATGGAAAAGAGTCACACTGTCAAATTGCACAGTCAGTGATCTCACAGTGATGTGCAAAGCGCGAAGTGCTTCAAGTTACTCCACCCGCTGACCCAGTGGGAAATTTTAGGAAGAGACTCAGTAACAATATATGCCTGCATAGTTTGCCATCCTTCAACTGGAATGTCAACTAACTTTACACAACGTGATGGGATTCGCACATCTTATTATGTATTTTATTATTTATCATTATTAGTAGTGGTAATCGCCCATACCAACTTATAGCCAACTTATCACCACCTTTTTTCTACATTTTTTGTATGTAATTATTTGCCTCAACCGCCGTCCGCCGTTTGCTCTGTTCTATTCTTACTGTAGAAGCTTCCATTTTACATCCGTCAATCGAATGTCTTGTTACGTGGTTAATCATAGCAAATTCAATTCTCTGAAATTTTGTTCATACGTATATTCTAGGGATCAAAATCCTCCCACCAAATCCACAAAAACTAGTGCGACTGATTAGTTAGGTTGACCATATCAGACAATGCCAGAGACCTTGAAACACTAACATCAAGAAATGGGGTTGAGGATATTTGTTAGTTTACAGTGACTCACCGTAAATTAGGATATTGGATATGTCGTGTTTATTCAGACACTTACTGGAATCGCATAACTTCTAGAAGGACATAAACAGGCTACCCTTTGTTCCATTCTCTGAAGAGGAGATAGGAAAGGCCTAACCTACCACAGATCAGTCGTATTACTCTCAATACTATCGGAAACAGTGGAAAGACTGGTCAGTGATCGGACTACATTGGACTACATGAGGACAAACACAAGATTAGGGTAAGTAGATCCTGCACATCTAATCTTTTTGAGGCACAGGACTGCTGGACGGTCTGCCAAGACCAAAAGATAATCATTCAAGTTAGTTTCTCAGACTTCATGGAGGTGTTTGGAATAGTACTGCACGTACTTCCCATAACGAAGGTTATGAAAACGGGTTTCATCGATCTTGTTCAATCTCTGCTCATAGGCCACATAGATAACGGGATGTTCTGTGCCAAGGCAAACAGAGTACGTTAAAGCTTCAAGATTTCAACATTAGAAGTCTCACAAGAGACAACTTTGTGTTCACTCCTCTTCTTCACCTTCCTTAATAACTTTCTAGATTAAACTACCCGATTGACAGTAATCTACGTAGAAAACGCGAAGACTTAGGTGTTTATAGCAGGCAGGAAGGATTTTTACACTTATGGTCTGTGCTGGTGCACTTTTCTATGCTACTTAAACAACGAACCTAATCATGTATCACGAAGTTGTCGTGACGTGACCATCTGATCTATCAGACCTAACAGTGAATTCACATAAGTATCAATATTGACTTGTCCTGTCGCGATAATCAGTGAATTCTGCTAAGGGATTCTGAAGGGCGCATTTGGGGTGGGGGTAAAGTAGCATACCTAATATAAATGTATATAAAGTTGTAGAATTTATGGTCTACTATGATATTAGTACTGCTTTATTAATAGACCTAATCCTAAATTTGTAGATTTGTCATGATATAACTGCCTAATCCACAAGATCTTACGTGGAAGTCACACCATCGACTACACCAACTCACTGTATCGTATCAATTGCCAATACATGATGTAGAACAAGGTTAGGCTAGAAAAAGAACAATATATTTAATATGAATAGAAGATATAAGGTAACATTCAGCAGAGGCCACGCCTGCATGGCCGAGCCATGCCGTTCGATCAACCCTAATTCATTCAGTTCATTATTCGCGCCTTCTCCATCGTTAGGTATTTCTTCGCGTTAAATATTGAATATCTATTTACCGAGTAATCTCGTATTCAGCTTTGAGGATAGTGTGGTTATGGTCCAATGCCACTACACTACTCTCCCACCAGAATCAACGTGGTGTTGGTTCGATACCCAATTGGATGGGACTGTAGTGTGCCGAAGGTTACCAAGACTAGTAAGAATCCTCCGGGTGATGACAAGCTGAAAGATAAATCAAAAAGAAGACGGCAGCATCTGGTCGGGAAATACATGTAATAATTTTAAAATATCTGCCTTCATGCTTAACACGCTTACAATGAAAATTTGAGTGATTATTTGAGCTATAAAAAAATGGAATTACAATAATAATAATAATAATAATAATAATAATAATAATAAAACGATGCGTGTGTAATAGCCGTTGGTTGATAACTTAACGTATAGGTAGTAAGTATTTTGTGTTTCGAAATATTAAAGTTATGAATATTGTAGAAATGTTAATATTAGTACTACTTTTAGTCTAACTTATGAAATCAAATAACGATTATGCCGGTAAGTTGTCCATATGAGTCGATTTCCAATTGCATCTGTATTAGTAGGCTAATTGAAGGAACAAAAGTATTACCGTGGAGAAGAATTCCAACTAGTGTTCCAGTTAAGTTTGATACGGTTTATTTAGTTACGGGGAGATTTTCTCAACCCCATGTTTACCTGACCGTGATAGAATTTAGTAATACTACTAATACACATGAATGGTTATCAAAACAAAATTTAAATACGTGAGTGATAATTATGTGAATTTTGGACAGATAGCTAGAAACAAATCGTTAAACATGAGTGTATTCGTAAGAAACATGCTCTAGACTCAATGTTCTGATCTGCGGCAGACTATTTATTTATATATATACTTGCCGGCTGATTGAGTATACAAGTTAGTTGAAAGTATGCAGTTTATCATAAGGCGGAATACGATTTAATTAAGATATAGTGGTTATACGTTATTGAAATTAGTTAAACCTATGTGCCATATTACTAAGTGATGTGGTGCTGCAAGGTGTATTTGGCTAAATAATTTTTTACAAGATGATTAATAGTGAGTGATGCTCATGTGATTATCAGGGAGAACATAAGTTGTAACCAAGGGGAGTACACTCCCAACTCATGCCTATGATAATAGCTTGAACCTTAGTCAGTGTTGTGGTAAATTCGACATTAACGTTTTCAGTTTGCAGGAGATTTGCTCGACTGCTTATACTGATTATTCGCATGCATGATTGTGTCGCTAAACCATCAATTAGACTGACAAGGTTTTGAGATATTTACTGAATGAGCAACTGATAGAGAAACATACTGTAATCACCTGTAGTGAATGAAGATAAAAGAAAAATAACACTAGTTATAATCATAAGTCAATTTGCTGACCTATTTTGTTATTAGTTTCATTAATTTTATCAATCATATTACGTGATTGTCAAGTCATGACAATGCTTTATGAAGATATCCTGAAACTATTATGTTTAATTAGTTATAGTGTTGATTGAAGATTGGCCAGTGGAAAAATAGGCATTGTTGTTTTAGGTGATTCAAAATTATCAGAAATTTATAACGTTAAAGAATACGAGACGACTAAATTAATTATAAATTTCAATTTAGAAATATTTGCTTAGTGTTAATTCTAGTAGGCTACGGAGTTTTGATTTTAAAAGTTTGTTCAACCAACAACTACCTGAGGATTTAGTAATTTTACTAGTGCAGTTGATAGTACCTAACTTTTTAATCTTATCATCTAAACTATGTTCGTATTTTAGGCTGCTAATATGATAAATCAATCCATAAACCCAAATACGATTAGCAACAATGACTATGATGGGTTTATTGATAAATGTTAAAGGCGATTCAGATGATTTCTGAATTCAAAAGACATGAAGATATAGTAAAACGTACATACGGGCCAGGTTAACATGCAGGTTGTTGACGTATATGAAAATTTAAAAATAATGAACATGACCAGAAAAACAATTTTAAAGTTAAGACTGCTTGTGAAACTTTAGGCAGGAATATGACGCGTTATAAACATTCCATAAGAAGTTACTGCATTTAGCCTAGGGACACTTACAAATATATGGCAAAAGCAGCTAGGAAACATATACATGTTAAGTACGAAAAATCATTAAGTGAAATAGTTGAACTCGCCTGGGTTATTTTTGAAAATTAGATTATTCAGTGGACGACATATATAACGCCATTCGTGAGGAGTAATGATCCAAAAATATCCACAATAATACATGCAGTATGGCAATTGATTCCAGGGTGCTTGATGCTGTTGATGTTTTTGCCACTCGCTCGGATCAAAACAATCGAATGAATCCAGATAACTGAGTCAGTCATTGAACGAGCCATCTAAAATGACCTTATGATTGCAGGAAACTTATCACTGAAACTCACCGTATGTTTTAGGAAAAGTGTCATCCTTGTTGTTTGGCAATGGAACTCGAGAATATGAAATTAGGCAAGCAGTGGTCGGAAGAAAAGATTTTACAGGATAGTGCATAGTTTAAAACAGGATGAGGTGTTAAGTGAAGGAACAATAAGAATTAGATCCAGATAACTATTCAATCCTTGATGGCATTGTTAGTCAATGTATATTTACGTTACTTACAGATCATATTTGCTAGAGCTTGATGTTTAAACAAGTCTATGTCGCTGAAGCAGGTAAATGCTATTAAAGCTTGTTAACGAACCATCGAAGCTAATTAGTTTATATAGCCGACCAGTTTTTATCGACTGAGCTAGGATGTCATGAGAACTAATCAATATAACATTACGATAATGCATGTGAGTATTATTCAGGGGACTATTAGAATACTGGGTTAACATGAATATAAAATCAATCGAGAAAGTTAAAGTGGAAATAAGGATTAACAATAATAGGTTGCGTTTCTTTAGTCGGGCTTACCAATGTAGAATTTATGGTCTACTATGATATTAGTACTGCTTTATTAATAGACCTAATCCTAAATTTGTAGATTTGTCATGATATAACTGCCTAATCCACAAGATCTTACGTGGAAGTCACACCATCGACTACACCAACTCACTGTATCGTATCAATTGCCAATACATGATGTAGAACAAGGTTAGGCTAGAAAAAGAACAATATATTTAATATGAATAGAAGATATAAGGTAACATTCAGCAGAGGCCACGCCTGCATGGCCGAGCCATGCCGTTCGATCAACCCTAATTCATTCAGTTCATTATTCGCGCCTTCTCCATCGTTAGGTATTTCTTCGCGTTAAATATTGAATATCTATTTTCCGAGTAATCTCGTATTCAGCTTTGAGGATAGTGTGGTTATGGTCCAATGCCACTACAAAGTCATAAAAAGTGACCATGCCTACATGTTGGAGAGATGCTATACCCATTGAGTCAATCAGCGTTCACCATATCTGTGTTCTCTGTGTAACGTAGGTTTTCTTAATTATCGTATGTTCGGACTCAAAGATCATGTGGTTGAGAACCAATACCACAACAGATTTACTTAAACTTCAAAAGAACCTTATAAAAATGGATGAGTGAGCAGTAAGTAATGTGTTGATAGTTAACTATTCGAAATGCCACCTCATTAACACTGTGCCTCGTAGGAAAAAATGAACTTGTGTCATCCATGGAAATCCGCTTTTGCTTGTCTCTTCAATGTGCGACCCCACCTTTCTCCATCAATAGTTACTTTCATTTGGAATGCTTGCCCAGTCGGAGTGATCATAGTCTCTTCAGTGGGTAAGATCAGCAAAAGACTTAACAAACACATCACCATATTCAGATTGCCATCTCCCAGTCGGAATAGCTGTTCTTAAGGTGTGTATCGTAACTTTATCATTACCACACATCATACTTAGCTCGCTTAGAATAATCTTCGTTCTCAGTTTTTTTCTTACACTTTGGTCTTCTCAAACCGACTGCATTACTTATTAACTGATCACTCGTTTATCATCTCTTGGGTCAATCGTCTACACAATAATTCAAATTTTCTCTTTAATAATTTTTATAATGCAAATATCAAGCTTCCTGCTTCGCAATGTGATAAATTTTGGTTAGAGAAACTTGTGATAATTAGGATTATTTGTAATAAAGTATGAAATAAGATTCCCAGAAATAATGCAGTCGCATCTAGAAGTACTAGATAAGCACAAATGAATGTACTGTGCCCGGAATTAAAAATCAAGCATTCAATACGTACGAAGGAATCATTAGTCCATTCAAACACCACAAAACTCCAATTCTAAGAGACAAAGTTTTGATTACTTGCAGCGAAATGAACAGTAGATTTACAAACTTACTTGTAGTGTCCAATTTTGCCATATTTACAGCATTTCGCATGATGAAATACACATGAATTAAGTGATTAAAATGTACCACAAGACAAACATTTGTCAAGCTTGCACTCACCTTTGTGACCTGTCTTGCAATTCCCCTTTAAATTGTTATTTGCATGGCACTGAGTATGCATTAGATTGAAATAATTAAGTGATGTAGTAGAATTCTTCATATCGCGGAAGTCAAATTCATATACTGCCTTATATTTAAAACACGCAATTATAGCATCTTGAAAAGAGCGATTCGGTATATAAATGAGCTCTCTATCTAGATTTGATTTCCTAATCCCTACAATCAGTCGATCACGCAGCTGCATATGGAGCTGGTCACCGAAAATATACTTAGCAGCCTGCTTCAGCAATTCAAGGATAAATTCTATAAACTTCTGCTTATTCTGACGAATCATTTTGTGAAATTTTGCACTTTCATGGAGTTCGAAACTAGTGCAGTTTACATGATTTAGTGGTAGTGTAGTGTGGCGTAGAGCCGCTGTTGACTATGATCATCACTGCAGGAAGACTACGCGCCAGTTAACAGATAAGATCCCACGTAAGTCAAATATAAGAAGGCAGTTGATGGCTGTAGTCGAGCTTCATTTGTTGGCGATCTCGCGATATCGAAAGAATACTGAGATCGTACCAGGTAACAAATGTGGTTATTGAGCGTAACCGAATTCGTACAAGGTCACAATCAACGGAAGAATGTGTGTGTTTTGGTACAGTTAAATAGACAAGTACAGTAAAACATCCCTAGTACAATTTTTTATAATAATAATTGTCTCTATCACACCAGTCGCATTCTCTTGTGAAAGTAGGTCACTACAGTAGTTCTTTGAGAGTTGCATAGGGAAGTGAAAAAGATATATATAGGAACGTCAAAGATTTTAGAAAATTGTGGTCTTCAATTAATGTAGAAAAATGAGCAACGATTTTGTCATTGTTGATATTTTCCCTGATAATACTCGAGACGTCAAATTTTTCCATGCGGTCGTTGAGGGTTTCAGGATTTGAATGTACATCGAAATGTCCAATAGTAGGCTCCATTGCGACGCCAATATGATTAGAAGTATTCGAATTAATGTGCTAACTGCGAACTCCTGAAACGGTTTAATTTATAAGTCTGGCTTATAAGTTTGTAAGAGCTAGGTAAACTATGATGATTAGAAGTATTTGAATCATAGTACGAACTAAGAATTCCAGAAATAATGTAATCAGGTGAAGAAGTACTAGTCCTGGATATTGGACACTTAGCGGTTAATAAAGTGATCTGCTACAAAACGGCTTTTGGGGCTCTTTTTAAATTTCTTCACTTCAAGTTGGGTAGGTTTTTAAATCATTGTATACAGATAAGGCGAAAATTCAGTTTGGGATACTTAAATTCATTAATACATCTAGATGTTTGTAGATTTATTTCTAGCTAACTGAATGACATCTGTCATGTAGCATGTAGGCTTTCAGAGGTCCATAGTTTGTCAATATTATAAGATTTTCACCTTGGAGTAACTAATTAAAATGTTTAAAATACTCAAATAGAGTAAATAATTAGCCCTTATAGCGTCGCCGGTGCATTTTGTTGAATGTTTGGGTTTAGAGCCTGGTAACAGCACAACAAATTTTGTGTTACCTCTGAAAAATATGGTCTGTGGGGTAGATTGAATTGTAATATAATGCAAAATCATGCTCCACTCATAAAATTCATTAGTGGCTCCTAATCACCTACCAATTCTAATCGTTTCCACTTCGGCATAAGTGGCGGTGCCATGTTCGCAATATTCATCAATATTAGCTAATACTATAGCAAAGTTAAAAGCATTAAAAATGTCCCTTCATAATACATCCACGAATAATTGTCGGGAAAGTGTTTTTAGGCCGCAAATGTTCTAAAATGCGAGGTGGCAGGTTGAGAGAAAGCTAGGGGCTGCCAATGATTACCATCAGGCTATGAAGACATTAACAATTGTACTGAGCCATGTTAATGGGTGTAGATTACCTGGTTTCGGTCCGCTCGACTACCACAACCACTGGTCGCGGGCTTTAAACGAAATAGCCTAAGAACCTTTGCAGTGGCACAGGTTAACTCATTCTATGTCTTTCCCTAAATCCTGGGCTTCTGAATCACCCAAAATTGTTTTGTTTTGATTCTACTAACTTATGTTTTATCAAACTGTATCTTCAGTACCTAATATTTTCTGCCGAGACTATAATTTAGGGACGAGCCAATCAGAAGCGTTTGAGCGATTTCAATTATTAGTAAATCAGAAGATAAAGTAAAAATATATTACAAGAAAGTAATGAATTACAGTGGATATTCTTCTTTTACATGATTTAAAAACTTGTCAAGGTTTGATAAAGCTTCAGAAGTTCTGAATTCATAATGCATACGGTATAGAAACTCCTCCATAGGGTTAGGGTTGTAGCCTCTCAACAAACACCTCTTCTCTAAAATCCGTTGTAAACCGATCGTATGTTAGCTTCACGTGTTGAACTCGGCTCCGTGAACTTGAAATTGCTCAAACGCTTCTGATTGACTCGTCCCTAAATTAGAATCTCGCCACCCTAACCCTATGGACGAGTTTCTATACCATATGCATTGTGAATTCAGAACCTCTAAAGCTTTATCAAACCTTAACAAGTTTTAAATCATGTAAAAGAAAAATATCCACTGTAATTCATTACTTATAATATATTTTTACTTTATACTAACTGTCTCTTTATTGGCTAATAATTGTCAAGGTCATCTAAGATTCGTTCAAAGGTCGTCCCTAAATTAGAGTCTCGCTGACTTCCCGTTTTGGGAAACGCTATGACTAGACAGGAGCAGTTACTAACCAACTTCCTAGCCACCTATTTTGTTTTTATTTCATTTATTATTTGTTTAAACACAAACATTGGTGCAAGGAGGCACCAAATAAATATGCGCCACATAAATCATTCGATTTGTGTGAGGGCTGGGATACTTCCCGGATGCCTAAACCGAAGCAGATGGTTTTCTTGGTGGGGGGAATACCCCAAGCCTTTAACATAAAGGCCTGATCCAGAAGGCAGTGGAGCAACGTCAGGAGATACAGTGACATGATTGCCGGTGACCAACGATTGGTTCACACACCATTTGTTTCTTCAGGATACTGGAACCTATGTACACCATTTGTTTGGAATCAGGGTCTTCCAACTCCCTTAGGTGAACTCTCCTTATCCACCAACCCAGTTAAAGCACCGGGCATTCGCTTTTCGTCCTCTCAATTTCGTAAACAACCCCCTCCCGCGATATGACCTCAGTTCCCCATATCCTAGTATACAGATGAGTAGATTGGCATTATTAATGTGACACCAACCTGGCCACCTACAACAAAGAAAAAAAGTAATCTTTAAAAAACAAGGCTGTTGGAGGACAGCTGTTTATTTCGGACCCTGATATTCGGCGTCAATTTAGTTGGATGATTATAGTACCTGATTCTGATCCTTCTATTTCCGGTGTGATTTTTTGAGGGTTTTCAATCTGCTAGTTAATGTTAACAATCGGGAGCTTACTGATTTTCGAGCTCACCTACATGTCCATCCCACTTTTGGATTGCATACATAGCATTAGGATTAATACGTCATTGGACGGTGCTTTAGGTGTGATCATTCAGCAGCATTCAGAAGTCATGAAATCAAAACATCAAGCTGGTAGTGTGAAACACTTTTCCATTATATGTTACACCGAAAGGTTAGCCAGTTGAGTCTTGGACTCGGCGCATACCGCGTGATAAACTCGCCGCTGCCAACTTGGAGTTCTGGCAGTACAATTAAGCATTATCCGACCTTTAAGTACCATCACTACATATAGTAATAGAGTCAGAGATTAGTGTCTTTGTGGGGACTATCGAATTTTAAATAACTTGAAGATAACTGACATATTCTATTCCATGCATTTACGATTTTTCCTTTGCACTTAGTGGACGTAAAATATTCACTAAGGCGGATTTAGCTTAAGTAGAACTTACGTAGAACTTCGTACTTACGTACATCAGTTCAAGTTGCCATATCGCATTAACACAAATACAATTGTCAATTCAAATCCCATGGTGGTAGAGGTAGTAAAAGTATAAGCAGTAATCGGAAAGACTAGGGTTTGAAGATGTTATTCAAAGAGTATAATCCAGTTAAATAAATTTGGAAAGAAGATGATTAGGATTCTGTAGAACACAAAGAGTGAATGCACCTGCATCATTCAAGGTCTCTAACCATCGGTTGCTATCATCTCGCGAATCCCAACCAGGTAGTCTACACCTACCAACATGGCTCAGTCCACTTGTCATTGACTTCATCGATTTGTGCCATGTTTTGGTCTGACCACCCCTAGTTTTCTTCCAACCTACTCCTACACCATAAAACATCACTCATTGGGGCAGTCGATGGTTGGGCATTCGATTTATCTAGTTCTCCATTGGATATCAATAGTTTGAAAGATATTCAAAAGATGTCGAGAAGTTGAAAAAACTTTGATCCTTTTTGAGTGAACTTAGTTTTTGGTGGTTTCTATTAGCATATTTTCTCAAGTATCGTTCATTTCGTATTAATTGTTATTATTTTATCACTTTTTATGCATATTTGTTTTAAGTGAAGATCTGAGTTTTTATTCACCTGTCACTAATAGCGTTTGTGTATTAATTTTTTATCTGAGTTCCCAACTTGGAGCACTATAGTATATCTTATTTTTACTAAAAGCGAGTACAGTTATGTCGTGCTTACATTTTCTGTTTATTTATACGCCTTAGCATGAAAGCTGAGCTCCATACTTTATTTGGTTACTATTGTTATAATAATATTTTTTGATTGACTTCTAACATTCGTACACGTTAACTCTTCCTACAGCATAAAAAACTCTTCATACTGTCGAGCTCACGTCCGCAGCAATGGTTAATGTTCATAAAGGAATTCTCGTCAAGTGGTAATGTGAATATTAATAGTTACCATCTAATTTTTGATTATAATTCAGTGACCCTGCTATGAAACAATTTCTCCTACATTTAGCAGAAAATTTAGTTTTGGGCAAAAATTTCGTACATACGGATTTAGATGACTATCATTTGTTTATCGATGCAGATATTCTTAGTAAACTTCAAGAGAAAGTAGATGGTTTGATGGAGAGTTTATCTTTTCCAATGACTGTTGAAAATGACTGATTTTGTTGTTCCATTTTTGAATGTTCACTGTTCAGTCATCCTACACTTTACTCGTTTTTGTAAAAGTGCAACAGTTGTCCTGTTGTTTATCAGTATTCTGTGAATAGCGTTATTCCTTGTAATCTGATTACTTATACCGTACAATGTCATATTTTGTAAATAACTAATATGTAAAAATGACTTTCGAAATATACGGTTATACATTACTACCGTGTTTTGTTTACCTCTCCAATTCATTATTTCTAAACGGCACTTTAAGTTCACTGATTTCGAAGGGTATGAAACAATGTTGTCACCATCTCGTTTGACACTCGATGATTTTTTCGAGCCGAACGTCATATATTTCTCACTCTTAATATATCAGTTTATCTATAGACTTCCCCAGATCACCTATATTACCCCACTGTCGGTTTCTCTAACGTCATTTCTTTTTCGAACTCATATATTTACCTTTTTTATTAGTGTGATCTTTCCAGTCACCCTCAAGATTAAAAAACGCGAGGAAGAAAAGCAGTTTTTCGGCCGTGTAGTTATTTTTTATCACACGTTTATAGCATCAGAGCTTATTCTATGCCAAGAATTACTAGATGATCACAATGTTGAGTGTGTTGTCTGAATTTTTAGGCTATATCTTATGAAGGAAACTGATTACTACTGGTGAAAAAACCTCTGGACAGGTTACATGGACATACATTTCTCTTTAGTATCCATTTATCGAAGTGTAGTGTACTTGACAAACCTACAAAAGTTCGGAATTCACTAAGCTTGTTCTTAGTGATAGTTTCGGTGCCATAAATTCAAGATAGTCGCGAGAATAAATCAATAAACTAGGTGAAAAATTATTAGTTATCTCATGGAAAGTAGAAATATGTTCTATTCATTACTGCTTAGTGAGTTTTCACTCGCGTGACAAGGTTTTGTTAGTTTTGTGGATACTTTTATTTTCTGTGATAACTTCATCCCTTTAATGTTATTTCCTGTTTTCATTACTGACTACCCATTTGTTTTATTACCTCTTTCCTTTTTCATTATGTGGTTTTGATTTGTTCATTTTCTGCTTATTGTATACTTTTGGTACTAACTCAGAGGGTCACACGCTTGAATAACATAATCCCTTTAAGTATATGTTCGAGATAAGGTCGGTTTGAAAGTTATGTTATGCATATTTCTTTCTCTCAGATGGTTCAGTCAAGACGTTTTCAGTATTTCCCATAGATTAAATTTTCACTGAAAATGTTTTTAGAAGAACGACGTAGGAATCTCAGTTAATATTCATAAGGTGATATTTGCGGGATCATAAAAACAAGTTCGTAATATTATTCGGTATTATTCAGATATTAGGTCAGGTTTATCTTTCCGTCACACCGTTTAAAGCAAACAAAATTACCGAAGTTAATCAGTAATGTTGAACACATATGTGTTTAACGTTATGTAGCTTCTATAAATACATTTTATGAAATGATTAAGTGAAATATTTATTGGTTCATTGTTCAGGTACTATTATAAAATAATATTGAAAACAACCAGTCAAAAATCTTTGTCTATCTGTGCATTATATTGGATTCTTATTTCAGGTCTGAACCATGATGGCAGATCATACATCACAGATCAAATCACCTATAGACAATAAGTATAATTCAGACATGGATAATCCGGACAATATGTATGGTTTCTTTATGATGATTTCTTCTTTCTTCCTTCTTAAATCTTCACTAGAGATAACAATAAAGATGGTACAATACGAAGTCTTGAAGAAAAACTCAAATTGTTAGATGAAGAAAAGTTAGATCTTGGTTTGTTTATTAATTTTCTATATTTTTGTTTTATATATAAATAAATATGTAGAAAATCAAATTTATGCAGCTGAGAAAAAATATCATGAACAATTGGATTCTTATTTAGCGCGTTATATTAATGCAGACTTCAGTTTAGCTCAAATGGAATATATATTGGTGAGTTATCGTGTAATGTGATTTTTATTTCCACTTTATACTTTCACATCCAGGTCTAAAGGAATAGTTCACTTGTTTTCAGTGAGTAAAATATGGATTAATAATAACTATTGAAATTTCAACAATTAGGTTCTGGATTTAAATCGTATTCTCACTTGGTTCAATATAGACTGTCAACAATATCATGAGGTCTCATGCAATTGAAGGGGTGAGACGTTGAGCACCCAGTCTATTTTAAATTACTGAGTTACTATTTAGATATACGGTGTTTTGTTTCTAAATGTAGAGTTGTAAAGTTGCAAACATCTGATATTACGGTTTAGCTGGATATATTACTATCCTCTTGTTTTTTTATCTTCTTTCGACTTAGACGTTAAGCTATATTTAACCAGTGATTTAACCTGGCTACTCAAACCTGGTGAATTGGGCCAGCTACATACTTTCGATATCCACTGACCGCAATTTGAACACTCTTATCCTTTAGATCATAGCTTGTATTATAAGTACAAATCTCATGGTTGTTTCAGGTTGAAGTCTCATCCACTTTTTTAAAGTCAGTTAATTGTTCCTAACAAACATCATTCCGAACAGTGTCGCTCACGAAAAATGCTAAAAAAACAGTGAATAAGGATTGCCATCATATTATTAAACCAAAACGTTGAAATGCGCACATAAACGGATATGTTGAGCGAATCGTTAAAACATAGTCATGTCATTTAAGATTAGATGGTGGTTGGAGGTAGTCGACAGGAAACCATGTCGGCTACCTCCAACCACCATCTAATCTCAATATATAGTGCCCACATTGTCGAGTCACCTAGACTGGTGGCCACATTGCAACATAATCGATAGCATTCGATCTGCACTAAAGAAGGACTTGACACACATGACATTGATCACCACCCAGTGATCAATCAATTGTGATAGTTACAGTATACCGTTCGTAAAAACGACTTACCGCAACTCAAACTACTTATAATTGGTAAGTAGTACGATTAACACAAAACAAATACAAGTATAATGAAAATAAAGTTTAGAGGATCATAAACAGGTTTATAAAGTTTTTACATCATCTAGTGTATGTCTTTTTGACTTTATTATTCAATGAAAATGCAAATAATAACATAACTACTTAATACTATTTACATTTTAAAATAAAAAGCCTGCTAAAAGAGCAAAATTTAGTAAAGTACATGCATCAACAGCAACTGGTTATTCATCAAATTCTATTGGTATTGATGCTAGTTCATTAATCACATTGAAACATTTCTTTGAACCTTCAATGAATCTTGTTTATAAAAAATTACATGAAATAACAAAAGAAGCACAAAATAAATATCGACAAAGTAATGATGATATGTTAGCATGGAGATTTTCACCAGAAAGGTAAATACTCATTCATATCATTATTTTTTCTTAACAATACTACTCTTATTACTACTGCTACTAATCATACAAGACTAAGGTGTTTTTCACTCACTAAATATTTAAAGAAATGACAAGTTAATAGATAAGAATGAGCTGTATGAAAGTTGTAAGAGATTTTCTAGTCTAACAATTTACAGATGATTGATAAATTCCTTTTAAGTCCAATTAAGAGATTTAGATAATGCAACGAAAAGGCTGAATGTGTATAAAATTGGCTACGAAAAAAAAATTAAGTCAATCGACTCAATAACGCCAGATGATAGATATCTATCTTCTTCCGTTATTAAACAAACAGTTGAAATATGTTATAAGTCTGATCTTACCATAACCTTTTTGTAGTTTTGTATAGATGCTATTTAAAGCCAATACTTAGACTTGAATCCCTATTCATATAAAGATTCAAATCCGTTTTGTGTTCGAAAATAATTTATACTTATACTGTAACTTACCCTGGTGCCCCCAAATGCCTTGGTACGGCCGAGAGTGGGGAGAGTCCGCTCTCCTTCTCGAAACGCTCTCACATGGCCACGCGTATATAGCCTCTGCCAGGGAAGTCCTACTCACTGCCTTCTCGTGGCGGGGGTGTTGTTTACGAAATTGAAAGGACGAAAAGCGAATGTCCGGAGCTTTAACCGGATTCCAAACCAATGGTGCACATGGGCTCTAGTATCCTGTGGGAAAAAATGGCATATGAACCAATTATTGGTCAACGGCTTCCATGGGACTGTATCTCCTTACGATGCTCCACTGCCTTGTGGATCAGACCTCCAGGTCGAAGGCTCGGGGTGTGGCCCCCTAAGAAAACCACCTGCTTCGGTTTGGGCACCCGGGCAGTATCACAGCCCTCACACATATCGAATGAGATTTGTGTGGCGCATATGTATTTGGTGCCTCCTTGTACCAATATCTATGTGTTGAAATAAATAAATGAAAGTTGTCTTTTTTTCATATACAAAGGCCTTAATAGTTACATGAGCGATTAGATTGTTCAAAATATATTGTTTTAATATATTTCAAATAGTTTTGATAAACTCAATCATCTCATTGAATTTTCTAGGTTTATCAAATGAGTTAATTGTTTTAAACGTTTTGAATTAATAAATATTTTGTTTAAGTGTATCTATAATGGTAGAATATTTTCTGGCAAGTATCAATTTTTTGTTTTATAGTTCCGATATTTTGACCTGTTTGTATCAGTTTATATAACTAAAACTTACTTTTGAATTGTATCATTTATGTATTTTCATAAGTTATTGTTATTTTTTTCGGATATCATTGTGTTTTTAATGAATACTTTATGAATAATTGGATTGGAATTAATTGTACCATACCGTAGGTACGATATGTGCTTTGCACCTTCAAAGTGAAAAGTACTTTTACAAGACTGAGAGGACCCTGGTCCTGCATTCACTCTGGGTAGTGAGCAAATAGAAGTAGTCGAGAAGTTCGTGTATCTGGGTAGCTGCATAAGTGCTGGTGGTGGTGTGAGTGATGAGATCGATTCACGTATAGTGAAATTCAGAGTAGCTTGTACCAATTTGGGCCATCTTTGGCGCATTCATGATGTCAGTCTGGCTGTAAAAGGTCGGATCTACAACGCATCGGTGAGAGCAGTTTTGCTCAATGCTTGTGAAACCTGGTTGAGGATGTTAGACGACTCTCTGTGTTTGATCATCGTTGTCTCCGAAGTATTGCTGGCATCCAGTGGCAACACCATATTAGTAATGCAGAGGTTCAGCATCGTGTGTTCGGGCGTAGAGACGATAATCCTATTGGTTTCACCATCTTGAAACATCGACTTCGGTGGCTTGGACATGTTCTACGAATGTCGTCCCAGAGAATCCCACGTTGTGCATTATTTGCCGACACTAGGACTGGTTGGAAAAAGCTGAGAGGTGGTCAGTGTATGACATGGTGTTGTGGTATGAAAGAAAGCTGTAAAGGGCTGGCTTCTGTTGGTGCTTCTCGACTTCCTGGTTGGGGTCCGAGAGATGGTGCTACACAGTGGCTAGAGACGTTATCAGATATGGCTCAGAATAGAAGCCAATGGCGATCCTGTTGTAACCTTCTTTTACTTTCTTCATAAAAGGTGGTTGTAACTTCCTTAACTGAAAGAATTCTTTCTGGTTATACCTTTCCGTTTCCCAATGGTTGGAGACTCTTGGTGACATGGTTCAGAATCGATCACAATGGCGTTGGTCTATTCACTCTGTCTACCTTTAAACTAAGAGATTAAAATCGCTTCATATATTTCTTTCTAAGAACTAATTCTTTCTTCCTGTACTATATCCTTATATGCAATCTTTCTTTTATATATTACCACCTCTGAATCAACTAATTTTATGAATCCGGTGCTCATCTTCTTGTGTTAATGAGGTATGGCAACTTGGACTGATGCATATATGTGCCTGGTTCTACGTTGTAGCTGACTGACTTCCGTTTCTCCCATTATTATTATTACACTACCATACACTAATCTGTGATCGTTATTCTCTTTTTTCTTTCTTCTCTCTTATGCATTATTTTTCTCTTCCCACTCTCATTGTTATTGTATTGCGCATATATATTTGGTGCCATATTGTACCAATTTTTATGTGTTCAAATAAATAAAACAAATAATTGGATTGGAGAGACACTTCCTCCAGTTCATGCACCGAATATACCAGTTCTTAAAATCTTTATTTACTGTAGGATTGTTTCAATTACATGTTTTATGTTTCCATTGAAAAACAATAATGTTGTCAACATAGAATTGATAAAATGTGACTAGAAGTGTTATCTAGAACGCTCATTTTGGTTTATTTAGTGTTTGTTAGCTGGATGTACTCGCATACAAGAGTTAACGTACACTCTGAAACTTCAACCCAGTACCGTTTGCTCCGAACATTATCGTGTTATCCTTTTAGCTACTGAGTTTGGATAACCACTCACTTATGCAATGGGTATGAGATTTAATTCCCTAAAATGTAAAATTACAAATGATGTATGTTAGTTAAAACAATAACTTATTGTCATGCATTCTGTTATAATAAGTAGACATAAATCGGTGTTTAATATATGTATTGTATTTTTGATTTAGAACCTTCATTTTATCTCGTTAATTATCTTAATTTCTTAGCATAGTCAACCTGTAATTTTGTTGAGAATTCAATACGAAGTTGATTCACTATTTTATTTACTTTATAAAATTTAGTCATATATCTAAATATTCTATATTCATATATGATTTGTGAACCCCACTAAACATAGTTCGTTCATAAAACACATTTGGAGAACTACTGCTTATTGGTTACTGAATCAATCTTTCAAATATTCGGGTTGGTTCAGTAACGTTCCATTTATATATCAATATGATTTAACTAACTAAAGGACAACTGATGGAAGATGTGTAAATGATATATTTAATGTATGGTTTCTATAATTTACCAAGACAGTGTAATTGAGCAATAAACAATAAATTAGTCTTCCCCACCTGTGCTCTCGTTTATTTTTTATTTGTAGTTCAATAGGGAAATCATTAATGTCACGTATTCGACAATTGTTAAACGCTAATGAAGAACTAGGTCGAGTCAATCAAACTGATCGTGTAGCTAGATTAGAATCAGAAGCTGAATTACAAACAACATGTATGAAAGAATTTATCAAAACCAATGAAGGTATTACACTTTTATATAAAGTTACTTTTTTAAAAAAAATTATTAAGAAAATTCTACTTCAATAATTGATGGTTTTTACTATGAAATTATTATTAAAATGAGTTAAAACAATTAACCAATAGAACAAACTTTCACAGTATTTTACTCTACTTAATTTCTTCTCAGCTCAGTGGTAACGTCTCTGACTGTGAAGCTGGGTGACACGAGATCGAATCCGCCAGGGAGCACCAGTTCCCTCAAGATTACAGGTACACCTTACTGACGAGTGCCAAATAGCACGAAACCCGGGTCCAGGGTTTCCTGTTGACTACCTCCAACCACCATCTAATTTCTTCTCATTTGAAGGGGGGAGTTTGTAGATATTATGGTAATTTAATAGTTGGATTCATGAGTCAATTGAAGCTAGACTACTATGGAAAATCTAGAAGCATTGGACAGCCGTTTTGCCCTAGTTTGGGACTCTTCATAGATAGTAACTTACTGAAGACATTGGTGCAATTTCATGGATTGACTGAAGTTAGGTATTAGCACCGTTGGATACGGGCCCAATGATCTAGAGTTTAAACGGTCGCGCGCGAGATCGATAGGTCCTGGATTCGAATCTCGCGGTGTGGGATTGTGGTTGTGCACTGTTGAGGAGTCCCACAATAGGACAAAACGGCCGTCTAGTGTTTCTAGGTTTTCCATTTTGGTCTAGCTCTTAATTTGTTGGCCACATTTTCTTTAAATTTCAAGCATTTGGTTACTACGTTCTGACTGACCGTTATTTATATTCCCCTAATCGACATTTCAGACCGTTTTTATCCAAATTAATGTCACAATGACATAAAACGTCTAGATTGGCATAAATTGCTGTAATACTCGGCACATATAGATTTATTCCGTCTTCTTTACTTTCATCAAACTATTTGCAATGGTTGGCCACCAAATATGAGTCCAAATAAAATATAAAAGTACTTTTGAATTCTCTGGTGTCACTCTTCTACTTAAACGTCGATAATAGTCTTCACCCTTAATATTTCAACTCCTTTCCATTTAGTATGTACATAATTATTCTTAATAATATGCATCATCGTACTTTATTAACTGTGATAAGATCTATACTTATCATGGATGAATATTCTACCGAATAACTCAAGTACCTAGATATAGAAATAAACTAATTAAAAGCAGCATTCCTTATTCCATTATAGAGTCATTCCTATTTTAGGAAGTTGCCCTATTCTGAGATCTTGTGTATTATGGAAATATAGATTCATAAAGCTTAAATTTATTGAATGTAATTATATCTCGAAAATGGATTAGAATAATTTCCACACATAGCAATTTTATTCAACTCTAAAATATTGTTGACTAGTAACACATTTCAAACTAGAAGTTCAAATTACAATTCATTAGGTTAACAACAACAAAATACCATTCAGTGTAAGTAGTTGTATAATTCTTATCAAAATAATCTTCAGTTCTAACCGTCGTGATTTTCAACGAAAACAGTATCACATTCTGTCAGCAGAACATAGACTGGATTAAAGCGAGCTCAATTTTATTTTTTTTATTTATTTATTTATTATTAGAAGCTTTATTCAACATTATATTTTTGGTACAACATAGAATTCTCAGCATAAATTATTTCAACAAGTTTCCTTTACTTATATCTTGATCGGTCGTGACGATAAATTTTGAATGATGACCAGTTAGTTGTTAGAAGTTCGGTAATCCACATTTGATTAATATTCATTCGTTTAAATGCATATTGCCAGCCACCGTGATGTCGCCGATTGTACCTTTTTGTATCCCTTATAGCGAGAGGTTGTAAACTTTTCATAAACGCGCCTGAATAGATTGTGTGCACAATAGACATAATGATGTGCTAAAACAAACAACAAAACAGATAACTTGATGAAATATGTAGATCGGAGCAACAGGTAGCCCAGATATTCAAGCAGGCCGCCTAATGCACGATTGCTTTGGTGCACGCTGATTGGCTAATTCCTATTCAATCAGCACTAGTCGATAGTTGGAGAATACTCTAGAATCTTCTCATGTAAAAACTATAAATATACTGACGTTTTCCCTGTTGTGCTTTTTACTTGCTTCTTACTTGCATCTTACTTTCATCTAACCTTGTTATTTGGAATATAATCTCTTTCCTGTTCAACCGTGTTTTGATTTGGGGATTTGTCGAGTGTACTGGTGTCTGAGAATACTAGCAATAGGAATAGCTGGGTCATACCGTAAGAAAAAGTGATTATAAAACATTCGTATACTGCAAGTTTTGTTTTTAATTATATTAACTAAATTATTATTTCAAAACTTCTACATATTCTATTAGACATTGAAGGTGTACTAGAAGAAGCCTATACAGATTTAGAAGGTCTTCAAAGTAGTTTATTAATCTTGCAACAACAAATAAATCAAACTGAATCAGTTGTTGAAACTTTACAGGTAAGTAACATGTTGAATAGTAGTGTGTAAAAAAAAACTGTAATGATCGATTTCTCCAAATTCAAAAAAAAATATATTTACGATGAAAAATTCTTTTCCAAATTTATTTTGTTTTTGTTCTGTTTACTGTTAAGATAGTTCCTTTGAAATGATTTAAATGTTAAATACTACTAGGCAACTTAAACAACCAATGAGTGGAACATCTACCAGCTTGGTTTATAAAGGGCCAAATAAAAACAATACGAAGTTCTATCTTGGCACATCTAACTGATAACGTTCATAATGTAGATAAATCAGAATCATTTCGAGTGATCTATCGTATACCTACATCATTTCCCAATGGAGTTCTCCTACATATAGCTGAAGCCATAGGAATTCGCAGCCCCCCTATCCTTTCTGTGGCCAGTTATCACTTAACAAACGACTTTTTTCAATTTTATTTTTGTTATCATTATCATTATTTTCATATTCCTGTATTTTTTTGTAATTTTTCACCTCTTTCCGTTTGTATTCTCCACTATCTAATTATTTACACACTTCTTATTACGTAATGGTTTTAATGTTTCGTGATGATTATTCTAAGTCTATTTATTCACGTTTGACCTTCTATTTCCAATACATTAACAACTGTCATATGTTGTTCACTGGTTAATAAACTGTGAAGTGGGTTGGTGAAAAGTCTAGGACTATCCAGACAAAAAAGGCATCAATCCACGAAGACATTGACTTTTGATCTTATTCATATGTATAGATTCCTCTTTTGTACCTCACAAGATAATTAAAAACAATAGTTGGCGACATCTTTTATTCTTATTCTATAATTCTTATTTGTTCCTTGTAAACTATGTATTTTGACTGATCATTGAGTAGTGGCAAGTGTTATGTTTGTCTAGTTGTTTTAGTGCCAACTAAATTGTATTGACTAAGCTTCAGTGTGGTCAATAGTCTGAGTGACTCGATATTGAATGTATTATATTTTGATGTTAGGCAGTTGAAGACAGTCAGCAGGAACTTATGTTTCGTGTATATTGGCACTTGTCACCAAAGCGTACTTGTAATCTAAAGGGAACTGACGATCTCTAGTACATTCGAATCCGGATCGTTCCGTTTCACAGCTTGATCGATTTGGTCAGCAATAATGACTAGAAAAATACTATTAATCTGTGTATTTCTATCCTGCAAATTAGTTACGGCTCGGATAGCTCGCTGATCTGAAACTGTATGATCTGGATTCTAGCCCCCCGGAGAGCATCAGTTCCCTCAAAACTGCAGCTACGTCTTATTGACGAGGGCTACCTAGTAAGGAACCTAAGTGCAGAACTTTTTGCCGACTATATCCAAATACCTAACATCAGACTCTTTCTTGTATGTTTAGTTTTATACTGCAGACAACATTATTATTTCACCTCCGTTTATAATCTCAGTTTTCTCTTACACTGTGAAGACACAAATTAATATACATTCGTGTTAGGAGTTATAATGACTGACTGAATAGTATTTATCATTATTTCTGATCTCATAAATGATTGGTTCAAATATTTACGTATATATTTTTCTCTCTATACAGAATGAACTAGAATCACGTCAACCTGGTATAGTCGCTGAACTGATGACTGCAATGCTGTCAAAGTTAAGTAGCGAAACAGAAACCGAAGCTGGTAATGATGATGTTGATAATGATCATTGTAAATCAATACCTGATATACATAATAATCAATCTGAACAGGATAATATGCAAAATAACACTGATAATGTCAAATTAAATGATACATGTAGAGAGGAAAAGTAAACTCTATAAACTTTATTTTGTATGTAAATAGTGACTACTGTTTTTTTTTGTACAGACAGATATTCTTCATCTTTCATATTACACCTATTTGTTTTATAAAGAGGAGAATTTTGATATTTATTACTTTGTAGAGTTTTGGTCACATAGTGTAATTACGTTCAAGTGTTGTCTGTCTGGATCTTTATTATTATATCATTAACTGAAAGTTCTGTATTAGACAGTTCTTTTGTCGTATAATGCTCATATAAGAATAAGATAATCGTGGAATTAAATAAAAAAAGATTACTTCATCGAAAAGTTCTCTTTTCGACGAATTCATTTTCAAAGCTGTACAATCGCAAATATGTATACTTATTTTTACAGGATGATAATAATTACAATAATTGCGATAATAATGTTAATGAACTTCAGTCAGTCAGTCAGTAACAACGTAGAACTTCGTACATACGTACATCAGTTCGAGTTGCCACACCACATTAGCACAAAGATGCAGTTGTCAACTCAAATTCCGTAGTGGCAGAGGTAGAAAGAGTATAAGCAATAATCGGAAAGACTAGAGTTTGAAGATGTTATTCAAGGAGTATAATACAGTGAAACAAATTTGGAAAGACGAAAAAAAGGAACATGAAGAATTCAGGAGATTAGAATTTGGGAGAACACAAAGAGTTGATGCACCTGCACCATTACAAACGATTTTTAGGCATGTCATTCAAGGTCTCTAACCATCGGTTGCTATCATCTCGCGGATCCCGACCAGGTAGTCTACAACTACCAACATGGCTCAGTCCACTTGTCACTGACTTCATGGACATAGTGAAAGTGAGGTAGAATAAATATTTTATTTTTAAACAGGGGAATTAGTAATCGTTTGGTTGTTAATGCCTTAAATATTCATAAAAAAACCCATTAGGACCATGGTAGAAAAGAGGTTGTACCAGTTGTTTTTGCACGCACAATTGTGTTTTTTCCAGATGTATGGCTAATGCTTCGGAAATGCAAAGAAGATACAGTCTAATTGTCTTTGGAAGACTTCTACTTACCTTGTAGATGACTTTGAACGCAGTCTGTCTTGATTGAGATCATGAACCAATTAATGTTAGACCACCATTGAAAACCTGGAAGCACTGGATGGCCTTTTCGTCCTATTGTGGGACTCCTCAACAGTGCGCATCCAATCTCAATAAAAAACCCAGTAATCTCCACAACACCATACTGATAATTACCATGTGCTCACTAATGACTAGCTTCATGAGGGAATTCTCGAACTTCTGGTGAGAAGCCGTGATAAGTGGAGCTAATCCGTGTCGGGTAGGAACAGGTATCTACTTCAGTACATTAGAAGATGGTCGCGCAACTTTGTATATTAGTTGAGGTTAGACATTAACAACGCTGACTGACGACTCTGTGGTCTGGGAGTTAAGAGTTCGCGCGCGAGACCAGAGGTCCTGGGTTCGAATCCTGAGGGGCGGGATCGTGGATATGCACTGCTGAGGAGTCCCACAATAGGACGAATCGGACGCCCAGTGCTTCCAGGTTTTTAATGGTGGTCTAACATTATTCGGTTCATGATTTCAATCAAAAATATTTTGTGCTAATTTCATCTCTCTCTGTGAAATGAACAATATCTTTACGATATAATTTGAAAATTTACCAACAGAATAATATTTTCATTGAATATTCCTGTTGAGATATTAAAAAGGCAATTTGAGTTAAGAAATGTTTCTTTGCAATGGATTCTTCATCAAGGCTCTCGTCTGAAGAGAACTGACGATAGGTCAACAAGAAGAAATGCTTATCTTAAATCGACTGCACAAACCTAATACAAAAACTTCAAATTTTATTCCATTATAACATAAGGAGAACTTAGTCAAATGTTTAGCACAGAGCCAAGATTGTTTTCTTTGATTATAGTTTTTTTAAGAATAACTAAAACTCATTGATGATTAACTACTTAAGCACGGATATCCACCTAAGTCCCTAACAAAACATATGAACGGAACTAGACTTACATTAAAATCATCGACGATGCCAAAGAAGTCTGTATTCTTGAAATTACAGTTCAAAGGTGGTCTAACTAGCGAAATAGTTGCTCGACGTATATAATGTCTTAGAACGTACATTAAATGAGGCAATATCATGTTTTACTTTCTTCAACTAACCGATAGTTCACAAAGTAAAGATAAATTGTCTAGTTCCTCTGCTTATTTTAGTTGCTTTTGTGGAGCTAATTATATTGGCTGCACAACTAGAAAGATGTATCATCGTATTCGTGGACATCACCTTTTTTGATTGACCAGAGGATAAAAGAAATTAATAAAAAGTTCTGTTTTGGTACATTGAGTTGATATTGGTCATCACATAGACGAAACTTTATCATTTAAAGTTATTTATAAAATCCCACTCTTACTTACATCAAAAACCTAATCTTTGTAACAAAAAGTATATATAGCCACTGAATTTACCCTGACTTTGTACTTAGATACTCTTATGTCTTGAAACATTTCGTTCTCTCCCTTTAATTTTACTCTTAACCTCTTTAACAATCTTATTATTTAATTGCACCGGTCTTACTAATTATTTATTATTAGTTCCCCTGACAACAACAGATCACTTATATTTACATCCAATTTCAATTCCTACTCTTGTATAATCAGTTATGATAATAAACTGATTATAAAAATTCATCTTAGTTAAACTTTTCCAAACATTATTACTGACTGATTATTTGATTGTTAAATTGGTTCATCACTATCTAATTGGCATTAATCTTCTATTCAATTGTAAAGCCCTCATAATGAACTAATTAAGCCGAAATATTTCTTCGTTCAATTTGTCATTTTAGAATAATATTTATCATCCTATCCAACTACGTATTACCACTGAACGTTTAATCTTAAGAAATGTAATTTATTGAAAATAGTTAATTACTAGGTAACTTTTCTTATCTTACGCTTCCAACTGTTCAAAGCTTAAGTGTTTTTTAATAGGAAAAGTAGTAAAGGACTGTGTTCTTGATACAAATATACAATAATATGATTAGGGCACTACTATATCAATACATTAAATATAAAATTACTAAATAATGTGTAAAACACTGATACACAGTTTACGACCAACAATGAAGAACCAGATTATAAAGGTTTATTCACACCAAATACAACTATTTCATACAAAGTGAAACCCAGAGCAGTCAGTCAGCTACAACGTAGGACCAGGCACATATATGCATCGGTTCAAGTTGCCATACCGCATTAACACAACAAGATCGACACCGGATTCATAAAAGTAGTTAATTCAGAGATGGTAATATATAAACGAAAGATTGCATATAAGGATATAGTATAGGAAGAAAGAATTAGTTCGTAGAAAGAAAGATATGAAGCGAATTTAATCTCATAGTTTAAAGGAAGATGGAGAGTGTATATGCCGACGCCAGGAACCCATAGCATAAATCATTGTAAGAAAAGAATTCATAATATTAAATAATAATATTTCAGCATTTTAAAAAAATTTGAGTGTCTATTTGTCTTTTGCTCACTGATCAATCGAATCTTAATTTCATTAACCACATGCTAAAAAGAGAATCTTTTTACAATTTCTAGTTTAATTAGCTTATAGAAAGTTATAAGTATTCTAAGTCATTATTTCTGTACAAACGTAATGAACAACATAACATAAAGAGATGGGAAAGGCGGCGGCTGTAGGTAACACAAGACATCTCTACAGACTAATAAAAAAAACTCGGATTAATAAATCAAGTGTAAGTGAGACTATTTCGGCGAAAGACAACACTCTTATCTACTCCCAGTTTAGACATTTAGAATGATGGATGGAACATTTTAAGGAGCAATTCAACTGGCTTTCAGCTACTCTACAACTACCCACCATTTCCAGATAGCGTGAATGGAACATTGAAGTAGGTTCAAAAGGCTATAGTTCATCTGAATCCAGTGTTCATCTTGTTGTGTTAATGAGGTATGACAACTTGAACCGATGCACATATATGCGTGGTTCTACGTTATAGCTGACTGACTAACATAACTGAAACGTAATATGATAATAACTGATTAAATAAGTAATATATTACGTATCTATTTATTCATCGCATTATTTTAGACATTTGAAATGCACAGATGAATAATTAAATTCATCAATATACACAACAACAACAGAAAAAAAAATAGAAGGAAAGCATATAAAATACAAAAAAAAACTGTGTAGAATATAAATAATTAGAGAAAGTTCTGTAATTACGGGTAAATTATGCGCTAAAATATAGGAATGTGTATAATAAAGCTAATAAATAATTAGCATTCATATGAGTATATCAGTAGTATATGTATATCCTTTGTAATGTCATGATTTTAGTTCAAAGGAAATTCTTATCAAATAATAATGAAAAGATCAAGTGATTCAATAAGTAATCAGAAAATACATTAACAAATATCTTCTTCCTCTTCTTCTTCTTGTGCATCACCTTGGTTACCACTTGGTATTGGATTATTTCCTGAATTTGTTGATGTTGAAATGAAATTATCTTTTGATTTTTGTATTTGTTCAGATAAATTATCACTATAAGGGAATTTAATTTCTTTTGCTAGACGAGCATACTGAATGTAGGATATTTCAAAGAAATAAAATAAATTATAAATGAATATTTAAGATAAAATAATTTTAAACAAAAATGTTATCATTTTTTCTGGTAAGCGTTTTTTTTAGCGAGTTAGTTGTCTACGGAATGGGGACGCTAACCCTATGCCCAACCCTCCTCCTTTACCCGGGCTTGGGACCGGCAGTAACCCCATAAGAGCTACAGGCGGAGGAGTAACAGGCGTAAGTAAGTAAGTAAAAATGTTATCATGGTTGGTTTTTAATTCATCTACACGTATGGAATGTTAATTTGCCTTAGACGAAAATATCTATACTAGATTCCCTTCCAGTATCTATTCTACAGGACGTCAATACAATTCATATGATCAAGTACATGTGATTAGCCTGACCAGAACTTAAATATCTTTCCAACTCAAAAACCCGACTGTTATATCTCAAGGGGGCCGCCGATTATAGGACAGTGACTTATCGATCGGATCAAGGGATTCAGAATCTCGATAGACTATTCTGGTCCGTTGTCCCCGACTCAGCTAACGCGATTAAGAAGTCTGGGTGAGGCGTAGAAAGTGTATTCTACAGGCAAACAGCAGATACCAGGTCATGTCAAGCACACAAGTCAAGCGTATTTATACAAATATTTACAATCGATATTGTCATAGTAAAATGTTTTTAAACATTAATCAATAAGTTCATCAATCGACAGGCATTCAAATATTTAATCGATAAGTTCGTCAATTGACTGCTATTTAATCATTTAATCGATAAGTTCATCAATCGACAGGCATTCATATATTTAATTGCTAAGTTAATCGATAAGATAAAATTACAAAATATGAGTTCTGGGGATCTATCGTCCCCAACACCGATACAATCCAACAACAATAAACAATCAATAATAAGTGAGTAATAATAATAAGGATAGGGGGAATACATAACTCATCTAACACCAATCAGACTATTTACATGTCTGATTAAGCAAACAACCAATCATTAACATTCTCGCTTACATATCAAAAAATTTACTGAAATTTAATGGTTATGAATTTGTTGGGAAATGTTAAGCACTACATTTTAACAAGATAACTGAATGCTACAAAGAGAGAAATGTGTAGCTTAAATTCGTATCCAGATAAAGTAGACATTAATCGTTAGTTTCGAAATACAGTATCGTAGAATTCGTCTTCTTTAATAAAGATTAACTTCAAATTGATAGCTTCCTCATATCAACTGATTCATCTGAATCACATAAGGAAGATCGACTTATCACAAAAGGGGAATGATTAGATGGAAAACTACAAATGGTAAGCGATAAGTTATATATATGACGCGTACTATGAAAGGAAGTCATTTATGCACTTTTTGAAAATTGCAACCTGTGTGCCCTTATGTAGGGCCGGAAGAACAAACGTCTATATATCTATGAATTGTATATATCATAATTCATACTTATTTTGGTATACTATAAAATAGTGTGTATCGTAACCGATTTGAATCATGAAACAGAACATAAATAAATTGACTAACTTAACACATATTGATGTTTGATAAATTCTATCACACAACCACATCTCATATTAATTATCACTAAATTAATAGCTTGAAAAGGTTACATTATGATGGTCATTTTACTACATAGTATGAAATTCATCTTAATAAGTTGTCGATCAAAATATATTCACAGTTATACTTTATTGATAGATGTTCCATTAAGGTCCATAAAAATCATTTCTGACCTTATGAAATTAGTGAGATTTGCTGAAAACTTTAAATAAGTAATTTATATACTTGATCACATTCAATAACTTTTAACAATTTACAACTACTTATTGTTATATCCAAGAGAAGATTCAATCATGAGTAACTTCTGAGACATATTAACTGAATAATATTATCTATACATTCTTATGGTATAACTATTCAAATTGAGAGACACATCCACATTGCTGTGGAATCGCATGAAATAGGACGAAACGTCTGTCCAGTAATTCCAGGTTTTCCATGATGGTCTAGCTTCAGTTGACTCATGATCTCAACTATTGAAATTATATATAATTGTTTAATTTGATGATCAATATTATAAACTATTAAGTAAATGATAGTTTTATCAGAATGGGTTTTGTGGAGATTTTAGAAATTTCACAGATTGAAATCATGAGTAAGTTGAAGCTAGACCACCATTGAAAACCTGGAAGCACTGGACGGCCGTTTCGTCCTAGTATGGGACTCCTCAGCAGTGCGCAAAACCCATTCTGATAATAATAGTCACCTGCTCACTAGTGACTGACTTCAGGAGACACTTCTGGAGTTCTAGTGAGAAGTCGTTACCAGTGGAGTTCAACCAGGTCTGTTGTGAGATAGGAACTCACTGAGGACAATGGTGTACGGTAGCGCAACTTCGTGGATTGGTTGAAGTTAGACATTAACATCGTTGGATGCCGGCTCAGTGGTCTAATGGTTAAGTGCTCGCGCGCGAAGCCAGTAGGTCCTGGGTTCGAGCCCCGGGTGGTGCGGGGTCGTGGGCGCGCACTGCTGAGGAGTCCCATACTAGGACGAAACGGCCGTCCAGTGCTTCCAGGTTTTTCAATGGTGGTCTAGCTTCAACTGACTCATGATTTCAAAATGATAGTTTATCTTAGTATGAGACTTATAACAAGTGAATATTCATCATCTCACTAGGTAACGAACTCTTAATCTTCAATTATTGATTATTTGTGTTATATCTTAGTGAAGATTAAATCACGAGTAACTTCTGAGACATATTAATTGACTAATATTATCTATACATTCTTATGGTATAACTATTCAATAATTAGATTAGGTATATTTATATTCCTCTTAGTATAAGCTTTATTTTGATCTATAATTTAATATTGTACGATTTACTGTTCTCGAGCTATGTTCAGTTTATTAACTACTGCCTCCCACGTTCACAGCCACTTTTTGTCTTTATTGTGTACAAATGTTATTTCTTATTTTATGGTGCGTTGCGATCTGTTTGATTGATCTATAAACCCAGAATGTCTGAAACAAATTATTCGATTCGCATATCGGAAGCTGGTATTGTTGTTTTGGACTCAAGTGGACGGGCTAGGCGGACATAGAGCCAATAAGGACGCTAGGCTGCTCATACAGGTCGAACGTCATTGATTTGGCACGGTGCAAAGATTGTATAAGTCGTATTTTGGTTGGTGGATAAATCACAAGGTAAAAAGCCGGACATAAAGTCACAACACTTATGATATTTTTAAGGGATGAATCAAATAATTTGAATGTATTCGGGACAACATTAGCCAATAAAAAAAATACTGAATTCTTCTACGATGGAGATCATTGTGAGATCGAATAAGAACCTTTTTTGTTTTATTATCTAACTGTGACAATTCAGTGTTAATAATTTATTAGATTGAAAATAACAGTCTCATATTTTCATCAGCTCAAATTAATCTGCACAGCGAATCAGTTCAGACTGGAAAAAGTTAGCATTATAAAAGATAAATCTAATGCTTTCGGAAACTAAAATGTTGACCATGAATCCTACGTTTGATGCCTAAAAACGCTGATGAACCTTTTTTTTATTGATAAATTCTGAAATAAAAATACACATTCATTTTTTAGTTGGCTTCCCATAGGTGATCAAGTGTTGTAAACATAATACTGAACTGATGATAGAAAACACTACTTATCTAGATATGCTTGTTTTCTTTTGTTTCATTACAGGGTACAGACTTCGCATAACCGGCTTGGAACCACATTTGCGGTGTAATAAGGCTAAGTAAAACTGCTTGGTTGTTCAAAACAAGGTAGATAAAACATGGTTTGGATAAGCGACTTAGAAGTTGAAAGTTGAAAACCGTAACTACTACTGAGCTACCGCTCTAAAATTGAAGTTTACTACGACAAACACATTCAAATAAAGTAGAATCAGTCAATCAATGTTTATTGTCTTGCGTTATAACTGTTCTAGTCAGGATGTAAAAAAATGTGGTGATAAGGGATGAACTCCATTTTTCTTACAAAAACCATTCAGTAATAACAGGGAAAACTAAAAGTTAGTGTTTTGTACTAGGAGAAACAATTGGATAAACGTACAATACTTACATCTAGGTCAAGCATTCTGAAGCACTGATCCTTTATTGCCATTTCACAAGCCTTTTTATCCATATCATCGACGGCAGCTAGTAGTCGCCTCACTGCAGAAAATTCTTCAGCTTCCGGAAATCTCCATCGCCTTAAGATAACAAATAAAAACATTATGGATGATATTAATGACCGCTTCCTTTCAAAAAAAATATGCACAAATAATGAACAGATTTTTTTGGTCATCAATGTTTTGTTTTTTAATCAGGTTTTGAAAGATGGAATTGTTCAACAATGTAAAAATAATATTGAAATTAAAACTGAGGCCAAGGTTTCCAAACTTTTGTTTGTCAAGCTCGAACATTTACTATCACCTACTATGCCTGAGCAGTGTATTTTCTTCTCATAAAGTAAACGAGACTGATAACCTAGTAAACACAAAATTTACATGATTTTTTAAGTGGAAAACGTACTTAAATTTACGATATAAATGCTAACCTGATGGAAAGTAAACTAAAACGAAAAAAGGAGATGGTAAAATCTTACGTTTAATGTCTCCCAAGTCAAAATAGAATTGTATGCACTCAGCTATTAAAATGTATTTGAGATGTTAATTAGTGATATTCCGTTCAGATATTTATAACGTAAAATACTACATAACAACCGAATAAATATAATTTTTCAACCTTACGAAAGTGTATTAGTTTAGGAAGCTTTGGAGTATTCCCAACCACTAATATAATTGTAGACTCATAAGCTATAACAAATACAGGTTTCCTCTTAAACCTCTCAAAAACCTGTACTGGAAAAGAATTTAATGGTAAAAGGACATGCATGCTTACTCAACAGCTTCATTGAAGATCTTTTTGGCTGCTACTTCATCCTCCATATACAATTTAATCAATATTAGAACTGTTACAGCACGACCACACAGCTTTGGTGAAGAACTGGGATCAGCAAATCCACCTACCGTAGCTCCAACACTATCCGTGTGACCTCTTATTGTGTAATCAATAAATAATCGAAGTAGACGTTCTGCTTCGTTAAAACGCTTTAAACGAACCCATATATGAGCAGCATTGTTAGCCTGTGTTGCAGCTTCATGAAATTTTTCTTCTATCTGATAACCATAACAAATAGTGTTTAAAAGGATACAAGTAAACGAGAATAATAGAGATTGATTAGCTAAAAAATCAACTATGGCTAAAAATTTTTACTGTACTATAAATATATGTGACAGGGTTTCTGTATTATTTAATGTAATTGCTACGATATATAGAAACTAACCTCACAAGCATCTGCAGATCTTTCATAAAATTCAGCGGCACGTTCGGGTAATGGCTCTTCAAGACTTCTATATGACATTGTATTAAGGAGAAATAATGATGTACTTGGCAGCTCGTTCATAAACATATGATGCTGAGTCAGGAGTGCCATTTTGCCGTAGCATCAGTCCAGCCTCAGCAATTAATGAAGCCATTTGTGAAAAATCTTTCAAATCACGGTACATTTGTGCAGCAATTTCATATTGTTTGGCACAATGGAAATAAGACCCATTTTTAAAATGTAGTTCAGCAACCTGAGGACTAACGATCTTTAAGAGACGAAACTACCTTTTTATATGTCTCAGCCGCTTCTTTTAACTGCTTGCGATTTCTATGAAGTAATGCAGCCTTTCCATAGTATTCGATTGCACCATCATAATCAGGCCTTCTCTTTAGTAAAGATATCTTTAAGCTGAATCGAGTTATTAGAAGACAAAATGTACGGTATACCATTTTTCAGCTTTTGCTATAAGATCTGTCACGTCGTTTGGATTTGAAGACATTGTTACAAAAGGCCTAAAAAAACTGATATTGTTTAAAGATATAATTGTATAGCTAGTACAATCCCGTAACAACTAAAAAAAATTATTTTTTGAACGATCCCATACTTAAATATGATAACTATACCACTTAGCTCTTCAGTTTAAGTTGATCTTAAACCAATATTTCGATACTTAATGAACAAAGAGACCAATGAATCACAGATTTAGACAAACAAATTAGTCTAATTACGTAGGATGCTGGAAGTTTATATTTTGGTAGGCAGTAAGTGAATGTAGGGTTTCTATACACAATTTATGTGAGCACCAAATATATCGAAGATCGTAACAATAGTTAGCGATCGAATAAAATAATCAGTGGCTTCGGGTAAGATTGTAATATAGATACTTCTGTAGCAATATTTGGTCAGATGAATAAAAAATATAGGGATTTAATGATTCATGGCAGCGAGATGAAGTTGCTTAACTTATCACTCCTCAATGGGGCTTGGAAAGATGCCATAAAACAGGCATAATACCAGAGGAAAAGGATAAAAATACCTGAACAAGTACATCGATTTAACCGGTGTTTATTGGAAACTTTATTTTAAAGTCTGCTCTTATCATGAAGTAAAACCAGTCGGAAAACTCCAGAAAACTGGGGTACACTGGACATCCATTGAATCTCACCTTTTTCACTCAGCAGTCAGTGCATAAAACTTTACGTGAGGTTAAATCCGACATTCCTAGGTTATGTCGCTAAAACGATCGTATTCAGTCAAATCCAGGATAAAACTGTTACTATTGTATTTTCCACAACTTTTTGAGACAGCAAGACGATTACATAGTACCCTCGATAAGTAGCCACTAGGTTTGGTCCCGAGAATGCACTTTATCCAGCAGTAATTCACACCGTTTTATTTTATGGATGTGAAACATGATCAATAGGAATATGGGATATCCGTAGGTATCTAGTATTCGACTATGTGTCTCCGAAGAATTTCTTCTATACTTTAGGACAAACGAGTAGGTGACACCAGGGTCAGGGATAGGGCACTAGGTAAAAATGGTAAATGGATTGGTGAGGTAAATCTTTACTAACTGAGGTGGCTGGGAGATGTTACGTGTGCTCAATTACCGCCTACCTCAACAGGCTTTGTTTTCTGGTGTGAGTAGGTTGGAAGCTAGGGGTGGCTAAATGAAAACGTAGTGCAAGTCTATGAAGTCGCTAACAAATGAAGAGTGTTACGTTAACAGATGGACTACCTGATTTGGGTCTGGACTATCACAGAGAACGAGTAGAGACCTTTCATGACGTCTCAGAATCGTTTGTAGTGATGAAGTGGCATCCAATCTTTGTCGTTCATTAGATCTCAGGTTTTTAAATTCTACTTACCACCTCTACTATTTTGCAATTTGCACTAACAATGTTATCTCTTTGTACTAATGGGGTGTGGCAGCGTAAACCTACATGCATGCGCACCTGGTTCTACGTTGCATCCCATAGGGTGACTGACATAAACGTCAAGACAATAGACAACGAATATTTTTAACCATCATAATAAACATCTGAATGAATCAGAATACTGGTAATTTCGGACAAAATTCGAAAGTCACACAGTTTAGGCAATCTCAGAAGCGTTGAGTGCACAGGTTGTAAGGAAAAATATCAGCATTGACAAGATGCTCAAAATATCATACTCATTTCATAAAAACCTTTATTCAAAGTATTTTAACCAGCATATGCTGTTATATATATATATACTTTGAAAATATAAGTTATAAAGTATGCCAAAGAATGGATGCGACGTCGCTTGCTTTATTAAACAATACTTTCTGTAGGAAGAGAAACTAATCGTTACGTTTTCTAGAACAAGATAATAAACTATTCTGTGGCTACAAAAGCACTGTTATAAAGACTAGCACAAGCTGACAAACTATTATTTGGATGACAGACCTAAGATGTCAGAAAATCTAAGACCTTAGATCGTGAAGAAACACAAACAACTAGATAAACGGGTAATTTAGTGTAAAACTCGATGAGACTATACCTTCCTTCTAACTGAATGACGCCTTGAGTGACCTTGATGATTGAATGTCTACTCGTGACTGATGATGATGAAAAAAGCGTATATTAAGAAAAAAGCACAAAACAAATAAAGTTCGAAAGCTTTACGAATCTTTGCGCTTTGTGTCAGTATTTTGGCTCTTCTGACATGGGTAATTGCGCGACTGGATGTGTTTGTTGACCACCGACATAGATGATCTGTGTGGGTAACTGCAAGCATATTGCAGTTGAACAGTAATGACACTGCCTTTCAGCTTACGTTGACGTCACACCTTGTGGTTAATACCTAGCTTCGACTACTCCGTTGTAACCAGTTACAATGGCTACCTTAATTGTCGTATAATAGAAATAACGATATTACAGGAATATTAGTGAGAATAAATGCAAGTGTTTCAGTCATCCAAACCTCTTTCTGTTTCCTTAGATAACAAATAGATCCTACATTAGCGTTCCACGTCCTATAAAATGTATGGATAGGCCGGTCTAATTAGGAGTTTTGTGTGCCAATGCTCTTAGTCTGAGAAATAAATTCTATGAATTAGGAGCGATAGTGGACAAGTTAAAGTCACTCATTGTGGCTATGATATAAACTTGGTCAACCCATGATTTCGACATTACTCCAGAATTATCCGGATATCATTACCTAAGAAGTGACAGACATAGATATAGGAGAGGAGGTGGCATCATTTAAAACATAGCCAATTATATAAATATCCTCTCATTAGTTTGTTAATCCCATGATAGTAGAACTTGTGAAGCCATTAGCTGTGAGCTGACTATCGATGTTGTACATTTATACTCACTGTCATCTATTGCAGCCCATTTTACTTAGCTGATGATTTTATTTTAGAGCACATATAGCTATGGTAGGTAGATAACATATGCTTGATATTAGGAGACGTTATTGCACCTGATATTAGTTGGACTGTGATGGCCACGGTAGGATCTATAAACTCCTTTTACAGATTGTTCCTGATGACGGTGATGAAGCATGCATTAGAATGGCATGTATCCAAACCTACATGTTTCGATGCAAACAAAGGTCATTTTTCGTTAAACTTGGTAATCAATCATGCGACTGAGGATGTTGCCAACCTAAGTATTCTTCCACTGTTAATGAATAGCGATCACACTGTTTTGCCATTCATGTCAAGAGCTAGTGACATGATATACGATGAGTTTGACCTCGCCCAGATATATGGAGAGCTAACATATCGGTCATTCAGGAGTGCGCGGGTAAGACAGATTGGTCAGTATATACTACCTTATCAGTTGAAGAGACATGCTGTATATTTGAAGGCAATCTTAGTTCAGTTACATCCTCGTTTATGCAATGCTTGGTACCACGTTGACCGAATAACTGTCCACCATGGATAACTATATAAGTCAAGAAACTGCTGAGACGTAGGAAAATGCACTAAAGTTTGTTCATCTCTACTGGCTTAGAACAGTAAATATCCAGTTATATTAACACTAGGAATTCTGGTAAGGCATTAATAAGTAAGACTAGACGGTCATATGAAAAGCGATTGATTAGAGATCGTAAAAATGGCGCAAAACGATTATCCTCGTATTTGGAAAGGTGGACTCAGAAAAGTGATAGAACTTCATCACTTTTGGTACAAGAAAATTCGTTAATATAGGCAAGAGATGACGTCTAACAAGTTGAAGCTTTATCTGGATATTTCAGTAAAACGTTTTCTATCAGCAATGAGGAGCGACTAACGAATAACTGTGATTGCGGTGGCTTGTTGATGGATCCTGTAGCTATTGAGAAAGGTACTGCTGATGATGCCACATGTATTCGCAGTTTGACGACGTATTAACCAGTAACACCTTGTAATATGAAACGTACCCATTAAGTGAAATCAAAAGACAGAAGCGAGGAAGTTCGAAGATATATTTGATAGTCTATCAATATATCAGGATTCGTCTGATCTAATCTGGCTAGCGGTTGCTGTAGATATTGAACACGGCGTTCCCACTCGTGATCTGGTGCGGACGTATGACCGAGCGCCTTCAGCTAGGTCAGTCCATTAAAAAATGTGGTCAGTATCCAATGTAGAGAACCTGCAGAGCTATTTGTTTTGGGGATTTATTTACCGCTACACTGCCTTAAGATTACTTCACAATTTCGAACCTGATAAATCCAGTGGACCTGATTATATTCAACGTGGGATTAGGATAGCCCAATCTGATGTAATTACAGAACCGATAGCCATACTGGTTGACACATCTTTGAAGCATTTCAGACTTCCAAGAGACTGAAAAGATACAGTAATCATTTCAATGTATAAAACGGGGAGCAGAGACTTGGATGACTTTTGTAAACTGTATGGAAGGGCATAATCTTTTTTCCGGAAGCAGGCGTCAGTAAGTCAGTTAGTCAGCTGTTGGAATATTTTGTCTAAACTGATCTAAGCACATGAGTCGACATTTATGGCAGAAAATCGAACATTCAGAGAAACAATTACCAGAAAACGTACCTCAAATGGACAATTCTTTCATATTTATTACTAAAGACTTTAAGTACAGGATGATTTGTTTTATTGCTTAAACGTGCTAATTACTGAAAACAGCAGTTGTTTGACTCTAATTTATCCTATCAATGAGTGATAGTGTTTACTTTAGCGAAAGAACAAAAACCTATGATATTCCTATATCACATTTGGACTTCAAATATCTTGATTCTTGCAATGATCCATACGAATTGGAGAAAATATTAAAAACTTTGAGGTATCTACCAGTGTTACATATGTCATAATGTCAGGTCTGGTGAAGTCGGGTGTTATGCTGAACTTGAATCATTTTGTGAAGAAAAGGTCAAAAAGTTACATCCAAACAGGTCAGTGATGCTGATGCATGGAAATTTGCAGGACATATTGCCTAAAATACTTCACAAATGTTAGATGCTCTCCGACTTCCTAATATTCTTCCTTATTTTTCAATACGTTCAGCTCTTGAAATCTGATAATTTACATAGCTTTTTAAGGCTACGTGACACAAAATTGCTAAGTGTGTGTGGGTGGCTTTTGACGCTCATTTCGTTACTATCACTATGTCATCTCAGAGTATCAGTTGTTTGCCACCATTGTATGCAACCAGTTGAAAAGTATTGTCTCTGTTATTTAATAGTTTCAATAAGTGAGGCATAAGCAGTGATAGTAAACTCAGTGACGCAAATGTATTCGTAACTTTACGTGATGACGAAAATCTCGATATCAGGTCTACTTACTGGCTACCCACTACATAGGAAATATTAGTATATGCTTGATGTACGGCATCGAAAACTAGCGTTTGACTTAGTCTCACTGAGTTAGGCTACCTTCGTATTTCAGGGTCACAATCTGAAACCTAAACATGTCCCGAAAACATTTGGAATAGTCAATATTTCAAGCATACACAATAACCGTCACTTTATCTAAAAAATATAGAGAATGGATTAAGGTGAAAAATATTGTAGACCTTATCGTGGTAAACAAACTATTGATAAAAACATGGCATATGCAAATTAAGTGAATGTTGATTCTTTATTAACTTTTTCATTTATAATCTTGATCTGTAAGAATAGTTTATGTTCTTGAAAATGGATACCGTTTTATTGTATCTTATCAGAAGCACTGTATTATGGAAACCATTTCCAAAACATGTTTATAGTCTTACACTGCAGTAACCCATCAAACTGCGAAAGCTACCATGTTCATATTTCAGAAATCAAAATCTAGTTCGAAAACAAATCTCTTAATCTTGTTTTCGCGAGAACATCACAGAACATCACAACTGGGACTTTACAACAAGAAACTCACTTTATTTACTAGCTTTCTGAGGTCTATCAACTTGTTTAAATGCACTGGAACATTTTGAGACTCTACATCTGATTAATTTTCTGACCTATATTTTTTTTGTTTTTTTTATATAAGCATTTTTCGTCCTATATTTTGAAAGGTTCTATTCGGATAAAGAGTTGGGTAGAGCGTTTTGATCACTTGATATCATTAAGTTGCAAACGACTCATATTTTTGCAACAAAGCCTACATAACTGTTTTGGTAAAATATATGTGACTTTCTGTTCCTGAACTGCAGCATACAGAAACGGCAAAAATCTATATTTAGTTAGAGCCAGAAGAGATTTAGTATTTGGACTAAGAGTACTCAAGCACTTTCAGTTTTGAATACTAATATCATTATTAGTCGTAAATAGGCAATAAATGTCGTATAAGAATCCGACTATTCATTTACTTATGTAAAAATATAATGAATATAGGTATATATGTATCATAAGTTAATGTTTTGAATATGCCTGTTTTCAGTGTAGAAATGTAATTACTGCTAAGCAACTACACGAAGAATGTTAATTAGAAAATTTTACTAGCACTGCATAGTAAATAGTAAGGAATAATTTTTCAATGAAAAACCGTCATGCAAAATGATAAAGAATATTTTATACTTTAGTATTTCTACCAGCGGCTAGATTACTTTATTAACCTTTGTTAATAGAACTTTTCTTGCTAAAAACGTCTACAGTTCCTTACTCAATAGATTACAATATCTTTGATGAATTTCACAAAAGTATCAGTTTCCATTTGAAGTAAGTATTAGAACTGACAAGCAAAATATTCTTATCAAGACCAGATGTTCAATTTGGTAACAAAAGTACTTTGCGAAAAAAAACTTGAAAGTTCTAGTTATGATACATGAAAATCCAAGACCTTAGAATCAACGTTTTATTATAATTCCCTACATTCTACCAAACATTTGATAGAACTATCAAATTTCAATCATATGATTGTTTATTGCAATCAGAAATGCAAAATTTATTTTATTATAAATACAAATATGCGGTTAAATTTAGATTTAAGTATCAACATAAATACTTTTTGATTGTCATAACTGTAAAAAAAACAACCTGTTATGTAGAGTTCGAAATATGACTAGTTATCCATTATTAATAATCATCAAGTAATTTGAATACTACTAAAACTTAAACTATGAAAATAATTTAGAAGAGATGAATTTTCAGATCCTCAAATTCATTCATAATGAAATTTTTCAATCATGATTATGTTATCTTTTATTTATAGCCGGGTACTACGGAAAGTGATAGAACCAATAAAAATCACACAGTTGGATAAAGAAGAAAGACAACAAATTGAAGAAGATTTTCAGGTGATCTAATAATTATAGTAATTTCAATGGTTAAGATCATGAGTCAGTTGAAGTTAGACAACTATGGAAAACCTGGAAACACTTGACGGCCATTTCGTCCTATTGCGGGACTCTCTAGCAGCGCGCATCCATGACCCCGCCTCGCAGGGAATCGAACCTAGGACCTACAATAGGACGGAACAGCCGTACAGTGCTTCCAGGTTTTCTATGGTTGTCTAGCTTCAATTGACTGATGATCTCAACTATTGAAATTACTATTATTATCTTTTTTCTTTCTTACGACTTACCTTTAATCTACCTAGATAACCTAATTATTTTCATATATAGTCTCATGACAACAAAGTTAATTATGTAATTTGAAATATTTCTTATCAGTATTATACAATCATAACTACAGGAAGTTCTTAACTTCATTTTACCTCGTATGCCTGTATTAATGTCTAGTAATGATAATTGAGAAATTTCATTTATTTTAGATTCTTTGATCTGGATGGTAAAAATTGTGAAACTTTCATTGTCTTTCTGGACAATATTATCAACACATAATTCAAGTAATGAAATTGACAATAGGACAAAACAGTCGCCCAGTGTTTCCAGGTTTTCCATGGTGGTCTAGCTTCAACTGACTCATGATCTTCACCATTGAAATTACTATAATATGCAAAAAACGCATCTGATATTAATTAAATTATAGTCGAAATAGAAGTTTGTGTAACAATCCTTTATCTTATTTTCCAATTCGAATTGTTTGAATGAATAGGAGAAAAAAACAACAACTGGCAATATGTTCCCTCACTTACGATATGTTGCTTTATCTTAAACTATTTTGTCAGCAAACAGTTTTCTTGTATTTCAATGTTGTCAACACTTGATTTATTTACAAATTATATGAAAATAAACTGGATTCTAGTTATTGATTAACATTTTTGAATTGATTATGAAATTGAATTCAGAAATTCGATCATTTAAAAGTTAGTTGTATGAGTTCAAGAATATCATACTCTTCGTGAAACTAACATAACACAGCTCTATAGCTAAGAACTATACATTTCAATGCTTAGTAACTATTCTTCTGCAATGAGATTAGCATGTATATGTTAAAGCGTATCTTTCACTATTGCAGTTCATCCATTACACTAGAATATTACTTATTATTCATAAAAGAACATTGAATATTCCACTTGCATCTTAAATATCTCTATTTCTCTCTTTTTTTGGTGTCGAATAAAAACTAAGCCAGTTAACCGTATGTATTTGTAGTTTTGAATTGTTTTTTTGCATTAGTAAACTAAATATTTTCCGAAAGAATAAAGTTCTTTGGAATAAGTTTATATATATTGATTAGAGTGTAAACTGCCATTAGCGGCAGAACTCGGTGCATAAACCCCATGTTTAACTTTATTTTGGTATTTCCTATTGACCTACAGAGTTAATCATATCAAGAGTATTGCAATAGCGTATCAATAATATTAGATGAAGGTTGTGGTATTTAGAGAACTAAAGTTTAAAGTGAAAAAAATTGAGTTTGGATATCATAATTCAACAGCATAAATCTCATCAGAAAACTTGAAGCTATTGAGTTTAATTCAATGAATAGTCATGGTCGAACAGTCCAAAAAATAAATTGTAAGGTTTCAACAAACCAGTTTTGCTTAATCCTTTGATTTTCAACGATTCTCTGACTTGTATTACTTCATAATGAAAACTAACTTTAAATTCATCAGAAGGGGTTTTGTGGAGATTTCAGAAATTTCACTGATTGAAATCATGAGTCAATTGAAGCTAGACCAACATGGAAAACCTGGAATCACCGGACGGCCGTTTCTTCCAAGTACGGGACTCCTCAGCAGTGCACATTCACGATCCCGCAAGCTGCGAGATTCGAACCCAGGTCTTACCAGTCTCGCTCCAGGCACATAACCAACTAGACCACTGAGCAGGCATCCAACGGTGTTAATGTCTAACTTCAACCAATCCACGAAGTTGCGCCACCGTACACCATTGTCTTCAGTGAGTTGATATCTCAAAACAGACATGGCTGTGAAATCCACTGGTAACGGCTTCTCACTAGAACTCCAGGAAATGTCTAGCTTCAATTGACTCATGGTTCCAATCAGTGTAACTTTAAATTTATTTAAAGTTATCTAACTATTTAGATTTTATCCTAAAAAGAAATCACAGTTATCTAATTCTCTCAAACTTTTTATTCAAATAAATTACGTACGAATATAGAGTTGGCTTAATGAAGTAAAGACGTTCAATGAAGAAATTGGTGATAATGATGATAAGGATTCAGAAATTGATTATTATTTATTGAAAAGATCAAAAAACAAATCACTTCCAAGAAAACAATTAGAAATGAATGATGAAGAATTAGAAGAAAAATGCTTGAAATATGACAATGAAGATTTACCACCTATTCGTAAATCTATTATATTTAGTGATAATAAACAATTAGCAACACAAGTGAGTGCATCCTTGTTATACTATACTCAAATGTCTTCAATATAACTTCAAACTAAACCCTTTCATGTAAATAATTTAAACCGATTATGTAATTATGATTTTTTTTATATCATAGGTTGTAAAGCAGCTGATAAGAACCAAACGAAATAAAAATGAATTCATGCTATTCTGCTATAATCTTTTGTTTTTGCTCTTTTTTGAAAATGATAAAGGGAACTATATGTATGAAACTTCTTTGCGTTGTCAATATGAGATTTTCAATAGTTGAGATCATGAGTCAATTGAAGCTAGACAATCATGAAAAACCTGGAAACACTGGACGGCCATTTCGTCCTATTACGGGACTCCCTAGCAGTGCGCATCCACGACCCCACCTCGCGAGATTCGAACGCAGTGAGAAGCAGTGATCAGTGGAGTTCAACCAGGTTTGTTGTGAGATAGTAACTCGCTAAAGACAATGATGGACGTGTCGCTCAATTTCTTGGATTAATTGAAGTTGGACATTAACACCATTGGATAGCGGCTGGCTCAGTGGTCTAGTGGTTAAGCGTTCACGCGTGAGACTGATAGGTCCTAGGTTCGAATCCCGCGAGTCGAGATCGTACATGCACACTGCCGAGGAGTCCCACAATAGGACGAGTTGGCCGTTCAGTGCTTCCAGGTTTCCCATGGTTGTCTAGTTTCAATTGACCCATGATCCCAACCATTGAAATTACTATTATATCCACAAAACCCCTTCTAATATGAGATTTGACAATTTGTACAAGCATGAATTATTACGAAATTGTATGCTCTTTAATGATATAAACAATTAGTGAAAGATACTTTTTCTGGTCTAGTAATGACTGGGTTTTTTGTTGTTGTTTGTTTTACTAGTTCAGAACTATTTAATAAGAGATTATTTACTAGTAACCGTGGCAATTGTTACGTTTTCTTTTCGTTTATTTTTCTACTTTGACATACTTCTCTTTCTCAATTCATAAAATAATACAATAACTTGTATTTGTATCCAAGAGTATTTTGTGTTTTTACCTGATTATCATTTTTATCTGATGTTATTTCAGAAAGAATAAGAAGCTAAATTCTTCATAAACTATCTAGTTTAATATAGTATTGTGAATATTGAGATGGTGGAGAAGATTTGTAGCTCAGTTGGATGATTTTGGAGTTTTGTTCGCTGAACAAAACAGAATATTGTGAATATTTAAACATTTAATACTGACCTACTGAATTAATTACTTATTTACGTCGTTACTCCAAATGGAACATTGGCCGCCGACCAGCATTCTCCGACCCACACCGTCCTGGGCCTTCTTTTCTAGTTCCATTCAATTCCTGTTCATTTTTCTCATGTCTGTCTGCATCTCTCGGCGTAAGGTGTTCTTTGATCTTCCTCTTCTGCTTTTGCCTTGAGGATTCCATGTGATGGCTTGTCTTGTGACTCAGTTGGGTGCTTTCCTCAATGTGTCCTATGCACTTCCAGCGCTTCTTCCTGATTTCTCCCTCCGCTGGAATGTGGTTTGTTCTCTCCCATAGTACTTTATTGCTGATACTGTCTGACCAACGGATCCGAAGTATTTTGCGTAGGCGACTGTTAATAAACACTTGTATCTTGTGGATGATAGCTTTCGTAGTTCGCCATGTTTCTGCCCCATACAGTAGAAGTGTTTTAATATTTGTATTGAAAATTCTGACCATGGTGTTGGTTGATCCATTAAAAACGGTTTATTGTCTAATATTTTATTATTCATATCTTAAAGTTTCTTGAAACTGGATATTTTTCAATAAGAAAATCAAAAGACAATACATTTGTAGTATATTGTCTTAAATTATAACAATTTACAATAGAACAACAATAAAAGGGTTATGCAAGTCCATTCATCGGTTAAAGTTAGACCTAAACACTGTTAGACTTTGACTCAGTAATCTAGAGATTAAGTGTTTTATCGCAAGACTGAAAGTTCTGGGTATGAGTTACGTATATGAGATCGTGGATACGCTCTGTTGAAGTCCCATACTAAGACGAAATGATCGTCTATTGCTTTCAAGTTTTTACTGGTTGTCTAGTTTAGATCAACTCATGAATTCAACTGATACAATGAAAGAGTACTTACAAAAATCTATGGAATAAATAAAATAAAATTGAAGAACGAGTGAAACTGTTGGCATTATCTGAAACAGGGACATTTGGATAAGATAGATATGATCTGATTTATTTAAACATTAAGTAAACATCGAATTTTTTTTATTCGTTTAAACATAATTTGTAAACTATTCAAATGTTCACTATTCGATTTCTTATACTTTAGTTAAATTCAAAAGGGGATTATACATTTGGCAAAAGAGTTTTAAAACCAAAAGACTATAGTGAATGGGATAAGTAAGTTAGGCTGTATATGAAATTTTATATATTTATGTTTTATTGAAATAATAATTCATTTGATTCCATTTGTGTATACATTCAAGGATAAACAATCTCTGATTCTTTGCTATTCCTTGGTAACTATTCATAATCAACATTTATGAAAAAAAATACATGAAAATATGTATATACTCGTTGGTTGGGATAAGTAATATCACATACATTCTAATATACAATTGCAATTTAAAGTATTTAACATGAAGAATGTTTCATCTAGTTAGTTATTTTTTTATTTTATTTATTCATTTAAACACAGAAATATTGGTGCAAAGGGGCACCACACAAGTCACTTGATTTGTGTGTGGGCTGTAATACTGCACAGGTGCTCAGATCAAAGCATGTGATTTTCTTAGGAGGCCGCACCCCTAGCCTTCAACCTAAAGGTCTGATCCATAAGATAGTGGAGCAATGTCAGAAGATGCAGTCCCATGTTAGATGGTAATCAATAATTGGTTCTTAGGTCACTTGTTCTTTCAGAATCCTGGAGCCCATGTGTACCATTGGTTTGGAATTAGGGTTTTCCAACTCCCCTAGGTGGATCCTCCACATCCACCAACCCGACTAAAGCGCCGGACATTCGCTTTTCGTCTCCTCAATTTCTGTTGTTAATTTAAGAATTATTGATTTATTCAGAAGTGGTTCTGTTTATAAAAAAAATATGAACTGACATTATTAGAAAAAAACTCCATTGGAAACTAACGAATATTAGACAATCTATTCATTTCAATTTGAAGTTGAGTTCAATACTGTAGACATTCAAATAATAAATAGTTTTTTTATCGGTAAATCTCATCTGAAAATTCTAAACTAAAAAGAATAACGAAAATTGACCAAATTGAAAGTTTGTGAATGATTATTCATAACTTATATCTCATGACAAATTCACTTGGTATTGTTTACTTGAATCATCCTATTGCACAATCAAGTGGTTATCAGGACTCAGTAGCTATGTGAATAACGCTATGTCGTTTGAAGCGAACGGTACTGGATTCGAGTCCTAGAGTGAACATCAACTCTGAGATGCAGATACATCTAGCTGAATAGTTCCAAATAGGACGAAACTCGTTTCCTGGATTCCACTGCTAGCCACTATTCATCTTTGCTTTTAATGACAGTTATTCTAGATTAATAATTAATCAAAATTAGAATAAAAATAAAATTTTGTATTCCAATTAGTTAATTGCTGTTAAGTTTAAGGATTCTAATTTTACTGTCATATGAAGATGAGAATGTTCAGCATTGAAAAAGGTTGAAATCATAATAGAAAATATAATACTGTTACAGTGATTTTATTGTTCTGTGTTTGGTCAAAGAGAGAACGTTTCTTCATATCACTATTGATTTTATGGAGCTATATTTCATCACTCGTAGAGTTTTTGAATTGAACATAAAAACAAAGATTAATTTTCAGAACATCGATTTAAGCTATTAGTAACATTCTCAATATCATCATTATTACCTTCATAATGTATAAACAGTGGTTGGAGTGAAATTCAAGATGTACTTTTCAGTTGTTATAAGACTTGTCAGGTAGATATATCTGATATATCCCAATATTGTTATTCACATTAGGACTCAAATACAGTATACTCCATTTCAAACATCAAAGCTTTATCCATTTGGCTAAAGACACTTATTAGCTTTATTGTATTAGTTAATTAACTAATCTTAGTAATCACATACAATTGATGTATGTTTTGAAGATGAGCATTAAAGAGATCTGTCAGAATAACTTATCATAAACAAGGTAAAAAGTATCAGGCTTAAAACGAAATGACCAAAATTAGAGTTAATGTTGCGTCTAATTTAAGACTTTTTGGGTTGTTTCTTTCTGATTACATTTATTAGTTAGTAATAAAATATCAGATATATTTGTAAACGTTTAGATTTCTCCGTTGTTGATGGTAATTACTATTCAAGCTAGTAACTATCTTAAACTAATTAGCTTAGTAAACAACCTATTAACGTTTAAAATATCAAGTTTTATATCAGTCAGTCAGTCAGTCAGTTAGTAACAACGTAAAACTTCGTACGTACGTACATACATCAGATCGAGTTACCATAACACTAACAAACAGATACAATTGTCAATTCAAATCCCATATTAGTAGAGGTAGTAAAAGTATAACCAGCAATCGGAAAGATTAGGGTCTGAAGATGTTATTCAAAGAGTATAATCCAGTGAAACAAATTTGGAAAGAGAAAAAAAGAAAGTGACATGAAGAATTCAGAAGATTAGAATTTAGGAGAACACAAAGAGTGGATGCACCTGCACCATTACAAACGATATTGAGCCATGTCATTCAAGGTCTCTAACCATCGGGTGCTATCATCTCGCGGATCCCAACCAGGTAGTCTACACCTACCAACATGGCACAGTCCACTTGTCAGTGACTTCATGGACTTGTGCCATGTTTTGATCTGGCCACCCCTAGCTTTCTTCCAACCAACTCCTACACCACAAAACATTGCATGTCGGGGCACTCGGTGGTCGGGCATACGTAACACGTGTCCCAGTCATTTCAACTGATGAAGTTTCACCACTTCATCAATCGATTTGCCATCCTTACCTAGTACCCACTTCATAACAACTGCATTACTTACTCGGTGGTCACAGGATATACGAGCAATGCTCCGAGCACACATTCGATAGAACACTAGTAACCTACGAATATCGTCTACTGTTGCCGGCCATGTTTCACAGACATAAAGTATGATGGAACGAACTACTGTACAGTAAACCCGTCCTTTTTCTTGGTAGACGGACGGATATCTCGCCTACACCACAAATGACGCAAGTTGACATAAGCTAGTCGAGCCTTCTGTATCCTTGCTGAGATTTGGTCACACATCAGAGCACAAGGGCAGATGAGACTTCCAAGATGAGTGAAGCGATCGACACGCTCAATTACTTCACTCTCTATCATTAGTTCGTGTGTCGATGCAACCCGATCCTGAAGTAACATTTTGCATTTCGAGAAGAAGGAGAATCACATCTGGAACATGCATGGATTGTTACTTATAGTGGTGCGAAGACTCTGCATTTTGTCAGTATGTTCACCAAATAGAACTATGTCATCTGCATATTCTAAATCAACAAATGAATCTCCTGGTAGAAGTTCAACCAACGATAAGTCTCAAATAAGACAAAACTTGAATTCTGTATTCCATTACTAATCATTATTGTTGAATTTTTTTTTTTTGGTTTACAATTTCTCATTATCACTTAAAGATTAGCAAAACAATGGGATAAAGAATTAACTGAAGATAATCCAACAAATAGTAACTTTGAAAAAGGTGAAAAAATGAATTTGTCAGAAATGGAAACTTATGGATTAAGAAAACTTGATTATAAAGAATTGAAATTAAAAATAGTTAATATGCCAATTCAAACAAGAAAGAAATTAGCTGAACGTGAAAAAGAAAAAGGGAATGAAGTAAGCTAATGGATTGTCACCTTTTGTTTATAGTCGGTATTATTTAATTAATTAATTAATTTTCAAAATATGTAAATGTGTGTAGTGATCCGAGATCTGATTCCAGTTAGATTGTATGAATGATTATTGTCGAAATATACATCTTGACTATCCTTATATATCATTATCGACTTCATCTGCATTGGTAAATAACCTGTAATCTTGAGGGAACTGGTGCTTCCTGGCGGACTCGATCTCGAGTCATCCAGCTTCACAGTCAGAGACGTTACCACCGAACTATCCGAACCGCGACTGACCTACTGTAGGACTGAGATGTGCTACTTGGCACTCGTCAGCAAGGTGTGGCACGAAACACGGGTCCAGGGTTTCCTGTTGACTACCTCCAACCACCATTTAAAATCTCAATACATAGTGCCCGCAGTGTCGAGTCACTTAGACTGGTGGCCACATTGCAACATGATCGATAGCATTCGATCTGCACTAATAAGGACTAGACAAGTATGACATTGATCACCACCCAGTGATCAATCAATTGTGGTCATGAGTCAGTTTGTTTGAAATAATCAACTTTTAGTTATTGAGTAAAAGGTTTGATTCGTGCATCAATCTAATTTACTTTTGATTTGTTCTTATAAAGTAAAACTGATAAGAACAATACTCAAGTATTTTCGCTTTATTAATGATATAAATCAAGTATGAATAGCTAGTTTGTTTCTATGGATGTGAGAGTGTGTATTAGCACATCATGAATATATATTCGAATTTTCTTAGGTTTCAAAGCTGATAATATTTCTATGGGCTTAAAAACAGTAAACATTATACTTTCATTCAATCGTATGTTGTACTTGAAGATCTCACAATGATAATTCTAATGAATAGGAATCATATAAATTATTTTAGTTGATATAGGGAGCCAATCAGAAGGAGTCAAATAAGAAGGTCACTTGATGACAATCGGAAACGACCTAAGGGACAGACGCATATCATTGGTTAAGAAATGGATTTAATTTATAAGGGATATATATGTTTATATCATTCGGTAGCCCAATAGATTTCCCCTTCTACTCTTGTGTTCTCATTGAAGTAGCCAATTCAGGGGGTTAATGTTTAGGATGTAGTGTATCAGTATCAGATCTCGAGTACCCCTATTATAACAAATTCACAACATTTTATCGTTTATATCTTAAAATTAAAAGTGTAAAAACGATCGAACAAAGTTGTATTTCAATTACAGTTTAGCTACATAGTCCAATATCTCCTTGTATAATAATTTCTTTTAAATTGAAAGTAATTTTTGGCAACAAACTGTTTGTATATTCGAAAAACACATACTAGTGCTTGGAAACCATTTTAGACATTTTCATTGACTGAGCTTATTTTGAAAAAGAACAATCTTCCTGAAAAAAAGATTCTGAAGGTGATTTTCAGTTCAGATTGACATCAGCTGAGATAACACTGGATAGCTGTGTTTTATTGCTGAATGATATTCTTGAGTAGTATGGAACCATAAGCTTGATGATGGATTGTAATCAAGACTTTGAAGTTTTCTTTAGCATTCGTTTTGTTTAGAATAATAAGTTGATATCGAATGAATGACTATCTTATTATCTGATGAACTGATTGAAATTGAAAATGTGAACAGATGGATTTCAGCTCAGTAGTATAATAAAAATACACTGATTGAGATATACCTGAAGATTTATTCTCTGAAGAAGTGACTTACACTAAGTCACGAAACGTCAAAAAATCCAATTTTCTACTCATTGGGATATTACAAATATATTATTTTAATTTACTGAAGATTTAAGTTACTATCCCTGAGAAAGATAATCATCACTGAAAAATTCCATATTACAGCAAAACGATTCTTTGATACTCTCTGGTTTTCGACTATATCTCAAATAACAACAGTTTGAGAGAAAAAAACCATTCGAATAACTTACATTGATTTCTACAAATATAACAACGAAAACAAAATTATTTTTATTTCAATATCGTTTGCGCTGAGGAAATGGTCTTTCGATGTAAGAGAAGAAGAAAAGATGCAACTATTAAATGTCTTGAATAGTTTGCAGTAAAACAAAATGGATCTCACCTATAGCACAATTAAGGTTCATCACCTTCATATATAAAATGGTTTAAATTATATTTTCTGGTTAGTGTTTTTTTAGCGAGTTAGTTTTTTAAGGAATGGTGTCGCTAACCCCATGCTTAACCCTCCTCCTTTATCTGGGTTTTGGATCGGCATTAACTCCAAGTGGACAGCTAGGATGCAGCTGGACGATACAGACTTCACAGATGATCCGGCCCTTCTATTGCACATGCAACAAAAAATCCAGAAGAGATGACTAGTGTAGCACCAGAATCAGTAGCAGTAGCTCTCTATATACACAAACGGAAAATCAAGATTCTCCAATACAACAAAACATACACCAATACAATCACACTTGACGCAGAACCTCTGGAACATGTACAAACCTTTACATATCTAGGCAGCACCATTGATGAACACAGTGAATCTGATGCAGATGTGAATGTGCGGATCACTAAAGCAAGAGAAGCATATCTACAACTGAAGAACATGTGCAACTAAAAACAACTGTCTGTCAACCAACACCAAGTTAAGGACTTTCATTACAAATATCAAGATAGTTCTACTGTATGGGGTGGAAACCTGGACAACTACGAAAACCATCATCCAGTAGATACAAGTGTTTATCAATAGTCGCCTACGCAAAATACTTCGTATTCGTTGGTCAGACACTATCATCAATAACCTACTGTGGGAGAGAACAAACCACATTCCAGCGGAGGAAGAAATCAGAAAGAATCGCTGGAAGTGGATAGGACACATATTGAGGAAAGCACACAACTGCGTTACAAGTGAAGGCCTTACCTTGAATCCTTAAGGTAGACCAAAGAACACATTACACCGTGAAATGGAGATAGACATGAGAAAAATGAACGAAAACTGGATGGAACTAGAAAAAAGAAGGCGAAGGACAGAGTGGGTTTGAGAATGCTGGTCGGTGGCCTATGTTCCATTTGGAGTAACAGTAAATAACCTTCGTTTCAGCTGATCTTCATTATGTAGAAATCTTAATTTTGATTGGATATATCTTTTTCTTAATATTCATGTCACATTGTAATCAACTGACGAAGCCTTGTATGATTGAAAATTTATGGCAACAACAACAACAAAAAAAAGAAGTAAATGCAAAATATTGATTCGAAAAGAAAGTACTATTAATTGTTTCGAAAAGAAAAAGGAATCATTTAACCTATCTACTTATTTCTCATTATTATTACTCAAAAAAACCCTGTCTTTTTTTCTGTATCATTTAGTCCTTTAAATCAGGTGATTATACTGATGCATTGAACTATTATAAACGAAGTCTTATTATGCATAAAACTAATGCTGTTTACAATAATCGTGCTTTAATATGTAAGTTTTTATGTACTTTGGTAGAAAACATAACTGAGTTTGTTTTTTATTACTTTGAATGAAAAAAAACCCAGCAACCAACGAGTATCTTCAATAATATGGATAGTTCGGTTGGTTGATCTATTTTAATCCTTGAAAGTATTCATTGGTAGAAATGATATCACCTATTGGTTAGTTCTCGGTATTGATAGAATTTAATTGAAATAGTTATAATAGGCTACTAGCTCATATAGATCAACATCATTGGATGGAGTGGTAGATGTTAAAAGATAGTATATGAAACAATATAAAGAATAAATGAAGAGTTGTGATTTTGTTTTAGTTTGTAAAATGTTTCAATAGTAACAAGCTTTGAACCACTTAGATCAGATTGATTCTACGACCTTCAGGTATCAAGTTGATCGTGAATTTGAACTGTATGCTTTTTACAGATTTAAATCATAACACTTTCTTGATATAATAAGTTGGTATTATTAATAGTTTTTACAATACAAAGTGATGGTGGATAGTTGAAAAATGAGGGCCTACAATCACGAATTCATCGGTTCAATTCGCACTGTATGTAAGCTGGTTAAAGAATCTAGATTGCATCATCAATTCCATACACACACACACACAAAAACGATTTATTTAACTTTGAGAATGTAAACTTGCACTTGTGTAATAAAGTAAATTATTTTCAATAAACGTTATTCTATATTTAATTTAGAAATTTCAAGTATAATTTTTATCACAATAATGAAGACTCTCTGCTTGAACACAACTGGTCGAGTAAGAGCTTATGGCGAGCTGTCATCAGAATCAATTATTTCAAGTGGTGTTCGTCAAGGATGTCTACTCTCTCTCTCCATTCTTACTTAAATTTGTCGTTAATGTACTTTTAGATATAACACTTTCCTCATATAAATTTCTAGGAGTTAAACTTTTACCGAGAGATTCATTTGTTGATTTAGAATATGCTGATGACATAGTTCTATTTGGTTAACATACTGACAAAATGCAGAGTCTTCGCACCAATATAAGCAACATTGCATGAATGTTCGGGATGCGATTCTCCTCCTCGAAATGCAAAATGTTACTTCAGGATTGGGTTGCATTGACACACGAACTAATGATAGGGAGTGAAGTAGTTGAGCATGTCGACCGCTTCACTTATCTTGGAAGTCTCATCAGCCCTTGTGCTCTGATGTGTGACGAAATCTCAGCACGGATACAGAAGGCTCGACTAGCTTATGTCAACTTGCGTCATTTGTGGTGTAGGCGAGATATCCGTCCGTCTACCAAGAAAAAGGACGGGTTTACTGTACAGTAGTTCGTTCCATCATACTTTATGTCTGTGAAACATGGCCGGCAACAGTAGACGATATTCGCAGGATGCTAGTATTCTATCATAGGTGTCTTCGAAGAATTGCTCGTATATCCTGTGACCACTGAGTAAGTATTGTAGTTGTTAGGAAACATGTACTAGGTAAGAATGACAAATCGATTGATGAAGTAGTGAAACTTCATCAGTTGAGATGACTGGAACACGTGTTACGTATACCCAACCACCGACTGCCTCGACGTGAGATGTTCAATGGTGTAGGAGGAGTAGGTTGGAAGAAAGCTAGGGGTGGCCAGACAAAAACATGGCACAAATAGATTAAGTGAATGACAAATCGACTGAGTCATGTTGGTAGGTTTAGACTACCTGGTTGGGGACCGCGAGATGATAGCAACCGATGGTTAGAGACCTTGAATGACGTGGCTTAAAATCGTTTGTAATGGTGCACGTACATCCATTCTTTGTGTTCTGAATTCTTCATGTCCCTTTTTTTCTCTTTCCAAATATATTTAACTGGATTATACTCCTTGAATAACATCTTCAAAGCCTAATCTTTCCGATTACTGCTTATATTCTTACTATCTTTAAGGCTATGGGATTTGAATCTACAATTCTATCTGTTTTACTGCGTTATGGTAACTCGAACTGATGTATGAACGAACGTACAAAGTTCTAAGTTGTTTCTCACTGACTTAATAAATTTTAATTCGCAATTCCACTTTCATTTATCATTCAACATTTTACATTCTGTGAACAATCTTTTGTTTTTTTGAATTTGATCAGATTTACGACAAAAACAGTGGAAACAAGCAGTGAATGATTGTACTAAAGTTTTAAAAACTGAACCAGATAATTTAAAAGGTATGTATAATGGTAGAGAAGATTTTTAGCTTACGTGGATAATATTGATAGAGTTTTGTTCTCTGAGCTGAATAGTTTGGTTGATTGTGTTGATAAGGTTGTTCAGAAGAACAATGAAAACTTCATGTTCAAACCATCTAGTTCAAGGAACAAAACTCTATCAAAAAAAGGTATGTATAATATTGTTTTTCTAGAAGAAAACAATCCAAATTCCCTTGAAATAATAATGATTATCTTCATTTATTCAAACGAAATTATTTACTTATAATTACTATCCAAATAATTTCAGTGACAAAATTATTTCTAACATAATTCTTTATTTTGATACTGATGTATGGGAGACAATGATAATGATTAGTTGTTTTCTTAGTCAGTCAGCTAAAACGTAGGATCAGGCTTATATATTCATCGGTCCAAGTTACCATACCGCATTAGTACAGCAAGATGAACATCGGATTCATAAAAGTAGTTAATTCAGAGGTGGTAATATATAAAAGAAAGATTGCATATAAGAATATAGTACAGGAAGAAAGAATTAGTTCATTGAAAGAAAGATATGAAGCGAATTTAATTTAATAGTTTAAAGGAAGACAGAGAGTGTTATGTTCGTTAACTTGAATGCTACTACTGATTCATCTTACTCGGAACGGAACGAAGAATCAAGGATTCAGAGACTCAATAGGCTATACTGGTCTAATGTCCCCGACTCAGCTAACTAAATCCAGAAGTCTTGGTAAGATGTAGAAAGTGTATTCTACAGACAACCAGAAGATACCAGGTCCTTCAAGCACACAAATCAAGTGTATTTATACAAAATATATATAATCGATATTGCCATGGAAGTTTTTAAACATTTAATCGATAAGTTCGTTAATTGACTATGTGCATGGATGGTAAGAAATGCCTAAGCGTACATCTGCATACAAGCTACGCAAAGATAAAATTACAAAATATTAGTTTTAGGGATCTAACGTCCCCAACACTTTGTGATCGATTCTGAGCCATGTCACCAAGAGTGTCCAACCATTGGTTACGATAGTCACGCTGACCCCAACCAAGTAGTCTGCATCTACCAACATAGCTCAGACTAGAATTTAGTGACTTCGTGAACTGATGCCACGTTTTGGTTTTGCCGCAACTAATTTTCTTCCAACCATCTCCAACACCGCTTAGTCAGACGTGTAGATAGTCTGATAAGTGTTAGATGAGTTATATATTCCCCTAAACACTGGGAGGGAATCTGGTGTAAATATTCGTCTAAAGTAAATTAACCTCTTATTCGTGTAAACGTGTAACACCAACCGTTATAACAGATACTTATCTTGAATCATAACGTTTCTTTCGGTATTCTAGAAAACTATTGTAATTAAAGATAAATGTTTTTTTTTATATATGTACAAAACTAGTTATGTATGATAGTAGCCAATATTATGATGATTGGTATGTTTAAAGCGTTATGATAAAATATTTATGTTACCACTAGTGATTTTTTATTTTATTTTAACTTGAGTAGAGGTATGTATCCTAGTAACAAAATGTTAATTTTAATTAAAAGTGATATAAAAAGGGTTTTCTGAGTCAACTTAGTCGCCATTTCGGTTGGTATTTCATTCTGACATGGAATCTTTCAATTAATTTCATGATACTTTTAAATTATATTCTTTCAATCTGTTAGTATATATATAAAGAATATTGTTCAAAAGTCCACATTTAATCTCTTTGATCCGTAGAATTTGACTTCCGTTATTAGTTGGAAACTATCTCCATTTACTTAAGTCCATAGCTGTTAACTGAATTGAAATGAGCATAGGCCACTGACCAGCATTCTCCAACCCACTCTGTCCTGAGCCTTCCCTTACTACTCCTACCCAATTGTTGTTCATTATTCGCATGTCATATCTCCATTTCACAGTGTAATGTGTTTTTTGGTCTTCCTCTTTTCCTTTGGCCTTGAGGATTCAAGGTAAGGCCTTGACTTGTGACACAGTTGTGTGCTTTCCTCAATATGTGTCCTATCCACTTCCAGCGATTCTTCCTGATTTCTTCCTCCGCTGGAATGTAGTTTGTTCTCTCCCACAGTAGGTTATTGCTGATAGTGTTTAGCCAACGGATACGAAGTATTTTGCGTAGACAACTGTTAATAAACACTTGTATCTTCTGAATGATGGTTTTCGTAGTTGTCCAGGTTTCCACCCCATACAATAGAACTATTTTGATATTTGTAATGAAAATCCTGACCTTGGTGTTGGTTGACAGACATTTGTTTTGAATTGCAGATGTTCTTCAGTTGTAGATACTCTGCTCTTGCTTTAGTGATCCGCGCATTCACATCTGCATCAGATCCACTGTGTTCATCAATGATGCTGTCCTAATATGTAAAGGTTTGTACATATTCCAGAGGTTCTGCGTCAAGTGTGATTGTATTGCTGTATGTTGTGTTGTATTGGAGAATCTTGATTTTCCCTTTGTTTATGTTGAAAGCTACTGCTATTGATTCTGCTCCTACACTGATCGTCTTCTTCTTCATTTTTTGTTGGGTGTGCAATAGAAGGGCCAGATCATCTGCGAAGTCTAGATCGTTCAGCTGCTTCTTGTCTGTCTACTGTATCCCATGCTTCCCCCCCAATAGCTCTTAAACTAGAGATTATTTATAGATTACTAGTATTTGATTTTGTATGCCTTTTAGCATCGCTCGAGTATGCTACGATCATCGTGTCAGCAGGGTTGAGGTTAGATGTAGGGTAAAAATGGTAAATTACTTGATGCGTTAATTAAATCTTCATTGACTTTATTGGTTGTGACATGCATGAAATGGTCCCAACCAATAAAGATATTTATAAGTGTAGAAGTCGTTTAACAGAAAATGCATATGTTCTAGGCTATACATTACTTACACTTGACCAGTTGAATTCTCTTCAAATGGCGGTATTTTATCACTAGCTCACCAAATAGATATGTCTCAAAGTTATACTCGGGTGTTAGACCGCCTTCGTTTTACATAAAGACTTATCATAATCTTTTTCAACTTTCTTATCAATTGATTTCTGTTTTCTTTTTCAGCATTATTTAGACGAAGTCAAGCAAATTTCGAATTAGATAATTTAGAACAAGCTGAAAAAGACTTAAATAGACTTACCGATCAAGATCCAACAAATTTTAAAGCTCAAGTTAGTTGAATTGTTTTTCAGTGAAAATTGAGAATAATTCTATTTATTGACTAAGTTCAGTGCCTATGTTGATATATTGACCTAATGTGAAACACTTTTGCATTTGAAATGATAAGTACTCGATTTAAATTTCATTGTAAAGGTTAATAATAATGCCCTGGTACGGTCGAGAGTGGGGAGAGTCCGCTCTCCCTCCCGAAATGCTCTCACATGGCCACACGTATATAGCCTCTGCCAGAGAAGTCCTACTCACTGCCTTCTCGTGGCGGGGGTGTTGTTTATGAAAATCAGAGGACAAAAAGCGAATGTCCGGCGCTTTAACCGGATTCCAAACCAATGGTGCACATGGGCTCCAGTATCCTGAAGGAACAAGTGGCGTATGAATCAATTGTTGGTCATCGGCTTCCATGGGACTGCATCTCCTGACGATGCTGCACTGCCTTGTTGATCAGATCTTCAGGTCGGAGGCTCAGGGTGTGGCCCCCTAAGAAAACCACCTGCTTCGGTTCGGGCACCTGGACAGTATCACAGCCCTCACATATATCGAATGAGATTTGTGTGGTGCATATGTATTTGGTGCCTCTTTGTACCAATATCTATGTGTTGAAATAAGTAAGTAAAATAAGTTAATGAACATTTAGAAAATAATGAAGTGCCTGTGGTCTACAGACTAAACATTCCCATGAGAAACTGAATGTCCTTGGTTCGAAACCCGCGTGTGTGATCGTGGGTGTGCATTGCTGAGTAGTCCCATACTAGAGTGAAACGGCCGTCCAGTGCTTCCAGGTTTAAATGGTGGTCTAATATCAAATTACTTATTTCTAATGAGATTTGAATTGATACATTACTTTTTTTTATCATAGAATTTATTACGTAATGTGAAAATTGCAATATCAAAACGTCAAGAACCCCATTTGAAAGGATCTAGACGTATGATCATAACTGATGTCGGTGATTCTTCCTCGGATGATGATGATGATGATGATGAGAGTGATGAAAATGTCAAACAAAATGAATGTCAGCAGCAGGAACAACAACAACAAGAAATTATGACAGTGAATACTAATAAAATGGAGCTTTCAAGAAACCATCTAGATCAAATTGAATATCATAATAATGATATTGATTGTGAAAAACATTATTTCACTATGGAGATGAACAAAAATGATAATATTCAATTGACTGACAAATCTACTATTGATATTAATAAACAAGAATCTAGCTTAAATGTTTGTTATAACTCCAACGTTGATACAAAAAATAATGAAGATATAATAACTACATTTGATAATGGAGATATTTATTGTCAATCTGAAGTTAATGAACATTTAGAAAATGATGAAGTGTCCATTGTAAGTAAAAGGCCTTCTCATTTTTATTCAGTTAATATTCTAGATTAATCACTATGTGAAATTTGAGATTATTTAACTGTGTTAAACATTAGTTGTCATGTAGTACGGTTTATGTAACAAAAATACTTTACTTCGTTCAATATAAAGTACATAACTTACAAATGAATAATGAATACTGTTTTATATGTCAAAAACCAAGAATCCCTGTCGGATGTGAGTCAAGTTACCGAACGAAGACAATGAAAGATGGTCGAATGATTTCGTCGATTGGTTGAAGCTAGACAATAACACCGTTGAATACCGTCTCATTAGTTCATACACGATACGGATAGTCCTGGGTTCGAATCCCATGTGTGCGATCGTGAATGTGCATTGCTGAGGAGTTCAATAATGGGACAAGACGATCATTCAGTATTTCTAGGTTTTCAATCGTGGTCTAACATTCATCGATTGATGACCTCAATCAAAAACTCAATAATCTCCACAACCCCTATACTAGTTGTGGAGATTATTAAGTTTTTGATTGAGATCATGAACCGATTGATGTTAGACCACCACCTTTTGAAACCTGGAAGCACTGGATGGCCGTTTCTTCCTATTATTGGACTCTGCAGCAGTGTGCATCCACGATCCCGCTCGCTGGATTCGAACCCAGGACCTTGTTAGACACTATGACTATTGGATGCCGACTCAGTGGTCCAGTTGATTAAGCGTTCGCGCGCGAGACCGAAGGCCATGGGTTCGAATCCCGCGGGCGGGATCGTGGATGTGCACTTCTGAGGATTCCCATAATAGGACGAAACGGTCGTCCAGTGCTTCCAGGTTTCCAAAGGTGGTGGTCTAACATCAATCGGTTCATGATCTCAATCAAAAAATCTCCACAACCCCATAATGATATCACGTTTAACTGTTTCATAATTTTATGAATATGTATTATTATGAAGGATTAGAAAGTTTTGTTATGAAAAGTATCTATTTCATTGATTAATTCTCCCTCGATTACATAATAATATCATAATCTAAGATCAAAGTCATCTAGTAAAAATTTATTATTTTAGGTAGAGTTTTGTTCTTTGCGTTAAATAGTTCGGTCGTGGAGCTTTTATTGTTCTTCTGAACAATATCATCAATATAAATGATCAAACTATTCAGCTCAGAGAACAAAACACCGTCTTTAATCATCCACATAAGCTATAAATCTCTTCGATTTCAATATATTATTCTGTATTACAATAGAAAATTTACAGTCAAGAATAACACTACCAATATATCTAGCTAGATATTTTACCAAATGAATGAAAGTAAGTTTACGCCTTAATGGTCAGTATTCATTTTAATGAGTCAAATAAATATTTGATTTCATAGATTCAAGAGAAAATACGTACTCGATTCTTTTAAAAGATTATTTAGTTAATTATCGGTCTTAGTTATACTAGAAGTTAAAACCAGTTAGCCATTTGAATCATTAGTCAATCAATTAGTCAGCTACAACGTAGGATCAGGCAGTTGTCTCTTGAGTATTGCGGTCACGCTTTCAGTTCATTAAGACCATCTATAACCTAATTTCTTTTTCAGGTATATCCAGAAGAACTCTTCCATGGTGTGGGTAACCGGGAAGTGATAACCACTCTCATACCTCTAACAGCATTTAAGACCAATGTATTCATTCAAATCATAAACATTTTTAATTACTTACTTAATGCTTAAATGTTTAGTATCAGAAGGGGTTTTGTGGAGATTGTAGTAATTTCAACAGTTGAGATTATGAGTCAATTGAAGCTAGATCACCATGGAAAACCTGGAAACACTGGACAGCCATTTTATCCTATTGTGGGACTTCTCAGTAGACTGATATTAATCAACATATGCTGAATAGTGACTGGCTTCAAGATATATATCCTGGGGTTCTAGTGAGAAGCAGTGACCAGTGGAGTTCAACCAGGTCAATTGTGAGATATGAACTCACTGATGACAATAGTGGATGTGTCGCTTGATTTTGTGGATTAGTTGAAATTAGGCATTAACACCGCTGGATGCCGACTTACTCAGTGGTCTAATGGTTAAGCGCCTGGCACGAGACTGATAAGTCCTGTGTTCGAATCCCGCGAGGCGGGGTCGTGGATGAGCATTGCTGAGGAGTTCCACAATAGGAGGAGTTGACCGTTCAGTGCTTCCAGATTTCCCATGGTGGTCTAGCTTCAATCGACTCATGATCTCAACTGCTTAAATGTTTCTCTAGAATAATAGATGATAATATTACGTAACATTATCAATTTTTTCATAAATTTCCTCTCTATTCTTGTTCTTTTTTTTTTCAAAATTCTAAGAGTACATATTCTATCGTTGATTATGAAGAGTTAAAACAAAAAGGAAATGAATCCTTTAAAAAGGTATTTTTTTTATCTGTTTCATAGGTATCATTACCAAGGTTTGATTTGATCATTTCAAATAAATTGAGCATCAGTTAGATTGTTATAAATGAAAATAGTATATTTGTAATATCTTAATAAGTAGAAAAATCATATTTTCTAATGTTTCGTGACTTAGTGTAAGTCACTTCTTCAGAGAATAAATAACCAAATCAAAATTAATCCAAGTTTTAATAGTACAAAGGAACAATGCAAAAATATTAGGTGTGATCAATCAAAAAGTAGGTGTGAATAAATCATGCCGTTTCGGTCAAGGTGATCCATAAGCGACATGAATGTAAATTTGTGTATATGTAAGTGTGCACTATTAAGGATGAAAAATGTGTAACCTTTATGGTGAGAAAGGATAGAGTTTAATTTGTAAGTTAATAGTGTGAATTGTAAATAATATCAGACTAGGTGGCTAGGATAGATAGTCCAAGTAGGATGTATGGTAAGCCTTCTTTTCTATTGAGAGAATCACGATTAAGCATCATATGGAACGCTTCAGCTACTCTCCATTCTTTGTAATTGGAAAAGCCTTTCTGTAATATTCAATGCCCTACCAAAAGATTATTGTGAATTCATTCAAAAAATTCACTACTCTTTGACTTCTATTTAAAGTTTGTGCTGATAATGTTGTTCAAAAAACAATGAAAGCTTCATGACCAAACCATCCAGCTCAGAGAATAAAACTCTTCCACCATCTCGAAATTGTAATGTGTTTATTGTATAACTGTATTACTAAAATTATTTACAAGATAAAACGCATTAGTAACTATTTAAAAGGGTAATTCTTAGAGTTTTTGTGAGAAACTGTTACTAACTGGGTTCAACTATGTCAAAAACTAGGCAGTTACCCATCAATTATATTTCATTATATAGGCGTATAATATTGTAAATTAAGTGAAGTGAGAAATTTTGACCATTAGATGGCAGCTTTATTATCTGTAGGTTAATATCTCATTACAAGGTCTGAAAGATCTGGTATTGACTCTTCATAAATTCATAAATCTATACTGCTGATGAAACCCATAATATGACAAAACAGTCGTCTAGTTACTTCAACAATCACATAGTGATTTAATCAACGAAAATAGACTCAATATAGAATGACACAGTTCTACTGATGAAGCAACCTGTATATTTTCACATTCATTTATTTAGACATTGTGTCAATAATTGGAATCCATATTTTTAAGCTACATGAATTGCATCAATTCAAGCCACTAACTATGCATTCATAACATCATACAACATTTCTTCTATTATAACATATATCTATTCATTGTCTTTATTATTATTATTATTATTATTATTATTATTATTATCATTGTTATTATTATTATTATTATTATTATTATTATTATTATTATTATTTAATTACTAGGGAAACATGAAATTGGCTTTAATATATTTCAATAAATGTATTGAACTATGCTTAAAGTACAATTTAAATAGTGACAAACGTTTAGCTGTTATTTATCGTAATCGTTCATTGATTTATTTACAATTAAATGAATATCAATTAGCATGTAATGATTGTACATCAGCTTTATCGATTGAATCTAATTGTCCGATTGCATTGTATCGTAGAGCATTAGCATTAAAGGTATGTATTATTGATTTTTTGTATTCATTTATATTGATGATTTGAATCTTCTCATTCGTGTATAGAACTGAAGTTGATCAGTTTCTTTAAGCAGGTTTCCACGATATTACTATGAGGCCGAAAACACCATAGGCAGAATTCACCCTACTATTCAAGGCAATAAGTATTTGGACCCAGTAGCTAAATGAATAACGTAGCGGTGTTTGAAGTTAACGGTACTGCTTTTGAATTCTGAAGTTCATATCAACTTTTGAATCTAAGTCAATCCAGCTGACGAATCTCAAGTAGAAAGAAACGCTTGTCCTTGATTCTACTACTAGCCATCATCTATCTCTTCTTATGGTTACATAAATACCTACTAATGATTTGTTTAGTAGTTCTGTTAATAAGATGCAATAAAAGAGATAAAAACCTAAAAACTGAAAAGCTATTCTTTTTTATCAGTCATTTGATCAGTTATAATCAATGTAGAACAAGTCAGGTATGTACGTTTATTCAAGTCCCTATACTACATAAGTATAACGACATAAATTTGAAAAATGATCAAGAGCAGAATAATCTAACTATTACAAATTAACTTAAATTAAATTAAAAACTGAGATTGTTGTTCGAAAACATTTATTGAAAGGATCTACATACCGGAACTTCAAATTTAGAGGTACAAAATGACTAAATATGTTCGCTCTATTATAACCGATTCTGAACGATTCCATCCAATGTTTCTGCCTAATAATTATCGTTATCATGTAGAACTAAACCAGTTTGTTTACGTCTATCTACTCAGCTTAAACTAATGACTAGGAAGAACCAATTCAACCCAACATACTTAAAGATCAAATTATTAATGAGTGGATTCGAGTTAATAGTATGAAAGTTAAGCACTCACTGCTAAGCCTAAAACAAATACTAGGACGACATAGCTGTTTAGTGCTTCCTGGTTTTCTGCGAATATTTAGCTATAGCCAGTTCGTGATGTGAACTACATACAGGTATCTCTGACCATACATTTGGCTTTCTGATAATCTAACTGAACGTTCAATATGTTTAGGACTTATATGGTCCAAAAATTGTGTGACAAGTACAGTAACGGATTTAGTAAATGAATTATTATTATTGTCATAGTCAAGAAGACAACCATCTCGACAACATTTTACATCATGAAGTGATGTCAACTATCGAAAACGATAGAGCACTGAAATACCATATGGTGAGACTATAATTTATGGACAACCTTTGAGCGACGTTAAAGTGACCTTGAGGATGTCCACCTACTTACTGGGGCTAAATGAGAGTTATGAAGCAATGTGAAGAATAAAGAATATGATTTACAGTTGATAATAAGGGTTAGGATTTAGATTTCAGTTTTTCATCACGAACTGACATCAGCCAAAATACCAAAACGCTATTTAGATTTTCGTGCCAAAATCCAAGACCTGTTATCCTAAATCTAATTGATTCGTTCATAAACTATAGCCTCGCCCATCATATCTTTACTCACTGCTATATAAATTTTCACATTAATGATAAGATCCATTCTTGTGTGAATGTACAACTATGCATTTCTGAGGTGTCTTATATTACGTCGAAAATACTGTTATATGTTTCTTGATTCACGATAATTCTCTAGTTGACAGTAGTTCATGATATGAATGTTATTGAATACATCTATACATTACTTTCCATATATATTTGCTTTGAACAATATTTCTTCCATTTAAGCTAATGAAGTTTTATCGTAAGTGAAACAAATTTTCAAAACAATTATAGTCCAAGTCACATTCAAATGTAAAAATTTAAAGTTTATTCATATCCTAGAAACTATTTTCGTAATAAAACTCAAGATGTATTTGCATCATTCTATTCCTTTAAAGGTTCAACATCCAAAATGATGGATCATATAACTGGATTAAATAATACGCTTATTGAAAATAAAATATTTATAATGCATAATCAATGTTTATGCTTAGTCTCTTATGATGAAATTCCCTTAATAACATTTAACTACTTATTTTGTTCCAAGTAGTATAAGTAGTTTAGGTAAACAGCATTATTTATATTCAAGGTAAATAATTATTATTATTGCTGAGGAGTCCCATAATAGGACGAAATGGCCGTCCAATGCTTCTAGGTTTTTCATGGTGATCTAGCTTCAATTAACTCATAATCTCAACTATTGAAATTATTACCACAATTGAACATTATCGTCAATATGACTGCTAAATGGTTTACTGTAACAAATAATTATGTGGATAAGATTGTTATCAAAATAGATTATTCATTTTACCATGAATCACTAAATTGAAAATTTAAAGCATGATCCCATTTATTTAAAATTGAACTGCCCGGATAATATCACTATCCTTAATTTTTGGGACCTGAGAAACATAATGGATGGTAACTTTGGGATCCTTTATGGACCAATACTCAACGTATATTTCTATTGTATAATTATTAAATAACTAAGCTATTTATATTCATGTTCCTCTTACTATAAGCTTTATTTTGACCTATGAACCATTATTACACGTTTTACCATTCTTGAGTTATATCCAGTCTATCAATTACTATCTCCCTCATTCACAGCCACATCTGGCTAATTCTTGTACAAATGTTGTTTCATATTTTATTGGTACGTTGTAGTCTGTTTGATTGGCATATAAACTCAGTATGCTTGAAATATAATGATTGATATCTCAGAGGCTGAGACTTGCGTTCTGGACTTAACTGGCTGAGCTAGGCAGAAAGCAAGACTAATCAGGACTCTAGGTTGTTCGCACGTGTTTTACGCATGTTTGGTCAGATCGATAATTCGCTGCCATCAAATCTGCAGTCACAGTTATAACACTAATATATTTAATTCCCATATTGTGAATTAGATTAATATATATAAGCAAACAATATTTTAATCAACTAGATCCTCATCGGGATTTAATCTGATATACAAAAAAAATATTTATATCCATATACGAAATTATTAAATCAATCAAGGCAGTTTATAAATCGGCAAGATTATAATTTATGGAGGAACCAATCACATATAAGATAACAGGTCTCGGATTTTGGCGGGAAATTCACTCATCCATTTGGATAAATAAAGTTTTGACATTATAGGTGATGTCAGTTCGTGATGAAAACCCGAAATCTAGTTCCTAACTTTAATCATCAAATATAAATTCGAATTCCTCACCCTAGTTTATAACCCTCATTTGGTTGGTCCTAGTTATTAAGTGAGCACTCTGAACGTCACTTTAGCATCACTCAAAGGTTGTCCATAAATTATAGTCTCACCTTTTTAAAAAAATATAATCCAATTACAAGCAAACTTTGGAAAAAAAGGCGTTGAATTATAGAATTGTAGTATTGTAGTGAACAAGAACACGGGTGGAGACAAACATGTATTTAACACAAAATTACAGTCTATCTCAACAAAATCTGAATACCATATAGTCAATCGTCAATTTGCAAAATATTCATGCATCAAACCAAACTGAACTGTTTCTGTTGCAAACACCAATCCATTGTCTCCCATTCCATTGTTCATGCATTTTCTTACAAATTCCAATGTGTTCTCGCTCTACCTTTCTTGATCTTCGCCATCTTCCGCTGCCAGACATTACGTTCCTTTAACGCACGTTATATACTACTTATATCAATATAAGTAGCTCACACCGCAGTATGTTTTCTAGATGATTACCTTCTTTTAATTGATTTAAAAACATGAACATTCTACAGTATCGAGTATTGATTTTACTATTATGTTTTTTTTCCTTTGATCATTTATTGAATTTTTCAGTTTCTAGGTGATCATTCAGGATGTTTAAAAGACTTACAGAAAGCATACAATTTAAGTCCGAATAATAATAGAATTATTGAAGAATTGAAGAAAATGCAGAATACTTTAGTACAGACGGATGTAAGTTTCTTTTTGTATAATAACTTGATCATTTATGTTGAAGTGATTATTGGGAATCTTGATAGATTATTGTGTTTTTGGGCATCTTTTACTGATCTGTCGGTGAAAGCAAGATGTTACTAGATAGTGAAAGTAGACACGTACAGCTATACAAAATATATGCGACTATATAATAATACTGTAATGTCATTTCATTGTTGATTACTTGAAATGTATATCCATAAAATATATAGTCTAGTCTGAACTGGCTCTCAGTCGTTGGTTTAACTTTCAGTGTTTTAGTATAATGATTCGTTATACAGAGATCCTGAGTATTGATCGAGTAACAAGTCTAGCAATGTGCCTTATTATCTAATGTCAATTCGTATTGATCCTAAATAAAGTATAATGTTGTATCAAGTACTTAGTTATCCGGTGATAGAATCGTATCAAGCACAAAATCATATTGTATGTCATACATTATGCTCATTTTGTGACTTTTCAACAGTACAGTCCATTGATTTTGTACAAAAGTATGTTTTATGTTGTACATTTAGCGAATCCAATTTAAAACTTTGTCCTGTAAATTGTATTGTCAAGGAAAATTTGTTAGATTTAGTCTACTTTAAAAGTGTAGATTGCTATTTTTCTCTTTAAACTCATGCGTTTAAAAAAGCTTCTTAATGTCTCTTAGTGTTTCTATATTCTGATTATGAGGTAAGATCACTAAGAGTTTCTTGACAACATTTCAGCAACGATACATGGACCCTACTTAGTTTTCATTGAATCGTGTTATTTGAAGCTTAGTGAAGTATTTGAATGATTAGGTCATACATTTTTTACCTTTACCTAAATCAGCATACTTTACTGGTCAGAGGAAGTTTAAAATTAGGAAATACTGAATGATGAAAGATAAAAACAATCTATAGATTAAGGTAATATCGAGGCATACGCACAGTATGCACATATGCCAATAAGAGACTGATCAATTTCAGTCCTTAAACATCAATGGGAAGATACAAGTCAAACAATACCAAGTAGATTAATTGATTATCAGAGTTAATCATATTGGTAAGTTGACAATTTATAATAAAAGTCTATCTGACTATGGAATTCGTTAGTTGTAAACTTCATTCACTGTAGTTCACAAGTGATTAGAGTAAAAGAAATCCAACTCACTTTATAGTATCTTAAATATTTTATTAATTTTTTTAATCTTCCCAGTTTGTCAGTGCTGATCTAGGATAAATTAATCAAAGAATACTTTACATGGTCTCAGTCCTTGAAAGTAGCATATTATGTTGGGAATAATGCAAGGTGTAATCAAAGTCAGTCAGTCAGCTACAACGTAGGACCAGGCACATATTTGCATCGTTCCAAGTTACCATACCGCGTTAGCACAGCAAGATGAACACCGGATTCATAGAAGTATTTAACTCAATGGTGTTAATACATAAAAGAAAGATTGCATATAAGGATATAGTACAAGAAGAAAGGATTAGTTCGTAGAAAGAAAGATATGAAGCGATTTTAATCTCTCAGTTTAAGGGAAGACAGAGAGTGTATACACCGACGCCATTATGATCGATTCTGAGCCATGTCACCAAGAGTCTCCAACCATTAGTTACGATAGTCACGTGGACCCCAACCAAGTAGTCTGCATCTACCGCCAACATGGCTCAGATCAGAATTTAGTGACTTTGTGGACTAATATCACGTTTTGGTTTGGCCGCCCCTAACTTTCTTCTAACCATCCCCAACACCGGTTAATATTACACGTCGTGATAATCGGTGTAAACAAATGTCAGGAAATAAAACTTATCTAGTTTCATTGACATGGAGGGTTTGTGAAGGGTATTCATTTTTATAATTAACATTATTGTCCGACTCTCATAAGATAATGAACGACAACTACAAAATACTAAACAGCTGTTTCGTCCTAGTACGGTACTCCTCAACAGTGGGTATATACAACCACATCAGGAATCGGATCCAGGATATTCAGCTATCACAGTAAACGCTTAACTTCATCTTGTTTTAATTGAATGACATTGAATCATATAATAACAACCGCGATAAATATTTCAATGCCAATACTATAATTCACATCTATTCTAGTTAGTTATCATAAAACAATTTTCTTTATGATGGAGTTTTGTTCTCTGAGCTGGATGGTTTATTTGTGGAGCTTTCATCGTTCTTCTGAACGACATCATCAACACAAACTTCAGATAGAAGTGAAGTGTTCGAATTTCTCCATATGCGTTTCACAGCTTGTTCTGTACACCTCGATGTTGATTGGTTCTTATTGACTTTAAATTTGTCATTGTTTACTCCTTTGTTTTGGTTGTGTCTCCAATTGGTTTGATTTTAGTTCCTATATTTGTGTATAATTTTCCTTATTGGTTGATAAATTAAATCGATGTCAATGTGCTTGTTGATTGCTGACTGACCTCAGTGCCAGGCTTCTAAAAATTCTCTAGTGTTTTTGGAATTTCCTCTAAGATTTCCGTATTTTTCCAATTGAATGAGTGTCCGCAGTTGTCCACGTGTATTGATATAAGGGAGGAAACATCATGGCGTTTGACTACTAACTGATGTTCATGTAGGTGAAGGTGAAGGGGGCGTTCGCTTTGTTCGATGTAGTGTTTTTCACAGTTGGCACAATTTATTTTGTACATGATGTTTGATTTGTCTTCGTTTGTTATTTCATCCTTTGGTTTGCTTAGGATTGATTGTAGTGATTTTATCGGTTTGTGTGCCACACCTATCCCGAAGGTTTTCAACAGTCTCGTTGCGGTTTCTGATATGCATTTTATGTATGGTAGGGTGATCCTTTTGTTGATTTCAGTGCTTGACATAGGTTCTGATGCTGCGTGCGGTTGGTATTTTTTGATGAGGTTGAGGTGTACAAAACAAGCTGTGAAACGCATATGGAGAAATTCGAACACTTCACTTCTATCTGAAGTTTGTGCTGATGATGATATCGTTCAGAAGAACTATGAAAGCTCCACAACCAAACCATCCAGCTCAGAGAACAAAACTCCATCAAAATCATCCATCTGAGCTACAAATCTTCTCCACCATCTCAATTTCCTTTATCTTATCATAAATAAGTTGTATCCAGTCAGAAATTATTCTATGCAAATGATTTTAAGAATAATCTTATTAAATCACTTATATTTTTTCTCTTATTTAATAAAACAGAACATGAACACTGATGTACTAATCAATAAATCTCAAACAGGAATAACTACTAGTACAATCAGTACTACATCAGATCTTGAAATAATTGAATTATCAAATGTTGACAGTGAAAAAGAAGATCATATACATGATGACAATGTTAGTGATGAAGACGATGACGACAACGACAACAACAACAACGACAATAACAATGGTGAAATACTAGAAGTGGAAGCTGAAGAAGAGAATGATGAAAGTTATGATAAACTCTTATCTATACAATGTAATAATATGAATCCATCATGTCATATTTCTACTAATCTAAATGATTTCTCTAAATTTCAATCAAATAATGCAAATATTATGACTAAATCAATTGATAATGAATGGGAAGAAGTAAATCTTATCAATAAAGAAGATACAAACATTGATAATACAAGTAGCATAAATTCGACTACTGACAATAGATGGAAGTTAAGTAAGATAACTGTTACTAATCATGTTAATTTTATATAGTTTTTGATGGAGTTTTCTTCTGTGATCTGGATGGTCAGGTAGGAAATTTCTACCTGAAGTTTGTGCTGATGATGTCGTTCAGAGGAACGATGAAAGCTCTACGATCAAACCATCCAGTTCAGAGAGAAAAACTCCACTAAAATCATCTAATTCAGCTACAAATCTTCACCAACATTTCAAAATTTTGTATAGTTTATGAATTAGACTAAGATAAACAAACGACAATGTTCTCAAACAGCAAAATATTTTTAATGTTTCAATATATTACCCAGTTATGTTTATATACATTTATATAATGTGGTATCAGTCCATGAAGTGATTGGCTGTTGGACTGTTTCATGTTAGTAGATAAAGGTTAACTGATTGAGGTTAACGCGACTATTGTAACCACTGGTTGAAGATAATGAAAGGAGTAGCTTACACTGAGTCACAAAACGTCAGAAATACAATTTTTCTACTCATTAGGATATTTAAAAAAGTATATTTATTATTAACTTTCTACCTAATGCTCAATTTATTTGAAAGTATCAAGTTTAACCATGGCATTGATGCCTATAAACTCATTGAAAGATACGGTTTAGAATTTACTTCAATTGAGCAAATGCATTCATGCTTTGTTTACCCTGAAGACTTTAGTCTCAAAATTATCTTATTCTTTTTTACTCCTCAAATATATATTGTTTATGTTTAGTCTTTTCTATAACAGTGGACACTGTTACTATATCTACTACGCTGACATTAGTTTTGATAATTTGATTTCGCTGTTCTGATAGGACATAGCACCTTGAACTGATGCCCCTATGTGCCAAGTTCTACATGGTTTACGACTGACAGACTAAACATTTATCTCAAGTATTAAATTAATAAATGAAACTATTCAAGTGAATATTGATAAATTATTTTGAGTGAATGTATTATTGAATACTAATAAGTTGCGATTTACAGTTAAAACCTTATTCTTGATAGGTATTTACCTGACTTATATCCTCAAGTTTCAAATAGATTTTGTATACAAATAGTTCCCTTTATTATCTTAAACAGAGCAAGAACAAAGATTGGTGCACCAATCTGATCGACTCAAATCCCGTAGTGGTAGAGGTAGAAAACGTATAAGTAGCAATCGGAGAGATTAGGGTTTAAAGATATCATTCAAGGGGTATAATCCAGTGAAATAAATTTGGGAAGAGAAAAAGATAAAGGGGCATGAAGAATTCAGAAGAACAGAATTTGGGAGAACACAAAGAGTCGATGCACCTGCACCATTGAAAACGATTTTGAGCCATGTCATTCAAGGTCTTTGACCATCGGTTGCTATCTTCTCGTGGATCCCACCACGAAGTCTACACCTACCAACATGACTCAGTCCACTTGTCATTCACTTCATCTATTTGTGCCATGTTTTGGTCTGGCCGCCCCTAGCTTTCTTCCAACCTACTCCTATACCATAAAGCATCGCACGTCGAGGCAGTCGGTGGTTGGGTATACGTAACACGTATCCCATCCATCTCAACTGATGAAGTTTCACAACTTCATCAATCGATTTACCATCCTTACCTAGTACCCACTTCATAACAACTGCATTACTTATTCGATAGTCACAAGATATACGAGCAATGCTTCGAAGACACCTATGATAGAATACTAGCAACCTGCGAATATCATCTACTCTTGCCGGTCATGTTTCACAGCCATAAATAAGGACGGAACAAACTGCTGTGCAGTAAACCCGTCCTTTGGTTGGTAGACGGACGGATATCTCGCCTACGCCATAAATGACGCAAGTTGGCAAAAGCTAGTCGAGCCTTCTGTATCCGTGCTGAGATTTTTTCATATATATAGTAAATACTTTATTAGCAAAATGTCAATCGATCGTCTCAGACTTCATAGTCTCTTTGTTTCCACAGTAATCATTCTCTGTTCTTGTTCTCTTTTCTTCGATCTTATAAACCATCTGTCGCCAGGTATTTAACTTTCTATTAATGATACATACTACCTATATCTGTCGACATCAGTAGTACACACTATATCAGTACATAATTTTATTTAGTAATTTATTGTAGGAAATAAAAGTTGTTAGCACTATTGACTCGTTAGTCTTTACCACATTCCAGTAATACTTTCAAAGGATCATTCAAAAAAAATATGAGAATACTTTATTTTGTTAATTGTAAATATCCTTGAAGTCAATACAGTAATTGTAAAGCTCACTGATTATTTTAGTGTAAGAAATAATGAACTTGGAAATGATGCAAAGAAATATAACAGCTATCATATAACATCAATATATATATACTACTGACATATTCCTCTATCTTCTTGGAAGGAACAGTTCTCAAATGCTTGTAGATTTTAATTATTAGAACGTAGAGAATTTAATTAGTATTGTACTAAGTTACACTATAATGATTAACTATCAATATGATTTTAACTTCAGTGAAGCGAATAACAGACATGTATGAATCACTTCCTCCTGTCAACATTATAACACTAAATATGAACAATATTGAATTGTTGTTGTTATTATTATAGTCATTACTTGTTCAAGTATTATCAGGAGATGAATTTCCAGTGCTTCCAGGTTTTCAGTGGTGGTCTAGCTTCAATCGACTCATTATCTCAACTATTGAAATTACTATAATATCCACAAAACCCCTTCTGATATAATTCAACATATGCTCACTGTTGACTGGCTTCAAGAGGTATTTAATGGAGTTCTAGTGAGAAGCAGTGACCAGTGGAGTTCAATCAGGTCTGTTGTGAGATAGTAACTTACTGAAGACAGTGATGGATGTGTCACTCAATTTCTTTTATTGGTTGAAGTTACACATTAACACCGTTGGATGCCGTCCAGCTCAGTGATCTAACGGTTAAGCGCCTGGCGCGAGACTGATAAGTCCTGGGTTCGAATCCCGTGAGGCAGGGTCATGGTGCGCACTACTGAGGTGTCTCGCAACAAAACGAAACGACTGTCCAGTGCTTCCAGGTTCTCTATTATGATTTAGCTTCAACTGACCCATGATTTCAACTACTGAAATGAATTTCTGTCAAATGAATGAAACATTTATAATTATTACATATATTCAAGTGATATAACAATTAGTTACTTTAATCTCTTATATTTTTTCATGTATGAATTTTCAGATAAACCAATAACAAACTCACATGAATTTCAAAATTGTTGGATAAATATTCAACATTTAAAACGATCAAATTATACAAACGCCATTAATGAAATTATAACACTATTAAATAATATATTACCTGAACAATTACCAAAATGTAAGTAGTATGAAATGAGTAGTTTTTAATTCAAAATAATGATAAGTCTTGCTAATTGAACGCTATATTCGGTTCCTAAGCTATTCTCGCAGATGATCTGGCCCTTCTATCCCAAACGCAACAACAAATGCAGGAGAAGACGAACAGTGTAGCAGCAGCCTCAGCAGCAATAGGTCTCAATATACACAAAGGGAAGAGCAAGGTTCTCCAATACAACACAGCATGCACCAATCCAATCACAATTGACGGAGAAGACTTGAAAGATGTAAAAACCTTTACATATTTGGGCAGCATCATTGATGAACACAGTGAATCTGATGCAGATGTGAAGGCGCGGATCGGCAAAGCAAGAGCAGCATATTTACAACTGAGAAACGTCTGGAACTCAAAGTAACTGTCAACCAACACCAAGGTCAGGATTTTCAATACAAATGTCAAGACAGTTCTACTGTATGGGGTGGAAACCTGGAGAACTACGAAAGCAATCATCCAGAAAATACAAGTGTTTATTAACAGTTGTCTACGCAAAATACTTCGGATACGTTGGTCAGACACTATTAGCAATAACCAACTGTGGGAGAGAACAAACCACATTCAGGCGGAGGAAGAAATCAGAAAGAATCGTTGGAAGTGGATAGGATACATATTGGGGAAAGCACACAACATCGTCACAAGTGAAGGCCTTACCTTGAATCCTCAAGGCCAAAAGAAAAGAGGAAGACCAAAGAACACATTACGCCGAGAAATAGAAATAGACATGAGAAAAATGAACAAAAATTGGATGGAACTAGAAAAAGAGGCCTAGGACAGAGTGAGTTGGAGAATGCTGGTCGGTGGCCTATGCTCCATTGGGAGTAACAGGCGCAAGCTACAACTATACAGTGAACTGAACACGAGAGAAAAGCTGCAAAACTATACGAGAAGCACTTTACTCCAATGGTTTGTTTTAGTACAAAAAATATGGTGTTTTTATAGTACTTTACGACTTAGTAACTGAGTGGATAACATAATCAGTTAGTAACAACGTAGAACGTACGTACGTACATCCGTTCGAGTCGCCATACCATATTAGCACAGAGATGCGGTTGTCGATTCAAATCCCGTAGTGGTAGAGGTAGTGGATAACACGATGGCGTTTGAAGCGAATAGTACTGTGTTCGAGTCCCACAGTGCATATCAACTCTGAGATGCTGGTAAATCTAGCTGGCGAATTCCAAATAGAACGAAACGCGTGTCCTGGATTCCACTCCTACCCAATTTCCATCTTTGCTTATAAATCTTGTGACTCCAGGCAATACCAAGGCAGTCCGCACATGATGCACATATACCAACAAGAGAATGATCAATTGCAGTCTTAAATAACAAAGCGAATATACAATTAAACAACAAAAAGTGAATATTCTCTTAACTAAATTGTCAGCTATATAAATTTTTTGTGAAAAACATAAAGCAGGGATAAGTAGATTTCAATGTGATATATATATACCTGAGAGTTAGATTAATTCAACAATGAGATAAAATGTTGACATTGAGATAATAGTAGCAAGTTAACGCCAATTTAATTTCAATTGTTGAAATCATGAGTCGATTGAATTTAAACCACCATTGAAAACCTGGAAGCACTGGACGGCCTTTTCGTCCTATTGTGGGACTTCTCAGCAGTCTGGATGTGCCGCTCAATTTCGTAGATTAGGTTAAGTTAAATATGCCGGCCGGTTCATTGGTCTAATGGTTAAGCGCTCATGAGCGAGACTTATAGGTTGGAATCTCGCGAGGTGGATCATGGATGCTCACTGCAAAGAAGGAGTCCCATAATAAGACGAAACGGCCGTTCAGTTTTTCCATAGTGTTCTCTCTTCAATTAATTCATGATCTCAACTATTGAAATTACTATAATATCCACACAAAAACCGCTTCTGATACCAATTTAATTACATCGATTTGCTCTCAACTAAGATAAAAATTTGTTTAATATTTCCTTTTTTCAGTCATTGGAATTCGAATGGAAGCTGAGATGTTAGACGATTTATTGAATGCCATCAATGTATCCATGAATACTAAAAGTAAGTGTTTAACTACAAAAGAAAGAATTGCAAATATGTGCAATTTAACGATAACTAATAAAACCCTAAACGCTATTAAACAACTATCTATCCTCTAACATTTATACGAATACTGATATTATCAGCTATCCAGTTCTAAAAATAAGCATTTTGAAAATATTAAAGCAGTTACTAAATATAAGAATATCACAATTGATTGATCACTGGGTGATGATCAATGTCATGTGTGTCAAGTCCTTATATATAATTATTATACGACTTACTGTTCTTAAGTTATACTCAGTTTATTAATTACTGTTTCCCACGTTCACAGCCACTTTTTGGCTTATTTGTGTATGAATGTTATTTTCCTATTTTATGGTGCGTTGCAGTCTGTTTGGTTTATATATAAACCCAGTATGTCTGAAATAAATGATTCGATTCGCATAGTCGAGGCTGTTGTTAGCAATCTGGACGGGTTAGGCGAGCAACGGATCAATAGGACGCTAGGCTGATCAGACCAGTTAGACGTCATTGGTTTAGTACAGTATGAGAGCGAATAAGTCATATTTTGATTGGCGAATAGATTACATGATAACTAGCGGGCAATAAAGTCACAACATAACTAGTCTTTTGAGTGGATAATAGAAAGGTTTAAATTTAAACCAGAATTTATACTTGTGTACTGTGACTCAATAGTTTATTGGTGAATACTATTTTGATACTTGAAACGATAGATTTAGGTATCACTTACGATATTGATATTTAGTGAAGTAAACATGATTGACATCCTGTAGATAGAAATGATTGGAAGCAACTTAATTTCTTGTTTTCAGTCAAAGAATACTCAAGTTTAGCATTATGACCAAACCTGCAAACACTGGAATGCGGTTTCCTCATAATATGGGACTCCTTATCAATGAACATCCACGACTCCACACGAGAGAATTGAACCTAGGGCCTTCGGCCTCGCACGCGAACGCTTAACCTCTAGACCATTGAGCCGGTAACCAACGGTGTTAATGTCTAACTTAAACCAATCCACGATATTGCGCGACCATTCTCCGTTTAGTCCGGTGAGTAACTCACTCAGAAAGTTGCTTTAGAAGTTTGAAATAAAAACACAAAAAATCCTCCCCAACACTGAAAAGAATCACTAGTAATCTGGTTAGAGAAACATTTGACTGACTTATAATATCTTTCATTCATGAGTGAATTTAAAGTGAATCAACGAAACAACAGAATCCGTTTTTGGCGGTAGATATACTGATTCAATATTCACCTTTAACTGTACCAAAATTTGACGATTGACTGTATTCAACTGATCTCCATTGAGTTATCACCGATTATGTCTTCTACCTTCTAATTATTCAAATATCAATATTTTATTCTAATTGTATATTCGTATTCAAATAAGTTAGTGAAATTCTGAAACAACTTAATAAATGCCACATTGGTTATTAAGTCATAACAGATACAATTTATCAACTAATGAAGACATATGTTTCTTCCCTAATCATCGAAACTTTAAAGAATCAATAAAAACTAATCACTAGGAGCTATTCATCATATTCTGCCCAGAAATTAACTGTCATATATCTTTGATTTACTGCTATAATTGCGCAAAATTATAAACTGTTCATCATCCTGCTTACAAGATTACAAATACAGATTGAGTTAGGTTTACTTCAATAACAGTTAAAGATCACATTGTGAACATGTTATTAATTGATTCCAGAACATCAATAAGAACAAGACAATCAAATAATTAGGAACAACTTTTTCATTATCAAAATTTATTTCCTATAGCCATTTAAAAAGCCTTTTTCTGTTGTTGTTACATTACTTTATTTAAAAACATTTTCTATCTTATCTATCTAGACAATAATAGTCTGTGGATTTATGATATTTTAATCCAATTGAGTAAAACAGCACGATTTGATTGTGCCTTATTCTTAATAAGTGATGGCACAAAAGAAGGTAGGTATTCGTTTTGTACACTGCATAAAATAACTACTATAAAAAAGTACCGATTTTTTCATCATAAGCGAGTATCAATCCAATCGATACAACGATTAACTAATAACTTCAACTGTTTTAGTCAGCCATGAACAAACACAGACCTTTATAAAGAAGTGTATCAGTTCAAGTTACTAAACCGCATCATTACAATGGGATGAAAACTAAATTAGTAGCAATATCGGTGATCTAAAAAAAGGATTAGGCATAGGGAATATGATTCGAAAGAAGGAATGAATTCAACCGTAACATTTTTGACTGATTCTGCGTCATATCGCCCAACATCTCTAACTATCGGCCACGATAATCGAACAGAACCCAACCACGTAATCTGCACCTACAAATATAACTCAAATATATAATCCATGACTTTATGGGTTGATACCACATGTTAGTTTGGGCCCTTCTAACCTTCTTCGAACTAATTTTTATTCCTACTAACATTACATTTTGAGCCAAACAATAATTTTGTACACATAACATAAACTGCATGAGTTAATTTCTGCATAAATGTAGAAACTGAGAAAAGTAAATCAGGCAATTTTACAAACTAGAATTACAATGGTTTAGATCATGAGTCAGTCAAAGCTAGACCACCATGGAAAACATTGAAGCACTGGAAGGCCGTTTCGTCCTATTGTGGGACTCCTCAGAAGTGAGCATCCACGATCCCGCCCCCCCCCTCGGCGAGATTCCAACTCAGGATCTATCACTCTCGCATGCCAGCACTCAACCAGTAGACCGTTGAGCCGGTAATCAACTAGAATTAAGTGACAATGTTTGATGATTGTTTGAATTGAAATTTAGAAAATTAATTAATTATTCTTTAGGGAAAAATTTTATTTTCTATAATATTAAGTTATCTTGGTATTGTTTGGCTTGTATCTTCCCATTGAGGTTTAAGACTGCAATTGATCAGTCTGTTAGGACGAAACACGCGTCCTGGATTCCACTGCTAGCTACTATTCATCTTTGATTACATGAAGTTATCTTAATTATAAACCCGTCATTTTTCTTCTCTTTAGCTATAAAATGTATAATCGATAGATTACACCAGCGTTATCAACAACAATCTAGTGAATTAAAACAATGTCATATTGAACAACTTCAATCCATTTACTCAATATAAAAGAAGATAAAAAACAAACAAACAAACAAACAGTAGTAATATCACTGGTAGATGAACATTTATTCCTCTGTTCAATGATTCTGAACATTTATTACATTTCAATCAATATACAAGAATACAATTTAGAGAGACAAAAATCAATTTATATATATATGCGTGTTTGTGTGTGTGATTGTGTATGGTTGAATAATCAATAATTCCCCCCTCCCGAAAAAAATAGGCAATTTCTTTTCTAATTTGTTTAATGTTACACTGTAAATAATGGGTGTTATTTGTCGTCTTTTTTTGTTATATCTTAGTGCTTTATTATACTACTTATATTCTTAATACATATGAACACCTACCATATATTTGTTGCATAATGATGATGAAATCAATGGTAAATAGTGTTAGAATGATAGAATAAACAGAACAAAACAAATAATAATAATAATGAAAATGGGATAAGAGATGAAGGGTAAAAACAAATCAACAAAATAATTAATTATGAAAGACCCTAACTATTACACATGTACATTATATAACAAATGTGTGTATGTGTCTGTGTGTGTGTGTGTACGTGCAAACAAAACAAAACAAACAGATAAACGAAACAAGATAAATTTACAAAAAACAATTTATACATACATACATACATACACACACAAACACACATAAATGTAAACGTATAGATTTATTTAATATTGTGCTGATAGAATTACCTACTCGTGTAATACAGTTGAGTTGTGTTTAGTCCCCCCTCTCTCTCTTTATATATATATTCTCAGATTGAATCCTTGGTACTCTGTGATTCAGCCGTTCACCAATTATTCATGGTGTTGTGATATTTAAAAAAGTGAAATGGGGTTGTGGTTGCCGGTAGCAATAATAATAATAATAACATCAATTATGAATACTCATTGATGAAGATGATGACGATGTGACACTAGTGGTTTCTCGATGCTCATTCTTCAAATTGTTACTATCTGTCCCGTTCCCATTGAAATTGTTGATATTATCCTCTTTCCTTATGTTAGCAGAAGGAATACTAGTAGTAATTGAAGTAACAGTTGTGGGATTATGTAGATTGTTGGTTAAGTATGATGAAATAGAATTATTACTATTACTATCAATAGTATTAGTAGTAGCATAATTGTTACCAGTATTATTTTCTTTGGTAACTAAATAACTTAACACCAAATCACCTGATTGTTTCCAGTAGAAATGACGAGCACTGCGTAAATTCATATTAGGATCAAGACACTGTTATAAGTGGAATACAAAGAACAAGAAAAGGTAAGATAGTTTACGGGAAAAAAGTATTCAAATCAAATGTTATCTTATTGCAAACATAAATTAATGGAGAAGAAGAAATATTGAATAAATAAAAATAAAACATTATATCAAAATGGTAATGAATCCTGACCACTGGCTTAACATGGAATATTTCTGATATATTTTATCCTGGAGCACAATTACCTAATCAATGAATAGCCCCTGAATGCCCTGGTACGGCTAAGAGTGGGAAGAATCCGCTCTCCCTCTTGAAAGGCTCTCACATGACCACGCGTATATAGCCAGGGAAGTCCTACTCTCTGCGAGGGTGTTGTTTACGAAATTGAGTAGACGAAAACCTAATGTCCAGCGTTTTAACCGGGTTGCTGGATATGGAGAGTCCACCTAAGGGAGTTGGAAAACCCTCATTCCAAACCAATAGTGCATATGGACTCCAGTATCCCGAGGGAACGAATGGTGTATGAACCAATTATTGGTCAACGGCTACCATCGGATTGAATCTCTTTACGATGCTCCACTTGCCTTGTGGATCAGACCTTTAGGTCGAAGGCTCCAGTTGTGGCTCCCTAAGAAAACCACCTGTTTCGATCTGCTAATCCGGGCAGTATCATGGCCCTCACAAAAATCAAATGTGATTTGTGTGGCGCATATGTATTTGGTGCCACCTTGCACCAGTATTTATGTGTTCAAATAAATGAATAACTACTTCACTATCAAATAATTGTCTCATTTTGTTGATATTATTTTATCAATGATATTCATTAATAAACTTAAATATGAGATGATTAAACATTTCTAGGATATTCTGAACTAGAAATTATGATTTTCTTTAAATTGTTGAATAATTCTGTTTGAATTCAAACAGTTCAGTAGCCATAATGCAAAAAGCATCATGGAATGTAATGAAACCCTGTTTTACTAATGAATTTCAGTTAACTAATAACTGCTAGTAAGATGTATCTACAATTTCCAAAGATGTGATAATTTTACATAAGACTTAAATTGCATCACCAACCATGTCACACACACACACACACACAAAGACATGAAAAATAAAGTATTCTTTGATACTGAATGATTTCCTTTAGTCAACTAACATATTCACATGGATTGATCATTGACAATACTAATCAATGATATCTACATTTTATATAAACGACTTTCATTGGAGATGTACTTTTTAATTTATTAAGAATGAGTAGTTTATACTCAAGATAATCTGAAAGAATCCTATCGATTATTCATTCATAAAATAACTATCTCACATAATGATGTTGTTGGAATGAGGAATTTACCGCGTGTATAAGATTTAAATCATAGACCATTCACAGAATATGAGTGAACTGATTAAGTGTACGAACAAATTTATTTAATTTATGAAGTTAAACACATTTTGAGAAGTGTATGTAACAAAATTTTTAGCACAAGTACAAACATACAAAGAAATTCTTGTGTAATTCTGTAACCACTCTATATACCTTATTTGTGATATTAATAACACAATTTACTTGACTATTGAAGAATCAAAATAATGCCCATTTAAAATTAATTAAACGAAATGATTCCATTTAAATGATAGAAATAGAACAACACACTGAGTACATATTTGGTTGTGGATAAACAGAATAAATCTATGGTCAATAATTTGAACATGAAGGTTGATTAATACAAGTAAGATATATGTAAACACGATAACTTAAACCTTACTTTAATAAGTAATATTATTATCAGAGTACGATTAAGTTAGGGGAAGAAAAAAACATGAAAATGATAAGAATAAGATGTGACAATTGCACGTCTTATCAGAGAGATGTAAAATATCCGAATGACATAACAGGACATATCAGGTAAATGTATAAGTATTTTCATTAATCTGGCCTCAGTAGTTTTTTGTTGTTGAAAAATTACAACAATGTGACTTTGACAAAGACATTTCAGGGAACTATGTTGTTTTCGATTATATCCTCATCAGGCTTTACTTTAATACATAACAATATTTATATACATATACGAAATTTCTGAACCAATCAAGGCGGTCTATGAGTCAATGATAACAGTGGAATAGAGTACATAGTAAAATATAATAAGTGAAAAGTAGAAATTGGTAGTGTGATGATCGGTGTACTAGTTGCAATAACAATAACAAAGGCTTGAATCAATGTTTTATAACGGGAATTAGGTTAACGGTCAGAAAAATACAGAAAGTGAAAACACATTCACAAAAATTGTATGATTACGTAATAAGAGATGTTCAGATAATTGGACCGTAAAGCGTATATTTGAGGGAAGTAAAAGGTGGGAAGGGGTGAAGAAAGCTAAAGCGAAGAAAGGGTATGGAAAATAATAGTAAATAAGGTCATTTATTAAGGCCAAAAGGTGGAATAAAGGTGTTACAAATTTCTTGTGAACACAAAGACTTGGATTGTTGGCTCGAATTCCTATAGCTTTTGCTATATGTACGAGACGAGATTGAACCCCGTAAGGAAAACTAGTAGGAATACGATAAATTACTTTAAATGACCTATTCCTGTCTACCACATGACCACTATCGATCAAGTATGATAGAACTGAGCTGCATATTGTCTTGACAATACCTTTTCCTAACCACGAAGAGAGGTGTTCACTAACTCTTTGGCTCAGTTGTCTGGTAGTGCGCCCAATATAACTTTCTCCACAAGAGCAGCTGAATTCGTAGATACACATAGATGCGACATAACCAGGTGACTTATCCTTTAGTTGAGGAATCACCGTAGATCGGGTCGAGTACGATAGACAGATATTAGCTGCATTAAACGTTCTCTTAACCGCTTTGGTCAGTCTATCTCGTAACACATTACCAGCTACATCTTCATTGAATTGCAGCTTCATAAAGAGGGGTTTCTTACTAGCCGTTGATGTCACTATTTTCGTGTTTGTTACATGCAAGTGTTTCTTCAGGAAACCTTGTGGATAATCCATTTTGTTGGGGTGACCCAGAGCGCTTCGTGGACACATTCAAAAGAGCACTACTGAAAGGGGAAGGAGAGGGGACAAGTCAGGTAATTACGAAATTCTTAACAGCTTATAGAACTACGCCTAACCCTATTGTCCCAGATTGAAAATCCCCTGCTGAAGCGATGTTCGGGAGAAGCATCCGAACTACATTCGACGCCATGTTACCACCCAAACTAATGGATGGACGCAGAAAAAATCATAATATTCGTAGTTTTAACGTCGGTGATAAAGTGCTCGTCAAATCATACATTGGGAAAAATCGTTGGGAACCGGGAGTCATTGAGAAGAGAATGGGGAATGTTTTCTACAAAGTGCGTGGGACTTTTGGAATATGGATTAGACACATTAATCAAATACACAGATAGAAAAGGACTCTAGACACGGTAGATAGTCAATTGAGGCTTCCGCTAAATATAATTACAGATACTCCAATGACAGGAACCCCAACAGACACTCATAGACGCTGGATACCAAGAATGTCCGAACGCCGCAGGAAACCAGTTATAACACTGCAAGTAGACCCGAAGAAGAGGTCTTATTTTTTTAAAGGGGGCAGGTGTCGGGGTGACCCAGAAAATTTCTCGCAAGGGTCAACCAAGGATCAGGAAAACACTAAGAAGCGTTTCCTCCAATCAGCGTTCAATTTGCAAGACTTATCACATTTCAATCGACATATTATGTATGAGCTCTAGTTCCTCGTTTATTGTATCGGCTGAGCGTATCTTCCTAGCTCTATTCGCAAGATATTTGACTAGGTTTCTCTTATAATGAAAGGGTACAAAGCTCAAGAAATGTGTGTACTGGCTTGCTGAAGAACTTTTTCCATACACACTTCTACTGATAGAACCATTTTCTTTCTGTTTAACAAAACGTCAAGAAAATGTAGTTTATTATCAAGTTCCTCTTCACACGTAAATTTGATTGCTGGATGCTTATTGTTAAATAGTTCTAAGAGTTCTTCTTTTCCAATGTTCTGACCGACAATAATGAAAGTATCATCAACGTAACGACAATAGAAGTCAAGCCCATCTATAACCTATTTGAGAGTTCCGTTTTCTAGTTTCGCAAGATCAAAATGAGCACGGATAGGACCTAGACGTTCTTCAGCAAGCCAGTACACACATTTCTTGAGCTTTGTACCCTTTCATTATAAGAGAAACCTAGTCAAATATCTTGCGAATAGAGCTAGGAAGATACGCTCAGCCGATACAATAAACGAGGAACTAGAGCTCATACATAATATGTCGATTGAAATGTGATAAGTCTTGCAAATTGAACGCTGATTGGAGGAAACGCTTCTTAGTGTTTTCCTGATCCTTGGTTGACCCTTGCGAGAAATTTTCTGGGTCACCCCGACACCTGCCCCCTTTAAAAAAATAAGACCTCTTCTTCGGGTCTACTTGCAGCGTTATAACTGGTTTCCTGCGGCGTTCGGACATTCTTGGTATCCAGCGTCTATGAGTGTCTGTTGGGGTTCCTGTCATTGGAGTATCTGTAATTATATTTAGCGGAAGCCTCAATTGACTATCTACCGTGTCTAGAGTCCTTTTCTATCTGTGTATTTGATTAATGTGTCTAATCCATATTCCAAAAGTCCCACGCACTTTGTAGAAAACATTCCCCATTCTCTTCTCAATGACTCCCGGTTCCCAACGATTTTTCCCAATGTATGATTTGACGAGCACTTTATCACCGACGTTAAAACTACGAATATTATGATTTTTTCTGCGTCCATCCATTAGTTTGGGTGGTAACATGGCGTCGAATGTAGTTCGGATGCTTCTCCCGAACATCGCTTCAGCAGGGGATTTTCAATCTGGGACAATAGGGTTAGGCGTAGTTCTATAAGCTGTTAAGAATTTCGTAATTACCTGACTTGTCCCCTCTCCTTCCCCTTTCAGTAGTGCTCTTTTGAATGTGTCCACGAAGCGCTCTGGGTCACCCCAACAAAATGGATTATCCACAAGGTTTCCTGAAGAAACACTTGCATGTAACAAACACGAAAATAGTGACATCAACGGCTAGTAAGAAACCCCTCTTTATGAAGCTGCAATTCAATGAAGATGTAGCTGGTAATGTGTTACGAGATAGACTGACCAAAGCGGTTAAGAGAACGTTTAATGCAGCTAATATCTGTCTATCGTACTCGACCCGATCTACGGTGATTCCTCAACTAAAGGATAAGTCACCTGGTTATGTCGCATCTATGTGTATCTACGAATTCAGCTGCTCTTGTGGAGAAAGTTATATTGGGCGCACTACCAGACAACTGAGCCAAAGAGTTAGTGAACACCTCTCTTCGTGGTTAGGAAAAGGTATTGTCAAGACAATATGCAGCTCAGTTCTATCACACTTGATCGATAGTGGTCATGTGGTAGACAGGAATAGGTCATTTAAAGTAATTTATCGTATTCCTACTAGTTTTCCTTACGGGGTTCAATCTCGTCTCGTACATATAGCAAAAGCTATAGGAATTCGAGCCAACAATCCAAGTCTTTGTGTTCACAAGAAATTTGTAACACCTTTATTCCACCTTTTGGCCTTAATAAATGACCTTATTTACTATTATTTTCCATACCCTTTCTTCGCTTTAGTTTTCTTCACCCCTTCCCACCTTTTACTTCCCTCAAATATACGCTTTACGGTCCAATTATCTGAACATCTCTTATTACGTAATCATACAATTTTTGTGAATGTGTTTTCACTTTCTGTATTTTTCTGACCGTTAACCTAATTCCCATTATGAAACACTGATTCAAGCCGTTGTTATTGTTATTGCAACTAGTACACCTATCATCACACTACCAATTTCTACTTTTCACTTATTATATTTAACTATGTACTCTATTCCACTGTTATCATTGACTCATATACCGCCTTGATTGGTTTAATAATTTCGTATATGTATATAAATATTACTGTATATTAAAGTAAAGCATGATGATCGAAAATAACATAGTTCACTATTACATGTTGTTCGAAATGACTTTCATCAGAATAAGTTTGTGGAGATTGTAGTTATTGTAATAAGTCAATTCATGAGTCGATCTAGGCTGGATCTCGATTGAAAATCTAGAAGCACTGGACGGTGGTTTCGTTCTAGTATGGGACTCTATCTGCGATGCGACACGTGGGACTCGAACTGAAGACGTCCGGTTTCGCGTGCGAACGCCTAACTTCTGGACCGCTGAGCTGTTATCAGTTTTGTTTAATCCATGCCATGAAGTATAGTTATCTACTTCAGACAATTGATGGGGGTTTGCGCAACATCATTTATCAATTGAAGCTAAACGTTAACATTGTTGGGTAGAGGCTCAGAGTTCTAGAGGTCAAGTGTCACGTACGAGAGCAAAGATCGCGTAACCGAGTCCCGCGAATGGGATCGTCTGTGCGCACTGTTGAGGAGTCCCACACTAGGATGAAACAACTGTCCAGTATATGCAGGTTTTCAATGGTCCTCTAAATTAGATCCATTTATGAATTTAACTATTAAATGGTTTTTAATGATTTTGGTCACTCTTTGAAACCATTAGACATGAAGCTGGTGATCTTGTTCATTTTAGTGTGTGGCCTGTGATAATACTCGGGTGTTCAGACCGAAGCCGGTGGTTTTCTCAGGGGCCACACACAGAGCCTTTGACTTAATGGTTTAAACCATAGGACAGTTAAATAACGTAAGGGAGATGAAGTCCCATTTGTTCCGCTAGGATTCTGGAGCCCATATGCACTATTGGTTTGGAACCAGAGTTTTCTAACTCCCCTGGGTGGATCTTCCACATCCACTAACCAGGTTAAGGCGCCGGATACTCGTTCTTCGTACTCTCATTTTCGGAACAAACCAGCCACGAGAAAACAGTGAGTAGGACTTCCCTGGCAGTGGCTATTTACGCGTGGCCTTGTGAAAGCAATTTGGTAGGGAGTGCTGACTCTTCCCGAGGTCGACCGTACTAGGGCATTCGGGTGCCTTAAAACATTTCGATACAAGTATCAAAGAACTATTCCTGGAAAAAAGTAAAACTAGTATTTAACTTACCTGATCACCACACCATATCTCAATAATATTCTCAGGTTGCGGAATATTTGATGAAGCTGTCGCTATTATTCTAGCTAAATCAATTTGTAATGTTTCAGGTGGAAGATTTAATGGTGCCATTACAGGCGTTTGAGGATTGGAAGTTGTATCACAATAAGATGATGATTTAGGCGGAACAGCTTGACCAGTATCATCATTTTGTCCTTTTAAAAGTAAGCAAAGAAAATAAGATCACAAAAGTGTACAAGTAACGATGTTAGTTGATAATATTAGTGTAACAAAATAGAAATACACCGGTCGACTATTCATGTACAACTACATAATACTACATATATATGAATAAATGTTGGCTAAAACTATGATACTTTCCCATCATGAAATTAGTGAATAATCGATGTGTGCATAATCACTGAGTTTAATTAAGACCGAAGTGAACAATCCACAGATTTACCATGTTTGTAGTCTTTGGATAAACTCCTAACACCAATGACTGCTAAGAAGATGAAATAAGAGACAATTCCTATCGAAAGTTGTCAAACCGCTACCAAAAATCTGAGCGCTGAGGTGAAACAATTGTAATGAGTGATTCTAACACTTCAGTAAATAAATTAAGTCAAGAAAGACACTTGGGAACTAGTAATAAGTAAACATTGACTATGGTCATTTGAAGCACTTGCTCTGACATCCGCTTATTTCCATAAGTATCAAGTGAGAAACAAACAAATAGATCAGATAACACCTGATAACGACTCATTGATGAATATAAAAATAACGTATCATTGATACTCTACCAGTAGACAAGATTAAAATGCGACTGTCATTTCCTATAGAGTATGTGCTCTGCACAATGTACAGGAACACCTAAGCCTTATTGAATGCAGAAAAACCGTAATAACAGGACGTCTTCAAACAAGATTGAAACGATCTAGTTGAAAAGGAGAGAAATATTCACCTTGGATTCTTTTTCCTTCTTGTCGATTCCATTTCTTTCACTTATGAGATCAGCAGTTCGATCACCAATCTATCTGCTTTGACTTAGGTAATCGAATAGTATCACTAGTGATAAAACTTAGAGTGTAGTTTAAAGTCAAGTACATGAATAAGTATATGATCAATTAATCACTAAAACCAAATATCTTCCCATAAAATTAAAGAAATTCACTGGGATAGTCAACTCACTTGTGGATCTAGGTGATGGTGGACTAGATAACGTACCATTCATGGTTAATGTATCCGCTAGTTTATATAAACGTTGAAATACATGTTCCATAACTTTACGTATTAATAAAACATCATTAGCAGCTAATGAGTCTCGTTTTAATGAATTCATTGGTACAACACGCCTGAGTTAGTCAAGAACAATCAAAATACATTGGTTAATCAATAGTGTAATAATAAATTAAGTGATGAGAAAATCATCTACATACATTTCATAGCATATGACATTGAATTAAAGAAGTTAAAGAATTTAACTATCTTAACAACTATAGGACAAGTTCAAAAAGACCTTCACCTACACTACAGTTTACTTACTCGGGTTATTATGATCAGCTTACAAAGTGTATTTAAAAGCGGAATAACATATATAAACATAGTTTATATATTAGTTGCTCCGTCTGAAGACATTATGTTATTACCTAAAACCGATGAACGGATCACAACAACAGGACAAGCTAGACTATTCATTGCGCACCAGCCCTGCTAACTCCAGGGGGAAAACCAGATTTAGCAGAGGGAAATGTATATTTTCAGAAGCAGACTGGAAGCACAAACGAAGAAGCACACAACTCATGTGTGTATATACAGTACAAAAATGTCCTTGGAAAACGTCAAAAAATAGCGTACTCAAAGAGGAAACGAAACAATGACATTTGAGACCCTCCAGGTGGGAAGTACAAACTGAAGGTAAAAGTGGATGCTTTTGGCACGAAAATGAGAAATTCAAAGAATTGAAACAAGATTACAAACATCAGACGTTTACCAAGCGATTTCTGGGGATCTAGTATCCCCCAACATTAGTCAATATGAGTCACAATTTATAGCATAGTGCTTAACTATGTAAGAAACTTGTGAATACAAATAAAAAGCATTATGTAATTTTCGAAAATCTAAAATATTTTACAGAATGAAGGAATTGTTAAAAATAGTTATATGAAACAGCAGTCCTTAGGTTGATTGTATTTCCTTTCTTTCATTTTTTTGTTGGATAATAAATTAACAATAATAGCATTTAACAACAAGTTTTGTAAACGATAAAACAATTTCAAGATCTATTTGGTGGTAATCAGTAGATAAGTGAACCAGCTTCGTCCAGTTGTTATTTATCTTGTTCATATCTGCTTCTATTTCCCGACGTAATGTGTTCTTTGTCATCCCTCTTTTCTGCTTCCCTTCAGGATTCCAAGTTAGGGCTTGTCTCGTGATGCAGTTTGATGATTTGTGTAATGTATGTCCGATCCATTTCCATCGTCCTTTCCTAATTTCTTCAGCTGGAAGCTGATTTGTTCTCTCCCACAGAAGGCTATTGCTGATGGTATCCGGCCAATGGATGTTGAGTATCTTGAGTAGACAGCTATTTATAAATACTTGTACTTTCTTGATGATGGTTGTAGTAGTTCTCGAAATTTCAGCTCCATACAGTAGAACTGCCTTGACGTTGGTATTGAAGATTCTCACTTTGATATTGGTTGAAAGTTTTTTTGAGTTCCATATGTTCTCCAATTAAAGGAATGCGGCCCTTGCTTTGCCGATTCTCGCCTTTACGTCTGCATCTGAACCTCCTTGTTCATTGATGATGCTTCCCAGGTATGTGAAGGATTCTAAATCTTCCAGAGCTTCGCCATCAAGTGTGATTGGATTGCTATTCTCCGTGTCGTATTTGAGGACCTTGGTCTAGCCCTTGTGTATGTTGAGGCCTACTGATGCAGAGACTGCTGCTACACTGGCTATCTTTATCTGTATTTGTTCATGTGTATTGGATACGAATGCTAGGTCATCTGCGAAGTCCAAATCCTTTAATTGATTCTGAGCTGTTCATTGTATTCCGTGTTTCCCCTCAGATGTCGAGGTCTTCATAATCCAGTCGACCACCAGAAGAAAGAGGAAGGGAGAGAGTAGACAGCCTTGTCTGACTCCGGTCCTTACTTGGAATGCATCTGTCAGCTGTCCTCCATGCACGACTTTGCACTGTAGTCCGTCGTATGAGATCCGGATGATATTGACAATCTTCTCAGGAACTCCGATTTATTCATCTCAACACAAATTATTTAAACCTAATCTTTTTTATTACGTTTACTTTTTCTACAACTCTATTACTTTTTGTGATAATTTATTACACTGTATTGATAATGGTATAATAACGTGAAACGAAGCAAACAATATATGTATAACTAGCTAACCTCACCATGTAGTGAATTTGTGAACATAATCCAACCTCATAACGATGAACGAATAAAAAAAGTGAGGACAAGGTAAATTCTTTTTCTATATTTCTACTGACGTTTGAGGAAATAAAATTCTTAACACCTTAGAACACCTTGATCTAAATGGTACCGTGGTGCGTGTTACTTATATAGATATAAGTAGTATATGACACGAGTCAGGAATATAATGTCTGGGGGCAGAAGATGGGGAAGATCAAGTAAGGAAGAAAAGGAATAGAAAGCAATTAGTATGGAAATGCAAGAACAACGAAGTTCAAGACAATTATTGAATATTTTGCAAATTAAGTATTATAGTATGGTTTTTCTATTTTACCAAGTAACTCTGTAATGTTGTGCTAAATATAATTCGGCTGTCTTCACCTGTGTTCTCCTTCACTAGGTTTGGTGTCGCTGCCTCCACTAAGGATGAAGATTCCATGGCCGAAGGAATTTGAGGACGGAAATGTGGTGGGCTTCCTGAAGGAGTTTGAGGCTGTGGCGGAGCTGGTAAGAGTGAAGGAGCTGAAGGCAAAGATAGCGGCGCTGGGGACGCTGCTGAGAGGCAGGGCAAAGGCTGTATATGACAGCTTGGACGGTGCTGGCGGAAAAACGACATGGGAGACAGTCACGGAGCGGCCGATGGCGGAAATCGACAGCCCAATGGACAGGGAGGAAGCACTGCAGAAGTTCCGGTTGGCGAGGTTGTCGTTCGGTGGTGACCCACCGGTGCTGGCCATAGGGATAACCAGGTTGTTGCGCCGTGCACTGCCGAATCTGGATGAGGAGTTAGAGGCACAGTTGTTGGTGTCGCAGTTTATCGAGAGTGTGCCTGCCACCGTTTCCCAGCAGCTGAAACTAGTAAACGTAGCGCAACCTATGGATATCAGTGAACTGGCGAAGGTGACTCGTCAGTTAATGACACGAACAGTAGCTCCGGTCGGGTTTGGAAAGCAGGATATAAATAGTGTCGAGAAGAAGATTGAGGAGCTGGAGCGTGAGATTGCGGCAATACGAGTGAATCATGAAAGGAATGATAAATGTTACGCTTGTGAAAGGACAGGACATTGGAAGATAAACTGTCCAACAAGACGGAGACGCAGATATTTTAGACGTTATAACATGTGTTCTTTCTACCCTAGGAATCTGGGAGTTCTTGCGTTAGTAGATAGAGAGGCAGCTTATACGAGAGCGAACATAAGTGAACGAGATTTTGTGTGTTTGATCAATAAAGGGGCAGCAGTATCGTTAATAGGAAAATAGCAATGTAAGAGACTCAAGCCATGTACATTAGCTGTCCGCACTATAGGAGGCCGTATGTTAGAAGTGTTGGGGGTATCTAACAGTATCGTAAAAGTGGGTGATGCTGAGATAAATTTTCCGTTCGTGATAACCACAAGTTTATCGAGACCAAGACTGGTGCATCGTTCCTTCATACAAGGAACAAGCAAGAAATCACCTTCCTTGCTCATGTATGGCAGACAGCCACGAGGAGAACGTGGAAACCTTTCGCAGTGGGGGACCTAGTAAAGTGTTGTTGTTCCACCTTCTTTATGTCTGATATTTGTTACTTTTTCACGTCCCTTATTGCCTCCCTCCTCTCTCTTCTTAACCTTGTTGTCGTCCATTTCTGTTGTGGCCAGGTCTTATTATTACTTTATCTAGTAAAAACCAAATCTACAAAACAATAAGACATTTTAAAATGAGAATAAAGAAACTACTTACTGTTGACCTTGACTGTCTACTTCAATAACACCAGGAACGAGGCAAAACGCTATACGAACTGGTTTAGGTAGTTTACACTATAGAGAAGAAAAAACGACCAAAGTAAAGAGATAAAAAAGGGGAGATAACTGTTATAATATATCATAGCATTTCAATTAATGTCTACGTGTTAAACATTGAATATAAAATGTTTTAATTTCGATTCGTACTCCTTCTCTTGTAGACGATGAGTTACGAATTATATAATAATGGGGGATATACCAATACAGGGAAGCGTCATTCGATGGTTAGTTGACTTATACAAACCTTTAGGGAGTTTTTTTAAACATTTACAAAAGATTTCTAAATACGTTTCTGATGTTAACAATAATTTACTTTATAAGATAAGAAAATTAAGAGATATATATTCTATAGACAGTTGAAGAACTAGAAAGATTGAATGAATGTGGCAAAAACAAGGATTTACATCTCTTAACTTAGTGAGATAATGAAATTTAGCTGAATCGCAACTTCGTAATTTGATATTTTTATCTCAGATTAGCTGATAATCTACTGAAGAACATTCACTATCCACTTTATGTAAAACACACTGGCATGTGTGGAAATAACCTTTAAGTTAACTGAGGTTCAACAATGTGAACCTGGATGCAGTGACGCCAATTCATTAGATGCTATTAACTTGAAACAGAGACTTTTGTCGACTTGGATGTGTTTCATGAATGTCATTGCAGAGATTACCACATCGTGGGACTGGATCAAATTAATGCAGATAGGTAATTAATCACATGGAGTCGTGGTATGAAGCCGTATACAACTGATAACAGTCGATTTACCATAACTACCCGGTTGGCTTTCTAAAGATCAAACAACTCAGTGGTATGTGATGTTATTAAACATGTCTCAGAATAGAAGTTACAGGTGGTCTTGCTCAAATTTTCTTCTACGCTTTTCATAAGAGTGAGGGAAACCTCCCTAACTAAATGGAGACAATTTTGGTTGTACTTTAATCTGAAATGCATCTCCTACTGTATACGATTCTTGTGCATTTATTAATTTTTTTTATCTTCTGATACTCAATTTATTCATAATATTAGCTTATTTGGCCGAGACTATAATTTATGGAATAACTAATCACATATAAGATAACAGGTCTCGGATTTTGGCCCGAAGTTCACTCATCCATTCGGATAAATAGAGTTTTGGCATTATAGGTGATGTCGGTTCATGATGAAAACCTGGAATCTCATTCTTAACCTTAATCATCAACTGTAAATTACAATTCTAACTCCTGAAACTGGTTTATAACCCTCATTTGTCCTGGTTATTAAGTGGACACTCAAGGTCAGTCTAGAGTCGCTCAAAGGTCATCCATAAAATATACTTTCACTCTAATTTGTGTCATATACTATTCTTGGTGCTCAGTCGTACCGGAATATATGCGTATTCAACAAATAAGTACTCATTTAAAAATCAAAAAAGGTGTAGCAAAAATTATACAACTTTAAAAAAATACAAACAACACTCACAGATTCTACAACTTCCATAATCCATTTCGGTTCTGGATTACAACGTCTTAATCGTACACTAAATGAAGAAGCATCACGAGCTAAAAATCGATCAAGTGGTCGACCACTTCCATCACTATAAGAAATAATCATTGAATTATTAATTATTAAACTAATGTGAAAAATACCTTAAAATAATTGGTGTATGTCCAGGAATTTCTAAAATTTGATCTGCATTCAAATCGTTGCGCGCTATGTATAAGGAAAGAGAGAGAGATACAGAGAGAAGGAGGATACATAGCAATCAGATGTAAATTATTTATGTAGTAAAAGAACACAAAAGAATTTTTCATACAGATAAACTATGATAACTTATTATAATTGATTAAGTTTTAACTCATTTTAGTATTTATAATATCAGGTTAAGGAATTTAAGGCAACTAAATATCATGTAGAGGAACGTCTCTAGATAAATTTCCATTGGACATACTGAAATCAAGTCCAGTTGTATCATCTGAAATATTTTAATTCGTTTGTTAATAAAATCTAACATAAGTCAATGATGAAATAAGTAGCTCAAAGCATTTAGTCCCTTTGATAAATTTCGATAGGGTAATAAGAAGACGAAGATTATCAGAACTATGTGATGATATATACTCGCGCAATACATTTCGAACAATCTGATCACACATATACTTGTTAAGATCATTTACATATAAAAATAAAAAGTCAACTACACTGGAAATTGATTGACCTTAACTTGGCTTTTGTGGTGTTGTAAAAAAGTGTAAAAGGGCGTATACTGATGTTTATTGAAGCCTTAGCCAAACAAAAATTCAACTCCCCATTGTGTATTCAAAAACAGTTTGTTCTCACCTTAAACCTACCCTGGTAATATTGACTTATAAGCCAGAGTGATTAGGTTTCAAATTATGTTCACTCTTACTATTATGATTACCCTTGTCTCCTCTTACCCCATTTCCAGTCTAATTGACCGTTTATTTTTATACATAAATGGTCTTACCAAGTATGTAATCTGTGATCAGATTGTTCGAAATGTATCGCGATAATATATCACATAGTTCTGATAATCTTCGTCTTCTCATTTCATTATCGAAATAAGTAGCTGTTGTAACTCAATATTGACTAAATTAAGGTAAATATAGGCAGACAATCAAAACGAAAACCAGATATGTGATACACAAGGCTGTCTGTCTAGACTCACATATTATTTTGACTGGATATGTCAGTAGCAGTTAACATTAATTTGAAATAACTATCGTCAATGGAGGAAAACCGAACAATTTTTGACTTGAACATAGTAATCTAAGAGTGGAAGCAGATATTGACAGCTGAGACTAGTAAACTCAAAACGGTAAATAGAGGACACGTTATGAATTAGACTTGAACAATTTATAATGAAAAACCTTTTCCAGATTGATTTATTAATGGATGAAATGTGCGAACGGATTGATACTATATAATAATAAAATATAGTAGAGTAATGACTACGCACTAGACCGAATCATTAACGTAAGAACCACCAATCAAACTGATATCAGATCAGACAACTGCTCAGTAGAATAGGTTTTTCCTGCTAACAAAATAACACACTTATACACAAAATCTTAAACGTATGAACAAACATGATTAAAAGTCACTTGATAAACAAATGATTGAATGGTATAGCGACAGGATGCTGTTCACTCTTTAATGGGATTGACACCTAATTAACTATCAGGTCAAATGTTTACGTCGTCAAACCAGAACATGACTAGAACAGTATTTCTCAAAAACAAGTGAATTCTAACAAAGCTACTGAGAGCTGGATCCGGCTATACATATAAAATTTAACAGTGAAGCTCCAAGGTTCTTCTAGGTAAAATAATTAGCATAAACGCCTCATAAAAGTGAGCTACAACAATATAGTCAAAAGCGAGTTGTTCTGTGGACTTCAAATATGAATGATATTTGTTGGCACATATCTTGTAACTGTCTGTCCATTTATTTTGCTTGTAGGCACTTGTTGACCTTATTTATGACTGGGAAAACGTTGGAATATTGGGCACAGGTATTTCAATGAAGATAAAAGAATTCTTAGAAGTCTAGTACTGATGTCAGTTAGTAACAAATCAATAATCATATTTAATCATTTTATCAATCAATTAGAAAAATCCTAAACAAAGAATTTGGTCAAATGGGAAAACAATAAGTGTGGGTACAATGATAAGATATGAGTCTACAATAACAACTAGCAGAAATCAAAGTCGACAGAACAAGCTGTTATAGAGAAATTCTTATGGTTCACTTCTATTGGAAATTTATACATCAAAAGAACGAATAGCACATGGTATCGACTTGAAGACATACAAAGACAGAGTTAGTTGGAAAATCTTGATCAGTGAACTATGCTCCACGAAGGGTAACAGGTGTAATTATGTAAGTCTTTATTACATATAAGTACTGGATTAGATTAATAAAATATTGTAATTCATGTTTACTTAGATTAGTGTTTTTTTTCTCAAGAAGTATAATTGGATGCAGTTACAATGAATAGTACAAGCCTATATATGAATAAACACGTATTATTAACATACCATTATCCATATTGTTTCCATTATTACTAGTATTGGTATTACTTGAGGATCCAGTTAACCGACGAGTAAATAATGATCTGAGTAATACAAAGCCGTAATTAACTGAAATCAATCAAACATAATAGAAAAGGTTAATGACAATGAATGAATGAATGAACTATTTGAAATAAAATATGAGTAATTTTTGGTTAGCGTTTTTTAGCGAGTTAGTTTTCTACACAAAGGGAAAAGCAAGATTCTCCGATACAACACAGAATGCACCAATCTAGTCACAATTGACGGAGAAGATTTGGAAGATGTAAAATCCTTTACATATTTGGGCAGCATCATTGATGAACACGGTGGATCTGATGCAGATGTGAAGGCGCGGATCGACAAAGCAAGAGTAGCATATTTACAACTGAAGAACGTCTGGAACTCAAAACAACTGTCCGTCAACCAATACCAAGGTCAGGATTTTCAATACAAATGCCAAGAAAGTTCTACTGTATGGAGCAGAAACCTGGAGAACTACGAAAGCCATCATCTAGAAAATACAGGTGTTTATTAACAGTTGTCTACGCAAAATACTTCGGATCCGTTGGCCGAACACTATTAGCAACAACTAACTGTGGGAGAGAACAAAGCAGATCCCAGCGGAGGAAGAAATCAGGAAGAAGCACCAGAAGTGGATAGGACACACATTGAGGAAAGCACACAACTGCGTCACAAGACAAGTCATCACATGGAATCCTCAAGGCCAAAGGAGGAGAGGAAGACCAAAGAACACATTACGCCGGGAAATGGAAATAGATATGAGAAAAATGAACAAGAATTGGATGGAATTAGAAAAGAAGGCCCATGACAGAATGGGTTGGAGAATGCTGGTTGGCGGCCTATGCTCCATTAGGAGTAACAGGCATAAGTAAGTATGAGTAATTTCTATTATAATATTGCAAAACATCTATTACTCTAATACTGATAAACCGTATTGAATAGCATATAATAGTGTTGGTTGGAATATTTCAAAGGCAACATAATTAACTTAGTGATTCATTATGATCAATATCCAGTTAAACTTATGCTTAAATCATGGATTTTATTAAAAGTGAAGAATAGTTTTTAGTGGAATATAGTGATCAGTGCAGTAAATCGATCAAACTGACTAGTCGTAAATACAACCCAACACACGCGTTCTGGATTCTACTGTTATCTGCTAAACAACTATCATAATAATTTGTCACTAAATCGTAATGTTAAGATAATGAACTCAGAATGAAAATATGTTCTTAACATCAACAACGGGAAAATAATTATTTTTTAAAAAACCACTCAAAACAAAAGAGTATGAATTAACTGTGTGTGTGTGCGAATTATCTCACTTTTAGTATCATAACAGTAATTGGGATCATTGAATTCATTTAACAGACCAGCATCAGAAGCATTTATGTAGGCTGACAAACAATCACCTTCATCCAAATGAATAATTGGCATCTGTAAAGAAAACAAAAGAGGAAAATTTTCTTAAAAAAGAAACTAGAAGATAGGCTTCTGAATTAAAAGAATAAACAAGATTAAATGCTTTAGAAGGAGAAAAGGTGTGATAACCATTTTGTGATATGTTGTGAAAGAACTGGGATTAATCATAGTTGTCTTTGATGAACAATCAACACAATGTAAGCCTATAAAATTTAGAGTGAATTAAAGTGAACTAGAACAAAGAAATGTGAATTAGATAAAAGACAGATACGAATAGAAGCATTTCGCTCAAATAACACGTAAGTTAAGAAACGTCCACTTTGTTAAACAAATCAGACATATAGTAAGATTTTGAGTGTAAATTTAATATTCACACTACTTGTTCATGCCATTTGGAAATTTCAACTTCACACATCATTATACCTATTAGTCTTATAACCTATTCACACGCGTTTGTGAAAAGTCTACTATATTTCGCTGTACAAGTTACCAAAGAGTCTAATCAGAGACATCGTGGTTGATGGCAATATGCATCGAAAAGAATATACGTTATTCAGATATCAATCCCTGAACTGCTAACATCTAACTGGCAATCACTCAATATTTATCGCAAGGATCGTTTGAAGAATAAGAAAAGGAAATTCGTTGAAATAATTTGTGCTCAGAATTCTATATTGTGCCAAGAATACAATACTGAATAAAGCCAATAATAATAATAATAATAATAATAATAATAATAATAATAATAATAATAATAATAATAATAATAATAATAATAAAGATCCTATGAACAGGAAGGTTAACATGCCATGACAAGTTTGCGTTTACCACGTAAAACACGAACCAAAAGTATGTAATTTAAATAACCCTATGGTTTTTTATAATTGTTCATGACAGTTTTACTGTATTTGACAATGACAAGTAGTTAAACAAAGTACTGTTAAATCTCACAATCATTATTTCATCTTTTTGGTGTACGTTACTTACTAATATTCAGTAACTAATATGATTATTAATAATTTTCAAACTATTGTCGGTGATATTCAGTTCAGTAATTGGATATTTTTAAAAACATTTTTAACGTCCACTTTAAATTATTGTGTAAGCATTGAATATTTGTTGATTCATTACAGCTTATATATTTTGTGCTTTCAATTGTCGGATACCATTGTTTTACTGACTATTACATAGTTTATTGTAAGTTGCTATGAATAATTTCATTGTAATAACTACACTAAGAAGAGCTGTTTCTTTAACCGATAATTAACATGATGAACAATTTAGACATATCACAAATTGAATTTAGCAGATGAATTGTTTATATTAACATAAGTAGTAGTAATTGATCATAGACAAATGTAGTGTTATCTTTTAATCACGGGATTTTTATACATGCGCACTACTGAGGAGCCCATACTAGGACGAAACAGTCGTCCGGTGCTTCCAGGTTTTCCATGGTGGTCTAGCTTCAACTGACTCATGATTTCACTCTGTGGAATTTCTACAGTCTCCACAAACCCCTTTTATTCAAAAGCATCAAAACACATTTAACATATACTGATATTCAATTAGATTCACTTGAAATTATTTATGTATATATTTGTATAAATAGCTGCAACAAGATGTATTACAAAATGTGAATAATAACAACAATGATTCATATTACCAACTTACTCCACATTTTAAATCTACTATAAACCAATTTGGAACATAAATAAGTTTTTCACGTTTCTTAATTTCTTCTTCAAATGATACAACACCTAAACATTCAATCATTGATGCCTATACATATGATAAAATATTATTTTAAGAAACAAAAAATCAATCAATAATAGTACTTAGATATTATGTATAATATAAGTATACAGAAATAATGGTTAAGTATATTTAGTTGATTTCTTCTTCCCTTTCTGATGTGTTTAAGATATTGAAAATAAATTAAATGAGTTAATGTACATCACGGACAGATAAGGGAGCATTAGATAACTGTTTATTCCTAGTATAGAACTCCGTAGCAATGTAAATTTTTGGGAGTAATCACTGGAGTTCTCGTAAAAGCCATGAGGAGTGGAGTTCAATCACGTCAGTATATGACAATTATCCCTAAATGGTTTTAGAAAATGATTGAATACCATCATGAACCGACAGAAGTTAGAAATGTAAACAATTGGATAGTTACTGATCTTAAAATTAAGTGCTGACCATGAGATACGTTGTCCTGGGTCCTACTATCCTAATACAGTTCAGCGCTACTCAAATTTTAATGGTTGTCTAACTAAAACTTCGCCTGAAGCCCTCTGGGGCTACTACCGGTCCCAAGCTCGGATAAAGAAGGAGGGTTGGGCATGAGGTTAGCAACCACAACCTAACTCGCTAAAAAAAAACGCTAACCAGAAAAAAATATTAAAACTATTTAAACTCTGCCTTGGGAGTTAGGTCTTCATTTAGAAGAGTTATAACACGCCTCATGGTGAAAGCCGAGTTCCTTTGGAAGTCACGAGGCTGATGACCCATTTGATAATCAAAGCAACCATTAATTTAGATACATAAAACTAAAATATGATAGTGATATGTTAATATCTTACATTTATTTTAACGCCATTTACTCCTCCAATTATAACACACAAAAATAATACAGAAATATAGAATAGTTATTCCATATTTTCTCATATCATCTATATGTAATCAGACGACTTAGAAATGCCCCTAAATGCCCTGGTACGGTCGAGATTGGAGAGAGTCAGTTCTCCCTCTCCAAATGATCTCACATGGCCACGTGCATACAACCACTGCCACGGAAGTCTTACACACTGCCTGATCACAACATTACTGTTGTTTAAGAAACTGAGAGGACGAAAATCGAATGTCAGGGGCTTTAACAGGGTTGGTGGACATGAAGAGTCCACCTAGGGGGGGTTGTAAAACACTCATTCAAAACCGATCGTGCACATGGGCTCCAGTACACTGGAGGAACAAATGGCGTATGAACCAATTATCGGTCACCGGCTACCATCGGACTGCATCTTCTGATGTTGCTCCACTACCTTGTGGATCAGACCCTCAGGTCGAAGGCTCCGGGTGTGACCCCCTAAGAAAACCACCTGTTTTGGTTTGGGCACCCGGGCAGTATCACAGCCCTCACACATATCGAATGAGATTTGTGTGGCGCATATGTATTTGGTGCCTCCTTGTACCAATACCCATGTGTTAAAATAAATAAATAAATCTAAATTTGGTGGTGATGTTGACAACTCTTCAGTTAGAAAACCATAAATATTTGTTCTTTCTAGAGGATGTTGACGAGTCGAAATATTTTCGATGTCTCCTGACTACTGGGATAATTTTCTAGCAACCCGACAATAATCACTTCAATTTCGAGCTATACATAACAAATTTTGAATCTAATGAGTTATATAATCATTCAAAAAACCCTAACAATTTATATCCAGTAACAAAAGGCGTAGTATTGTTTACAACGATACTGATCTACCATAGTTAATGTGATGAAGAGTACTATGATTATGCTCACTATACAAAACATCATTTTATTTTCTTTATAATAGTTGTTGTGGCTCCCTAAGAAAACCACTTGTTTCGGTTTGGCACCTGTGCAGTATCACGGCCCCCACACAAATCAAATTATATTTATGTGGCGCATATGTATCTGGTACCTCCATGTACCAGTATTTATGTGTTCAAATAAATAAATAAACGTAGAAATATATTACTTATATAACATTTATTTATGCGCCACACAAATCTCACTTGATATGTGTGAGGGCTATGATACTGCCAGGGTGCCTAAACCGAAACAAGTGTTTTTCTTAGAGGGCCACACCCGGAGCCTTCGACCCAAAGGTTTGATCCACAAAGCAGTGGAGCAACAAAAACAGATGCAGTCTGATGGTAGCCGGTGACCAACGACTGGTTCATACGCCATTTGTCCCCTTAGTATACTGGAGCCTATATGCACGACTGGTTTGGAATCAGGGTTTTCTTACTCCCCTAGGTGGACTCTCCATGTCCACCAACCCTGTTAAAGCGCCGGACATTCGCTTTTCGTTCTCTCAATTTCGTAAACAACACCTCCACAGAGAGTAGGACTTCCCTGACAGAGGCTATATACGCGTGGCCATGTGAGAGCATTTCGAGAGGGAGAGCAGAGTCTCCCCACTCTCAGCCGTACCAGGGCATTTGGGGTTATTAAATAATTTTTAAACAGTTTACTTACAAAACACTAACGGAATCAAAATCATATTTACTACTGATTACTCACTGATGGTGATAATTAAATTCATACATCATAAATAGTAATTTATTCATTTACTACATATACACATAATTAGGAAAATGAATAATTAATAAATGAAGAATTATACTTAAAGAGAAAAAATGTATTTGTAAAATCTCAGTGAATGAATTTCAAGTAAATCCAACATATTTCGCTTGACAATCTGATTCAAACTTTATTATATCAAGGAAATTTTTTACAAATACATTCTTCCACTTTAATGTGTATTCCATTAACTTAATGCCTAAATACTATGAAACTATTCGATTAAATTTAAATGAAGAATTATACTTACTTTTAAAACATCATATACAGCTACTATACCTTCATTATCTTTTGTTAATATAAAACGTTTTTCAGGGCATATATGAAACTGTACAATTGGTGATCCACCTAGATACATATATTTTTTTAAAAAAAATTATAAAACAACAAAACGTTTGCACAAAACTATCAGAAAAAACACATATTCAATAATAGTTTTAATTAGTATAATAATATTGGATGCGCATTGCTGAGGAGTCCCACAATAGGACGAAACGGCCGTTCAGTGCTTCCAGGTTTTCTATGGTGGTCTAGCTTCAATTGACTCATGATCTTAACCATTGAAATTACTATAATAATATTATTAAATTTTAATAGGAGATTGTATTGTTACTATAAAATAAGATGACATATTGAACTTAATCATATGAAGTTCAGTGAAGGGATCTCTTTCCAACGAATTTTATTATTAGGTTGTACAATTGTATATATCAAAATGTTTGTTCATGTATCAGATTTGTAAGATGATGTTGTAGAAAAAAATTATAATACTAGTTTACGTAATATGAATAATAACAATACTAATCAACATATGCTCACTAGTGACTGGCTTCAAGAGGTATTTCTTGAAGTTCTAATGAGAAGCAGTGACAAGAGTTTAACCGGGTCAGTTGTGAGATAGTAACTTACTGATGACAATGGTGGATTTGTCGCTTGAATTTGTTGAAGTTAGACATTAACACCGCTGGATGCCAGCCAGCTCAGTGGTCTAATGGTTAAGCGCCTGACGCGAGACTGATAAGTCCTAGGTTCGAATCGCGTGAGGCGGGGTCATAGGTGCGCACTACTGAGGAGTCTCACAACAGGATGAGAGGACTGTCCAGTGCTTCCAGATTTCCATGGTGGTTTAGCTTCAATCGACTCATGATCTCAACTACTGAAAAAAAGTTGTGTGCTCGTACCTGCTTGGATGATCAGGTAGGTGTAATAGTGAGGTTAGAAACAGTGTTGGGAAATGACGGTAAATCAGTTGGTGAGGTTGTGAATCTTCATCGACTGAGATGATTGGGCCACATGTTACGTATGCCTGAACACTGATTAACACGACTCGTAAGGCTGACTAGTGTTGGAGACGTTTGGAAGAAAGTCAGGGGTGGCTAAACCAAAACATGGCATCATCAACTTCTGCTATCAGCCATGTTGGAAGATGCAGACTACTTAGCTGGGGTCCGTCCGACTATTGTGAACAATTGGTTGGGGATATATATATATATATATATATATATATATATATATATATATATATATATATATATATATATATACATATATACGATGGTATAACTTGGTGATAAATCCATTCAAAAAGATGCTTTCCCTGAACATTCTGTATTTAATATTTAAATGGGAATCATATGTCAATAAATTGAACTGTGTTCTTTTTTTTACGGTTAAATAGGTATTATTTACAAACTTGCAATGTCAAGCTTAAACCAGATTTAGTTACATTTGTTGTAAAAAGAAACAAACTTGCAAGAACCTAAATTTATTAACATAATAAATATGATTGGTGAGTTAATGCTGTGGTGTAATCTAAAAGTCAACTGACTGTCAATTTAAATGGTGAAGGAAACACTCATAAATAACACGAGTTCACTCGACCTCCATTTAATAAATTGAAAGTGTTTAATGAAGCTTAGAAAAATACTCACGAGATACATGTATTGACACTATTTAATTAAAGTTAGTAACACTGAAGTTAAACATGAGGAGTGTGCTTATATGCTTCATGTCCTAATATCCTACTATATAGCGACGAAGAACAGACATAAGACAATATTTTCGACTTTGAAAGACACAAAACTCTATCCCCATTATTCCCATATAGTCACTTGGAGTATTTAAAAAACTATGCACTCGATTAATCCCTTTACGTGACAGGACTACATTGTCTGAATGTTATGAATCAAGCTTACATAAGAGTTTTCTTTAAAACACAATTAACGAATCTGTTAATAAAAAAAAACAACAGAGAACAACGAGCAATCGGAATGAAGATCTAGGTGATAGCTCCACATTAACTACTTTTCAGATTACCAGATGTTTAGATGATGAATTATTAGTATTATAGCCTACTTCTGAGAACTTACAGGGATGCCTGAAATAATGAAAATGCAGACAGAGCATGTATATGGCGGGAAAATAAAGACTAATTAAAAGACAATAAGACTAACATACCCCAAAAACTTACGACGTGTTTATGATTAGTTTGTGTATTTTAGTCAAATTGATTCTGATATAATTTGTCTGACTACTATCTTTTCTTTTTAAAAATCAATCAATCACTTATACTATGCTTAACTAAAGTACTGAATTCCATTAGAATCAAGGTAATCCATAACCCGTTAATCAAAAAAAATATTTGTTAATGTAAAAAAAATCCTACCTTTTATGACGAAATCAGGTTTTGAAGATAATGAAGAATTGTGTTTATCATTATTGTTATCATCATTATTATTGTCCATAGGTAAGGAACTGTGATCAGGATCATGACTAAAAACGTCTGAAAGAGCATTACTGCTATTATTATTATTATTATTATTATTATTATTATTATTATTATTATTATTATTATGAGCATTAGATGGCAATGAAATAGGAATTGGATTGGATACGAATTCAGAGCATTTAGACATTGACATAGATTTCTCTGTACTAGCATGATCTATATCAGTATTATTCTCACAATGATATAAATAATGTTCATGATCTACAATTGGTCGAGAACACATTCCAGTAGCATGGTGTTTAATAAGCTAAATAAAGTGAAAGGAAAAATATGCTTTGTTAGTGGATACAATAAACATTAGATGAAAGCGAAAAAAATGAGTGATGTAACGAATATGTTTTGAAATAATGCCACTTAATTTCTAAATAGATATTAAATTGAATCCATCAGTCCCTTTAAAATGTTTACCACGTTTATAAATTGCGTTTACCTAGTGAAACAAACTCATTCTAAATCATCTCTTTATATGAATTACTTCACCTGTAAATTCTCTAAACTCTGGAATAACCTACCACAACCTATCCGCACGATAAAATCGCTCCCATTATTTGTTCGCTGCATCGATGCATACTGTTCTTCTGAAAATGCATTGAATGGTCTAGCGCCTTTAAGTGTATCTCATTCCACAAGTGATATTTTAGGAACCTTAAATGTTTAGCCATCTTTATTAGTGAATTCCCTTAGTAAAACAACCCACTTGCTGTCAATATGTCAACACCGCCCCTAGCAACTTTAACTAATTTGAATAACACAAACAGTATATCACTGTGTCACATGACACACGCATTTAGGTAGACCTGATTAATATATTTTGGTAATTACTTTTTTGTTGTTCCGTGCTCTCTGTTTTCGTTTTAATTTCTCTAGTTGTAGATAATTATCATTAATTCGATCTGGCACACGAATTGACCATAATTACACCGTTCATAAATCAACAGGCTGTCCATTTAAGAAATATTAAAAAATCCCGGATAATGCTTTGGATCGCTGTAATACTTGTACTACTTAAACAACCAGTGAACTAGTACACTTAAAACTTTCTTTTATCATATGTTTGTTTTCTGCACGTTTAACGTTATTACTTATATCAAATTGATCATGCCTGTAAACTGGCGTGAATTCTGTAATTATTATTTTTCAGAATATAAATTTATTATTATACAGTTTTACGCATACCTTTAATATATGCGTATTTCTCATAAAACTACAAGTAAATGTAGGAATGAGATTGAGGATCCGAAAGGAACAAACGGAGTGTCCAGGTACGAGGTAGTTAGCCACACATAATATATATTTCGAAAATTCCAGTTGATAAAGATCTACTAACCTATCGACGAATGTTCTATCTTCGTCTAGTGTGATGTGTGCTACTAATGTCAACAGGTATAAGTAGTATGTGACACCAGTCAGAAATTTATTATTATGATTTGATTTAAACACATAAACATTGGTACAAGAAGGCACCAAATAGATATACGCTACATAAATCATCCGATTTTTGTGAGGGCTGGGATACTACCCAGGTGCTCGAACCGAAGCACGTGATCTAAAGGTCTAATCCACGAGGCAGTGGAGCAAATCTAGGGAATGCAGTCACATAGTAGCCGGTGACCCACAATGGATTCATACACCACTTGTTCCTTTAGGATCCTGGAGCCAATGTGTACCATTGGTTTGGAATGAGGGTTTTCCAACTCTCCTAGGTAAATCTTCCATATCCAACAACCCGGTTAAAGCTCCGGACATTCGCTTTTCGTCCACTCAATTTCGTAAACAACACCCCCACCATGAGAAGGTAGTGAGTAGGACATCCTTGACAGTGGTTGTAAGCACGTGACCATGTGAAAGTATTTGGAAAGGGAGGGTTGACTCTATCCACTCCCGGCAGTACGAAGGCGTTTGGGAGCCAATCAGAAATAGAATGCCTGGCAGCAGAAGGTTGAGAAGATCAATTAGAAGGGAACGGGAACAAAGAGTGATTGGTATGGAAAGGAAGGAACAATAATGTTTGAGACAATTGATGGACACTTTGCAAATGACGTATTTACTGTATGGTTCTCAGATTCAACCAAGAGATTCTGTAATTTGGTATTCAAATAGATTGGTTTTTCCCCACTTATGTTCTCGTTCATAACACTAGTACCCCTGCATCTAACATCAAGTTTATTCATTCAATGGTCCTGAAATACACTGTGTATAGTATTTGGAATACATCGGTAATAAAATAATAGTAGCTCACAAATATCTTCTATTTTATAGTGATAACGTTTCACAATCATAAAGTAAGACAGAACGAACTATTGTACAGTATACTTTTCCTCTAGTTGGCAGAGAGATATCTCACCTACACCACAAGTGACGCAAGTTAGCGAAACCTAATTATTTTATTATTCGGATTAAACAAACTATTCACATGAATAAATAAATCACTTTATGAATAATATTGGTTAATACGACTAATTCAAATTCAATAAAACTATTATTATTAAACTTACCCAACGTGACACATTTGTATTACATGTTGCAGACCATAGAAATGACTGACTTCTACCTTCATGTAATAGGAGCTAAAAAAAATTTATAGAAACATGGAAACTTGTCAAACATATTTAAATGTCATAACATTTACTTGAGAAAAAAAATGTGCACGAATTTAGTTAGTTTTACAAGTCAAGAATAAATAATTCATGTATTTATTTATTTTAACGCATAGATATTGGTACAAAGAGGCACCAAATATATATGCGCCACACAAATCTCATTTGATTTATGTGAGGGCTGTGATACTGCCCGGGTGCCCAAACTGAAGCATGTATATATAATGGTAATTTGATATAAACCATAAAGAAATCTCTAGTGACAAGGCAATGCATAAAAATGTACGATAAGATTAAATATGAACTGTTTTAGGAAGCATAGATGGATAGTAGCTAGTAGTAGAATCCAGGACGCACATTTTGTCCTATTTAGGACTCGTCAGTTGGATGGACTTACATCCCAGAGCTGTACCTGCAAGTACGTTCAGCTGACAAGCTCTGAATCCCACTGCTGACCACCATCCACCTCTGCTTTAAATGCTTGTGATTTATGACAAGATTAAGATATCCCGCATAGAATGCACATATGCCCCCAAATGCCCTGGTACGGTTGAGAGTAGGGAGAGTCCGCTCTCCCTCTCGAAACGCTCTCACATGGCCACGTGTATATAGCCTCTGCCAGGGAAGTCCTACTCACTGCCTTCTCGTGGCGGGGGTGTTGTTTACGAAATTGAAAGGACGAAAAGCGAATGTCTGGAGCTTTAACCGGATTCCAAATCAATGGTGCACATGGGCTCCAGTATCCTGAGGGAACAAATGGCGTATGAACCAATTGTTGGTCACCGGCTTCCATGAGACTGCATCTCCTTACGATGCTCCACTACCTTGTGGATCAGACCCTCAGGTCGAAGGCTCCGGGTGTGGCCCCCTAAGAAAACCACCTGTTTCGGTTTGGGCACCCGGGCAGTATCACAGCCCTCACACATATCGAATGAGATTTGTGTGGCGCATATGTATTTGGTGCCTCCTTGTACCAATACCCATGTGTTAAAATAAATAAATAAATGTAAATTTGGTGGTGATATTGACAACTCTTCAGTTAGAAAACCATAAATATTTGTTCTTTCTAGAGGATGTTGACGAGTCGAAATATTTTCGATGTCTCCTGACTACTGGGATAATTTTCTGGCAACCCGACAATAATCACTTCAATTTCGAGCTATACATAACAAATTTTGAAGCTAATGAGTTATATAATCATTCGAAAAACCCAAACAATTTATATCCAGTAACAAAAGGCGTAGTATTGTTTACAACGATACTGATCTACCATAGCTAATGTGATGAAGAGTACTATGATTTTGCTCACTATACAAAATATCATTTTATTTTCTTTATAATTAATAATGAGTTGATTGAAACATGAAGCTGTCTAACGGAAATATCGATATTTTACACACACAAAATATTTCGATGTTTAGAACAAATACCTTTAAGACTGGATCCGTCTCTTCGCCAATTAATGTAGAATTACCAGGATTATGCAAATCAGTAGCCCAAATCTTACGATCTTTACCAGCGGAATAAACAGTTGACCAATTGTTATTCACCTAGAATCAATAAATTAATGCTATCAAATACTCAGAACAGTTGTTTTTAAACACAATACATACCGAATGAAATTTCAAGTCATACCGATTATGTAAAAGAACCTATCATATTAAATTTCCAAGCAAAAAGCACAATCAATTAACGCTCACAGATTTATTATTTGAAATCGGTGAGGGATCTCAGACAACTATTGACAACCAGGAACCACTGGAAAGATGTTTCATTTTAGTATGAGACTCATCGATTTTAAAGTCATGGTTGCAAAAAACTAAGGTATGTTCTACCAAGATATTTAACAGACATTTTATACAGCTATCAAACTTTAAAAAATGAATAGGACAAATCTTTGGTATTTTAATGTGTATTTGCCGACAATTTATTAATATATTGGCTTGAGCATAAGTGCCTAGCGAAATACTGAAATAACAAAAGTGGTCTAAATAAATATGGAGCCAAATGCACGACTTTCATTCAGTTTCAAGTGATGCTAACGATTAGTTCATGGGACTAACTCAGATCTGCTAATTCTCGACCACAGGTGCTAACTTGACGTCATGGTCGGACATACATAACGTGGTGGCGTAATCGAACTATGTTTGTCAGAATGTTTATTCATTTAATTCATACGTTGTCATGCAGGGTCCAGGAATCTTCGTTGGGGGCGGTAAGGCTTTAAAGTACGGATCTGACACATTTAAAACTACTGAAAAAACACCTTATGTGACCACCATCAATCAGTTTTCCTTTGAACTTTGTAGCAACACTCCCAGATCATAAGGACTATCATCAACTCCTTGTCAGTTGCCTACCTTATGAAGAAGTGATCTTCCACGGTGTAAATAACAGGAAAGTGGTAACTCCCCTCACACCGCTAACAGTACTTAAGATTAATTTTAATCTAATAATTGAAAGTTATGTATTTTAAACAATAAAATAGACGGTTCAACATAGTGATGGTATATATTTAGTTTCAGATAGTAAAGATAAGAAAAAATATGAGCGTTAAAATGTTCATCGATTTCTTTAGTGGGTTTTATTTGCAACCTATGGGCGAAACTTATCTTACCAGTCTCACTGTGAAAGATAAAACCATTTACTACTTAAATATAGACAAAAATATCTAAATGAGTTCACAACCTTATTGAATAATATCACTATCAAAAAAACTGTAAGCAAACAGCAAGAGACTAATTGGGTTATAACAGGCAAAACCAGGTCAATTGGTTTCTTCGATAAATTTTAAACTTCAATACAATCCAATAATCTAGTACAAATTCATACATCCAAATTCTAAGATCGAAAAAGGTGGAATGGAGTTCAAAATCGATACAATTCGATGCTTATAAGTCCACCACATAGATCATTTAGTCGCCGATTATCCGGCATTTGTAATAGTTGTATAAATACCTACAATTAACGATATATTTAACAACCGAGTCTATTAGAAAATAGATGACAATGTACAACTACCATGATACTAAATCAACGTCAATATTGATGTCTGCCACTCATGAAGAATTGTAGTAATAGAGTGAAACACATTAATAGGCAGGAGGAATGTGTATTTATTGCAAGGGGTTACAAAGTATTTACATAATAGGTACACATAGCCTTCAATCGTTCATTTGCACTACCCGGTGTTCTGTAATCTGAACTGTCTTCACCAGTGGCCTCCAAGTGTTCTGCCAATGCTGTGCTTCCGATGCATTGAAACTCTTCACTTTGTTCGGCAATTGTTGCAACTTAAATACCACATTTCACTATACACAACTTACGAACATCCTTGCGGGTGGTGTCCACTACAGTAGTCATCAATACGCTAAGTGACGCAACAAGAAACTTAATATGTGGTGTTAGCTGGAAGAAATGTAATGACTCAAGGTATTGCATCAATAAAAAATGTGGAATTAAAGTTGTCAAAGATGACACCAATACGATAACTTGACTTTAATTCTTCTTTATAGTAACAAAACCATTCTACAGTAATATGTCGCTATTTAAATGAATATTCTAGTACGCTACTACAACTGCTAAGAAATCGTAAGAAATAAACCACGATCAAATAATTGAAAAAAAAAGTCAAGAAACGAGTGCGAATTATCGACAAACTTAGAGAAGAAGAGTAATTTAATTACCTACCTGTAATGTAAATACACTTTCACTGTGTATGCGAATGGTATCTGTACATCGTTGCATACCAAGTGACCATATTTTAATTGTTCCATCAGAACTACCACTAATAATCTGAATGAATATAAGAAAGTTTGACCAGAGTGACACCACTTGCAAACAATTATCATGTGAAGTTAAGTATGATTTTAATAATGGGAAACAAACAAACATTTTTGTTAAAGTCTGGGAGATATCACAGTAATCAGTGGTTGATCCGTAAAGAAAAACGAATGAACTGCTGTGTAGTATACCCGTCCTTTAATTGACAGATGAACATCTCACCTTCGTCATAGGTGACGTTGTGGTGTGCGCGACTGATGTCGACAGATATAAGTAGTATGTATCACTAATAGAAAGTGAAATGCCTGGTGGCAGAAGGTTAAGAAGATCGAAGAAAAGAGAATGATTGCTGTGGAAATGAAGGAACAGTGAAGTTTGAGACGATTGATTGACATTTTGCAAATGAAGTATTTACTGACGTTCTGTAATTTTGTATTCAATGCATTTGGTTGTCCCCACTCGTGTTCTCGTTCATTACAACGTAAGTTGGAAAACGCCAGATGAGCTTTTTGAATCCGTGTAGGGGTTTCGTCAGACACCAACCCATTAGGGCTGATCAGAATTCCAGGATAAGTGAGGCTGTCGACGAGTTCGTCTACTTCACTCTTTGTCCTTAGTTAACGCAGGGTAGTCCTGAAGCAACAATTTGCACTTAGAGGAGGAGAAACGCATCCCAAGCATCATGGCATTATGGCTCGATGCTACCAAAAAGACTCAGTATCCTATTAGCGTCTTCACCAAACAGGACTGTCATCTGCGTATTCTAAGTTAATAAGTGGACCTACTGGTAGGAGATCAATTTCTGAAAATTCAGTCGACGAGAACTTTATTTCCAGAAGTAGGTCTATGATGAGACTGAGCACATTTGCAGCAGACGATCACCGTTATGTGTTCGCTGAACCGGAATACTAAAATACCCAACCAAATGTTTTTCTGGTTTAATCAACCTATTTGGGAATGAGAGTCACCTACTATGAGTACTATGAGTGTTTGGCTTTTTGAAGAAGTTCAGAAAGCTTTCTGTAGAATTCATCTTTTACTTTATTCGGGCTGCAGTCAGTGGGAGCGTAGGCAGAAATGACGAAAAAGCAACGACGCATATCCCTATCCTTACGAGTTCTTACGGGGCCGTTTCGCCGAACAGTACATAGGCGACTGTCAACAGGGATCCATTCTAAAAGTGCCTTTTCTTCCCTCATACACAGGACTAGATTTAATCTTCACAGTTAAGGTTTTACTTAACGTTAATGATCACGAACAAATAATTAAAGTTTTATACATTAAAACTATTGCAGGTAATTAGACTATCAAAACATCTCAGTGCCTAGTATACATTAAAATAAACGATCGGTTTTTTTAGAAACTAGTGACATGAGAAGTTATAACTTACCTCTTCACCATTTGGTCGAACAGCAAGTGCACGTATACTATCAGTATGGCTTCGTAAGTCAAAAGGTTTACTACGTGATCTAGGATCCCATACCCATATTCTTTTATAAGGACCACCAGCTACAATGACTGTCCCAGATGGATTCATAGCTAAGCTATATGTACTTTCATCATTCGTTGTCAGTGGACGAGCTTAAATAAAACAGACGTGAAAAATATAGGAAGAGGAGACAGCAATGTGAAAAAACGCACTTTCAAACAGGAAGTAATCTGTAAATACTCGTGTATAAGTTGGACTCCAAGCCCAGATGTTTTGTCAGTTAGATGCGAAACTCAGAAAAAAACTGTTAGACGACAGATGGATTAAGCTAAGTGAACCAGAGAAACTAGCAGTCAGTCTACCCTTTGTGGAAACTTTTGGGAGTAATTATTTACTAGAAAAGTCGGGTTAGTAAATATATAAATTTGAAATTAGGTTACTGGGAGCAAAATGATAGAAACAAGGAAGTGGATTGTACACGAAAATTTAAAAACCGGAATAAATCCAAGGTGTGTCGTTACAAACAAACAAAAATATCCATTTTATAAGAAAATTAAATGAGGTTCATACGATTTAACTAAGTTACTCTTTTCTTCACGGTGAAAGACAAATTACAGAGATATATATGCTAAAATAATCAAAAGCATAGTTAAACTATACATACTAATTGTTTTCGGCATCTGAAAATAGGACCTGAAATAGTGCGTCAATACAAGCAGGAATACTACTTAAGCATTTAGCGAAAAAGTATGAATAAAACTGAAGTTTAGGGCTGGATTGGAATGTGAATTGAAACAATTAAGGAAACACCATAGTATACTAAATGGGTAATTTACGTTTAAGAAACGTCGATAGCAACCAGATCCTGAGCTGTTCTTCTCACAGCTTAGTAACAATGACAGAGTATTACTTGTAGTAGTTAGTACTTTTCCATGCTTAAGTGAGTGATGCTAACTTTTGGATAAACTATTCACTAGCAGATTATCATGAAATATCTAATTCATATTATGGCCAGTAAACAAACTTCCACGTAGTTTTTTATTCGCTCCACTGGTGAAGAGAAAATTAATACTGATTGTTATTAATACTAGCCATTAGTTTACGACTGGTAAGGCATAAGTCTTAAAGTTTAACAAGTTTCAATAGAAGTATGACTTAGTGGCATTATGTATGTTGTGATACTTACTTTCAACTGTATTATTAGTTGGTGTAAGTGCTGTAAGTGTTCTTATATCCCACAAAAATATTGCACCATCTAGACCAGCACTAGCAACTTCCTCACGATGTTGGGCATAGGCAAGCACTCGAACATAGTCTTTGTGTGTACCAAGAGTAGACATACAAAATCCTTTTGTAGCATTCCAAACCTTCACTGTCGTATCATTTGAGGCAGATATGACTAAAAATAAACAAATGATCCGGATAAGTATGCATACAAAAGCATTTTGTTTATTCGAGACAGATGAAAAGCATATAAAAGGTTTCATTTAAGTGATTACCTTTATTTGATTTAGTGTCTGAATTATAATCACATTATTATGTGTAGTGGAAGAACTCGTCTATTCAAAAATTGTAGTACGGGGACAAACAAAGATGGTAGGAGATAAAAAGGGAAAATTCGGAGAAATAACTGTATGAACCTTGAAGCCGAAATATATTACCACTTACTCAAAGCTCATCAACGAATTCAATGATACCGTAAGGATCACATTATCAGACAAGTAGATTTACGTTGATATATTAGGTTTTCAGCAACTTTTTATATGACACTATCCGGCAGGCGTAAACTAAAGTAGATGAAGTGTGATTCGAACTTGACACTTAGTAACTAAAAGTCGACTACTATGAAAATTAAACTAATACTTCTATTCATCTTTGAGTAGCACTAGTTTATCTCCACAGAGAATGAAAAATACTAAGGGATATCATCAAAGAAAATGGCCCGTAGATTTCAGTAAAACAAATTTCGAAAGTAACTCGAAAAACTTTGTTCTCCAACTACATATGCCCTGTAAAGTCTAAGTTAGTTAAGGCAACCTATTACGTATACTAAAAAGCTGCTCTGAAACAAGCCAATACAAACGACCATGTGGATAAGATGTAAATATTGTTGGGAAAAGATGTTACAGTAACGAGCTACAGCTTAGTAAGAGCTGAAAAACCTCTTTCATTAACAGTGCCACTCTTCGTGATGAAAACTTTAAATTTAACTCATAATCTTAACCATCAGCTACAAATCATGATCCTTATTCTCCACATAGGTTTGTAACACTCACATAGCTCTAGCAAGTAAATGAACATTCTCAAGGCCACTTTAACGTCACTCAATCGTTTCCAGAAGTTATAGCCTCACTATAGTGACTACACAAATATTACAGATTTACGTACAAATAGTAACAAAAGCTTGTAACGTACGATTCTTGCCACCACAACAGAGTACAATGTCTGTAACCCAGTCAGCATGATGTTCCATGGTATGCACAAGAGGATCCTAAATTATACCACAAATATGATAAAATTATTATATTACAGAATCGCAAAGCATACCGATTGCCTTTTAGTGTTCCAAACCCTGATGATGGAATCCCGCCCAGCAGTAAACAGTCTGTCTGTACACGGATCATACTGTAGCGAGTTTACTCCTGAACGATTTTTCGGTTCGATTTCAGCTCGTATGAAGAAGGATAAACGACCCTTCTTCCGACAAGCATTCATGACAACAATCACTTAACCCCACACAAAACTTCGAACAGCCCTTCTATGGGATATACAAATATTAAAAGCGAATTAGTCTAGTGCCACATCGAGCTGAAGAACTGTGAGGTGCGAAACACACCACCACAGTACCGTTTTTGTAGTTTTCGGCGCTCAATAAAATATTCCAATAGACAATACACTAAAGAATGAGTAACGATCACCTTTCATTATGGAAATCTACCAAATTTTTCATTCGACCAAATCCTGAATTATATATTGCTCGGTCAAATGACACTCAGTTTCATTGATTTTTTCACCGTGGTTAATGAACTGGATTAAGTCATTTCATTGATTGACAGAAGGCCAACGGCCTGTGTTATTCCCTTTCTAGTATGCTTCTGTGAGTGTCCAGTCTTCTCTTGAAAGAGTCAATTGACGGTGCGGACACCACTGCTTCAGGCAGAAGGTTCCAAGTATTGATGACTCGGTGTGAAAACCTGTATGCCACGGATATTTTGTTCGTTCTTGGCTTTTCTAATCGCCTGTTATGTCCTCTGAGATGTTCCGATCTAATGGGAAGAAAGCGAGAGAATACGTTAGGTCCAAAATCATTTCTCAGCATTCCATACCTCAAAATTAGATCTCCCCTTAGTCTGTGGTAGGACAGAGTGAAGAGGTCCAATTTTTCAAGCCGCTCTTTGTATGATAAACCCGGAGTTCCGGAATTGCACGGGTAGCTGCCCTCTGTGCTTTTTCTAGTATGTCCGAGTCACCTTTTAAACAGGGGATTGCAGCCTCAACGCAGTTCTCTAGCTTAGTTCTCGCTAAGGATTTGTATACTGTGGTGAACATGGTAGTATCTAACTTAGTGAATGTCCTTTTTAAAGCCCAGAGGGTTCGAAACCCCTTGGCTACGACCTCCCGGCAATAGGCCGTCGTCTCAAGATCGTTACTCACTGTAACCCCCAGATCCTTATGAGACCGGACTACTGGTAATGACACATCCCCTATGTTGTACGTATTAACCTTTGAATCCCCTAAGTGCATGTAGACACACTTTTCCGAGTTGATAGGCATCAGCAACTCTTTAGACCAGTTTAAGTCTGCCTGAAGAGCAAACGAACATGGTGGATCTGATGCAGATGTGAAGGCGCGGATCGGTAAAGCAAGAGCAGCATATTTACAACTGAGGAACATCTGGAACTCAAAACAACTGTCAGCCAACACCAAGGTCAGGATTTTCAATACAAATGCCAAGAAAGTTCTACTGTATGGAGCAGAAACTTGGAGAACTACGAAAGCAATCATCCAGAAAATATAGGTGTTTATTAACAGTTGTCTACGCAAAATACTTTGGATCCATTGGCCGGACACTATTAGCAACAACCTACTGTGGGAAAGAACAAACCAGATCCCAGTGGAGGAAGAAATCAGGAAGAAGCTGTAGGGCCAGTGAAATGTCAATGAGCCCTAGCCAAATCATCCGGCAGTTGGATCACTGAATGTCGAACAGATCATCGCTCCCTGTCAAGGTCAGTAACAACTAACGCGCATCCGTTAATCATATGCCATGTACTGGCTCATGCGGCAGTGGTCTTACTTTCGCTTGTATCTACCTTAACTAATATATTTCTGTAATAACGTCCTCTGTGGTGTACAGTCTTCAAAGCATCTATGGTACCTTGATACGTCAATGGGGTAGTCCACGTAAGGTGCTGACCACGAGGTGTGACTTCGACGTTAGCTGGTTCGTCACACCATTCCCGTCTAACTCGAGTAGGTCTCCAATTATTTCCGACATAGATGATCTATGTCGATAGTAGGATAAGCGTATTATCAATCCATGTCCATGTTTGTACTGTCATTAGTTTAAAGTTTTAAGTCGGACATTGTCTTTGACAGCTATTAACTAGTGTCGAATTCTAGTTATATCTATATCTAACAGACTAACCGTAAGTACAGAAGTATAACCGTGAAGAGTGTTCGTGATTTCGTTGTGCTAAGCTATTAATCAACTTGTAGTTAGAGTTTGAAAAGTCGATGACTGTTGTTACAGTCAGTAAGGGTCGAAAGCTGCAAATTGACAGCAAAGGTGGCACCGTGAAGTCTCTAAAAGATGATAAATGATGAGTGCTGCGTGTTTGTTCAGTTAGTGAACAGAAAAATATCGAAAAGAACACAGTTAATCTTGTCTCACTTATATCAGTGGATAAGTTACAAAGGGATATGTGTTCTTGTTGCCATGTGGTTATATTCACGAGTGGTTGATATTTTAACAGACATATTACACAGGAGCATTTACATGCTGCTAATGCTTGTTAAAGAACCACGATAGTCGATTATAAACGTAGTTGATTAGTTAGTTCTATCGATTGAACTAATTATTTAGATTTAAATGCAAATCAACATTGACATGAAGCAACAAAAGTTCACGGTGATAGATTAACATAGGCGATGATAAAAATGAAAAAGGACAAGTACAGAATGCAATAATAAAGATTATAATAATAGGTTGCGTTATTCGAAGTCTTGCTCACCAGTGTAGTTCACCAACGTAGATGATCTATGTCGAAAATAATTGGAGACCTACTCGAGTTAGACGGGAATGGTGTGACGAACCAGCTAACGTCGAAGTCACACCTCGTGGTCAGCACCTTACGTGGACTACCCCATTGACGTATCAAGGTACCATAGATGCTTTGAAGACTGTACACCACAGAGGACGTTATTACAGAAATATATTAGTTAAGGTAGATACAAGCGAAAGTAAGACCACTGCCGCATGAGCCAGTACATGGCATATGATTAACGGATGCGCGTTAGTTGTTACTGACCTTGACGGGGAGCGATGATCTGTTCGACATTCAGTGATCCAACTGCCGGATGATTTGGCTAGGGCTCATTGACATTTCACTGGCCCTACAAAGCGATGGAAGTGGATAGGACACACATTGAGGAAAGCACCCAACTGCGTCACAAGACAAGCCCTCACATGGAATCCTCAAGGCCAAAGGAGGAGAGGAAGACCAAAGAACACATTACGCCGGGAAATGGAAATAGACTTGAGAAAAATGAACAAGAATTGGATGGAATTAGAAAAGAAGGTCCATGACAGAGTGGGTTGGAGAATGCTGGTCGGCGGCCTATGCTTCATTAGGAGTAACAGGCGTACGTAAGTAAGAAGAGTAAATGCGTCTTTGTCTCCAGTTATTACTCGCCAAATTTTTACATCGTCAGCGTATAATAACATTGGAGACTGTACCCTACTTGTAAGATCATTAACGTACATTATAAAAAGTAAAGGACCTATGACGGAACCTTGGGGTACTCCACTAAGTACTGGTCTTCAGATGGAGCACTTCGAATTTATTCTTACTTTTTGTCTACGACCTACTAGGAAATCGTTGATCCATTTTAAAAGAGGTCCGGCAATACCAAGGTTTTCCAACTTCAATAGCAGTCTATTAGTTGGTACCTTGTCAAAAGCCTTACTGAAATCTATTTAGACAACATCCACTGAGTTTCCGTTGTCTAGCGCATTAATCTAGAACTCCCTTGCTATAAGGAGATTCGATGTACAGGATAGACCCTTTCTAAAACCATGTTCTATGTTTAGCAAGTTACTGGTTTCCATAAATGCCGTTATGGTCCGTTTGATTATTCTTTCCAGTATTTTAATCACAACACTAGTAAGGCTCATGGGTCTGTAATTCGATGGAACTTGTCGTGGACCTGTTTTATGTATGAGAGTGACGACTGCGTCCTTCCAGTCCGTAGGTAACACACTTTGGTCAAGTGACATATCGAATTTCACAGTCAGTGGGGCCGCGATATATTGGGCAATATGTCTCAAGATTTTGGGGTGTAGTTCATCTGATCCTGTTTACTTCTCCATGTTTAGGGTTCTAAGAGCTTTAAGCACATCGTTTTGGTCGAAGTCCACGGTGAGCAGTTGGTTTGTTGACTCTGTATTTGGGTTTGGTTCTTTCTCTAGAGGCGGTTCCTGAGTAAACACTGCCCCAAAATATTCAGCCATAGCCTCTGCTTTTTCCTGATCTTCTTCTGTCGTTTCAGATTCTTTTCCTTCTTTAATTAGGTTGGGAATCCAATGATGCATTCTTGTTCTGTAGTTTATGTAAGAGAATATTCTCTTGGGCTGCTTGAGTGCAAATTGTGCCAGCTGCATTTCATATTTTCTCTGAGCTTCCCCAATTTTTGTTATACACTCGTTTCTTATCGATCTGTTTCGGCGACGCTCATTTATTTCCACTTCTGCAGCTCGTCTCTTAATACGATCAGCTAGGCTGAGATCCTCACGGACATATATTCCAGATCCAATCAGTTTACGTGAACTACTTAGAATCAGGTTCCTATCTTCCACCGTGTTGAATGTAACCTTCAGGAGGCGGTTTTTCTGAGGACATTCGGAATCCACCTTTTTTCCTATTCTATAAAGCTTACAAATACTGACTCTTGAAATTGTATCTGGTAGTAGTTTACTTAATGGTGTCTTAATATGGTTAAGATAGTGTTCAAATCTCGCCTTTGGTTCTTTATCTGAAGATTCTCTTATCTTATGAAAAATGACTGATCTCTCAAAGAGATCTGTCTTGTCACGCAGTGAGGATTTTTCTTCTGATAACATCTTTTACAATGCCTTGCTGACCAGCTGCGTTTTGCCCACAGCCTTCTTCTCATTTCTTTTTCTCCTTACTGAATTCCATTTGTCACCACTCAGGACAGCCACATCTGGACTAGGTGGAACGGTGACAGTTTTATCCGGACCTTCTACTTCGACTAGAGGTGTATGACTGCCGATGTCAATATCAAGTGGCACTTCATTCCTCGTTAATGTCAACGTAGATTTCACGTTCCCGTCAACCACAGTCAGGTGTTTAACGGGTCCAGTGACAGCACTTACTACACTGAGACATTCTTCACCGTCAGTGCTCTTGTTATCAGCGCTTCCGCCATCGTGTTATCCTTCTCAATCAGGAAGTGAAAGAGTACTTTAAGGCTTAATTGAATAGAAATCGTGAAATTAATCTGAAGTTAAAGGGTTGAAACCACAAAAAGGTGTCTAAAATAGCCGAAGGTACACCTTTTTTATAAAGGCTGTTTAGGACCTTACATGGAGCGATCCGTGAACCATCAATGCCAGACACAAAATCGCCTTATGAGATTTTTTGCCTTTTAATGCTTACTACTTCAACCAATTGAATATATAATTATGTATATTCTTCATTTAGTGATAGCAAATTGGTTTTGATTGAGATAAACGTGAAGATGCCGCAGGCATTCGGAGTTTTACAACGCCTTAACCAGTAACACCTTCTAACATGAATCGCACCCGCCACATGAAATCAAAAGACAGAAGTGAGAAGGTTCGAAGATATATTTGATAAGCTATCAATATATCGAGGACCATCCGATCTAATCTGGCTAACGATTGCGGGGAATGTTGAGCACGGCGTTCCCACTAGTGATCTGGTGCCGATGTATGACTGAGCGCCTTCAGCTAGGTGAGTCCATTAGAACTAATGTGGCCAGCATCCAATGTCAAAGACTTACAGAGCTATTTATATTGGAGATTTATTTATCGCTACAGATCACTCCCCCCTAGTGGGGTAGTGATGACCCTAAGACGTGACCAGTCAGTAGTTTAAACCCAACGTGTTTTGTCGTTGGCAAACACTCTTCTGATAGATTGCTAGGTTTAGCAGCGTCTGGTCGTCTTTCCTTACTATGAGGGATCATGGAGTACAATATAGTAAAAAAATAATGTACAATCAACATTTTGGTTCCTCGTAAACATCATCGTTGTTTTTATCGTCATTTCCAGCCATCCTGGAAAAGAAAAACAGAATAAGTAAGTGCATGTCGAAATAAACTCTGACTTGTGTAAAAACACAAGGTGGGCGAAAAAATGGAAAATAAACTCATGCACAAATAATAGCGTAAAAAAAGGATTTTTATAATATGGTTTTTTTGTTTTGTCTTGTTTTTTTAAATAAAAATATGAATATATAAGCATATTAAAATTGGTTTTTTTAAATATTACATATAGTACAAACGAAAATCGAGATGGTATAAAATGTCAACTAGTATCTTAAGTGCATTAATCTTTCAAATAATCTGTAAATTTTACTCTCTTTCCAGAACGCGTTGTTTTAAGGTTATTTTCAGACACAGTCGGAGTATCATCGTGTATGTTGGCTGTCGGATGTGGTATTATGAGTGTCGGAGCCGTGTCGTTTGATTGTACCGAAGGGAAATCGACGTGGATTGGATTCCCTTCTAAATATGCTGCTTTGAGGTGATCGATGCTGATGCTATCGTTGGTTCCGTTTTTATCGAATATATAGTGTTCGGGTCCGTGTTCAACAACTTTGAAGATTCCTTCGTATGCTGATTCGAAAGGTCGTCGATGCGAGTCTCGACGTACGAAGATGTGTGTACTATATCGTAAGTCAGGTTGAACGAAAACATCAGATGATTGCGGTCGAGTGGAAACAGGTTTAACTGAACGCATTGCGTTTGTAAGCCTGTTCGTGTAGGAGGTTAGATCCATGTTCATTGAAAATAAAGGATCCACGAATTCTCCTAGAATTCGAAGTGTAGTTCCACAAACGAGTTGAGCCGCAGTGTATCCAATGTCAGCTTTCACTGCATTGCGAATACCTAGTAAGATGAGCGAAAGAGCGTCAGTCCACTGAGAAATGTTTGCAGCTGATAGGGAAGCTTTTAGTTGTCGATGAAAGCGTTCTACCATTCCGTTTGTTTGTGAGGGTAGGCGGTCGTTCGGAAGCGAGTGATTCCTAAAAGTGTCGTCAGACAACGGAAAATTTCAGATTCGAACTGAAGTTCACGATTTGTAGTGATGGTTGAAGGGCAACCAAAGTTTGCTACCTATCGTTCGACGAAGGCGCGGGCCACTGTTTCAGAAGTGATGTCCTTGATAAGTACTGTCTCTGGCCATCGAGTGAAACGGTCAACGCAGGTTAAGAGATAAGAGTATCCATTTGAATCTGGTAAAGGTACTACCAAATTCAGATGAACATGGTCGAAACGAGCGTCAGGAGTTTTAAATGAGCCAAGGGACATTTATTGTGTCTGATAACCTTAGATTTTTGGCAGCTTACAAAGGAGTGTGCCCACTCTCTCACATCTTTATTCATACCAGGCAAGCAAATCCGTTCTGCTATAAGCTCGATGATTGGACGAACACCTGGATGAGAAAGTCTGTGCAACGTATTGAAGATGTTGCATCGATAATGTTTCGGAACGATTGAGTGATCCCTACCTGTCGATGTGTCACACAGTAAGGTTTCCTTACCTGTTCTCATCTATTTAGTGTGCAGTTTGAGGGATGTTGACGAGAACTTGTGCTGAAGATCAGTGTCTTCTTTTTGAAGCTCGGCGAGTTTCTGAAGGTCGATTCCTTGGAAACTGTTCAAGGAAGTTATTCGAGACAAGGCGTCTGCAACTACATTGTTTTCTCCAGAAATGTGTTGAATATCTGAAGTAAACTGAGAAATGTAGTCCAGTTGTCGAGACTCACGGGAAGAGTTCTTGCCAGAAGGAGAGCTTAACGAGAAAGTGAGCGGTTCATGGTCAGTAAAAATGGTGAATTCACGGTCTTCGATATAGTGTTGAGAATGCCGTACAGTATAATACATAGCTAGGAGTTCCCTACCGAATGTGCTGTACCTCGATTCGGTGTCTAGCAACCGCCGAGAGAAAAATGCTAATGGTTGCCAGGAGTTGTTAACCCATTGTTGCAAGACCCCTCCGATTGCTGAGTCGGATGCTTTTATTGCGATACTAATGGGTGCTCGGGTGTCCCGATGTGCAAGCATTGTTGCTTTAGCGATGAGTTCCTTAATTGTGGAAAATGTTTTTCGTGCTGTGTCGTCCAAATTAATTGATTTCGCATTTCCACGAAGTTAGTCGGTAAGAGGTTTCATAAGTGACGTACACTTTATTATGAATCGTCTATAGAGACTTACAAAGCCGTTGAATGTGCGTAATTGCTTGATGGCGGTCGGTTCTGGGTAATCCGGAATGGCCACCACTTTGGTTCTAAGAGGTAGAATGCCTTGCGCATCTATAGTGTGTCCTAAGAAGTCTAATGAGTCAGCTCCGATTAGGCATTTGTGAATTTTAACAGTAATGCCATGTTTTTGTAGTCAGTCGAAAACAAGATCCAGATGCTTAAGATGTAATTCTCTTTCCGGACTTGCTATTAGACAGTCGTCACCATGTGTGTGTCGTCAATGGTGTGCAATCGACTGATACTCGTCGACGTCCTTGACCTTTAAGAGGATCGGTGCACTGTTCAACATTCGCTGACCCAACTGCCGGATTATTTGGCTTAGACCCAGTGATATTTCACTAGCGCTACATATTATTCCTTAATAATGGTATCCTTTTAAAAAACGTCGTGTAATCTCTGAGACTACTGTCACCCAGAAACCCATAATTGGTACAGCTTATATTCTATCGTGAGAAGAAGAGGGTGTTTGTGTCAATATTATTTTCCTAGTTAGTGATTATGGCCTTTGCATTAGTCTTACATTACTGGACCTTCACATTTCCTTTTATACCAACTCTTTTGATAGCAATCTATTCTTAAAATGTTTAATGATCGAGGAAGATACGAAACTTTAACTAATACGCTAAAACGTAAAACGGCAGTCCGTCTTCTTGAAATATAGACCTGTTGCATATGGTTTGAGAGAGTCTGGTTTAAACGAACTGGTTGAATCGAAAATTTGGGCTGATTCTACTGTGACCCCACTAATGGCGGATGAAAAACACCTACAATTCGTGATGACTTCTGTCTGACGGCAAATAATAGGATTGTATCACCGAGGAAATTGAACATATTCTGCGTAAATTACGATGGTCAATGTAATTTTCTAAAATACACCTGAAAAATGTGTATTTGCAAATCCTACTGGATGAAATCTTCAGCGAACCAATTAATATAAATACACAGTTCGAGCTACTGAGATACAGATTCTTACCGTTCGAAAATAGGCGTTTCGCCTGCGATATTCCAGAAGGTTATAGACCAAAGTATTACTGGTCATGACAGTGTTGAATCATGTAACGATGATATCGCAGTTCATGTTGAAAATACAGAGTTACATCATGGATTTGTTCCATTTTGATTATATTTCAGTTTCTTCCAACTTTACTCAAATATTATCTCTACTTTGAACATTGTTTCTAGCAAACAGTTTGCATGGGAACAACGAGATGAGGATACACTATAAAATATACTATAATTCTAAATTAGAGAAACTTTCTTTAGATCGCCTCTGCCGTTTGAAAGATCTTTTCTCACTACAGATGCACTTCCATTAGAGTTAAGTGTGGTTCTAAGGCAGAATGTGAAACGTGTCATTGTTATTTCAATACGATTAAACAAGAGTAAACAAAGATGTTCTTAAGCCTACAAAGAAGCTTTGGCTGTAATATGGGCAGTAAAAACTGGATAACTACTCGTTTTGGATAAAATTCCACACTGTAGCGGCTCATCAGGGGTTACGTTTTACTTATCACCCAACTAACTCACCTCACTCATCATCTGTTTGAACAATCTAGGGATGGATTTCAGTATTGAGTGACTGTGATCTCCTCATTGAGCACTGAGTATCTGCAAGCATACTGCTAGAAGATTTTCTGTCATGCTATTCTTATTTTAAAAGATAACCAGATGAAAGTGATTGTATGTTGGCTCAAGCATCACCTAATAATATAGTTGAAATTGAAAAGGATACACGTGTTTTGGGACGGTTATAATTGCAGCACGAAGGGGCTGTCATTTCAAGTGCAAACGTGAATTTACCGAGTTTTACAAAAGCTGAGGAGACGCAATTCTACATCCTGGAAGCTTTTGTGCTTTAAAGACTGAGGGATCATTCCTCAAACATTGAGATATTATAATGATTAGAAGTATTTGAATTATTGTACTAACTAGGAATTCCCGCAACAGTGCAATCTAAGCTGGACAGAACTAGATAAGTGCAAACGAACGTACTGTGTTTAGAATTCGTAATAAGCAGGTTATCAAGTACAAAGGAATCATAATTTCTTACAAATACCAAAGATCTGCAATACTAAGCGGTTTTCACTCTACCTGTCTGAAAGAAAGGAAGATAAAATCATTTGTCCCTCGAACTTGTTACTGGCCTTGAGGTTGGTGTTAATATAATCCGATAAGCAAAAAACTGTCCTGCTTGTTTACACTAAACCCAACTACAATCCTTGACCTGGAACTCATGAATCGTGGAAATTTATTAACACGGACTGTCCATTTTTAGCTAGTGCTGTGCTTTACTTACTCATGATTCGTATGTCAAATGGCCAGAGGTTGTATTCACGAACAGTACTAGAGGAAACTCCATTCGAAGATAAATTAGGAAGCTATCTTGCCATGAATGAATACTCAATGTATTTCTAACTGACAACGGGACCCATTTCAGTCAGAGACATCAATAAAAAAATCGGTATATTATTATGAATGTATCCTGAATAAAAAAAATCGAACAACGCACCCAAAAACACATAAAATGATTTCACAAATATAAACATATAGGACAGTGGTATAGTTGATTTTCAATTAGCGGAGACATCAGAATGGGCTGACCAACTAAATGAGAGGGGTTGTCTCACGCGAACCAATCCAGCCTTCGACTGTAGTGTGGTATCGAGTCGCGGTTGACTATGATCACCACTACAGGAAGACTGCGTGTCGGTTAACCGATAAGATCCCCCGTAAGCCAAATATCAGGAGGCAGTTGATAGCTGTAGTAGAGATTCATTCGTTGTCGATCTCGTGGTATAGAAAGAATACCGAGATCGTGCCAGGTTACAAGTCTGGTTAATGAGCGTGACCGAATTCGTTCAAGGTCACAATCAAAGGGAGGAAGAATGTTTTTAGTACAGTTAAACAAACAAGTACAGTAAAACAATCACCGGTACAATTGGTTACAATAATAATTGTTTCCATTAAACCAATCGCGTCCTCGTGATGTAAGTAGGTTACTACATGACCATGGAGCTAAACCGAGTGGTATCATGATAGTTTAAGGTGCTAAACTAGTAATTAGGTTAACTTCATTATCTTTTCTTTCTCGACTTATTCATCATTTCTAAAAGCATTGTTATTTAAAAAAGATATGTGGCGTGGAGTCGAGTCGCAATTGGCTATGATTACCACTACAGGAAGGTTCCGTACCAAATATCAGGAGGTAATTGAGGGTTGTAGTGAAGTATATTTGTTGGTGATCTCGTGGTATCGAAAGAATACCGAGATCGTACCAAAGGAGTACAAGCGGATTTACTGGGCAAACGTAAGTTCGTGCAAGGTCACAATGAACGGAAGAAATAATAGAAGAATAATGGATATATTTAGTATAGTTAAAAAAATAAGTACAGTTAAACAATCACTGGTACAATTGGTTACAATAATAATTGTTTCCAGGTGTCATTACCAAGGTTTGATTTGATAATTTCGAATAAATTGAGCATTGGGTTCATTGTGCAACGTTGTACTATTTAAACTTGGATTAATTTTAATTTGGTTATTTATTCTCTGAAGAAGTGACTTACACCAAGTCACGAAACGTCAGAAAAATCCAATTTTCTACTCATTGGGATATTACAAATATATTATTTTTATTTATAATAATTGTTTCCATTAAACCAATCGCGTCCTCGCGATAAAAGTAGGTCACTACATATGTACCGTTAATTAATCATTTCTTTATTATCCTCATAAATTGGCATGAATATTATAAATACTTTGTGAATAAAAACATAAATTATTTATTTATTTAAGCACGGAGATATTGGTACAAAAGGGCACCGAATACATATGTTTCACACAAGTCTCTTGATTCGTGTGTACGCTGTGATGCTGCCCGGGTGCCCAGACCGAAACAGGTGGTTTTCTTAGGGGGTCACACCCCGATCCTTTGACCTAAAGGTCGCAGTCGCATGGTAGCCTGTGGCCAACAACCACTTGTTTCATTAGAGTCCTGGAGCCCATGTGCACCATTGGTTTGGAACGAGGGTTCTCCAACTTCCTTAAGTAGATCCTCCATATTGACCAACTCTGTTAAAGCATCAGCATTCACTTCCATGGCAGTAATTGTATGCACGTGACCATGTGAGAGCATTTTGATGGAGAGAGCTGATTCTTCCCGCTCTCGACCGTATCAGGGCATTTGGGGGCACGTTATTAATGTAATTCAGTATATATTATTATTATTGTTATTGTCATACACTAGAATATAATCATTTATCAAATAGTATGCATTTCTAACTTTCCCCTTTTATTTTGTTTAAACTTTCAATTTTACAGATTAGTATCAGCTGTCTTATAATCTATACAAATTGAAAATACTTATCAATGTAGAACTGTGAAAAATTCATACCTAATCGCCGAACAGACAGTCGAAACGGTTCTACTTCAAACAATTCCATATTAATTTAAGTTATAACTAATATCTTATGATCATCAATTGTAAAATTGTTTGATTGAAATGGCAATGTAAATGACTTTTATTTGTCAATAACATTAGTAGATAATGAAAAAAGCACACTCTATTAAGGCTTCTGATGTTAACTTCATTTGTGAATACCAAAAGAACTGAAATTATGTAAACAGAAAGTCTCAACATGACTTTAAGACTGTGTAAATATAAATATTACTATGGTACCATTGTTAGTAGTTCGATATATTCGTATAAGTTTTATATCTCAGTGATGTTTTTTGAGAAGAATTGTGTATGCTGACATTAAATAGAACCAAGCTTCCAATGATACTAAATTTGCTCTTCTTCTTCTTCTTCTTCTTCTTCTTCTTCTTCTTCTTCTTATTATTATTATTATTATTATTATTATTATTATTATTATTATTATTATTATTATTATTATCAACATCACCAGAAAGGCTAATTATGACATCTCTTTGAGACTTTATCTTTATATGGCTAACTGGACTCTGTAGCTAAGTGGATAACCAGATGGCATTTGAAGCGAACAGTACTGGTTTAGAGTCCCGGAGTGAACATCAACTCTGGAATACAAGTAAATCCATTTTACAAGTCCTAAATAGAACGAAATGGCGTCTTGGATTTCAGTGCTAAACATCATCCATCATCTTTGCTTACAACATAATTTTTGTTGATTTTCATTAAAATTCAAACCTTATGTATAACTACAATAAATAAATATTAACACAATGGGTTTGCGGAGATTTTAGAAATTTCACAGATAGCTGGTTAAGCGCTTGGCGCGAGACTGATAGGTCCTGGGTTCGAATCTCCTGGGGTGTGGGATCGTGGATGCGCACTGCTGAGGAGTTTCATAATAGGACAAAACGGCCGTCCAGTGCTTCCAAGTTTTCCATAATGGTCTAGCTTCAATTAACTCATGATTTCAATCTGTGAAATAAATATTAAATTGACTTAAATGTTACTGTATTAATATCGAATTTACATTATTTTTATATAAGTATAACCTCATTCCGTATAACAAGATTTACTGTATTGCCTAATTCAAGAAATTTGTATCACTCTTTCATTGATTATGGTTACTGAACTTACAGTTTTCTAGCATCATATATGCTTATTCTATTGATTTTCTGTTTACTTTTGAATATGACCTAGATCCATTTGTTCTGAATGATGCAAATAAGTGTCTACTTCGTTTTGTCGATATCAAAATTTTAAAATGTAGAAATGAAAAATCAACATCTATTAAACCAATTGATAATGCATAACTCTTTGTTCCATTTAACTTTCCATTCATCTGTCTACTGTAAATGGAATTTCTATATAGATGAAATATTTTATGTTGGGATGATCTAAAAAATTTCTCGCAAAAGACAAGCAAGGATCAGGAAACACTAAGAAGCGTTTCATCCAATCAGAATTCACTTGAAGTTTTAGCCAGAAACATCAAGGAAGTGAAACGTCACATGTAGAGGTTCTGATTAGCTGATTACTATACTGCTACTATGTTTGGTTGCATTCCAGAATCTTCGAGTAACCCAAGGACACTTAAAATATTATAAAAACCCTATATTTTCTGCATTGAAATGAACCTTGGAGTAAAGTACTTCTCGCATACTTCGTGTCTACTCTCTCTCTCTCTCCGTCACTCTCTTTCGTGTTCAGGTCGCTGTATAGTTCTAGCCTGGGGGTTACAGAATAGCTTATGAAACGAATATAGTGTTCAATTTGCAAGACTTATCATTTTATGTAATCGTTTTGTTTTCGTTTTTATATAACACATTTTAAATTGCGCAACGGTAATTGAAGTTGTCATACGTTTTGTGGTGTGTACTAATAAGGACTAGACACGCATGACATTGATCGCCACCTAGTGATCAATCAATTGTGATTACATTTCAGTCCTACAGGAGATCGGTAACGGCTCGGATAGCTCAGTGGTGCACCATTTTTAACACATAACATTGTCAAACTCATTAAAACATGCCTTATTATTTTTGGCCTTTGTAAAATATTATAATTATGGACTTATAACTGTAGAGCCTGATGATGAAGTTATTGAAAACAATTGTTCGCACAAATATTCTTCATTTTTGAATAACTGGAATTGATTATGTAACACTGATGATTACTGATTTTCAATGTCTCTTTTTTTCTTTTAACTTCAATTAAATTTTGATATAAACCTACAAAGTACTATAATCTATTGAGTATATAAGTCTAGACATTCTAAATGAACAAAAAAAAAGAAAAATTTAACTTGTAATTATTGAGATTTACGGTTATTACATTGATCGTGAGATGATTCTATTACGTCCTTGATCTGTCTATCCACTTCTGGTACTGAGCGTAACTTGTCTAATCTAGATTAATACCTTGACGTGATAGGCTGACTGGTTTAATCTTGAAGTTAGTATGTGTGAGTTCGAAGTAACACCAAATGCTTGAGATAGAGAGACGAAAACTGTTGTATCACGTGATTGGCTAACAAGCATGCGAGTGAGAGAAGACAAGTCAATTGGGACACTACTCGATTTATTCCTAATTCCGATCGGGTTCCCGATTCCCCAATTTCAGATCAGTGTAAAAAGATACATGAATAAGTAGATGACTAACCAGACCACAAAGTACAATAATTAGGAAAATACAATTATGTCCAAAGCTGGGGATTAGCGTTGAAAATAGAGTACAAAATAAGACGTTTAAATTACATTGGCTTTGGAACAAAAAAGGCTATGGCAGTGAATCATACACCGAACGAAAGCTTATGATTTGTAGAATAGCCATAGGACAAAAATAAATGTTACTGTTTTACAAGATTCAAACCCATGCGGGGAAAAGGATCATTGAAGAGGAATTTAAATAGAAAAAAAATACATGTATGTGTCCGTACACACATTTCCGTAACTTTGTACCTTTACAGTACAAAACAGACATTATCAAAACGCTTAGTTACCGAGTACGTACTATATGTTCTACGGATATAGTTGAAGAAGAGCTAAATACCTTGAGGAATACTCTTAGAGAAAACGGATAATTAAATATATGACCACTAAGGTGAGAATAGACGAAGTACAAACGGTGAATAAGAAACCTTTGTTCATGCGCCTACAATTCAGAAGGGTTGCGGCTAGCGAAATATTAACTCAGAGATTACGCAGAAAAATACAAAAATCGTTCATAGCCGAAGAACTACGATTAATGTTTTCAATGCGCCCAATGGTGACACCGAGGCTAAAAGATGAATTATCTAGAATGACCACTTCATTTTGTATTTATCAGTTCGATTGATCCTATGGAGTAAGTTATATTGATCGAAGTTCTAGGAATCTACATTTTCGTGCTCACGAATACCTCTCAGCGTGGCTAAGCAAAGATCTGGTGAAGAACGTGAACGGTTTGATACTGGCCCATTTAGTGCAAACTGGTCATAGTGCCAGTATGAACCAATTCTTTTTAAATTGTTTATAGGGTCACTAAATTTTCGCCAAAGCCTTTCAGATGTAAAGTTCTTCAAACAGCCGAAGCAATAGCCATCCGGATTAAGAAGCCAAAGCTATGCGTACAAAAGAAATATCTTCAACCACTCCTCTTCCCCTGACTAACCTCAAGGCCAATTAATCAAGAGTAATCTTAGCTACTGAATGACCTAATTTGACTATTGTATATTCCATATGAGTCATATCGATATTGATAATTTTATTCTATTTTGTTTGACAATTCTAGATTCATATTTTTTAAAAGAAAACGATGCACTTTGCCCTTAACCTGACCATTTTGGGGGACTATTAATACGGATATATGAATTGTAGAACCTGAAGAGAATTTGTTAAAAAGAATATTCTTCGTTCAAATATTAGCCTTTTAATATGATGAGGATCTCTGAACAAATGCTCAATTCTGTCTCTTTAGATTTAATATAATAAGTAAATCGATACTATCCTTAAATTCTTAACATAAATCCTTAATTCTCAAACAAACCTTAACCTGATGGCACTATGTCGTAATGATGGAGCTTCTTTGTTATATGTCTGAATATATTGATTCTAACAACATAGATCTACGTTTTCCGACTAAACAATTGAAAGAACTATTGTTACGTTGTACTTGTAATGTCCAGTTCAGTTTCAACAATGAAATATATAGACAAAGGGATGGGATCGCAATGGAGTTTACATTGGGTCCAATTTTAGCAGACTGTTTCATGGAAAAACTAGAAAACGACCAACTCAGTTCAATGATCAATCGATTTCACCTAAACATAAGATACATGGACGACACGTTTGTCGTTTTTGACGAAAATATTGATTTAGATAGTATTTTACATACCTTAAACTCATGCCAACCTTCCATAGACTTCACGTTAGAAAGGGAGCGGGACCAATCAATTCCTTTTTTCGGTGTAGTTCTGATGCGAAGGAGTAATGGTTTTTCAAAAAGATCCGTCTTTACAAAACAAACATGCAATGGCCAGCTAACCAAATTCTATAGCTGGGTTCCATTAAGTATAAAGAGAAACCTCACCCATTCTTTATGTTGTCGGATACATCGGATATGCAGTACGGAATGCACTAACGAAGAACTCGCATTCCTCAACAAAACCTTGAGGAAATATGGTTTAATCAGAACGCCTCATAGAAAAAAATATGAATAGAAGTAGTTGCGACAAGAAATCTAGTTGTTCCGTCCCGAAGAAAAACCTTTATATAAGTCTGGAACTTAAAGGTGATCGAATATCAGGCGTAGTCAAAACTCGTCTAACAACAACGATTAGAAGAACATTTAATGTGGCTAAACTGCGAATAACCTTCACTAGTAGGAACTTATTTTCTGTATCCATAAAAGATAATCTTCCGCGTCTTGTCGCCTATGTGCATCTATCAGTTCACCTGCTCTTGTGGGGCAAGGTACATTGGCCGTAGCTAGCTCTCACTTTCAACTCAGATACAGGAACATATTCCAGCTTGGTTCTATAAGGGTGAGAGGAAAGCAGTTATGAGTTCTATACTTGAACACCTAATCGACTATAACCATTCAACAGATCCACAAATTGACTTTAAGGTTGTTTATATGATTCGTTCAAATCTACCCAGATTTCTTCGTATCCAACTTTTAAAAATAACCGAAGCTCTTGCCATCCAGGAACTTAAACCAGAACTATGCATACAAAAGAAGTACGTTATCGTTACCTTGGCCTTAATTAGTTTAATTATATTATTATTATTATTATTATTATTATTATTATTATTATTACTGCATTCCTCCTTTACTTATTTCTTGTATTCTCATTATTTTATTCGTAAATGCTCATCATATCACCTTATTTGTTTTTTACACCTCTTTGACCTTTAATTATTATAACAAAAGCATTCTAATTCCAATGGTTAAGATGATGAGTCAGTTGAAGCTAGACCACTATGGAAAACCTGGAAGCACTGGACGGTTGTCTAGCTTCAACTGACTCATGATCTTAACCATTGAAATTATTATAATATCCACAAAATAACTCGTTTTGATATTAATCAACATATGCTCACTAGTGACTGGCTTCACGAGGTATATCCTGGAGTTTTAGTGAGAAACAGTGACCAGTGGATTTCAACCAGGTGTGTTGTGAGATAGTAACTCACTGATGACAATGGTGGATGTGTCACTCGATTTCGTGGAATAGTTGAAGCCGGCTTGCTCAGTGATCTAATGGTTAAGTGCTCGCGTGCGAAAACAGTAGGTCCTGCGTTCGAGTCTCTTGAGGCGAGGTCATGGATGCGCACTGCCAAGGAGGAGTTCCAAAATAGTACGAAACGGTCATTCGGTGCTTTCAGGTTTTCCATGGTGATCTAGTTTCAACTGACTCATGATCTTAACCATTGAAATTACTATAATATCCACAAAACCCATCTGATATTAAAAAACATTCTAATCATCTTATTATATTCACTACATCTTTTGTTATTATTCTTACTACGTAATCTAGTATTGTGTTCTTTCTATTACATCATCTTGGTTAATTATATTCACATTTCCTCACGGAATTAGTGCTTTAACAACAACAACAATTTCATGTGTATATATATAACGATTGTACAGCTTCATAATAAATTCGTTGAAGAACATCCCTTGACTGAACTTCGTGTTTTAATGTTTAAATGAGAATTATCTGTCAAAATGATAATAAAATAATTTTCCTATAAAGATTATTAGAAAGGATAGAGTTTAATTTGTATGTACAATAATAGCCCCCAAATGCCCTGGTACGGCCGAGAGTGGGGAGAGTCCGCTCTCCCTCTCGAAATATTCTCACATGACCACGCGTATATAGCCTCTGCCAGGGAAGTCCTACTCACTGCCTTCTCGTGGCGGGGGTGTTGTTTACGAAAATGAGAGGACGAAAAGTGAATATCCGGCGCTTTAACCGGAATCCAAACCAATGGTGCACATGGGCTCCAGTATCCTGAGGGAACAAATGGCGAATGAACCAATTATTGGTCACCGGCTTCCATGGGACTTCATCTCTTTACGATGCTCCACTACCTTGTGGATCAGACCTTCAGGTCGAAGGCTCGGGGTGTGGCCCCCTAAGAAAACCACCTGGTTCGGTTTGGGCACCCGGGCAGTATCACAGCCCTCACATATATCGAATGAGATTTGTGTGGCGCGTATGTTTTTGGTGCCTCTTTGTACCATTATCTATGTGTTGAAATAAATAAAAACAATAATAGTGTGAGTTGTGAATAATATCAGAAATGGTCACTTGGATAGATAGTCCAAATCAGATGGATAATGGGGCTTTCTTTTCTAATGAGAGCACTAGAATTAAGCATGATATTGAAAGCTTCAGCTATTCTCCTTTCGTTGTAGTTACAAAACCCTTTTTTGTAATATTTTGGTGTTTTTGATATTGATTTAGTGGTTATTGAAAATGGTGTGAACTCCTATTGTTTCTCATCAGAAAGGTCACATTTTTTTTCGTACTTGATCCTGCACACATACACACACAGATTTACATACATGTCTCTGATAAATAACCTTGACCGATATGATATGACATTGACCTGTTCAGACTTGTTTTTTTTATTGATCACATGTAATATTCTTGCTTTGTTCTTTTGCACTATTGAAACTTGGATTCATTTTGATTTGGTTATTTATTCTCTGAAGAATTGCTTCACATATTGAGTCATGAGACGTTAGAAAATCTGACTTTTCTACTCATTGAGATATTAAAAATCTACCTGATGCTCAATTTATTTGAAATGATCAAATCAAACCTTGGTAATGATACATTCAACCAATGGTAGTCTAACATTATTCCATTCTTGATTTCACTTAAAACTCAACAATTCTATTCTGGTAATTATCATATGCTGACTAGTGACTAACTGTAAGATAGATTTCCAAGAGTTCTAGTGAGAGGCCGTGACCAGTAGAATTCAACTATATCCAATATAAGACAGTTACTCACTGAAGATAATGGAGGACGACCGTGCAAGATTATGGGTCGATTAAAGTTGGATGAGGACTCAGTGTTTTAAAAAACTTGAGGCCGAAAGGGACTAGGGCTCTCGATAGTGTAATATCTCGGCATTTACTTGAGACCGGGCATACCATCAATATTCCACACACTTTTTAAAATTATCATTAAACAAAAAAGCACGACTGCTCTCCGTTTTGTCGAAGCGATTGTGACAAGAAAACTTAAACTGGATTTATGTATTCAGAAAGAGACAGTAGTCAACTTATTATTACCCTGGTAATCCATTTTATCTTTTTATTTTATGTGTTGGTTATTTGCGTAGTCTTAATTATTTTTAAAACATTTATTTTGTGTTATATTCCCCTTTTCCCCCATTATCGAACTCGTAAACCAACTTTTCATTCAGACATTTCCGCCCACTCACCCTCTTAAATTTTGTTAACTTTTTAAATTCCATTCAATTATTACGTAACCTATTTTATCAAGGCTTATTTCCATGACTCCTTCACTATCTCTAAAAATTATCACACAATTTATAACTTCACGAAACCATTACACCACCAATCCTTAATTGTTTTCTTAATTCTAACACTATTTAACCTCTAACCTTTTCTTGCATATATATATATATAGTTATTATTGTAAACCTTTGTCGTTCCAATCATTTACATTCATTTAAGTCAATTGTTTTATAGTATTTCTTATCTCAATGTAAAATTCTATTACATATCAGTGGTTGTAAGCAGCTGACGAGAAACCTCGAAATATAATGAATTCATATTATTCTGCACCAATATTTGTTCTTGCTTTATTTAAATTCATAAAGGGAACTAACTGCATGAAAGATCAGAGAGTTTGCGTGTGGGATTGTGGATATGCACTATTGACGAGTCCTATACTGACGACGAAACACCCATCCAATGCTTTCATGTTTTCAATGATACTCTAAAATTCATTCACTCATCATTAGAAGCTATGACCATTGGATACCGGCTCAGTAGTCCAGTAGATTAAGCGTTCGCGCGCGAAACCGTAGGCCTTGGGTTCGGATCGTGAATGCGCACTACTGAAGAGGAGTCCCACAATAGGACGAAACGGCCGTCCAATGCTCCCAGGTTTCCAAAGGTGGCCTAACCTCAAAGGGTTCATGATCTCAATCAAGAACTTAATAATCTGCACAACATCTATACTAGTAATCTTATTAATCTTATACGAATTAATTGAATGAAACCAATTCGACCAATTGAAGTGAAGATTATTTCAACCAATTAAAATATAAAATAAATAATATAAAACTAGAATCTGATTAATGAAATGATTGAAAAGCTCTGAAGTGTATATTGTTACCACTTATCCCCCCCCCAAAAAATAATCAATTATTATTATACATGGATACTGATATTTTACATATATTACATTTTAATGATGTTTATAATGTTGAAGAACAAAAACAAGAACCAGTTGGTGGTGCAGCAAGATTTACAACTGCATTAAAATCACATGGAGCTGGTCAACATAGTATTGTATTATTTTCAGGTGATTGTTTAAGTCCATCTTATATAAGTAATATAACATATGGTCAACATATTCCATCTATTATGAATAAAATGTATATTCAATGTTCATTATTTGGTAATCATGAATTTGATTATGGTATGAATAATTTTTATGAATTTATAAATCAATGTAATTTTCCATGGATTAATAGTAATGTATATGATAATGAATTAAATGAATTACTTGGTACCAAATTATCATATAAAATTATAGATTATAATAATAATATAAGAATTGGCATCATCGGGCTTATTGAAAAAGAATGGATTGAAGTGATACCATGTTTTACAACATCAAATATTCATGTTAAAGATTTTATTATTACTAGTCGACAATTAGCAAATTATTTAAAAATACAAAAAAAATGTCATTTTATTATTGTATTAACACATATGAGATGGTTAAATGATCGTTTATTAGCTAGAAATGTACCAGAGATTGATTTAATTCTTGGTGGACATGATCATGATTATCATTATGAATGGATACAATTAAATAAGAATTTATTATTGGATACAAATTTATTATTAGATAAAAATAAAATTAATATTGAACGTTTAATTATTAAAAGTGGTAATGATTATAAAACATTTTCACATTTATATATAAAATATGATAAAGAAAATTATAAAATATTAAATATTGATATTGAAAAAGTAGTGATTGATAGTCATTGGGAACCAGATAATGAAGTAAGTAATTGTTAATATGATAATAATATCTTAGAAGTCAGTTGAAGGTTAGACCATTATGGAAAACCTGGAAGCGTTGGATGACCGTCTCGACCTATTGTAGGACTCCTTCTTGGCAATGTGAATCCACAACCTCGACTCGTGGGAGATTCGAGCCAAGGACCTATTGGTTTTAGCGCGCAAGCACTTAACCACTAGACCACTGAGCCGGTTGGTATCCAACGGTGTTAATGCCTAACTTCAACTAATCCACGAAACTGAGTGACACATCCACCATTGTCATCAGTGAGCTCGAATCCCGCGAGGCGGGTCGTGGATGCGTAGTGCTGAGGAGGAGTCCCACAGTAGGACGAAACGGTCGTCCAGTGCTTCTAGGTTTTCCATGGTGGTGTAGCTTCAATTGACTCATGATTTCAACTATTGAAGTTACTAAAATCTCCACAAAACTCCTTCTGGAAAAATATATATCTTAATTACTTGAATTTACAAAGACAAACTAGTTAACTTTTGGTGTTTTATTTGGTAGTTTCATTTCGTTCTCAAATAAGATCTATCCTAACAAACCTTGTTTATAGTGGTTTGTAGGGTAACTGGAAAAATGCACACGGAAATGATTTTTCAATTTTTACCAGTTTTCTTATTTTTGACTAATACATGAAGAAATGCATGTGTCGGTACCTACTTTAAACATTATTAATGTTGATTGGATGACCTATTCAGTGTGTACAGTGAACCGAAGAACCATGTACCTATTTATATTAGATAATTTTGATTATATTTCCTTGAAAAAAAACTTGGACCAGATTACCAGGCAAAATGTTGGATTTACTTCAAATTCATTCGCTGACATTGTAGATCGCCAACGTAGATGATCTATGTCGAAATGATTGGAGGCCTACTCGAGTTAGACGTGAGTGATGTGACAAACTAGCTAATGTCGGATGATTTGACTAGGGCTTAGTGACATTTCGCCGGCCCTACAACATTTTACAAATACATTCTTACTATTTGATGTCTCACATCAACTTGACACCCAAATACTGTGAAACTATTCGATCAAATTTAGATGAAAGTTCTAATGTACATGACGTGTAACGCTCATTTATTTTAAAATCAATGAGTAAGTGTTGTTCATTTTAAATGTAAATTATTGAAAAGAGATGGCTAACCAAAGAATACTGTTACTGATTTGCACAAACTGAGGTGAATAAGCCATTTTTTATGTACCATAAGTTACTCTCTACTATGTTTTGTTATGACAATGAAATTTGTGTTCGGTTTAGAAAAAGAAGGTGAACAGACTAAGATAAAGTACTAATGTGGTGTATACTACTCATGTTGATTGATATAATTAATATGGAACGCCGATCAGAAGTTGATTGCCCAGCAGTGGAAGACTGAGAAGATCGAATAGAAGAGAACGGAAAAGTAAAGAGAAAGGAATCTTAATGACAACAGAGATGAAGGAAAGACGACATTTGTAAAAGAAGATCGATGGAAGATATGCAAATGATGTATTTAATGTACGGTTTTCATATTTTTTATGATTATCCCCTCAAAGTCTTCTTACATAAAGTAAATAAAGTCTTTAATTGTTAGTCTTAAGCTAAAATCAAAGTATAAAAATATGCCTTCATTTAAGTGGCATTGCCGTTATCACCATAGCTCAATTCCCGCCAAATACGCTGGTACGGTCGAGAGTGGGGAGAGTTATCTCGCCCTCTCAAAATACTGTAACATTGTCTCGCGCATACAACCACTGTCAGTGAAATTCTACTCACTGCCTTCTCACAGCATTATTGTTTACAAAATTAACAGGACGAAAAGCAAATGTCCAGCGCTTTAACTGGGGGTGTGGACATGGAGAGTCCACCTAGGGGATTTGGGAAACCCTCATTCCAAACCAATGGTGTACATGGGCTCCAGTATCCTGAAGGAACAAATGGCGTATGAACCTATTGTTGGTCACATGCTACCATGTGACTGCACTTCCTAAATTTGCTCCACTGCATTGTGGATTAGACCTTTAGATCGAAGGCCTCTTAAGAGGACCACCTACTTCGGTTTGGGCACCCTGGCAGTATCACAAAATACAAGCAAGTTGAATATTCATAACATTTCAGTAATTCAACTATTACAATTATGATATTGAAAGTATAAATTAACCTAAGAAATGTTCTTTTGAAATATGAACTAACCGAAAAAATTCTTCAAATTATACTTTATGTATTATATGTGAATATTTTTCAAGATTCAACTGTTTGGAGTTAGACATTAACATCGTTGGGTGTTAACTCAGTGGTCTAGAAGTTTACCGTTCGCGCACGAGATCGATAGGTCTTGGGTTCGAATCCCTCTAGGCAGGATCATGGATCTGCATTATTGGATAGTCCCATACTAAGATGAAACAGCTATCCAACGCTTTCAGGTTTCCATGGTGATCTAGTTTCAATTGACTCATGAATTCAATTATTAAATTCAATAATTAAAACAATTTCTCTCTTTTATTCTATTTTCTAAAAAAAGGTTCAAGAACTCGTTATTAAATCTACTAGAAAATTAGAAAAGAATCTGGATAAACCATTAGGACGAATTGAAACTGATTTTGATGTTAGATCCAATTCAGTACGTTTAAAAGAATCAAATATTGGCAATTTCATTTGTGATATAGTATTAACAGCTATAGAAGCCGATTGTGTATTATTCAACACTGGTACTTTAAGAGGTGATCAAATTTTTAAAGCTGGATTATTCACTTTGCGTGATTTAATGACTATACTACCATATTTAGATAAATTATCAGTTATTGAAATAACTGGTAGTCAATTAATAGAAGCATTAGAAAACTCAGTATCAGAATATCCAAAATCTGAAGGTTAGTATTATTATTATTATGTGTGTGTCTGTTATATGTATGATACAGAATATTATGTTTGACTTTACTCATTATCTAATTACAGCTTACATTGTCTGGATTTATCAGATTAATTTTTCGCTATAGTAACTCACTGGTGACAATGGTGAATGTGTCGCTCGATTTCGTGGATTAGTTGAAGTTAGACATTATCACCGTTGGATATCAACCGGCTCAGTGGTCTAAATATTAAGCGTTCTCACATGCGAAACTAGTAGGTCCTGGGCTCGAATCTCGCAGGAGGTGGATGCGTACTGCTGAGGAGGAGTCCCACAGTATTACGAAACGGTCGTCTAGTGCTTCTAAGTTTCCCATGGTGGTGTAGTTTCGATTGACTCATGATTTCAACTGTTGAAATTAATTTTTTCTTCACAGACTATTCAATCGTTATTTCATTTTTCTTTGTTAGGCAATAAACAAAACAATTTCTTTGTAGCATCAAAGCTAGTCTAATTCACGATTTGTTCTAATGTTCATAGTTTATATCAATACGAAGTTGTATCTGAACATTACTAGAGAGTTTCAAGCTAAGATGGAAAATCTGATTTTCTATTACGTTCGTTAGTTGACGTCGATTTTACTTATTTATTTATTTAAACATATAAACATTGGTACAAGGTGACACTAAATAAATAGACGCCACATAAATCATTTGATTTATGTGTGGGCTGGGATATTGTCTGTGTGCCCAACACGAAGTAGGTGGTTTTCTTAAGAGGCCACACACGGAACCTTCGATCTAAAGGTCTAATCCACAAAACAGTGGAGAAAATTTAGGAAGTGCAGTCCCATGGTAGCCGGTGACCCACAATAAGTTCATACGTCGTTTGTTCCGTTAAGATTCTGGAACCCATGTACATCATTGATTTAAAATGAGGGTTTCCCAACTCCCCTAAGTAGATCCTCCATATCCACCATCACAGTTAAATCTGCAGGCATTCGCTTTTCGTCCTTTCTATTTCACAACCAACACCCCCACCACGAGAAGGCTTTGAGTAGGAATTCCGTCATAGTGGTTGCATGCACGTGGCCGTATGAGATCATTTCGAGATGGAGAGCCGTATCAGAGCATTTAGGGTCTACACTTATACATACCTTGTCATTAAGAATCATTTCTAACATGACATAATTCTAATCTTACATTATTTATGATACGGTATTAATAATTCTAATATATCAATGTTACATATTTCAATGATTTATTTTGTTCAATATTCAATATTATTAAATTTGAAAAAGGACGTTTTCCAATGATTGGCGGTATTCGTTTTACATTTAATCCATTAAAACCAATTGGTACACGAATTCTAATTGAAGAAGTTACAATACAAAATGAACCAATCAATATGAAACATAATTATCGTTTATGTATAACTGATTATTTATATAATGGAAATGATGGTTATCAAATATTTCCTAAATGTAAATTATTATTAGATAATGAAAAATGTCCAATTCTAATTATATTAGTACAAAATTATTTTAGAACTATACAAGTAAGTTGAAGTTTTAAATGAATATAACTTAGTTACTTACTTACGCCTGTTACTCCTAATGGAGAATAGACCGCAGACCAGCACTCTCCAACCCACTCTGTTCTTGGCCTTCTTTTGTAATTCCATCCATTTCTTGTTCATTTTTCTCAAGTCTATTTCCATTTCCCGGCGTAATGTGTTCTTTGGTCTTCCTCTCCTCCTTTGGCCTTGAGGATTCCATGTGAGGGCTTGTCTTGTAATGCAGTTGGGCGCTTTCCTCAATGTGTGTCCTATCCACTTCCAGCGCTTCTTCCTGATTTCTTCCTCCACTGGGATCTGGTTTGTTCTTTCCCACAGTAGGTTGTTGCTAATAGTGTTCGACCAACGGATGCGAAGTATTTTGTGTAGACAACTGTTAACAAACACCTGTATCTTCTGGACGATGAGTTTCGTAGTTATCCAGGTTTCTGCTCCATACAGTAGAACTTTCTTGACATTTGTATTGAAAATGCTGACCTTGGTGTTGGTTGACAGTTGTTTTGAGTTCCAGACGTTTCTCAGTTGTAAATATTCTGCTCTTGCTTTATCGAAAGTATTGTATTCTCTGAAATACATGGTTTATTTATAAAGTTTACTATATATTCTTTTAAATAATATCATCAATGTTATGGCTTCCGCTAATAAGGAAGAATCAGACTATTTACTAATCACTTTTAACATTGTACGTAGTGTTTAGAAGGTGGAATGAGCCTTTTTTCATTATAAACTTCCCTGAATTCTGTTATATTATGTAATTATAGAACCTGGGTTGGAATCTCGTGAGTCGGGATCGTGGATGTGCACTGCTAAATAGGAGTCCTACAATAGAACGAAACAATCATTCAGTACTTCTAGGTTTTCCATAGTGGTCTAGCTTCAATTAACTCATGATCTCAACTATTAGAAATACTGTAATTACTGATTTCAAATAAATTCTAGTTATGTCAACTATTACACAACTGTAAGCTGAAATTGAACTTCATGTTCTCCCTATTGTGTTTGGCCTGACTGCAATGTAGTTTGTCTTTATTTAACTAACAATCAATGAACATTTTAATCTTTGCCTGAATGATGTAACTAAATCCGATTTTGTTCAATTATTTAGCTTATGAAAATAAAACAAATGATCAAAATACTATTTATTTATTAGTATAAATAAAAGCATATAATCTTTTGAGGCGAATATGGATAGCGGCTAGCAGTGGAATCTAGGATGCGTGTTTCGTCCTGTTTGGGACTCGTCAGTTGGACATACCTGCATGGATGGACCTGAAAAGGTACTGGGTTGGAGTCCCAGAGTGAACATCAACTCTAAGATTCAGGTGCATCCAGCTGATGAATCCCAAGTAGGACGAAATGCGTGTCCTGGATTCCACTGCTAGCCACTATTCATCTTTGCATATAATGCTTGTGAATTAAAGCTATATCAAGGCGATCCGCACAGTATGCACATATGCCAATAAGAGACTGATCAATTTCCGTCTTAAATAAAAATGCGAAGATACAAGTAAAACAACACCAACTGAATTTAAAAACATATAACATTTTCTGTGTTATATTATTGGAAGGGAACTTTAAAATGTTATGACCAGACAAGAAATATGAAAACTATTTGAAACAAAACAACAAAGTTCAAATACTTACTTGTATAAATCAATAATGAATAATCTTAAAACAACTATGGTTTAACATTACTGTTCACATTCGCCTTTAGCATTAATGAACAAATTTTCAAATCCTTCTAATTCATCACTTCTTAAACTTGTCTCTATGCGAAATTAATCTGTTATGTCTCGATAAGCATAATGAATGATAACTTTTGGGATCCCTTTACGGACCAATACTATGTGTATATTTTTATCGTATAATTGTTATGTAACTAAACTATTCATATTTATCATAAGAGACTGATCAATTTCAGTCCTAAAACATCAATGGGAAGATTCAAGTGAACAATACCACATGAATTTAAAACTTCACTCTATTGCACAAGCTTGTGGCTATCAGAACTCATTAGCTAAATGGATAACGTGATGGCTTTTGGAGTGAACGGTACTGGGTTGGAGACCCAGAGTGAACATCAATCCTGAGATGCAGGTACATCCAGCTGACGAGTCACACATGGGACGAAACGCGTGTCCTGGATTCCACTACTAGCCACTATTCATCTTTGTTTATAATGCTTATAAATTAAGGCAATAAGCACAGTATGTACATATGCCAATAAGAAACTGATCAATTTCAGTCCTAAACATCACTGGGAAGATTCAAGTAAAATAATATCAAGTGAATTATTCATATTCATGTCCCGCTTATTATGAGCATTATTTTGACCTATGAACTATTACTCTACGATTTACCATTCTTGAATTATGCCCTATCTATCAATTACTACCTCCTATATTCACAGCCACATTTGGCTAAATTTTGTACAAATGTTGTTTCCTATTTCATGATACGATGTGGTCCGTTTGATTGGTATATAAATCGACTATGTTTAAAATAAATAATTCAATTTTCAAATATGATTACAGGTAGAGATAATTTATTTCTCAGGTTAACATTATCTTTAAACATATTTAGGCAGATAAAATGTGTACCTAAATGTATGGAATACATTTATTATTTATTTATTTCAACACATAGATATTGGTGCAAACCCGACCGTTGTTGCTACCTTGACGTGGTGGTCGTGCTTGCCTATCGTGATGAAGCAACCGAGCTATACTGGCTGGAACAACCGTTCCTCAAAGTCCTACCATGTCAGACAGGTCGGTTGAAGAGCGGTAAGACTAAAAGCAACAAACCTAAGGTCCGAAGGCGAAGTCGTACTGCTGACTGTACAGGGGTGTGACAGCAGTAAGGTGTTTCCTTCAGACAACCAGCATGACAGCGATGCTGCCTTCCCACAAGGAGGGGTGGGGTTAGAAAAGGTCGACCCTAAAAATGCACACCTCACCTTACCTCACGGATTTCCGTCTCCGGCGGTAAGGCTCTTTGAAGGACGGAGCTAACACGTCAAAAACCTTCCACGAAAAGGCCGTGCGCGACCGGCCTCAAGCAGTTGTCCCTTGGGCACTGTGGTCACGCTCTCAGGTCGCTGAGACCGCCTCTAATCCAATTTCCTTTTCAGGTACCTCCAGAATCACCCTTCCACGGTGTGGGCAACCGGGAAGTGATAACCGCCCTCATACCTCTAACAGCACCCAAGACCACTGTATTCATAATCAACCTTCCTCTTCAATTCCTATTATTCCTCCTACATCGACTTTCAACCCTAAACTTCCTCCTTCGGCTTCTTCCTCAAGTGTCACCATAGCCAACGATTCTAGTGCTCAAAACTCTGTCCCAGGTCTACTGAAACCTCGCTCCAAACTACACATTGGAGCTTTCAATGTACGCACTCTATGTCAAATCGGTCAGCAGGCTTCCTTGGCTAAAACCCTAGAGTCTCTTTCCATTGATGTATGCTGTGTTTCCGAAACACGCATACAGGATTCCAGTGTGGTCATTCATTTGACCTCACCTCGGCAAAACGGAGAGCCAACGAGATACACCCTACGTGTATCTGGTGACCCGATGGCCAGTTCTCGTGGACTGGCAGGTGTAGGCATAGCACTAAGCATGGGCGGAACAAACACTGCTAGAGTGGATCCCCGTCAACAGTCGTCTATGTGCTGTTCGGTTAAACGGCTCCGTAAGAACTCGGAAGGATAGGGACACACGTCGTTGCCTTTTTGTCGTAACCGATGGTTGGAGACTCTTGGTGACATGGCTCAGAATCTATCACAATGGCGTCGGTGTATACACTCCCTGTCTTCCCTTAAACTAAGAGATTAAAATCGCTTCATATCTTTCTTTCTACGAACCAGTTCTTTCTTCTTGTACTATATCTCTATATGCAATCTTTCTCTAATATATATTACCACCTTTTACCTAACTACTGTTATGAATCTGGTGTTCATCTTCTTGTGCTGGTGCGGTTTGGCAACCTGGACCGATGCACATATGTGCCTGGTCCTACGTTGTAGCTGACTGACTGACTGACTATTGGTGCAAAGAGGCACCAAATACATATGCGCCACACAAATCTCATTCGATATGTGTGAGGGCTGTGATACTGCCCGGGTGCCCAAACCGAAACAGGTGGTTTTCTTAGGGGGCCACACCGCGAGCCTTCGAACTGAAGGTCTGATCCACAAGGCAGTGGAACATCGTGAGGAGATGCAGTCCGATGGTAGCCGGTGACCAATAATTGGTTCATATGTTATTTGTTCCCTCAGGATAATGGAGCCCATGTGCACCATTGGTTTGGAATCCGGTTAAAGCTCCTGACATTCACTTTTCGTCCTCTCATTTTCGTAAGCAACAACCCCGCCACGAGAAGGCAGTGAGTAGGACTTCCCTGGCAAAGGCTATATATACGCGTGGCCATGTGAGAGCATTTCGCGAGGGAGAGCGGACTCTCCCCACTCTCGGCCGTACCAGGGCATTTGGGGGCATGGAATACATTCATTTCAATTAGTCACTACAATGTTTTCTTGAATATTTATAGTCATACCCTCAAAATTTACAGTTAGAGATTAAGAAAAAAAACCATATTCAGTTTAATGTCAGCCTTTGGTCTAATTTCGTATTTTTATCGTGTAATAATGTCGACCTGAGTGAACATCTGGGCTACCTGTTTCTGATATCTAGATATTTCAACAAGTGCATTTCTGAAAAATGTACAACTTTTTGTTGCACAAGTTACAAAAGGCCTAATCCGAGATATCGTGGTTGCTGGTAGTGTGTACATTATTTAGATTAGAACAACACATATAAGCGAACAATTGTTTTCAATTAGATCGTCATCAGGCTTTACTCTAACATACATGAATATTTATACGAAAATGTAAACCAATCAAGACAATATGGGTCAATAATCACAATGAAATAGAATAAGTCTCTACACGTAATAGGTAAAAGTACAAATTGATAGTAGGAAGACAGGTGAACTGATAGTAGTAGCACTGCTGAGGAGTCCCATACTAGGACGAAACGGCCGTCCAGTGCTTCCAGGTTTTCAATGGTGGTCTAGCTTCAACTGACTCATGATTTCAATCTGTGAAATTTCTAAAATCTCCACAAAACCCATTCTGAAAATACAATAACATAACTCTTATCATTAGTTAAACGTTGGCAATAGAAGGTCAAACAAACGTGGGTAAATAGACTAGGAATAGTAATCACAAAACATTAAAATCATTACGTAATAAGAATTGTGTAAATAATTAGACAGTGAAGAATAAAAAGAGGCGGAAAATTACAAACAAATAATGGATGTGAAAATAAGGTCAATGATAACAAAAAAGAATAAAATAAATAATGATAATAATAAAATAAAATAAATAAATAAAAAGAATTGTTAGTTAAGTTATAACTGACCATGGAAGGGATAGGGGGGTTACGTATTTCTTCTGTACACATAAATTGGGGTTATATGTACTGTACTATTGACTGGACTGGTTAGCGGTTTTTTTAGCGAGTTAGGTTGCTTACTCTCACTCTTTCTCTTTCTCCTGGTGATCGACTGGATCATGAAAACGTCAATATCTGAAGGGAAACACGAGATACAATAGACATCTAGGATGCAATTGGACGATCTAGACTTCGCAGATGATCTGGCCCTTCTATCCCAAACGCAACAACAGATGCAGGAGAAGACGACCAGTCTAGCAGCAGCAGCAGCAATAGGTATATACACAAAGGGAAGAGCAAGGTTCTCCGATACAATACAGCATGCACTAATCCAATCACAATTGACGGAGAAGATTTGGAAGATGTAAAAACCTTTACATATTTGGGCAACATCATTGATGAACACAGTGGATCTAGTGCAGATGTGAAGGCGCAGATCGGCAAAGCAAGAGAAGCATATTTACAACTGAGGAACATCTGGAACTCAAAGCAACTGTCAACCAACACAAAGGTCAACATTTTCAATACAAATGTCAAGACAGTTCTACTGTATGGGGCGGAAACCTGGAGAACTACGAAAGCAATCATCCAGAAGATACAGGTGTTTATTAACAGTTGTCTACGCAAAATACTTCAGATCCATTGGCCGGAAACTATTAGCAACAACCAACTGTGGGAAAGAACAAATCAGATCCCAGTGGAGGAAGAAATCAGGAAGAAGCGATGGAAGTGGATAGGACACCCATTGAGGAAAGCACCGAACTGCGTCAGAAGGCAAGCCCTCACATGGAATCCTCAAGGCCAAGGGAGGAGAGGAAGACCAAAGAACACATTACTCCGGGAAATGGAGATAGACATGAGTAAAATGAACAAGAATTGGATGGAATTAGAAAAGAAGGCCCATGACAGAGTAGGTTAGAGAATGCTGGTCGGCGGCCTATGCTTCATTAGGAGTATCAGGCGTAAGTAAGTAAGTAAATTGACTGGACTGCTAACTTTTAACTGATGATCACTTAATAATTATTGTCAGGATCGACCAAGAAGTAATCCTTTCTTTTGTAGATGCTCAACTATGATGTCCTCCTTGAAATCTACTTTGGACCGATCGTACGTGAACATTGGGCATTGAAATAGGCTCCATGACCTAGAAATCACTCACATGCTTCTTAATGACTCGTTTATAAATTATAATCTCATCATTACGATGTACATCGGCGAGCAGCGAAATACAATGGTAATATAGAGTGTGAAATAGTATGTACAAAAAGTATGCAGTGGTTCACATCATCTTAGATTTTCGTAGAAACAAATCTGAAGACAATTTCCTAGAATTTATAAATATTTCGATAGAATTAATCTATCTGTCGGTGAGACTATAATTTGTTTCTACGAAAATCTAAGATACTTTTTGTGTGTACTATGTCATACTCTATATTATCTATGTATTTTGCTACTCACTGATGTACATCGTAATTATAGTAACACTTATCCTTTTGTTAGAACGGGGTTTTGTGAATATTATACTAATTAGAATCGTTGAATTCATGAGTCAATTGAACCTAGACCATCATGGAAAATATAGGAGCACTGGAAGGATGTTTCGTCATAGTATGGGACTCCTCCTCAGCAGTGCGTATTCATGATCCCGCCTCTCGATATTCGAACTCAGGACCTATCGGCCTCGTGTTCGAACGCTTAACCTCTGGGCCACTGAGTCGGCATCCAACTGTGTTAATGTCTAACTATCAGCTTTGCCATGATGGGCTAGCTTCAGTTGACTCATGATCTCAACTATATCCTTTTATTATTTGTTTAATAAAAGTACACTACACTGATGTATCTAAGACCATTATCAACTAATCAGAAAGTAGTGTGTTTTTTCACATGAAAAAACGACAAATTCCAAAGAATTAATGAATATTAATGTTAAGTCATAGTTTCAATGGTGAAATAAGATCACAGGATAGACAGACATCATCATCCATTGCAAAACATTTGATTGAGACGGGTTGATATCAAATCAGCAATTGTTGTATTGTACAAAAGCCTTCAAGGACGTATACTAAGGTTTATTGAAGCCTTGGCTATACGAAAATTGAAACCCCCTTTATGTGTTCAAAAACGATTTGTACTTACACTTAACCTACCCTGGTAGTGCTGATTTACCATCCAGAGTGGTAATCACATTTGTTTTTGTGTACTTTACCCTTAACTTGTCTAGTTGACCTTTTTATTTTTCATATATGAATGTTAATGTATTGAATTATTTATTAAAGCAATCTGAAAAGTGATAAGGTGAAGTATTAAGGATTTGGATAAATTTATGTATTAAGGTTAGAGGTTTTCATTATCCCAACCGAAATTAATTCTAACCCCCCAAAATTTTAAAAATTTTTTATCAACCTCAAAACTACAATATTTTTCATCCCGTTTCGTCCAATAAAATGGCTAGTTTAAAAACTTGTTTTAATTGGTTAGTTATGTCCTGTCAATTTGTTATAAACCATCAGTACTTGTGGATGAAATACAATTAAATCATCATTATAGAGGAGAGTAACATAATATGTGCAAGCTCTGTTGTTTCTCACGTTGTCACAGAAATGGAGGAAGTCTTTTTGACAAATTTGTTTCTCGTTGCGTTCGAATCAGTTGAAGCGTTAAAGTCCACTATCACAAATTATGAAAGATCGACTTACTGTCATTATGTAATTCGAGATTCGCATTTGTACAGAGATGAATACTCGTATGTTGAATTTGTGTGCTGGAGACATGGCCGTAGAACGTCTAGCGGTTCGTCACAGCGGATCAGACGGAGGAGGTAATTTGATTAATGTTATTAAATTTTTTTCATGAAAGGTTTCCATGAACACTCAGTGTCCGGCCTTCATGTATTGTAAGATTATAGACGGCTACTGGACTGTTGTACGTGGGAATGTGCATCACAATCACGAGTGCAATTCCCTGAGATACGACAGTAATTCTTGGGTGCGTAGGTCAACGGAGGCCCAGTTTGAAAATGTGCGACCGCTGCTGATATCTGGTACGGCATCATTCCACATTAATAATTATGCTTACCATTCTTATGGGAAACTTCTGAATGATCAAGATATCTTTAATATGCGGTACAAAGTGTTCTCACACGTCAACCTTCCTGGTAAGCAATCTGCCTATTTATAATGTAAACGACTGGTGATTACGAGAAATTAAAAGCTCACATAATATCGTTAGGTGGGCTTTGCGAATACGAATTAGACGATGATAACTGTCTATCGTATTTTTTCTTCACGACTGCTGATCAAAGGATTTGGGCAGATCGTTTCTCTGATGTTATTGGTTTGGACGGGACATACAAGACGAATAACGAGAACATCTATTTATATCAGGTCGTCGCCCTTGATATGAATTTTATGGCAATACCTGTAAGTCGCGAAACATCGACTTTGCTTTCTCGATTCCTGTCGTTCTTCCAACGGTCAACCAACAGTCGACAGATGGTAGGCATGGTGACAGATGATTCACCTCAAATAGCTGCTGCTATCATGCAGGTGTATCCTAATGCTCACCATATTTTGTGTCGCGTCCACCTGGTTCGCAATGTTATAAAGAGGGTAAGTGTTTCGTTCATTAACATTAACCCAGTAACCGTAATTGTAGAGGGTACGATCAGAAGTGATACAACTGCTTTTTCGCCTGATGTTCACTCGAACTGTTGAAAGGTAAATAAAAATCTACATAACATTATTTTGTAGTTTTAACAATGTATTGTCCTTAATCGAAATATCGGACGGAACGTTTGCCCGATATGTCAGAGACCACCTATTACCGCGAAAACACAAATGGTCTACAGCTTTTCGACCATTAGCAACGCTACTTCAACTCAATAATATGAACTTTGTTGAGACAAGTCATCGAATTTCGAAGATGCATCAACTGAGTCGAGAAACACCTGTTCTGAGATCTATTTTTAGTGTGCTACTTCGCATTGGATATTGGATGGAAGCAAGATTACAGAAATATACATCAGATTGCCGGATAAAAGCCAACATCGGTCAAGAGCCAGCAATGCGTGCACTTCAGGAACGACTGACACCAGCTGCATGTCAAGTACTGAAGCGACGTCTGCGCACTCCTATAACGCAGTTTGTAATGTCTGTTGACTTATTCACGGCTGTGGACGCAACAGGCACTTACAATATACACCGTGATTCCATGCGCTGCTCCTGTTCATTTTCCATTGAAAACGGTTTGCCATGTCGGCACATATTGGCTTACTGTACACACAGTATTACTGATGTGAACGTACAGTCAATTTGTGATAGGTGGTTACACTCTGATACTTATCTGACTCATATTGCAGTTGAGAATTATTTCCCAATGCAATTGAGCCAGCCGAGCATGAAGAATGCAGTGATTGTGTTAGTCAGGCAAATGTCTGAGGAACAATGCAGTTCACTTTATAGCCATGCTTAACAAGAACTTCACGGTAGACTACCACAAACGCCGTTGAACTTACAGGCAGAACCACAGTTGTACACTGAAACAAGAACCTCGACTAACGTTGCAACGCCTTTGATGCACCGTCCTACCGCTAAATCTGCATTAATAAGAGCGAGAAAAGGTTTTTTCATGGACACCCACAATTTAATCTACATTATTTTGTTTCCAACTCTTATTTCTATGGCAAAGATCAAGTAATGAACCACTTATTAATGTCACATGAATTTAGATGTACGTTAGAGATTAATAATCGAAATGCGATTATCGCTCATGTATTTGTAAACTTTTTTATAATGTTTATGAGATGAAAAGGTCAAGAAATCTTATACAACAATTTGCCATCTAATGAACACTAATCTAATAATTTTAGATTTAAAATAATGTGATTACCGTTCATGCCTTAGTAACACGTTAATCTTTAAATTCATGTGACATTAATAAGTGGTTCATTACTTGATCTTTGCCATAGAAATAAGAGTTGGAAACAAAATAATGTAGATTAAATTGTGGGTGTCCATGAAAAAGCCTTTACTCGGTCTCTTATTAATGCAGATTTAGCGGTAGGACGGTGCATCAAAGGCGTTGCAACGTTAGTCGAGGTTCTTGTTTCAGTGTACAACTGTGGTTCTGCCTGTAAGTTCAACGGCGTTTGTGGTAGTCTACCGTGAAGTTCTTGTTAAGCATGGCTATAAAGTGAACTGCATTGTTCCTCAGACATTTGCCTGACTAACACAATCACTGCATTCTTCATGCTCGGCTGGCTCAATTGCATTGGGAAATAATTCTCAACTGCAATATGAGTCAGATAAGTATCAGAGTGTAACCACCTATCACAAATTGACTGTACGTTCACATCAGTAATACTGTGTGTACAGTAAGCCAATATGTGCCGACATGGCAAACCGTTTTCAATGGAAAATGAACAGGAGCAGCGCATGGAATCACGGTGTATATTGTAAGTGCCTGTTGCGTCCACAGCCGTGAATAAGTCAACAGACATTACAAACTGCGTTATAGGAGTGCGCAGACGTCGCTTCAGTACTTGACATGCAGCTGGTGTCAGTCGTTCCTGAAGTGCACGCATTGCTGGCTCTTGACCGATGTTGGCTTTTATCCGGCAATCTGATGTATATTTCTGTAATCTTGCTTCCATCCAATATCCAATGCGAAGTAGCACACTAAAAATAGATCTCAGAACAGGTGTTTCTCGACTCAGTTGATGCATCTTCGAAATTCGATGACTTGTCTCAACAAAGTTCATATTATTGAGTTGAAGTAGCGTTGCTAATGGTCGAAAAGCTGTAGACCATTTGTGTTTTCGCGGTAATAGGTGGTCTCTGACATATCGGGCAAACGTTCCGTCCGATATTTCGATTAAGGACAATACATTGTTAAAACTACAAAATAATGTTATGTAGATTTTTATTTACCTTTCAACAGTTCGAGTGAACATCAGGCGAAAAAGCAGTTGTATCACTTCTGATCGTACCCTCTACAATTACGGTTACTGGGTTAATGTTAATGAACGAAACACTTACCCTCTTTATAACATTGCGAACCAGGTGGACGCGACACAAAATATGGTGAGCATTAGGATACACCTGCATGATAGCAGCAGCTATTTGAGGTGAATCATCTGTCACCATGCCTACCATCTGTCGACTGTTGGTTGACCGTTGGAAGAACGACAGGAATCGAGAAAGCAAAGTCGATGTTTCGCGACTTACAGGTATTGCCATAAAATTCATATCAAGGGCGACGACCTGATATAAATAGATGTTCTCGTTATTCGTCTTGTATGTCCCGTCCAAACCAATAACATCAGAGAAACGATCTGCCCAAATCCTTTGATCAGCAGTCGTGAAGAAAAAATACGATAGACAGTTATCATCGTCTAATTCGTATTCGCAAAGCCCACCTAACGATATTATGTGAGCTTTTAATTTCTCGTAATCACCAGTCGTTTACATTATAAATAGGCAGATTGCTTACCAGGAAGGTTGACGTGTGAGAACACTTTGTACCGCATATTAAAGATATCTTGATCATTCAGAAGTTTCCCATAAGAATGGTAAGCATAATTATTAATGTGGAATGATGCCGTACCAGATATCAGCAGCGGTCGCACATTTTCAAACTGGGCCTCCGTTGACCTACGCACCCAAGAATTACTGTCGTATCTCAGGGAATTGCACTCGTGATTGTGATGCACATTCCCACGTACAACAGTCCAGTAGCCGTCTATAATCTTACAATACATGAAGGCCGGACACTGAGTGTTCATGGAAACCTTTCATGAAAAAAATTTAATAACATTAATCAAATTACCTCCTCCGTCTGATCCGCTGTGACGAACCGCTAGACGTTCTACGGCCATGTCTCCAGCACACAAATTCAACATACGAGTATTCATCTCTGTACAAATGCGAATCTCGAATTACATAATGACAGTAAGTCGATCTTTCATAATTTGTGATAGTGGACTTTAACGCTTCAACTGATTGGAACGCAACGAGAAACAAAGTTGTCAAAAAGACTTCCTCCATTTTTGTGACAACGTGAGAAACAGCAGCACTTGTCCACGGTACGTTATTCTTTTTGTACTTCATCGACAATTACTGACATTTTATAACTGATAAGTTGTGCGGATTGAACGTTTTATTCGTCTCGACATGCTATTATGTAATCCCTGATATAAAACTTTACAACGACCTGAACATGAGAGAGAAAGCCTCAGAGTATGCGAGATGTAATTTACTACAAGTTTCATTTCAATAATGAAAATGCAGAGTTTTTGTGATATGCTAGAAGATTCTTGAAATGAAACCACACATGGTAGCCGTGTAGCATTCAGCCAATCAGAACCTCTACATGTGATTCTTCGCTTCCTTGATATTTCGGGCTAGATCTTCAAGTGAACGCTGATTGAACGAAACGCTTCTTAGCGATTCCTGATATTCGCTTGTCTTTTGCAAGCAATTTTCTGGGTCACTCCATCACCCTCACCCTTTCAAAAAGCAAGACCTCTTTTTCGGGTCTACTTGAGCTTTATAACTGGTTTCCTGCGGCGTTCGGACTTTCTTGGTGTCCAGCGCCTATGATTGTCTGTTGGGGTTCCTGTCATTCCAGTATCTGTAATTATATCTAGCGGAAGCCTCAATTGACTATCTACTCTGTCTAGAGTCCTTTTCTCTTTGTGCATTTGATTGATGTGTCTAATCCACATTCCGAAAGTCCCCATTCTCTTCTCAATCACTCCCGGTTCCCAACGATTTTACCCAAAGTGTGTTTTGACGAACACTTTATCACCGACGTTAAAACTACGAATATCCTGATTTTGCTTGCGTCCATCCATTAGTTTAGGTGGTAACATGACGTCGAATATTGTTTGGATGCTCCTCCCGAACATCGCTTCAGCAGGGGATTTTCCATCTTGCATAATAGGGTTAGGCGTAGTTCTATAAGCTGATTACTAGCACATTAGCTTACACCAATCTCTTCGTTATTGTTCTCTCTTTTTTTTGCGCTCCTTAGCTTTTTTTTCTTTCTTTGTATTCCTCTTCGAATTTTCATTGTTTTGTGTGGCGCATATATATTGGCGCTCTCTTGTACCAATATTCATGTGTCCAAAAAAAGTAAACTTCACTTCTTTCAAAATCTTGATGTTCTATCATCAAATTTAGTGAAGATATTGTAGATCACCAATGTAGATGATCTATTTCGAGAAATGATTGGAGGCCTAGTAGAGTTAGACAGAAATGGTGTGACAAACTAGCTGACGTTGAAGTCACACCTCGTGGTTAGCACCTTGCGTGAACTACCCGATTGCCATATCAAAATGCTATAGATTCTTTGAAGACTGTACAACACAGAGGACATTATTACAGAAATATATTAGTTAAAGTAGATACAAGCGAAAGTAAGACCACTGCGGTATGGACCAGTCCATGGCATACGATTAACTGATGCGCTTTGGTTATTTTTGACCTTGACGAGGATCGATGAGTTGTTCGATCTTCAAGGACCCAAATGCCGGATGATTTGGCTAGGGCTTAGATTTTCAATTGGTAGTTTAAGGAAAATCAGTTAATATTACTAATAGAATGTTTTAAATATATAATTAATATAAATTATGCTTTATTTATTCATTTAATTGTTTAGGTACTCAATGGATTTGAACAATCCAATACACATCATCGTCAATGTTTAATACCTTTCATGGAAAGGAAAAAATTAATGCAACAATCAATTAGTAACAATAATGATCATTGTAATCGATATGATGCTACATCTCGATGGAATAAAGCACGATGTGCTTTAATAGAACAACGTGAAAAATCAATTGCCAATTTAATAGCCCCTAAAATTGATGGACGAATTAAAATGATTATGTCATAAATATTATGTTATTTGAGTAATTATTATCATTAATAAATTTTACATAAATATTGTTTCGTTAATTTTAAATCATAGTTGTTTAAGCGCCTGTCTCAAGAATGTTAGGTCCTGGGTTCGAATCTCGCGGGGTGCGGGATCGTAGATGCGCACTGACAGGGAGGAGTGCCATACTAGGTCGAAACGTCTGTCCAATGCTTCCAGGTTACTCATGGTGGTCTATCCTCACTTGACTCATGATTTCAACCATTGAAATTTCTAAAATCTCCACAAAACCCCTTCTGACAAATTTGATTTATTATAGTTTTTCATTTAACCCAATATGAATTGTGAATAATCTTACTAAAAACAAAACAATTTCACCTAGTTTAAATCTACATAGAAACTGAAGCATAATAGAAAAGGCGCGATTCGTAAAACTAAAGACTGATGATAAGGATTTATTTAACTGATTGATAATTCCCATTTAAACATTAGTCATTAAAGACGTGAACTTCAGTGAAGGGATCTCTTTTCAACGAATTTATTATGAAGCTGTACAATCGTCTATATATGAAATTTTTTTGTTTGTTAAAGTACTAATTCCGTAAGATGTGAACACGAATAAACAAGATGATGTAATACTTACTTACTTACGCTTGTTACTCCTCGTGAAGGAGCATAGGCCGCTCACCAGCATTCTCCACCCAAACAATTCTTTCCAGTTCCTATTCATCCTTTTCATATCTGCTTCTATTATCCGCGCAATGTGTTCTTTGGCCTTCATCTTTTCCGTTTCCCTTCAGGATTCCAAGTTAGGGCTTGCCTCGTGATGCAGTTTGACGATTTGCGTAATGTATGTCCTATCCATTTCCATCGTCTTTTCGTAATTTCTTCTTCAGCTGGAAGTTGCTTTGTTCTCTCCCACAGAAGGCTATTGCTGATGGTATCTGGCCAATGGATGTTGAGTATCTTGCGTAGACAGCTATTTATAAATACTTGTACTTTCTTGACTGTGGTTGTTGTAGTTCTTTAAGTTTCAGCTCCATACAGTAGAACTGCCTTGACGTTGGTATTGAAGATTCTCACTTTGATATTGGTTGAAAGTTGTTTTGAGTTCCATATGTTCTTTAACTGTAGGAATGCAGTCCTTGCTTTGCCAATCCTTGCCTTTACGTCTGCATCCGAACCTCCTTGTTCATCGATGATGCTTCCTAGATATGTGAAGGACTCTACATCTTCCAGAGTTTCGCCATCAAGAGTGATTGGATTGTTGTTTTCCGCTTTGAATTTGAGGACTTTGGTTTTCCCTTTGTGTATGCTGAGGCCTACTGATGCAGAGACTACTGCTACACTGGCTGTCTTAATCTGTATTTGCTCGCGTGTATGCGATAAGAGGGCTAGGTGATCTGCCAAGTCCAAATCGTCTAATTGGTTTTGAGCTGTTCATTGTATTCCGTCTCTTCCCTCAGATGTCGAGGTCTTCATAATCCAGTCGACCACTAGAAGAAAGAGGAAGGGAGAGAGTAGGCAGCCTTGTCTTGCTCCGGTCCTTACTTGGAATGCATCTGTCAGCTATCCTCCATGCACGACTTTGCATTGTAGTCTGTCATATGAGTTCCGGATGATATTGACAATCTCCTCAGGAACTCCATCGTGTCGAAGAAGTTTCCATAACGTCCTCCTATCTACACTGTCAAATGCCTTTTCATAATCAATCAAGTTGATGTTTAGTGACGAGTTTCACTCAACTCATTGTTCTACGATGATCCGTAGTGTTGCAATTCGGTCTGTGCACGACCGATCCTTACGGAATCCAGCTTGTTGATCTCGAAATTGAAAATGAAGATATTTTAATGGTTGAGATCATGAGTCAATTGAAGCTAGACCACCGTGGCATCGGATCAGCTTTTCTTCTCAACAATTTACATGACCACATTCTTTAAATAAATACAGAATGCTTTAAGATTAAACATAGATATCACTATCCATAAAATGGTATCTGTACTGAACAGTTTCAGCGCTTTCATTCAAGTTCATTTGAGAAACTGTTTATTTCATTTTCACATATATTTAAATCATTACAAATACGTGTCATAAAATTTTGATTCTGTTCCTTTGGCCTTGAGGATATCATGTGATGGCTTGTCTTGTAATGCAGTTGTGTGCTTTCCTCAATGTGTGTCCTATCCACTTCCAGCGCTTCTTCCTGATTTCTTCCTCCGCTGGGATCTGGTTTGTTCTCTCCCACAGTACGTTGTTGCTAATAGTGTCCGGCCAACGGATCTGAAGTATTTTGCGTAGACAACTGTTAATAAACACATGTATCTTCTGGATGATTGCTTTCGTAATTCTCCAGGTTTCCGCCCCATACAGTAGAACTGTCTTGACATTTGTATTGAAAATCCTGACTTTATAGTTGGTTGACAGATAGTTGTTTTTAGTTCCAGATGTTCTTCAGTTGTAAATATGCTGCTCTTGCTTTACCGATCCGCGCCTTCACATCTGCATCAGATCCACCATGTTCATTAATGATACACTGTCAAATGCCTTTCCATAATCAATGAAGTTGATGTACAGTGTTGAGTTCTACTGATCTGATTGTTCAACGTTGATTCGTAGGGTTGCAATTTGGTCTGTGCACGATCGATCCTCACGGAATCCAGCTTGTTGATCTCGAAGTTGGGCGTCTACTGTATCTTTCATCCGGTTCAGCTACACTGTTAAAAACTTTCACTGGTATTGACAGTAGTGTAATGTCTCTGTAATTCTCACATTTGCTCAGATCTCCTTTCTTTTGAATCTTGATGAGGTGTCCTTCTTTCCAGTCCATCGGCACTCGTTCCTCCTCCCAAATCTTCTTAAATAGGAGGTGAAGCATGTTTGTAGTTACTTCGATATCTGACTTCAGTGATTCAGCTGGTATGTTGTCCGGTCCTGCTGCTTTCCCGTTCTTGATTTGTCTGACGGCCATTCTGATTTCTTCTGTCGTTTGTGGATTAACATCTATAGGAAGATCTGTGTGTGCCGCTTCGATGTCCGGTGGATTCATTGGAGCCGGCCTATTCAGGAGTTCCTCGAAGTATTCTACCCATCTGTTCCGCTGTTGTTGAATTTCGGTGATTGGCTTGCCTTCTTTGTCTTTGACCGGTCTCTCTGGTTTACTGTATTTTCCTGCTAGTTTCTTCGTTGTATCGTAAAGCTGTTTCATATTTACTTCTCTAGCAGCTTTTTCTGCCGTCGTTGCTAGTTCTTCCACATATTTCTTCTTGTCGGCTCTAATGCTCCTCTTCACTTGTTTGTTTGCTTCTATGTATTCAGCTTGTGCTTGGACTTTCTCTGCTCGTGTTCGGCTGTTGTTTATTGCTGCCTTCTTGTTCTTCCTTTCTTTGATCTTGTCCAGTGTTTCTGTAGAGATCCATTCCTTATGATGGTATTTCTTTAGACCCAGAACCTCTTGACACGTTGAAGTCAATGCTTTCTTGATGCCTTTCCAGTTGTCCTCCATACTAGTTTCTTCTTCTTTCAGTAGATCTTGTAAGGCACTTCTCTATGATTGACTGCAGCCGCTCGTAGAATTGATCTTTAATGTCATCGTTGGTATCATTGGTTGGTGCATAACATTGAATAATATTCATTGTGATCCTCTCCTTCTTTGTTTTGAATGATGCTTTGATGATTCTGGATTTGGGAGATTCCCATCCTACAAATGCATTTCGTGCTCCTTTGGACAGCATTAGAGTGACTCCTTGAGTGTGTGGATCATTTTCCTCTTCATGGCCGGAGTATAGCAGTATCTCTTACATATTTAGCCTTTGTTGACCAGCTTGGATCCAATGGGTTTCGCTGATTCCCAGTACTGCCAAGTTGTATCTCCTAATTTCCGTTGCTATTTGACTGGTCTTTCCGGTCTCCCACATTGTTCGGAAGTTTCATGTACCTATAAAAATTGCTGCTCTGGTTGTTAGAAGGGGCATCGGCCTCGTAGCTTCCGAAGGAGCTCAGCTTTCACTATGAAGCGTCATAATTCTTCTGAATGAAGACCTTCTAAGTCCCAGGGCAGAGTTAAAATGGTTTGAATTATTTTTTCTGGTAAGCGTTTTTTTAGCGAGTTAGTTTTCTACGGGATGGGGACGCTAACCCCATGCCCAACCCTCCTTGTTTACCCGGGCTTGGGACCGGCAGTAACTCTAGAAGAGCTACAGGCGGGGTTAAGATGATGTAATAGAAAGATTATAATACTAGATTACGCGATACGAATAATAATAATAATAATAATGATAATAATAATAATAATAATAATAATAATAATAATAATAATAATAATAATAATAATGGTAATGATAATATTGATGAAGGCCAATGTGACGATATCGATAGGACGTGCTTCTTCTGTACGCATACATATAGCTTGAGATTATAGATATTAAGATCTTCGGCTGTTTTTACAAGTTGGATACTAAGAAATCTAAGTAGACTTGAACGAATCGTATATACATCCTGATATGACAGAATGAAAAGTCAATTTTCGATTGATTTACTCATTATGAGTTTTGGTTCAAGATTACCTTCCGTTTTGACTCAGTGTAATGATTACTCAATGTCATATTTGTTTTCTTTTCTCGTATGATATTTTATTCTGTATAATATGAGATATTCTTATATTTAATTGAATCGAACTATGCTGAGTATGTGATTTGTTATAATTCCAAGTATTTTTCATATATGTGATTTCATCCTAATTAGTAATCAAAGTGTTTGTGCAATCAATATATATAATTGAGTGTATTTTGGACTAGGGTTGTCGTCGTCATCGTGTTTTGGGGTTAATAAATCATCACATACCAGTCTTTGTGTTCTTACTTTCGCGTCGTGAGAATTGCAGAGATCCCTCGTTCCGACTATAAGTGATCAGCGTTTCCGACATAACAATCAGCGACGACCAGATATAAAAAGTAGCATTCAACCGAAAAGTTATAACACATCCTTAAAATCAAACTATGGATCAGTAGAATGATTACAATTGATTAGTTGTTCAAGTACAGAACTCTTAACTGTTTTCCTCTCATTCTTGTAAAATCAAACTGAGACATATTCCCGTATCCGAGTTCCTATTATTCATGTTCACATTTCCTTACGGAATTAGTACTTTAACGATTGTACAGCTTGATAATAAATTCGTTGAAAAGAGATCCTTTAGCTGAACTTCGTGTTTTTTAATTTATTCAACTGACAAAACAGATTGAAATGATTTAGTTCGATCAACAATGTGATTCATATGAGCTGAGTTGTATTTAACGTTAATAATTCAATAACTGACTATGTCAATATACATTTAACATATAATTAAATATCTATAATCTTTCTTAAGCTATTACTCGCTATAACAATTTCTTTGATGTATCTTATATTAAGAATAAAGTGTCAGTTATTAGTAGTTCAATGAGACAATGATAATTTGTCCTATTATGTTGTTGAACAATTTGATTTTCAAAGTTAGCCTGTTTGAGAACAATTTCATTAAGATTGTAACAACACATTAAGATTGAATGGATACCGGACTGCTAGGAAATCCAGAATGATCTCCAATTATCAAATACTAACTCAATCAATTTACGTCATTGAACAACTTCATAGAAGGAACAAACTGTAAGATGGATAGATTGAATTTCATCACAATCATCGACTAGACAACAATACATTAAGTCTTAATCTGGTGATTAGTCATTGTAATTCATTATATGTAATGAATTGCCAACAATCTACTGGATGTAAAACTAAAGTTTTCCATGGATTATATTGATGATTTTTAAAAATGAACCATGTATAAAGAGGTACATCAAGAAAGTAACCTATTTCTTCTTGAATTAGATTGCCAAAATGTACTTGTAAATAAGATTTACAAAGTAAATCAAAACTTGAAAATACTTATCAGGATATCACTAAACTTTAAAAATATTCATATAAGAAGGAACTACTTATGAGTAGTTAAGTGTTATGAAAAGAAATGATGCTAAATTTAACTTGGGTTATATCTTATCATTTTTTTTTTTTTTTTTTATTATTAGAAGCTTTATTCAACATTATATTTTTGGTACAACATAGAATTCTCAGCATAAAGTATTTCAACAAGTTTCCTTTTCTTATACCTTGATCTATTGTGACGATAAATTTTGAATGATGACCGGTTAGATGTTAGGTGTTCGGTAATCCACATTTGATTAATGTTCGTTCGTTTCAATGCATATTGCCAGCCACCATGATGTCGATGATTGTACCTTTTTGTATCACGTATAGCGAAAGGTTGTAAACTTTTCATAAACGCGCCTGAATAGATTGTGTGCACAATGGACATAATGATGAACTAAAACATGCAACAAAACAGATAACTTGATGAAATATGTAGATCGGAGGAACAGGTAGCCCAGATATTCAAGCAGGCCGCCAGTAGGTCATTTCAGCATTATATGTACATGAAAGAATATTAAATGTATTGGACGCATTTTTTCTTCTTTCAACATAACATACAATTATTACTTGATATTTTCCTCTGATTTTTTGAACATGTTCCAAAAAGCCTCAGAATAAGAGAAAAAAGACTCTAAAAAGTGCAATCACCAAACATTTCCTTGATACAAGAGACATCAGGTCAAACCCTACAATCATTCAAGGTGATCAGTAAGCAGCCAAACTCCAGTCTTCTGAAGTTTGCTGAAGCAGTTGCTATCAGACGCCAAAAACATAATTTATGTGTTCAAAAGGAGATGGTTATTAGTCTTTCTTTGAACTCTTTCTTGCACTTATCGCATCATCGAGTTTTATCCCAACTATCTTCCAAATTAATAATCTTATTTTATCAACTGAATTCTACTCATTTTATACCTATCAATGTTTACTTGTTTCTAGCCGTTTGAACTGTTGTTACAATGTTCTTTCATCACATAAGGTATATATTTACAATATTCAGTCTATTAAATTTATATACACCATTGCTATACTATACGAATATGTCTTCAATATAACTTCCAATCAAACTCTTTCATGGAAGTAATTTAAACCTATTATGTAATTACGGTTTATAAATATCACAGGTTGTAAGCAGCTGACGAGAACCAACGAAGTATATTTTTATCGTATAATTGTTAAATAACTATACTATTTATATTCCTCTTATTATAAGCTTTATTTTGACCATTATGCCCTGTCTATTAGTCATTGTCTCCCACATTCATAGTCACTTTTGGCTAATTCTTGTACAAATGTTGTTCTCTATTTTATGGTACATTGTGGTCTGTTTGATTGGTATATAAACTCAGTATGTTCATATGGATTTATCAGTATAGGGGTTATGTAAATTAATAAATTTTTGATTGAGATCTTGAATTGACTGATGTTTGACCACTATTAAAAACCTGAAAGCGGTGAACGGCCGTTTCGTTCTATTGTGGGACTTCTCCTTGACAGTGCACATCCACGATCTCACCTCGCGCGATTTGAACACAAGGCCTTAAGTTCAATGCGCGAACGCACAACCTACTGGACCACTGAGCTGGCCGGCATCTAATAGTGTTAATATCTAACCTCAACCAATCCAAGAAATTGCGTGACCATCTTCCATTGTACCATCTGCTCACTAGTGACTAGTTACGTGAGGAAATTCTCGGAGTTCTAGTGCAAGGTCGTGACCAGTGGAGCTAATGGTCGCGCATTTTCGTGAATTGGTTGAGGTTAGACATTAACACTATTAGATGCCGGCTAACTCAGTGGTCCAGTAGGCTATGCGTTCGCGCACTGAACTTAAGGCCTTGTGTTCAAATCCCGCGAGGTGGGATCTTGGATGTGCACTGCCAAGGAGGAGTCCCACAATAGAACGAAACGGCCGTTCACCGCTTTCAGGTTTTCAATGGTGATCTAACATCAATCGGTTCATACGGATTTAATTTATGCATTAATTAAACTTATATCATTGAATAAAATCTTCAGTAATATGCATCTTAACTTTACTAAGACAAATAATCTAGATTTACTTTAATAATCCGTTGAATATTTGATTGGAAAATTGATGAAATATATAAGTAGTATATATTTATATATTAAAATATTTTATCATATTTAGTCTGATAAATGACTTTGATTAACTTTCGACAGTTTTGCTTTTTGCTTTAAAAAGCTTAATGGATTATTCAAGACTATAGATTACAGAGAATTAACTGATTTCATTAAGTTATGTAATTTTAGAGAGGATTTATTTTGAAAAAGAACAAAAGTTCTGTCTATAAATTGTTGGACCTTTTGTAAATTAAAGAATATTCATCAACATTATTGTACATTAAAGTTAGAATTTTCAGTACAAATAACAAGATAATTCTACTGTATGAGACAGAAATGTGGAGGATTATCAAAGCCATCATCCAGAAGATACAAGTGTTTTATTAACAGTTGTCTACGCAAAATACTTCGGATCCATTGACCAGACAATATCAGCAACAATTGACTGTGAGAGAGAACAAACCAGATTCCATTTGGAGGAAGAAATTAAGAAGAAACGCTGGAAGTGAGTGGGACATCCAACTGCATCACAACGCAAGCCATCACTTGGGACCCTCAAGGCCAGAGGAGAAGATGAATACCAAAGAACACATGACGCCGAGAAACGGAGACGGATATGAGAAGAATGAACAAGAATTGAATAGAAAAAGAAGTCCCAGGAAAGAGTGGGTTAGAGAATGCTAGTCGGCGGCCCATGCTTCATTGGTAGTAATAGGTGTAAGTAAGTAAGTAAGTTTTGTACTGATTATTTAAAATACTAAAAGAAATAAAACGTAAGACTTTCCTATCTCATGTCAATCACAATATCTTCAAGCGAATGACATTCCCATATTTATTAATTAAGAGGTTCGTGAAGATTGTTGGATTTTATATTTCAAGTCATGAGCAATATTGCAAACCAAGAAATATCTTAGTCCTAGTATTGAACTCTTTATCAGTTCTGAACCATGGTTCTACCGAACATTAAGTTCAAAATCTTCTAGTTCCGATGTAAACAGTTAAAAACTAGACCACTGAGTCAATACCCAAGCATTTATATTTTTAACCCCAACGAAGATAACTGTAGAATCGTGAATGCACATTCCTCTACTCAACGATATTTCCCTAGTGCTTACTGTATTTTAATGATTATCTTACCATAATCAGTCCATTATGCAAACGAATAAAAGGCTTTTCATGTTGATTTATTGAGAGTAACATGAAGCTTAAAGTGAAATTTACAGGATATAATTCATAAGAAAAATCTCTTCATGAACATTCAAATGATGGGGAATACTGTTGAAAAAAGTTTTAAACAATCATTCAATAAAGTCTTTGCGAAAAAATTTTTATTCTGTTAATCACTGGGTGGTGATCAATGTCATGTGTGTTAGATCAAATGTTATCGACCAAGTTGCAATGTGGCCATTATAGTAGTATAGAGACAAACCAATTCAAATGGAGAATACAACGTTTAGATATTTGAGCAAAATTCAAATATTATGTTTAATGATTACAAAAAATTATATTTTGCCACCATAGAGGTTAGCCTTTCTTGATACTTACTTACTTACGCTTGTTACTCCTCGTGAATGAGCATAGGCCGCTCACCAGCATTCTCCATCCAACCCTGTCCTGGGCAATCCCTTCCAGTTCCTATTCATCCGTTTCATATCTGCTTTTATTATCCGACGTGATGTGTTCTTTGGCCTTCCTCTTTTCCGTTTCCCTTCAGGATTCCAAGTTAGGGCTTGCCTCGTGATGCAGTTTGACGATTTGCGTAAAGTATGTCCTATCCATTTCTATCGTCCTTTCCGAATTTCTTCAGCTGGAAGCTGGTTTGTTCTCTCGCACAGTAGGTTGTTGCTGATGGTATCCGGCCAATGGATGTTGAGTATCTTGCGAAGACAGCTATTTATAAATACTTGTACCTTCTTGATGGTGGTTGTAGTAGTTCTCCAAGTTTCAGCTCCATACAGTAGAACTGCCTTGACGTTCGTACTGAAGATTCTGACATTGGTATTGGTTGAAAGTTGTTTTGAGTTGCATATGTTCTTCAATTGTAGGAATGCTGTCCTTGCTTTGCCAATCCTCGCCTTTACGTCTGCATCTGAGCCTCCTTGTTCATCGATTATGCTTCCAAGTTATGTGAAGGATTCTACATCTTCCAGAGTTTCGTTATCAAGATACTCAACATCAATTGGCCGGGTACTATCAGTAACAGCCTACAATGGGAGAGAACAAACCAGCTTCCAACTGGAGAAATTAGGAAAAGACGATGGAAATGGATAGGACATACATTACGCAAATAACCAAACTACATCACGAGGTAAGCCCTAACTTGGTATCGTGAAGGGAAGTGGAAAGGAGGAAAGCCAAAGAACACATTACGTTGGAAAATAGAAACAGATATTAAAAGGATGAATAACAACTGGGAAGAGCTGGAAAGGATTATTTGGGACAGGGTTTGATGGCGAGTGGTGGCGGGCGGCCTATGCTACTCGACGAGGAGTAACAGGCGAAAGTAAGTAAGTACCATAGAGGTAATATGATATCGTTAAATGTATCAATCCTTCAACTCTATCTCTACATTATATATAGTTATAAAGTGTCATTATGTTTAAATCAGAATTCTGAACGCTGAAGTCCTAAGCAAATTTTAACTTAGCGGCAATACATTTTATGAATGAACAAATCAAATAATACCCTTTTTAATTTTTGAATAGGATTTATTTATCTATATGGTTACAGAGTACTTTTACATTATGAGGTGGTGGAGATTTGTAGCTCAGGTGAATGATTTTGATGAAGTTTTGTTCTTTGAGCTGGATAGTTTGGTCTTGAAGCTTTCATCGTTCTTCTGAACGATATCATCATCAAGACAAACTTCAGATAGAAGTGAAGTATTCGAATTTTGCCATATGTGTTTCACAGAGCTTGTCCTGTACACTTCAATGTTGATTGTTTCTTGTTGACCTTAAATTTGTCAAATTTAAAGTCAGCGAACAAAACTCCATCAAAACCTATCGATACCTTTGAGACACTCAATGACTATTTTTACTTTAGACCAGCTCATGTTTTGTTGTTGTAGTTGTGAACAATCATTTGTTTACAATGAAATATAACTGCATAATATTGACTACTCATATTAATACAAGTAAACAATAGAAATATTGGCTTAAATCACAATACAGAAATATGGTAAAATGTTATAATTTACAAAGTTCAATGTTAGTATTATTAAAATGTACAAACAAACAAACAAAAAATGATTGACATATTATGTGTACTTTAAAGTGTAATCAATAATTGTTTTAATCACTTATTGATTTGAACAGAACTATTAGTAGGTATAAAAATATCGATTTACTTTAGAACTTTTAAGCTTTCTGATTTATTAAATAAGTAGTATAGTGAAAACGCGATTGACAGTTTTTAACCTATATGCCTTTTTCATTCCAGTAAATTGAAGATTTTTTGATTGAGATCATGAATCGATTGATGTTAAACCATTATTGAAAACCTGGAAGTATTGGACTCCTCTTTGGCAGTGCACATCCACGATCCCACCTCGTGAGATTCGAACTCAGGGCCTTCGGTCTAGCGTGCGTAAATGTTTAACCTGTAGACTACTGAGCCAGCCGGTATCCAATGGTGTTAATGTCTAACCTCAACCAATCTACAAAATTGTGCAATCATCTTTCATTGTAATGAGGTAGATACCTATCTTTAGCCGACACGGATTAACTTTTAGGCTTCCTAATTTATTAAATAAGTAGTATAGTGAAAATATGACTGGAAGTTTTTAACCTGTATGCCTTTTTCATTCGAGTAAATTTAAAATTGATGGGATTAAATTTATAACCGAGTTGAATGCTTTTGGTGGTGTACAGTTGTTAATGATCGACTGTTTTCGTAGGTTTTGTCGTGCTCATTTTCCTTCGGATTCATAATGGTTATTTTGCATTTATTTATTTTGTTGACCTATGGTTTGAAGATTCATAGGTTTGATCATTGTCAATGTGTTAATTGATTACTAGTTGAACTGAATCTTATGCTTCTGTAGTGTGGCGTCGTGTCGCGGTTGATTATGATCACCACTACAGGAAGACTACGTGCCAGTTAACCGATAAAAAACCCCTTAAGCCAAATATCAGAAGGCAGTTGATAGCTGTAGTAGAGATGTATTCGTTGGCGATCTCGTGGTATCGAAAGAATACCGAGATCGTGCCAAAGGAGTACAAGTGTGGTTACTGAGCGTAACCGAATCCGTGGAAGGTCACAATCGTAGGAAGGAAGAATGTCTTTAGTACAGATAAACAAGCAAGCACAGTAAAACAATCACTGGTACAACTGGTTATAATAATAATTGTTTCCGTTAAACCAATCGCGTTCTCTTGATAAAAGTAGGTCACTACACTTATATAAATTCTCGGGCATGGTTGGAGTTTCCTCAATCTAATATTTTGATTTTTATCCACTTGAATTCTTGTCCATGATTGTCTATATCGATCGGTTGCATCATGTTGCCTTATTGCTAGTCTATATTTATTTATGCATGGGTAAAGGACATGCCCATTTCGCTTAGTGCAATTTATTTTGCAAATGAATTCGTTTACTATTGTAGACGATAAAACCTACAAAAACAGTCAATCATTAACGATATTATCCGAATGAATTGATGTAATACTTGTGGAATAACTAGAAAGCTTACTTTTGTATAAAGTAGTTTCTTGGAGATATTATTCAGAATCACAATGAAAACTTCACAATTAAACTATCTAGTTTGAAGACATAAACATCACCAATGATCGAAAACTATTATCATGTTTAAATCGAATAAATAAATTCTGTGATATTGTAAGAATAAGATAATTAATTGTTACATCCTTAATCTGTCTACCCACTTTTGATGCTAAGAATAACTTGTCTAATCTAGATTAAGACCTTGACTCGATAGACCGATCGGCTTAACTTTGAGGCTGGTACGCGTGAGTTCGAACTGGGGTACAGAGAAGAAAACTATTCTATCCCTTGATTGGCTCAAAATCAGGCGAGTGAAAGGAGACAAGTCAACTGGAACATTACTCGATTTATTCCCAATTCCGATGTGGTTCCATATTCCCCGATTCCAGATCATTGTAAAAAGATACATGAATAAATAGATGACTAACCCGACCAATAATTAGGAAAATACAATTATGTCCAAAGCTGGAGATCAGTGTAGAAAATAAAGTACACAATAATACGTTTAAATCACAATAGCTTTGGAACAAAAAGGGCTATGGCAGTGAATCATGCATCGAACGAAAGCTTATGATCTGTAGAATAGACTAGGAACAAAAATAAATATTACTGTTTTACAAGATTTGAATTAAATGAAATAACGTCCCGAAAAATAACTTTTGTAGTTTGTCATGGCTTCTTGTTTCTCTGTTCACATCATTAACAAATAGACTGAGTTTTAATGACAAGATTAAAATGATGATAATTAGTCTCTTCGAGATAACCCTGTTAAGATTTCGATCCAACTATAGTTCAACCTAAATGTAGTATTATATTATGAATTTTGAATGAATTTTCACTGAAGCATTGTTTTATCGATTATTTCATATAACTGAAATAGATTTAATTTCACAGATTAAAATCATGAGTCCATTGAAGCCAGAACACCATGGAAAACCTGGAAGCACTGGACAGCCGTTTCGTCCTAGTATCGGACTCCTCAGCAGTGCACATCCACGATCCCGTCCCCCACTAGATTGGAACCCAGGATCTATCAGTCTCACGGCAAGCACTTAACCAACTAGACCACTGAGCTGGCCATCATCTAACTGTGTTAATGTCTAACTTCAACCAATCCACGAAGTTGCACCACCGTACACCATTGTCTTTAGTGAGCTGATATCTCACAACCGACCTGGTTGAACTCCACTGGTAACGGCTTCTCACTAGAACTCCAGGAGTATCTCTTGAAATCAGTCACCAGTGAGCAGATGATTATTATCAGAAGGGGTTTGTGGAGATTTTAGAAATTTCACAGATTGAAATCATGAGTCAATTGAAGCTAGACCACCATGACGGGATCATGGATGCACACTGTCAAGGAGGAGTCCCATTCTAGGGTGAAACGGCCGTCCAGTTCTTCCAGGTTTTCCATGGTGGTCTAGCTTCAATTGACTCATGATTTCAATCTGTTAAATTCCTAAACTCTCCACAAACCCCTTCTGATAGATTTAATTACCAAATTGTATTACTATTTATTATATAATGTTAAACTCTTGACCTTCTAATTCTATTCTTACTGATTAAGTTTATGACAAAGGTTCTGTAGTGATTATGAAGGGAATATTACTGTAAAGTTACTTTAAATCATAATTGAAATTTAACTATGTCCGTAAGTAAATATTGTATGACTAGTCAATCACTACTTCATCATAGGCTAAACTTACTTCTACCTATCCGTGTTTAGTCATTAGTCGTTGAAGATTGTAATCTTTTTATCGGTGTAATTATTGCTTACACTTTAATTATTTGTTGCATCCCACACCATTGTTTAATATATAAGTATGTTTTCATGATCTGTTCTGGATGATTATACAGCTTTAATTTTAACTTTGCGCAGTTTCTAAATCAAAACTATTACAAGAGGTGCTTGAACAAGAAAGTTGCAAATAAAACGGATACTATATATGTTAGAAAAGACTCATCATGTTACTCAATAAATGCCTTACTTACTTTCGCCTATTACACCTCGTCGAGGAGAATAGGCCACTCACCAACACTTTCCATTCAATCCTGTCATAGGCAATCCTTCCCAGCTCTTCACAGTAGCTATTCATCCTTCTCATGTCTACTTTCAATTCTCGTAGCAGTGTGTTCTGAGGCCTTCCACTTTTCCGTTTCACTTCACGATTTCAAGTTAGCGTTTGCTTCGTGATGCAGTTTGACGGTTTGTGTAATGTATGTTCTATCCACTTCCAACATCTTTTCTTGAACTCCTCTTCAGTTAGGAGCTGATTTGTTCCATCGCACAATAGGTTGTTGCTGATGGTACCCGGTCAACGGACATTAAGAATTTTGATTAGATAATTATTCTTCAATACCTGTACCTTTCCTAATGATAATTTTAGTAGTTTTTGAAGTTTCAGCATTGTACACTAGAACTGTTTTGACGGTCGTATTGAAGACTCTGATTTTGATATAAGTTGAAAGTTGTTTTCAGTTTGATATGTCCTTCAAATGTAGGAATGTGACCCTTGATTTACCAATGCTTTCGTTTAGTTATATTTATTGATTATAACAGGTAAACCTTACGATACTGTTAATTATATTTATACAACAAATTATTGACTTATTCATTTCAAGTAAAACTCAGCTTAGTTTATGCAAACCTGACTATAATTCACAAGCTTTATAAGCAAAGAATCACAGAGTGAACATCAACTCTAGGATGCAATTACATTCAGCTGACTACTCCCAAATAGGACGAAATACTAGCCACTATCCATCTTTACTTATGTATCAATGATGATGAATGATTGAGAAAGTGACTTTAATTATGAATAGATATTATCATATAGAATGAATTATAGAAAATCAAAACATTAGTATGTATTTTCTTGTATAACTTTAACTTGAAACTTTATAATTATTTGTAGTAATGATCTTATAGGGGCCTTCCCATCCTAGTTTTATTCAATTGTTTTCCATTATTCTCATGTCCATCTCCATTTCACGGTGTAATATGTTCTTTGGTCTTCCTCTTTTCCTTTGATCTTGGGAATTCCTTGTGAGAGCTTGATTCGTGATGCAGTTGAATGATTTCCTCAATATGTGTCCTATCCACTTCCAGCGATTCTTCCTGATTTCTTCCACCACTAGAATCTGGTTTGTTCTCTCCCACAGTAGATTGTTGCTGATAGTGTCTGGTCAATGGGTCTGAAGTACTTCGCGTAGACAGTTGTTAATAAACACTTGTATCTTCTGAATGATGGCTTTCATATTCCTCCAAATTTCTGTCCCATACAGTAGAACTGTTTTGACATTTGTATTGAAAATTATGACTTTGGTATTGGTTGACAGAAAGTTGTTTTAAGTTCTAGATATTCTTCAGTTGTAAATATTCTGCTCTTGCTTTACTGATCCGCGCCTTCATATCTGCATCAGAACTGCCAAGTCGTTAACAAAAAAACACTAACCAGAAAAAATAACTGATGATTTATCCCACTTAATTTAATTCAAGAAGGGAATAACTGCTATATAAGTAAAAAAAATTAAAACTAGTCTACTCTGTTTAACTTTAGTTGTTCCATCATACAGTATTGTTATCATTCAATGACATTGTTAAATTATTGATATTTGATTCTTACAACAATGTCTGTTTAGTAAATCCACTGAAATTTGATAAGTTTACCATATGAAAACTCATTGAGCAGAACAATGTGGCTAGTTTTTTAGTTACCATGATATCAGATTCTAGTTATATCATAATCATACATCCTGACTATTCTAGTATATAATCATCAAGTTAAATCGTCTTAGTCAATAACGGAATGAAATAAGTCAAATACGAGAATGAATTTTGAATACGTATATTTCATATCATCATTGATCCAGACAGATGATCAGAGAAACGGTGCATAGAGATGGAAGAGGAAAAAGAGCGAGAGAGAAAGAAAAAGAAAAGTGAAATTGATCGGTGAAGGCAATGTGAACCAACTGAATTTGATAAATTTTGACTCAATAAGTTACAAACGTTCAAATAAAACAATCAGGTATAAAATAAACGAATAAGTGTGACAAGATCAAAATGTGTTTTGAGAAAAATCAATCAATAGATTGATCTATCCAGTAGCACCACTTTGTTTCCACGACCATTAGAGTAGGTTTCCAACAGGTAGAGGTAATAAAAAAAAGAACATCCAGACACTAGAATAATCCAACTGAGTTTGACATAAACCCAGCCACTATAAGTTATTGAATCATATATCTTATTACTTTGCATTTGTAGGTAGTAAATCCTATAAATCATTTCTAAAACAAAGATTTATTACATTCAACTAAACTACTTCTACACTTTTCCCCTTTTTTTTCTTCTAAATATACAAACATGATAATTCACTTTAGGATGGAAAAAAACCCCCAATTACATCTTAGTAATAAATATCATGTTTAGTAGAATTAAGTGGTCGTGGTGGTGGTGGCGGTGGGGGGAAAGATAAGCCATGAAAATTTCACTTTATACAAACGTTGTATTACACTTAGAATTAAATGATTATTTTTTAATCAAACTATTAAGTGATGTAACAGTTCTCTTGTTTATTTATAGATTATCATAGGTATTGGTTAATTAATCAACATGATAATACAATGATTAAAAATAAAAGTTTCATTTCAATAGTTGAGATCATGAGTCAATGGAAGTTAGACTATCATGGAATACCTAGAAACAATGGATGGCCGTTTATCCTAATGTGAGACTCCTCCTTGACAGTGCGCACCCACAACTCCCCCCTCGCAAGATTCCAACCCAGTCTCGCGCGCACGAACGTTTAACCATTAGACCACTGAGCCGACCGCCATCCAATGTTGTTAGTATCTAACTAATCCACAAAATTGAGCGACACATCTATCATTGTCTTCAGTGAGTTACTATCTCACAATAGACTCGGTTGAACTCCACTGGTCAATACTTCTCACTAGAATACCAGGAAATAACTCTTGAAGCAAGGACTCAGGATTTTGACTATTAAATTACTATAATATTCACAAAAACCCTTTTCTGATACATGCATTTAGTTTAAAAAGAAATATTTTCTACTTATTGGAAATTGTTAGGTTTGAAGCTAACACGAATTCACTTGATCTGCGAACGAGAACAAAGACTCAGTGATCAATACCAGTAAGCTAGTTTTTTGATGCGTCCCAGCCCCGCTAACTAGAGGGAGAAGTCCAAGCTTGGAATAAGAATTATATTCTGCAAATCAGCCAGAAACGAGCGATGACAGCAAACACAATCCAAAACATATATATACAGTGCAAAACCGTCCTTCGGGGAAAATTACCAAATAGCATATTAAAAGACGAAACGGACCAATAGCATTTAAGATAGTTTCCAGTGGGAAGGTGACAAGAGCGCCTTTGGCGCGAAAACAAAGAAATTCAAATTTTCTAAATAAAATGACAAAATTAGGTCCTTTCCCAAGTGAGTTCTGGAGATCTAACGTTTTTAACAGAAATGATGAAAGATATTAAATAAGCAAACCATATGACAAGATAGTATTCCAGACTAGTAGGGAAAAAACGTTTTTGATTAAGATCATGAAAAGGGATCAATCAATAGTACTACTGGTTATATAGAAGGTCCTTGGTATAATCAAAGTGAACTCGTAATCAGTACACTCTGTAATTTCATGATCACACTGAGGGAACATTTCAAGCGGTCATCATAACAACAATAAGTAAAATGAAATTCAGGGAGACATATACCAAGAAACTCGATCATGAAAATACGTAAACAAAATAGCGTTCAGAATCATTATTGTTTACAAAGTAGATATAATGATCCATATATGTAATTCGTTTCGATCTCAATGATTTTATTGGTCCTTTTTCTATTGGATTATGAAAAGTAAATTCAATGTAAAATCTAATATCCAACATGAAAATGTATTTTTTTCTTAAAGACGTCTATGTGTATTTATGTATAAGAATAATCAAATAATCAGAGAGGGTTTTTTGTGGATATTATAGTAATTCAACAGCTGAATATATGAGTTAATTGAAGCTAGAACACTATGGAAAACCTGGAAACATTGGACGGCCATTTCGTCCTAGTATGGGACTCCTCAGCAGTGCGCATCCATGATCCCGCACCCCGCGAGATCCGAACCCAGGACATTAACACCGTTGGGTGCCGGCCGGCTCAGTGGTCTAGTTGGGTAAGCGCCTGGCGTGAGAATGATAGGTTTTGGGTCCGAATCTCACTGGGCGCGAGATCGTGGATGCGCACTGCCAGGGAGGATTCGCATACTAGAACGAAACGGCCGTCTAGTGCTTCCAAATTTTCCATGGTGGTCTAGCTTCAATTGATTCATGATTATCGACTTGATGTTCAAAATTCACATTGATCCAACAACCCAACACAATTCAAGATTCACTGAAAAAGATAATTTATTTTAGTCTCTATCTTCTTTATTATTCAATGTCACAACTCTAGACGTGATCTGAACATAGGACATTCACATGCACAGTAATAATAATAATAATAATAATAATAATCACATTATTTAGTATTATATATTTTAGACAATAAAATAATCTAAAATTATTGTAATAGCTAATGTGCTATTGAAAATCCTATAATAACATACATACATACACTATTGATTAATCCTTGTTCTTATTAGTCCAGTACAAATATTTAAATTCTGATTGACTAACCAGAAGGTGAAGGCAGTAAACCAATCTATCTTCTATTTTTAAAACACAATATTCACAGTTTTATATGGATTAATTATACCATCACCAAATAACACAATAAGTATTTAAGAGTTACAACCTCTCACTAATATCAATTGATTAAAACTCTGGGAACCCGTTCAGCACTAACAACCTTGAGTTAACACTAAGCTTTTATTGTTAATCGAGCTTTACTTGCTGCCTTGTCCGTTATGTCCAGAACATAACTATCATCCCGTACCATGCAAATATTATGTTTCAAGTATACGTGGTTTATATACACAAACCTGACCCCCACTACACCATAAAATAGTAAAAAATAACTATCATACATGATCATGCCCAAAAAAGGCTGTGTGTAAAGGAGATTGAATAGGAAACCGGCAACATATTAAGAATAGTGAATAATATAACAGTAGATAATAAGTGAATCGACAGCTTATGATTATATAAATAATAGTCCATATATTAGTCCTGAATGTTATCATTCCTTTTTATCGTCGTTCGGATGTAACAATACAAAATCTTTAATTGTATACAACTAAGTAATATCTGATAATTGGTGCACATTTAATGAGTGATAACTGAAGAATGATTTAACATATATGAAAAGTGAATGAGTTAGATGAAAACTTTTTCTTTGATTGAGATCATGAACCGAGTGATGTTAGACCACCATTGAAAACCTGGAAGCACTGGACGGCCGTTTCGTCCTATTGTAGATGCGCACTGTTAAGGAGGAGTCCCACAATAGGACGAAATGGCAGCCCAGTGCTTCCAGGTTTTCAATGTTGTTCTAACATCATTCGCTTCATCTCAATCAAAAATCTTAATAATCTCCACAACCCTGTACTGAGAGTTAAATGGAAGTTTATAATTAAGATAATAATCAAAATATCATAAACCAAACATTTAATAGTTTGTCAGAAGGGGTTTGTGGAGATTTTAGAAATTTTCACAGATTTAAATCATGAGTCAGTTGAAGCTAGACCACCAGTGAAAACCTGGAAGCACTGGACGGCCGTTTCGTCCTAGTATGGGACTCCTTAGCAGTGCGCATCCACGATAGTTTGACCGTAAAAGCAGATTGCTATTATTATTAATGAGAGCGTTCATGTTTGATATAATATAGAATTCTCACCATATAATTAAATAGGTGAATATCAAGGAAGTTGTAGCTTGTTTATAGTTTTATTAGGTGAGACTGTAATGTATGGATGACCTTTGAGTGACGCTACAGTGACGTTGACAGTGTTCACCTAATAACTAGGACCAAATGAAGGTTATAAACCAGTGTGAGGAATTGGAATTATGATTTACAGTTGATGATTAAGATTAGGAATTAGATTTAGTGTATTCATCACGAATTGACATCAGATATAATGCCATGAATCTAGTTATTCGAATGAATGAGTGAATTTCGTGCCAAAATCCGATACCTATAATCTTATACTTGAATGGTTCGTTCATATATTATAGTTTCGCCTTTTATTGTTACAATTACCAGACAACTGTCTTATTGTATCCCTACATTCTTCTTTATGTAATCCTTCGCTTAAAGCGTGAAACATTGGTGTATATTTTTTAAGTCACTATTAATTAATTAACCATCTATCACTGAATTTCTTTTTCAACTATGATGTAGTTTCGAACATATTGTCATGTTCTACTTATGTTGGTGCTTGATTAGAAAATCACTCTGTTTTATTGTATGACTTGAATCATAAGACTGAACATCTTTATAATAGAGATTCCATTTGCTTGCTAATTTTGGACACCAAGTTTAAAATAGCTAGAAGACCAATAGACATTAAGGCCTCGGTCGTTGTTCATTCATCACTATGTCAATAATGAAATAGAAGGTCATTAATTCTCATAGGCATACAGCAAACTAAGTAGTAATCCGAATACACAATACTACTGTCCCCCCTCCCAAATCACTACTTGATCGCATAAGCTTCAATGAATTACAAGAAAGTATTTTATTTGAGTATATAATAATAATGATAATAATAAACCTGTGTATAATGGTTCTGAAAATGTTTCACCCTCCTCAAATATTTATTCCTACTTAGCAACCACTGTATATTGAATAAAGTCTGATATCCACGTGAATGACCACTTTTCAGATCCTTTAACTTTGTCCAACATAATGAATAGAATTTATTATTATTATATTTGGAACTGTAATTCATATGAAATATGAGTTTATTATGTAATAGTTGATAAGCCATTTTATATTGAATCTATTACTTATCATAGTTTATTATAAAAAACTATATTATCAATATTAAGAGTGTACTATACAAGTACATTTCTTATCTATTTTTCATCAAGATGGTGACAGAATGTATAAACTAGTCTAAACTATTATTGTTCCTACATAACTTTTTCAAGTTTTATGAAGAGATTTGTAAAATTTTATGATTGAAGATTATTTATTTTTATTTTAACACATAGATATTGGTATAAGGAGACATCAAATACATTTGCGCCATACAGATCTCATTCGATATGTGTGAGGGCTGTGATACTGCCCGGGTGCCCAAACTGAAGCAGGTGGTTTTCTTAGGGAGCCACACACAGAGGTCTGATCCACAAGGTAGTGGAGCATCGTGAGGAGATGCAATCTGATGGTAGCCGGTGACCAATAATTGATTCATATGTTATTTGTTCCCTCAGGATAATGGAGCCCATGTGCATCATTGGTTTGGGATCCGGTTAAAGCTCCGGACATTCACTTTTCGTCCTCTCATTTTCGTAAACAACACTCCCGCCACGAGAAGGCAGTGAGTAGAACTTCCCTGGCAGAGACTATATACGTATGACCATGTGAGAGCATTTGAAGAGGGAGAGCGGACTCTCCCCACTCTCGGCCGTACCACAGCATTTGAGGGCTAAGGTAATATCCTATAAGATAAACTGAACTTTCCATAAATTTCAAAATGTTCAAGTTTATAAAAAGGGTGGAATTATGTTTTTGAATAATTTTTTTCTGGTTAGCGTTTTTTTAGGGAGTTAGCTTTCTACGTGATGAGGTCAGGTAGAAGATTTGGAAGATGTAAAAACCTTTACATATCTGATCAGCATCATTGATGAACACGGTGGATCTGATGCAGATATGAAGGTGCGGATCGGCAGAGTAAGAGCAGCATATTTACAGCTGAAGAATATCTGGAACTCAAAACAACTTCCTGTCAACCAACAACAAAGTCATAATTTTCAATACAAATGACTCAACGGAGGAAAAAATCAGAAAGAAGCGCTGAAAGTGGATACGACACACATTGAGAAAAGCGCCCAACTGCGTCAAAAGACAAACCCTTACTTGGAATCCCCAAGACCAAAGGAGGAGAGGAATACCAAAAAACACACTACACCGAGAATTGGAGACAAACATGAGAAGAATAAACAACAATTTGATATGACTAGAAAGGAAGACCCAGGACAGAAATGGTTGGAGAATGATGGCCGGCGGCCTATGCTCCATTGGGATTAACAGGCGTAAGGAAGTAAGTAAGTTCTACTAACCTAAAGTGCGGAAATTACCTAATTTACGAAGCTCATATTTAATTATATTGATTTAAAGCTTTAAAGTGACACTGTTCTAATGATGTCTGACCGAATTATATTCATATGATTATATGCCTGTTGAATGAAGCGGAAGAGGATAATTATTTATGATTTCTTTTAAAAACGTAGCAAGTATGTACTACTGTTACCATGAAAAAAATTTGTAAAATTGATCAATTACGAAATATAATGTAAAAATTCAATCTTAATTACTAAATTCTTTGTTGACAAAAATCCTCTTGTAGTTATGCATTTATCAGAAGGATCAAATTTGAGCCTGAGTGATTGAATTCTTTGTCTTCACCAAAATGAAGAAGAAGCCATCGCTTAAATTGGTATCTAAGTTTCTGTAATCGATTGTACGTCTTCGCTTTAATTTCATTCTATGTCTGTCCCACAGTGTATTGGATATAGACTCTGCACTATCTAGAATATACTTATTAGTATTAGAATTAATAATTGAAATTGAAACGGACTCACCTTGGTCCTGGAATTGTATACAATCATCATGTCGGTTGTGTAGTAAAACAACTGATATCTAGAATTTGCATGATAGACTTTCTAACACTATCCTCCCCCAAGAAATAATGTTGGGTCCTTATGTCGCAATGTTATGACCAATCTGACGTTCCCGATTCGCATTATCTTCTTATATCTCACATCTCGATTATTATATGTGAGTATTTGGGGATACACACAGACATATAATTTGAGGCATTCCACCATGTAACTTTGACTCGCATAAAATATGTGATACATATTCAGATAAGATGGTGGTTGGATGTAGTCAACAGGAAACCCTGGACCCGGGTTTCATGCTACTTGACACTAGTCGGCAAGGTGTACCTGTAATCTTGAGGGAACTGATGCTCCCTGACGGATTCGATCCCGTGTCACCTCCAATCACTATCTTATTTCAACATAGTGCACGCAATGTCGAGTCACTTAGACTAGTGGTCACATTGCAACTTGGTCGATAGCATTCGATTTGCATTAAGTACCTGACATATATGACATTGATCACCACCCAGTGATCAATCAATTGTGAATTATACATATTTCTTTTGCTTTTCAAGTTAAAATACGCAGATAAATATCCACTTATATATATATAAGTAACAAGTGTGATTCATCTGGGCTTGATTCACCTGGGAAACAATCAAATGGAAAATATGAATCTGCCCCATACACATTAGGATAATCTTGAATTCGATTTGAAATTTCTTCTTGTGCAAGCTTCATATCTAAGCAAACTGGTTCACTAACTACTTCGGGAAAACTTTCTATTCCCTCTGATTTATCATACCAATGGCTAGGGATTCTACTAGGCATATATCGGTCGTCAGAATATCCAACATCTGATACAATAACATCAGAAATATGACTAGAATTCGACCCATTCGGAACATATTTGTCTCATTTAACTCTGGACTGCTATGTGACTCTATACCGCTTTTCGAAGTCGTGGACAAAGATAAATGATCATTAAAAACACCCAACTTAATAGGATCAAAGTTACAAACGTTAGCATTAGTTCCAGCCAAATGAACCGTAGTATTACAACGTGACTGAATGTGTCCAATCTCACCACATTTAAAGCATTTAGAATTAAGAAATTCACATGAATTACATGTGTGAAACTTGTAACAGAACAAGCATTTACCAAACCTGTGTTTAATTTCACGACGTGTTTTGCAACTTCTCAATGATTTGTTAATGCCGAAGTTTTTATTTAGCTGTATACTTCTTTTCTGATGAATGTGAGGAAATGTGTCACAATGTTAACATCCCTAACATCTTTCTTGGTCATAGCTCAGATTTCGAACTTTTCCAGTTAATCCTCAAAAGCATCTAAATCGGAATGTATGTCCAACCGTTCCATCACAGAATCATGCTCGCGACTCCAGTATGATAATTCAACGTATCTGAATTATGGTATAGAATAGGAATCCTAGAAATAACACAGTTTAACCGAGAAGTACTGAATGAACACGAACGAATGTAATGTATTTGGACTTCGGAATCAAGCAGTCAACAAGTACAAAGGAATCATTAATTCATACAAACACCACATCCGCCACCGCTTAAATTGGTGTCTAAGTTTTTATAATCGATTGTACGTCCTATGTCTGTCCGACAGTGTTTTGGATAATCATATACTGAAAATTATTCCAAAGGAAACGAGAGAATTCAGTTACATCAAACTGGATCACGAAAGGTGCCCGAATATGAAATCCTCACACCAAAATGAAAATATAAAAGATCAAAGAACATATTGCTCCAGGAATAGGAAGCAGATATCTAAGGAATGAATTTCACTTAACAACAACTGAAAAAGAGGGTTCAGGATAAAGTAGATTTGGAAATTCCTCTTAGGTAACCTATGAATTACAAGGATAACAGGAGTAAGTAACAAAGTACTTAAGTTACTGTTTCATCATGTAATAAAATGCTTAATCATAAAACGCTGGAGTGCTACTTTTTTAGATTTGTACCGATTATAACAAGATCTGGATTGTTTATTGTGCTATTAAATAATAACAAATATCATACAAACCAGTAGTTGACATTTTTAAGCTGATAGCCTTATTGATTCATTGAAGTTATTTCGGCAGACGATATGAATAAAATGAATATTATTGTTTACAAAATTGCTTTCATGAATCATAACTGTTACACCTCGTCGAGGAGAATAGGTCACTCACCAACATTTTCCATTCAATCCTGTCATAGGCAATACTTCCCAGCTCTTTCCAGTTACTATGCATCCTTTTCATGTCTACTTTCAATTCTCGTAGCAGTGTGTTCTGAGGCCTTCCACTTTTCCGTTTCACTTCACGATTTCAAGTTAGCGTTTGCTTCGTGATGTAGTTTGATGATTTGTGTAATGTATGTTCTATCCACTCCCAACATCTTTCCTAAACTCCTCTTCAGTAAGAAGCTGATTTGTTCCATCCCACAATAGGTTGTTGCTGATGGTACCCAGTCAACGGACATTAAGAATTTTGCGTAGACAATTATTCTTCAATACCTGTATCTTTCCTAATGATAATTGTAGTAGTTTATGAAGTTTCAGCACTGTACACTAGAACTGTTTTGACGTTCGTATTGAAGACTCTGATTCTGATATTAGTTGAAAGTTATTTTTAGTTTGATATGTTAGTCAAATGTAGTAATGCTGTTCTTGCTTTTTAATTCCTTGCCTTTACGTCTGCATCTGACGAAACTTAGTCATTCCTCTGAGCCACAGCCTAGCTAACTAGAGGAAGAAGACCAGAGTCAGCATGGAAAACATCAAGTTCTACAAGCCTCTCAGAAGAGCAAATAACAAACACCCGACTCATGCTTATGATATACCATACAAAAATAATCTTGAAAGGTGTCACAAATATCGTATTAGAAGAGAGGATGAACTAATGATGTTTAAAATCCATCTAAGTAAGAAACTACAACTGGAGGTAATAATGGGCACTTTTTACATGAAAATGAAAAATAGAACTGAAGTTCAAAGTAGAAGTTAATGAAAATTTCATCCTGTAATTCAATATTGTTGAATTGAAGCTAGGTGTGAACAAGCTATGAAATCATCGACTGTTGGACCGAGTCTTATATGCATCTACAGACTACTTCGTCAGAGTTCACACCATTGACCTAACCAATGTTAGTAACAATTGGTGATATGACTCAGAATCGATCGCCATTGCTCATGCCTATTTACTGACAGTTATAAAATAGTTATACTTTTATATTATAAATTCGCTCTCCCTTCTTATATCGTATTGCCTATGCCTAGTGTTTGATCCAAATATCAATATTATTATTACTTCTATCACCCTATCATTTGTCCAGGTAATGTCATCTTACAATATTGACGTATTACGGTAAATTGAACCGATATACAAATGTATTACGTTCTATATTGTAACTAACCAATTAACCAACTAACTATGTGTTATGCTCACAATTAAGCTTCAGCATTTTATACTTTATTCATTAAACTTACTTACTTACTTAGGCCTGTTACTACTCATTGAGGAGCATAGGTCGATTCCGTTATATATTGAAAACTGATTTTCTCGACATACCGCGTATAACAAAGCACTAGAACACCAAAAACCTTCCAAGTCGAAATAAGAAGACAGAAGACTAACGAAAGGAATATTATTCCAAACAGTGTCAATCATAGTACAAAATTGTCAGGTATTTATAGTTTTTAGTGAAAACGAAATCATCATTAAAGTCTTCCAATCCGCATACAGGGAGTTATTAGCATTATTCAATCGGGAAGCTACACGTTGGAATTCTAGAACATTCTTCCGAAAGGTGATTGGATGAGACGTCTTCGGCTCCTTCTGAGCCTCTTACAGCTTCCTCGAGTTCACCAGTGGTCCGTCGTCACAGATTCATTAAACTGTCAATATTTATTCTACAATGGTTTTTTTAATAACACCTAAGTTTTATAAAAAAAATCTAACCATATCTCTTTATACTTGTTGATCTGCTTTCAATCTAATTCATAAATTCTTCACATTTTACTTTGACCTAATTTTGAACTTCCGGTAAACTACTAAAGAAATAATTTTTTAATTTATCATACTTGTGTAAAGCTTTTCATTATCTCTTATAACTTGGATGTTATAACAATACTACTAAAATGACATTGAAAGCAAAGAAAAAAGATCAACACAAACTACTGATATAGGTAGATATAGTTAGTTGTAACAATGGTAAATATCGTTATTGATAGGTTATTGTAAATCCGGTGTAAGCTAGATTATATATATTGGGATTAAGGTGATCAATTTTCTTTACACTATTTACTTAAGTTCACTGGGTGTTGTTTTACTTGTATCTTCCCATTGTTATTTAGGACTGCAATTGATCAATCCCTTGTTGTTATATGTGCAGCTTGTGCGGATTAACTTGATATAGCTTTAAGTTACAAGATTGTGACTTAAAGCGAACAGCATTGGGTTCGAGTCCAGGAGTGAACATCAACTGTGGGATGCAGATATATCCAACTGATCATTCCCAAATAGGACGAAATGCGCGTCGGGGATTCTACTGATAGACAATATTTATCTTTGACTATTTACTTAAATTTAGTTCGTTATCCCCATTTCATAACTCTGCCTGTAGCTCTTCTAGAGTTACTGCCTGTCCCAAATCCGGGTAAAGGAGGAGGGTTGGGCATGGAGTTAGCGTCCCCATCCCGTAGAAAACTAACTCGCTAAAAAAAAACGCTTACCAGAAGTAAGTAAGTATCCCCATTTCATATGTAAGTATAATTTAAACAAGAATGCATCATTCATCAATTAATTATACTCATATTTAGACAAATAAGAAATTTGAGACTTGATATAATGTTTAGTACTAATAATATTACTGTGACTACTATTATCACCATTACTAAGGTAACTAGTTCTACCGCGGTTACTATTGTAGTAAACGAAAACACTAATGGGGACAACTAAATGTAAAATTCGAAAATCATACAGTAAATTCTTCATTTGCAAAATGTCAATCATCTTTCTCATACTTGATTATTCATTTGTTTCCACACCAATCATTCTCTATTCTCTTCTTAACTTTGTGTTACCAGGAATTTCGCTTTCTATTAATGACACATACTACTTATATTTGTCAACACCTGTAGAACACACCACACTACTACTACTACTACTGCGTCTACTACAACAATCCTTTCATAGTTATTTTTGGCATATCAAACAACAAGTATATAGATAAAAAAAGACATTTATGTTGAAAACTGAATTATTTTTGACTATTCTGTAACATATCGTTTTATTTTAATTAGGTTCATCATACTCTCGACCAATTTATTATGATCATAATGAGTTAACATAGAATATATTTTATACGGGGTGTTGAGTAGAATCAGTAGCAAATAGAGAGGTAGGACAGATCGGTAATGTATTCTACATAGAAACTGCATCCCATTGCTATAGATTTGTAGAAACAAAATTTATCCAGTTTGGTTATGCATATCAGTCTAGTTATATATATCAGGAATTCAAGTACGGAGTTACTTGATGATACTCGCCACTGGACAGATGTTTCATAATGGTATATGGCCCCAATTCAATTCGTCCTTACGATCTTTCTAAAGATTGTAGATATTTAACTTAAATCGATCGGTGATATCATCTACATAGTGAATATACTTTTGAAGCCTTCTACAATAACAATCATGTGTCTCCTCTTAAATAATTTTTAACGAAATTGAAGAAGAGAAGCAAAGTGACACTCAGTGGAGAAAGAGTGTTAGCCAACTCGATTTAACCAAGCGTGAAAAGATATTTATAGTCACACAAAAATCTTACAGATATGTAATGATGAATGGGATAAGAAGTACGCAAATATACGCTTATATAAAAAAACAGTCAAGGTTGATAAGCAAACAATCAACAACAAAGGTCAAAATGTGACTCAAGAAGAATGAATAAATTGATCTGTCTGAAAGCTAGAATAAGTTATGTGGGCTTAACATAGCAACCGACACTATAATACATTACTTTAAATACAATACATTAAAATGCAATATATTAAAAGATTGATCTTAATGTTCATTGAATTGTTATTCATTTGTAAGAAATATATGTGATATATTTTGTCGATTGAACGTTATTTGTTATATCTGGTCGTCGCTGATTGTTATGTCGGAAACGCTTATCACTTATACTCGAAGCGAGGGACCTCCGCAATTCTTACGACGCGAAAGTAAGAACACAAAGACTAGTATAAGTGAAGATTTATTAACTCCCAAAACACAACGACAACCACGTAAAGATTCTGGAATATTCTTCCAAAAGATGTTTTCTGAGCTTCTTAGGGATTCCTTGAGTTCACCCGTGGACTGTCCTCACAGTATGTAAGTGCAAACTCATTGACTTATTGATACTACTTATAAATAAATATATATTTCAAATATTCTTAAACTTGTAGCGTGGAGTCGAGTCGCAGTTGACAATGAACATCACTACAAGAAGACTACGTGCCAGTTAACCGATTAAAAAACTCTTTAAGTCAAATATCAGAAGGCAGTTGATGGCTGTAGTCGAGATGTATTTGTTGGCAATCTCATGGTATCGAAAGGATACCGAGATCGTGCCAGAGGAGTACAAGCGTGTTTACCAAGCGTAACCAAACCCGTGCAAGGTCACAATCGAAAGATAATGGAGCAGTAATATGGCTGTTTTTAGCACAGTTAAACAAACGAGGACAGTAAAACAATCACTAGTACAATTGGTTATAATAATGATTGTTTCCATTAAATCAATCGCATTCTCTTGGTAAAAGTATGTCACTACAAATCCATCATCTAAATCTTATTGTGTACTTCATAGTAACCATAAAATGTAATATTTCTATTCAATATTGATTAGATTGGTTAAATAAACTTTTAATTAAATTAATTATATAGATATGCATTGCAAAAATAGTTTGAATTACAATTTCTTTTCTGGTTACCGTTGGTTTTTTTTCTTTTTAGCGGGAAGAAAAGGAAGACTAAAGAATACATTACACCAAGAAATTAAGAGAAGAATGAATAACAATTGAATAGAACTAGAAAAGGAAGACCTCGGGACAAAGTAGGTTAGAGAATGCTGGTCGGCAACCTATACTCCACTGGGAGTAACACGCGTAAGTAAGTATGTATATTCAAAAAATAAGGTTGTTTATTTTATATCTAAATCTTATTTATAATTCGTTTTATAAGAATATACCATATAGTATATGATGGATTATGAGATGGTAGAGAAGATTTGTAGCCTTAGATGGATCATTTTGATAGAGTTTTGTTCTTTGATTCGGACGATTTAGTCATGTATATAATTATGATTATCATTGCATGTTTCTTTACTCTCATGTAAACAAAATGTTTCCCAGAAATCAATTGAGTATTTCTAGCATAGAAATTAACCTTGTCCAAAACAAACAAACAAACAATGTCTTTATATGAATGATTGTTTGTTTGTTTGTTTATTTTCATTTCTTCAATACCTACGTGTAAATACAAGTTTACTTAATATAATTTAATTAGAAATTAATCAAATTATATTTGAGAGATGAATTCCACTTTCTGGTATTTTTATCAGTAAAAAAGATTAGAAAGTATTTCAACGGTATATATTATTTCAATAGATGAGATCATGATTCAATTGAAGCCAAACTATCATGGAAAATCTGGAAGCACTGAACAATCGTTTCGTTCTAGTGTGGGACTCCTTCTTGACAGTGCGAATTCACGACCTTGCCTAGCAGGATTCGAACTGAGGATCTATCAATCTCGCGCCAGGTTCTTAACCCATAATAGGACGAAACGGTCATCTAGTGCTTCTAGGTTTTCCGTGATGGTCTACCTTCATTTGACTCATGATCTCAACTATTGAAATTACTGCAATCTCCACATAACCTCTTCTGGTATATATTATGCTAACTAATTTGTAATGTGTATGCATGAAAATCATGAAGTCGAAATAACTACTGATGTTAAACACTGCAATTGATCAGTCTCTTACTTACATATATGCATCCTGTGAGGATTGCCTCGATATTGTCTTCATTTACAAGCATTATAAGGAAAGATGGATACTGGCTAGCAGTGGAATCCAGGATGCGAGCTACATCGTTCTATTTGAAGCTCGTCAGCTGGATGTACCTGAATCTCAGAGTTGATCTTCACTCTGGGATTGGAACCCAGTACTGTTCACTGTACATGCCATCGCGTTATCCAATTAGCTACTGAGTCCTGATAGTCATCCAGCTTCACAAGCAAGTGGGGTACTGTAAGGAACAAAAATACACTGAACAGTTTTAACGTTTAAGTATGAAACGATACAGTAGCTCTAATCTCATAACCTCTGGGAACTTAGAGTTTCATGAGAAACGCTCAACTATCATAACCATAAAACTGGAGTCTGTTGGTTAGCGTTTTTTAGTAAGTTAATGTTCTACGGGATAGGATCACTGACCCCATTCCCAACCCTCCTCCTTTACCCGGGCTTGGGAACTTCAGTAACTGATGAAGAACTACAGGCGGAGTTAACTTACATAATACTAAAGCAAATAATATAATGTTAACAAACATTCTCTACAATGCTTACAATATATTGCATATTTTTATACTACCGATATAATATCGGAATATTTTTATCTTTGTTAAGAGATTATCATAATAATATGCGTGAATGCCATTCTTTTCAAACTTCATTACACACGGAAAGTATATCAGTTAATAAAAATAGAACAACCTTGAATAAATGAAATGAGAATCTATTGAATTCACATGAAAACGGAATGTTTTATGAGTTTTCTTATAAAAAGAAATAGTTACCTTGTGATAAATTATGAAAGAAGATAAATCTTCAAATAAACTGATGCATTTTAAGAATCTTTTTATAGTTATCTCCAGGTCATATTTTGAGTTGAATCCGCCTGGAGTTACCTTAGCGCTACTGGCGGTCCCAAGCTAGGATAAAGAAAGAGGGTCGGGCAAGGGATTAGCGAGCCCATCCCTTAAAAAAACTAATTCACTAAGAAAACGCTAAACAGAAAAACTAACCCAAAGCACTTGAAGCTAGTAGGATTTCATTTAATGGAGTTATTATGCCTCATGGTGAAAGCCAAGTTTCTTCGGCAGTCACGAGGCTTATGCTCCTTCTGATAACCAGAGCAACCATTTATTTATGTACATGGAATGCTCGTACAATGTAGGAGACCGGAAGAGTCTTCCAGATTGCTGCAATCGCTGCAATATTTCGAGTTATTTCATTCATTTAAACATTCACTTGGACATTTAAAATTTCAGAACACACCAAAAGATGTGATATATATAAACAACGACCAACTCAACGTATGATGTTTTATGGTGTAAGATTAGGTTTGAAGAAAGTTAGGGGCGGCCAGATCAGAACATAGCACAAGTCGATGAAGTGAATGACATGTGAACTGAACCATGTTAGTAAGTGTAGACCACCTCGTTGGGATCTGCCGGACGACAGCAACCGATGGTTAGAGACCTTGAATGATATGGCTCAAAATCGTTTGTAATGGTGCAGGTTCATCCTCTGTTTGTGTTCTCTCAACTTCTAATCTTTTGAATTCTTCATATCCCTTTTTCCTCTTTGCAAATTTATTTCACTGGATTCTACTCGTTGAATAACATTTTCAAACCGTAATCTTTCCGATTATTGCTTATATTTTTTCTACCTCTTCCACTACGGGATTTAAATCGACAATTGTATCTGTGTGTTAATGTGATATAGCAACTCAAGCTGATGTAGCTACGTGCGAAGTTCTACATTGTTCCTGACTGACATTTATGTCAAGATTACTTTGCATAATAACATAATCTTGAATACATATTATCAATTTTTGAAAGCCCAATGATCATATAAAATTTCATTGTTTGATACATTTGAACTACTAACATAATCATCTATTTTGAAATAGTCAACCCAAAATTATACAGTCTTAATATAGAATTAACAAAGCTTAGAGTTTTTAATCTAAACATTATGTTCAGTAAAATATCAATATATTTGAAGATATTGACTGGGAATGGAACCTTAAGCTGGTCACATGTATATATGTCAGTATTCTTATAAAAATTCAAACATATTAGCTCTGAAATTGTTATGATTTATTAAATAACACATAAGTGTTTAAAGTAACAAATACTGAAATCGAGTATCAGTGTAAATATCGACATTAAAAAGTAGCTAAATATGACTAAGGAATTTCAAATAATAAAAAATATCAGTAAAGATGGATAGTGGCTAGTAGTGGAATTCAAGATGATCAGTTATTTCTATTTGTAACTCGTCATCTGGACGTACTTGCATCTCAGAGTTGACGTTCACATTTATCTGACGAGTCCTAAATAGGACGAAACATGTGTCTTAGATTCCAATGCTAGCCTTTAATCATCTTTCCTTATAATGCTTGTGACTTAAGACAATATCGAGGCAATATACACAGTATGCACATATGCTAATAAGAGACTGATCAGTTTCAGTCCTAAACATCAGAGGAAAGATTCAAGTAAACAACACCAAGTGAAATTAATAAAAATATGTCTTGTATCCCGGGACGCGTTCCAATTTGTCCTATTTACTTACTTACTTGCTAACGCCTGTTACTCCTCTTGAAGAAGCATACGCCGCTCACCAGCATTCTATATCCAACCCTATCCCAAACAATTCTTTCCAGCTCCTTCCAGTTGTTATACATCTTTTTCATATCTGCTTCTACTTCCTAACGTAATGTGTTCTTTGGCCTTCCTCTTTTCCGTTTCCCTTCAGGATTCTAAGTTAGGGTTTGCCTCGTGATGCAGTTTGACGATTTGAGTAATGTATGTCCTATCCATTTCCATCGTCTTTTCCTAATTTCTTCTTCAGCTGGAAATTCGTTTGTTCTCTCCCACAGAAAGCTATTGCTGATGGTATCCGGCCAATGGATGTTGAGTATCTTGAGTAGACAGCTATTTATAAATACTTGTACCTTCTTGATGGTGGTTGTTGTAGTTCTCCAAGTTTCAGCTCCATACAGTAGAACTGCCTTGATGTTGGTATTGAAGATTCTCATTTTGATATTGGTTGAAAGTTGTTTTGAGTTGCATATGTCCTTTAATTGTAGGAATGTAGCCCTTGATTTGCCAATCCTCGCCTTTACGTCTGCATCCGATCCTTCTTGTTCATCGATTATGCTTCCCAGGTATGTGAAGGATTCTACATCTTCCAGAGTTTTGCCACCAAGAGTGATTTGATTGCTGTTCTCCGCTTTGAATTTGAGGACCTTGGTTTTCCCTTTGTGTATGCTGAGGCCTACTGATGCAGAGACTGCTGCTACACTGGCTGTCTTTATCTTTATCCGATCCTTACTTGGAATGCATCTTTCAGCTGTCTTCCATGCACGACTTTGCATTGTGGTCTGTCATATGAGTTCCGGATAATGTTGACAATCTTCTCATGAACTCCATAGTGTCGGGGAAGTTTCCATAACGTCCTCCGATCTACACTGTCAAATTACTTACTTACGTCTGTTACTCCTAATGGAGCATAGACCGCAGACCAGCATTCTCCAACCCACTCTGTCCTGGGCCTTCTTTTCTAGTTCCATCCAATTTTTGTTCATTTTTCTCATGTCTATCTCCATTTCCCGGCGTAATGTGTTCTTGGTCTTCCTCTCCTCCTTTGGTCTTGAGGATTCCATGTGATGGCTTGTCTTGTATGCAGTTGTGTGCTTTCCTCAATGTGTGTCCTATCCACTTCCAGCGCTTCTTCCTGATTTCTTCCTCCACTGGGATCTGGTTTGCTCTTCCCCACAGTACGTTGTTGCTAATAGTATTCGACAAACGGATGCGAAGTATTTTGCGTAGACAACTGTTAATAAACACTTGTATCTTCTGGATGATGGCTTTCGTAGTTCTCCAGGTTTCTGCCACATACCGTAGAACTGTCTTGACATTTGTATTGAAAATTATGACTTTGGTGTTGGTTGACAGACAGTTGTTTTTAGTTCCAGATGTTCTTCAGTTGTAAATATGCTGCTCTTGCTTTACCGATCCGCGCCTTCACATCTGCATCACATCCACCATGTTCATTAATGATACACTGTCAAATGCCTTTCCATAATCAAATAAGTTAATGTACAGTAACGAGTTTCACTCAACTGATTGTTCGACGATGATTCGTAGGGTTGCAATTTGGTCTGTGCACGATCGATCCTCACGGAATCCAGTTTGTTGATCTCGAAGTTAAGCGTCTACTGCATCTTTCATCCAGTTCAGTAACACTTTTAAAAACTTTCCCTGGTATTGACAGTAGTGTAATGTCTCTGTAGTTCTCACATTTGCTCAGATCTCCTTTCTTTGGAATCTTGACGACGTGTCCTTCTTTCCAGTCCATCGGCACTCGTTCCTCCTCCCAAATCTTCTTAAATAGGAGGTGAAGCATGTTTGTAGTTGCTTCGATGTCTGACTTCAGTGCTTCAGCTGGTATGTTGTCCGGTCCCGCTGCTTTCCCGTTCTTGATTTGTCTGACGGCCATTCTGATTTCTTCCTTCGTTGGTGGGTTGACATCTGTGGGAAGATCTATGTGTGCCGCTTCGATGTCCGGTGGATTCATTGGAGCTGGCCTATTCAGGAGTTCCTCGAAGTATTCTACCCATCTGTTCCGCTGTTGTTGAATTTCAGTGATTGGCCTGCCTTCTATGACCTTGACCGTTCTCTGGTTTACTGTATTTCCCTGCTGGTTTCTTCGTTGTATCGTGAAGCTGTTTCATATTTCCTTCTCTAGCAGCTTTTTCCGCCGTCGTTGCTAGTTCTTCCACGTATTTCTTCTTGTCGGCTCTAATGCTCCTCTTCACTTGTTTGTTTGCTTCTATGTATTCAGCTTGTGCTTGGCCTTTCTCTGCTCGTGTTCGACTTTTGTTAATTGCTGTCTTCTCGTTCTTCCTTTCTTTGATCTTGTCCAGTGTTTCTATAGAGATCCACTCCTTATGATGGTGTTTCTTTAGGCTCAGAACCTGTTGACAGGTTGAAGTTAATGCTTCTTTGATACATTTCCAGTTGTCCTCCATAGTAGTTCCTTCTTCCTTCAGTAGATACTGTAAGGCTTGGAACCTGTTGTTGAGAGCTATCTTGAATTCATTGAGTTTGTCAGTATCTCGAAGGAAGGCTGTATTGAACCTTTGTATTGCTGTTTGTCCACTTGTCCAGTTTTTCTTTAGCTTCAGTTTTAAATTGAACACAACTAGGTAGTGATCTGAAGCTATGTCAGCACCTCTCCTGGTTCTCACATCTTCGATTGTAGTGGTCCGGTGAGATCCACGTAGCTTTGTGTATACGCTTGTGTGAAAATATTGTGCCGCCTATGACCAATTTGTTGAATGCACACAGATTTGCAAATCTTTCTCCAGTTTCGTTTCTCTCACCCAGTCAATGTCGTCCCATGATATCTTCATATCCGGTGTTGTCTATTCCGACTTTGGCATTTAGATCTCCCATCAGAATGGTGAGGTCCTTTCTTGGGCACTTCTCTATGATTGATTGCAGCCGCTCGTAGAATTGATCTTTAATGTCGTCGTTGGTATCATTGGTTGATGGATAACATTGAGTAATATTCGTTGTGATCCCCTCCTTCTTTGTTTTGAATGATGCTTTGATGATTCTGGATTTGGGAGATTTCCATCCTACAAATGCATTTCGTGCTCCTTTGGACAGCATTAGAGCGACTTCCTGAGTGTGTGGAGCATTTTCCTCTTCGTGATCGGAGTGTAGCAGTATCTCTCTCGTATTTAGCCTTTGCTGTCCAGCTTGGGTCCAATGTGTTTCGCTGATTCCGAATACTGCCAAGTTGTATCTCCTCATTTCCGCCGCTATTTGACTGGTCTTTCCGGTCTCCCACATTGTTCGGACGTTCCATGTACCTATAAAAATTGTTGCTTTGGTTGTTAGAAGGGCCATCGGTCTCGTGGCTTCCGAAGGAACTCAGCTTTCACTATGAAGCGTCATAATTCTTCTAAATGAAAACCTTCTAACTCTCAGGGCAGAGTTTAAATGGTTTGAATTATTTTTTCTGGTAAGCGTTTTTTTAGCGAGTTAGTTTTCTACGGGATGGGGTCGCTAACCACATGCCCAACCCTCCTCCTTTACCCGGGTTTGGGATCGGCAGTAACTCTGGAAGAGCTATCGGCGGGGTTTGTTTAAATCTTCCCATTGATTTTTGAGACTGAAATTGATCAGTCTTTTATTAGCATATGCACATACAGTGAGTATTGCCTCGTTATAGCCTTAATTCACAAACATTATAAGAATGATTATATGACTAAAATATACAAATATATGTGAGAAACTCCAAAAGTTTTTCTTCACTAAAATATAAACAGTAGACAATATGAAAAAAATTTTTTTAATCGCTAAAAAACTTTATGGTTAAAATCTTCCCGCGTCAAGTCATGGAAAAAAATTAGTTGTCATAGCAACAGGCTAAGGATAAAAATATAACTTCATTTTAAATAAAAAAATATGATAGTCATTCAGAAAATTATTTTTTCATTTTATTACGTCAGTTAAAATGGTTTGAATTATTTTTTTCTGTTAAGCGTTTTTAAGCGTGTTAGTTTTCTACGGGATGGGGACGCTAACCCTATGCCCAACCCTCCTCCTTTACCCGGGTTTGGGACCGGCAGTAACTCTGGAAGAGCTACAGGTGAAGTTTTTATTACGTCAGAAAGACAAGATAATGATAGATTAGTGGTAAATCTTCTTGTACACAAATATTCTATTCATACTACTGATTTATTGCTATTTATTTAAACACAAAAGCGCACCAGATACATATGTACCACAGAATAATAATGAGAATGTGAAGAGATAAAGAATGTAAGGTGCGTATAGGAGAAAAGAAGTACAACAATGAGCAGACTTTACTGTTTGATAGTGAAATAATAATAATAATAATAATAATAATAATAATAATAATAATAATGGGAGAGACAGTTTAATGATCAAAAGTAAAGCCATAGAGAATCCTTCCACTTGAAGGAGTTACGTCTTTTTCTATGAAGTAAAATGAAGTTACAGCAGGATCGCCACTGTCTTCTATTCTAATCCATATCTGATAACATTTCTAACCATTGTGTTTTACCATCTCTAGAACACCAACTAAGGAGTTGTGAAAGACCGACAGAAGCCAGTCCGTTAACACTATATAATAATACATATAACTTAAGGTCAAATAAGCATAGTTGAATGTATCCGACCGAAATGATTCATGTCATAAACTATTTTCAAAACATTGGCTTCTGTTGATCAAACAGTCAAAATTTCTTAAATGATAGTTTAGGAACTATACTTACTTTATACATTGCATAATTAGTTGTAGATTAAGGTCAAAAATGATGGAATATCAAGAAAAATGATCATATAATTTAAACTGATTTGCTAGGTTATACAGTCTTTATAATAATTGAAGACATCATAGATGTGATGTTGTTCTACTGAGAGCATACAATATAATTCATTGTACGTAATAGAAATCAATTCAATGAATAAATTTGTTCTTTTTGATTAATATCAGAAGGGATTTTTGTGGATATTATAGTGATTTCAATAGTTGAGATCATGAGTCGATTGAAGCCAGACCATCATAGAAAACCTGAAAGAAGTGGATAGCCGATTTGTTTTACTGTGGGACTCCTCCTTGACAGTGCGCATCCACGATACCGCCTCACGAAATTCCAACTTAGGACCTATTGGTCTCGCGCGCGTGAATGCTTAACCTCTAGATCACTGATCTAGACGGCATCCAATGGTGTTAACTTGTTAATATTGTATAGACGTGAAAAGTAATTGAATTTACTATATTTCTTTTGTACACGAGTTATAGCAAAAATACATTAGGGAAATAGATCTACTAACCCATTAATTATAATAACAAAGAATTCAATCTTGGTGAAATAACGTGGAAATTTGACTGCTTAAAAAGATGTTCTTTGAAGTGAAAGTAGTCTTCAAGCTAGATGGTTCAATTGTGAACGTCAAGCAACAAAAGCAGTCAATATGAATATAAGAACAAGTGATGACAACAAAATCGATGGGTATAGCTAATTACAAACAAGGCCAAGTGAATGTACTAATACATCACTTGTGGAAGAACTTCAAAGATTAATTTCGTATGAAGTAAGTGTTGATGCTGTTGTTTAGAATAATAACATAAAAATGTCAAAATAAACTGTTAAACATCAAAGAACACAGTGATACCAAGTTAACTTATTAGTCCTATTGTGGGACTCATCAGTTGTGCTCATCAGTGATCCCACGTTGCAGGATTATGACCTAGCTTCAATTGACTCATTATCTCAACTATTGAAATTATTGTAATATCCCTAAAACCCCTTCTGATATTAATCAACATATGCTCACTAGTGACTAGCTTCAAGAGCTATTTCCTGGAGTTCTAGTGAGAAGCAGTGACAAATGGAGTTCAACAAAGTCTGTTGTGAGATAGTAACTCATTCAAAAAAAATGATGGATGTGTCGTCCAATTTCGCGAATTAGTTGAATTTAAACATTAACACCATTGGATGCCGGTCGGCTCAGTGGTCTAATGGTTAAGCGTTCGTGCACGTGACTGATAGGTCCTGGGTCGGAATCTCGCGAAGGGGAAGTTGTGGATGTACACTGTCAAGGAGGAGTCCCACAATAGTACAAAACGGCCGTCCAGTGATTCCATGTTTTTCATGATGGTTTAGTCTCAATTAACTCATGATCCCGAATACTGAAATTACTATAATATTCATAAAATAACCCCCTTGTGATATTAATCGTTTGTTCCAAAAAACCCCTATATATATAAATTTAATATCATTCATATCTTCGAGAAAATAACGAACAATAATCACTAGTCACATGTTGCTTTGAAAAAAACGAACAGGAACAACAACTGATGTGTGAAATTTTCCTAGGTGATAACATTTCACCTGTCTTCCATTGATAACTAGATATATATATAAAAGAAACTTATCTTAACCGTTCATTCATCACCATCATAATAATAATAATAATCGAGAAAACTATTTTCTGAACGCATTAGATTATAATGTTTATTTATTTTGCTTGGAGATATTCGATGGAGAGGGTAACATTTCATATGATGATTAATTTAGTGTTTTCTGTTTTCTTAAAAGATAGATAGATAGATAGATAGATAGATATGAATTTATATATACATATATATGAGAAATAATGTTGGGTATATTCTTTGTATGTGATAATATAAACAGTAAATTGTTTTGTAATCAAGTTTCAATTGGGATCCAAACTTAACAGGTATATTTCTATGTTAAAATAAAACTAGTTATATGTCACCTATGATAATTTTTAGTGGCCCGAGGATCTGTTCTCACGTTGGGGTCGCCATTTTACTGGCCCTGAGTCCTGTCGTCGTTTAGATCTAACGATGTTGTCGAACAGGCTCACCATTTTTGTGGCCCGTGGATCTGACTCCTATTTAGACCGTATAAATGTTTGTTATCGCCTATTCTCGTGTATAATCATCGACTTAAATCACGTTATACAATAACGGAATTAAATAAGTCGAATAATGAGAATGGGATTTTGAATACATATATTTTGTATATGAGGAATAGAAGGAAGAGAAGCGACGCAGACTGGGGATGGCTGGTAAGCCAATTAGTTTTTAATCAAGCGTTACTCAATATTTATAGGCAGACAAAATAAACTACAGACATGTGGTAAGTCAAGGGATATGAAGTGTGCACACATACACGCTCATATAAAAACAGTCAAGGCTAATAAGCGAATAGTTAAAAAGGTCGAAATATGACTCAAGTAGAATGAATGGAATGGTTTGTCCAAAAATTAGAATAAGATATATTATGGGCTAAAAGTAATGACTAACACTACAAACTGGTTAGTGAACACTATAATTCAAATCAAGCAGGCAAACTTTCAGTTGAATTTCCAGCATGAAGATTATGGATTAGTTGAAATTGGACATTAACACTATTGTATACGAGTTTAGTAATCTTGAAATGAGGTATTCGTAAACGAAACTGAAGGTTTTGCATTTGATTCCCGTGTGCGAGATCATGGATACACACTATTGAATGGTTCTATACTAGAATAAAATGACCGCCCAGTACTTCCAGATTTTGAGTGATGGTCTAATATTGTTTGATTCATGATTTGAATAATATTTAGTTGAGAGTTGATGATACACCATAAATAAATCAAATATGATATTCAAATACACTGAATTATACATAATTTGTTTATTCAATGAATGATCAAATTGAAATACATTAAATTGTAAAAACAAATTTGTCATCGGTTTACCAATAACTTAGAGAATAATAACAATAGATTATACGGCGAGACTCTAATTCATGGACGAGTCAATCAGGTGCGTTTCAGAGATTTCAAGGTTACGGCGCCAACTTCAGTGCTTGATGCTAACGTAAGATCGGTTCACAGGAAATTTTGTACAAAAAGTGATGGTTGAACGGCTGTAACAAATGAAACGGCAGGACTATAATTTGTGGACGAATCAATCAGGTATAAGATAATAGATCTCGGATTTTAACGCGAAAGCCTTTCATCTATTTGGCTAAATAAATTTCTGGCATTATAGCTGATGTGAGTTCGTAATGAAAACCCCATATATAATTCCTAACTAAGGGAAATTACGAAAATTATTACGAACTAGATAATAAAGGCACCAGTAACACTGACTGCAGCCAGGTACTACAATATATACGGATGTTCGGAGAGCGTACATACTCCGACATAGGTTTGGTTATGTGCATCGTGTCGTTATCCACAAGTAGCATTTAGTGCACTCAACAACCGGAGTGCAAACAAAAAAAATACTGAACCTATGTGGTTCAGGCTGAACGAGTTTTTGAGACTTTATAATCGCTCCAGAGGCCGAACATTCTGTAGCCATGTGAATGATTTCCTCTACAGCATGCATTACGATTTTAGAACCTCTGAACCTCTTTCTAACCTTGACAAGTTCTTGAACCACGTATAAGAAGTGTATCCACTTTATTTCCTTGGTTCTGTATAACATACTTTTACTCTATACTGACTGTTTGCTGATTGGATAATATTTCTCAAGGTCACTTAAGATTCGTTCAACGATCGTCCATACATTAAAGTATCGCCGGTCAAGTTGAATATTAATTGTCCCTCTTCTAACTAAAACAAATAATCGATTTCCACATCTGATATGTGTTCAGTCTGTGTGAGTTACAAAAGTAGAATTATCTTAAATCAGAATTTTTTATATTCATCAAATAATATACCATAGTAATTTAGGTTTAGGTTACAACAGAGATATTAATGTCTAACTTCAACTAATCCACGAAGTTGAGCGACACATCCACCATTGTCATCAGTGAGTTCGAATTCCGTGAGGCGGGGTCGTGGATGCGCACTGTCAGGGAGGAGTCTCACAATAAGACGAAACGACCGTCCACTTCTTTCACGTTTTCCATGGTGGTCTAGCTTTAATTAACGCATGATCCCAACTATTGAAATTACTATAATATCCACAAAAACCCTTCTGATATTAATATTTTTATGTTGCAGTTAATGGTTTGTACTTTCATTAACAAATTTTCTAAGTCTTAATAAATAAACGTTACGTATTTTTAGAAAGTCATTCGAATGTTGAACAAATAAACATACAGAATAGAATCAAGAACATTCATCATTCGAATAAGACATATACAATGTCAGAATCCATGATCCTTTCAACAAGACGATACGTTTATTCCATAAGTCGAGCCCTAGTTACTGGCTCTAAAGGAACATCTAATTAAGGGAACATAACTCTCAAGTCATCCTTGGTTGCCAATAGTCCTCTCACTTGCAGATACCAGCAATATGAACTGCATTTATAATAAATATGTCATTATAAACGTTTTCAATAAATACTGATATACTGTTAATCAGTATCGTTCGAAGTAAATGTTTCTTCCTTCAAATGTCTTTACTTGTGAAACAAGATAATTTGGTAAATGTCAGTATGCAGTTTTGGAGATTTTTGAATTACATTGAAATGATGAATCTATCTAAATTGCACAATCACTCAAAGCTTAGAAACATTGGACGACCGTTTTATCTAAGTATGAGACTACTCAGCAGTTTGTATTCACAAATCTCCACATAAGGGAATTAAATCCAAAACCCTCAGTCTCACGAGCAAAGAATTAATCTCTAGACCACAGAGCCGATAATCAAGGGTGTTCATGTTTAACATCAATCCTTGATACTACGTGGTGAGTAACTCCCTCACATCCAAGACGGTTTAGCTGTTGGACTGCGGTTATTAGTGAAATTAAGAAGGCCTATTTTACTTCAGTTTAAAATCACTATTTGTATTTATCTATTTTTAATTTTTGATGTTTACTGTAAAACTAACATTGACTCATTTCGGCACGTCATTCATTGAATTATTGATCTAGCCACCATCCAACAGTACTAAAATCTGTCAGTAGATGGTACCGACAAAAAATCACTAACCAGGCATACACGTTTATAGAGTCTTGTCACAATCAGTTCGTAAGAAAAAAAAAGTAGCAGTAAATGTCAAACTCTTATTTGTGAATAAATGAATATTGAATTATAGAATAAGCTTGTTACATATTTTTTTAGGAACCCAAAAATTGAAAACAGTTGAAAGTGTTATGTAATGCTGTTCTTTTCAGTAGGGAATTTAAGCATTCAGACCAGTACAAGTATATGTTTTAATATAAATGACTTACTTGAGCCTGTTAAATATGGATTTCTCCTACTAACTTTGTCAAGTGCACTATATTCTAGTTATTTCCAAGTTCTATTCTTTTATTTTGATGTCTAATTCTGATTCACAATTCAATGTGTTTTTTGTTCTCCCATTTTGCATTCTGCGTTCAAGATTCCAAGTTAAGGATTGCCTTATCATACAGTTTGATGATTTCCACGACATGTATACTATCAAACTCCAGCGTCCTCTCCTAATTTCCTCTTGAGCTGCTATCTGGTTTTTTCTCTGTCACAGTAGGTTTTTGCTGCTGGTATCCGGCCAATGGATGTTGAGTATCTTGCGTAGACAACTATTTATAAATACTTGTACCTTTTTTTATTGTGCTTGTGGTAGTTCTCGAATTTTCAGCTCCAAACAGTAGAACTGCCTTCACGTTCATATTGAAGATCCTGATTTCGATATTGGTTAAAAGTTATTTTGAGTTCCATATGTTCTTCAATTGTAGGAATGCGGCCCTTGTGTTGCCAATCTTCGCCTTCACGTCTGCATCCGATTCTTCTTGTTCATCAATGACGCCTCATAGGTAAAGGGCGATTCCATAACTTCCAGAGTTTCTCCATCAAGTGAGATTGGGTTGGTGTTCTGCGTGATGTATTTGAGGATCTGGCTTTATCCTTTGTGTATTTTGAGGCTTACTGTTGCAGAAGCTGCTGCTACATGAGTTGTCTTCATCTGCATTTGTTAGTGTGTACGCGATAGGCGGGCTAGATCATCTGGCAAGTCTAAATCTTCTAACTGATTCCTAGCTGTCCATTGTATTCCGTATTTACTTTTCGATGCCGAGGTTTTCATAATTCAGTCAACCATCAGAAGAAAGAGGAAGGAGGAGAGTGAGAAACCTTGCCTGACTCAGGTCCTCACTTGAAATGCATCTGTAAGCTGTCCTCCATGCACGACTTTACAGTGTAGTCCATTGTAAGATTCCGTACGATGCTGACAATCTTATCAGGTACACTATAATGCTAAAGAAGGTTCCATAAGACCTTTCTATCCACTCTGTCAGGTGCTTTCTCATAGTCATAAAATTTGATGTATAGTGATGAGTTCCATTCAATTAATTGGTCGACGATGATGTGTACTGTCGCGATTTCGTCTATGTACGACTGATCCTTATGGAATCTAGCCTGTTGATCTAAAAGTTGGGCGTCTAATAAATCTTTCATCCGATTCAGCAACACTCTATTGGTAACTTTTCCTATTGGCGATAATAGTGTGATTTTTCTGTAGTTCACAGATTTGCTCAGATCTCCTTTCTTTGGTATCTGGACGAGGTATCCTTCTTTCCGACCTTTCGACATTTGTTCCTCTCTCCAAATCTCCTTAAGTAGAAAGTGGAGCATGTTTGCAGTTATTTTTTTATCTGATGTCAGTGCTTCGACTGGTATATTGTTATGTTCTACTGCTTTTCCATCCTGATTTCCTTGATCGTTGGTGAAGGTCTGTGTGTGCTGTTTCGATGTTCAGTGGTGTTCAGTGGAGCTAGTTTATATTGGGAGTAATTCGAAATGTACTATCTTCTCATTCTGATGTTTTTCAATCTCATTATTTGACTTGCCTTGTTTACCCTTGACAGGTCTCTCTAGTTTCATACATTCCCTTGTCATTCTTTTCGTTGTATCATATAGTTGTCTCACGTATTTCCGCTTTTCGGTTCTAATACTGCTCTTGTTTTGTCTTTATGTTAGTTAACAGATATATATACTAAAGAGTTAAAACAACAACATACAATATACAGTTAATTTTAGTAGATAAAAAAGGTCAACATAACTGTCATTGTCAGAATGTTTCAAAAATTAATTACGTACTTTAATAATGTTAATGTTTTGAGATGTACTTTCTAGGTTAAGATTTGCAAACGAAATCCATAAAAAACTAAAGCTCTCGTTTTTTTTCATTTTCAGCAAGCATAAATATTATAATTTGCAGAATAATATGAAATTATTGTATGGTGTGAGCTACTTCTATCTATATAAGTAGTATATAACAATAGTCAAGAGGAGAATGTATTTCAGTACAAGATCGAGAAGGAAAAAACGAGAAAGGAAGGTAATTGGTATGGAAATGCAGAAACGATGAAATCTGAGACGATGAACTGATATTTACAAAGGGAATAGTCAAATTTGAGACAACTGAATAATAAGCAATGATGGATAGTGAACTCCACCTGGAGTCGCTTCGGGGGCTATCCCTGTTCCCAAGTCCGGAAAAAGGAGGGTTGAGCATGAGGTTAGCGTCCCCATCCCGTAGAAAACTAACTCGCTAAAAAATGCTAACCAGAAAAAAATTATTCAGAACATTTAAACTCTGCCCCGGGAGTCAGAAGGTCTTCATTTAGAAGAACTATGACGACTCATGATGAAAGCCGAACTCCTTCGGAAGTTATGAGGCAGATGCTCCTTCTGACAACCAGAGCGACCATTTATTTAGGTACATGGAATGTTCGTACAATGTGGGACACCGGGAGAGCCTTCCGAATTGCTGCAGAAGTGAGAAGATACAACCTAGAGGTACTTGGGATCATTGAAACACACTGGACAACAACGACTAACTTCGGGAGAGCTTCTGTCATACTCCAGCCATGAAGAAGAAAATGCCCCACATACACAAGGAGTTGCATTGATGCTGTCCAAACAAGCGCAAAATGCGCTTATAGGATGGGAATCTCATGGACCAAGGATCATCAAAGCCTCGTTCAAAACAAAAAAGGAGGGCATTACAATGAATATCATCCAATGCTATGCACCTACCAACGACTACAATGAAGACGCTAAAGATCAATTCTACAATAGGCTGCAGTCAATCGTCGAGAAATGCCAAACAAAAGGACCTGACCATTCTGATGGGAGATTTCAACGCCAAGGTTGGAACGGACAACACTGGATATGAAGACATCATGGGACGACATGGACTGGGAGAAAGAAACGAAAATGGTGAGAGATTTGCAAACCTATGTGCCTTCAATAAACTGGTCATAGGCGGCACCATATTCCCACATAAACGCATACACAAAACCACATGGACTTCACCAAATCACACTACACAAAACCAAATCGACCATATTTGCATCAACAAAACGTTCAGGAGGACTATGGAGGACGTGAGAACCAAGAGAGGAGCTGATATAGCATCAGACCATCACTTGCTGGTTGCCATGATGAAATTGAAACTCAAGAAGCACTGGACAATGGGACGGACAATATCACAAAAGTTCAATACGGCCTTTCTTCAGGATACTAACAAACTCAACAAATTCAAGTTAGACCTCAGCAATAAGTTCCAGGCCTTTCATGATCTACTCAATGGAGAAGGAACTACTGTGGAGAGCAACTGGAAGGGGATCAAAGAGGCAATCACTTCAACATGTCATGAGGTCCTGGGTCACAAGAAGCACTATCACAAAGAATGGATCACTGTTGATACACTGCATAAGATTCAAGAAAGAAGGAACAAGAATGCAGCAATCAATACAAGTCGAACAAGAGCAGAAAAAGCCAAGGCACAAGCTGAATACACAGAAGTAAACAAACAAGTTAAGAGGAGCATCAGAACCGACAAACGTAAATTTGTGGAAGATCTAGCAATGACGACTGTAAATATTGATTAACGCTTGATTAAATGGAGTTGGCTCACATGTCTTCTCCAATGTGTATCATTTCGCTTCTCTCTCTTCTATTCGATTCATCCCTGTGATTTCCTGTTCAGATAAGTGAGTGTACAAAATATATGCATTCAAAAATACATTCTCGTATTTGACTTATTTAATTCTGTTATTCACTAATGCGATCCAAGTCGATAATTATATACGAGGATTGACGAAACAATCAAACTAGAGTCAAATCCCGGACCATTAAACTGTAAACTAACCTTAATCAACTTATCATATAGTTCTATTTTATACACCGTATCATCATGTAAGTTTCATTATCATGAGAGTTTGTGATCTGTATAGTTTAATCATGAATATTATTTTGATTACTAGACAAAGACAATAATATCGATTTCTTTAGTTTATTGCTGATGAGTTGTCCATGGACACAAAAACATGACTATTATGTTCGTCAGCTGTCCGAGTTTGATATTAATGTATGCACTTCATATACACATGCCCAAGTTAGCTGCTTTAGTGATTAGGAAGCTTTCTTTTAGGTAAACAAATTGAAAATATGTGCACAACTCATTCACTGAAATATATCTATCACACTCAGGAAAGTGAACTAGATTTCTAAACAATAGCATGTATCTATTTTATAAGGAAGGTAAGCTAAATCTTGACTAAATCATTCTCCTGTTTACATTTCCTTTATAACATTTGACTTATATCCGATTAAATTGACTTAAATCTTGCCATCGATGTTTAGGACAGCAATTGATCAGTCTGTTATTAGCATATATACATCCTGTGCGCATGGCCTCCATATTATATTTAGTAACAAGCACTATAAGCAAAGATGGATAGTGGCTAGCAGTGAAATCCAGGACGTGCGGGTATTGCCTTGACATTGCCATAATTTACAAGTATTATAAGCGAACGGTACTGGGTTCGAGTCCCAGAGTGAACATCAATCCTGTGATGCAGGTATATCCAGCTGACGAGTCCCAAATAGAATGAAGTGCGCATTCTGGATTCCACTGCTAGCCACTATCCATCTTTGCTTATATCCGATTATCCCAGTATAATACCAATATGATTATAAAAAGAAGTAGATTATTGTTGTTTATCTGGTTTCATATAATTCAAAAAACAAACAGACATAATAATAGGTTGACTGTTTAATTTTCAAAAAACATTTGAGATTTTGTTACTTTTTTCAAAGTATCTTATAGAGAACCGTTTAAATTCATTATTTGTTTATAGCTAACTTAACTTTAGAATCAGAAAGAAATTTTGGGAATATTATAATAGTTGAATTCATGAGTCAATTGAAGCTTGACCACTATGTAAAACCTGGAAGTACTGAACGGCCATTTCGTTTTCGTATGGGACTCCTCCTTGACAGTACGTATCCATGATCCCTCATTGCGAGATTCGAACTCAGGACCTACCGACCAAGCGTGCGAGCGCTTACCCTTTAGATTACTGAGCCGGCCGGTATCCAATAGTGTTAATGTCTAACTTCAACTAATCTACAAAATTGAGCCATACATCCACCATTGTCTTTAATAAGTTACTCTACTTTTCATGGCTTCGCACTAGAACTCCAGGAAGCCAATCACTCGTGAGCATATGATGATTATAATCATATAAACATTTCATGGATATTATAGTAATTTTAATAGCTGAATTCATGAGTCAATTGAAGCTAAACCATCATTGAAAACCTGGAATCATTGGACGACCGTTTCGTCCTAGTATGGAACTCCTCAGTAGTGTACAACCACGATCTCACCTCATAAGATTTGAACTTATAATCCAAACTAACTTTTCTATGTAATAGGATAAGTAAACATGATAAGTAATTCTATCGTTTCATAATGAACATCAAAATTATTCTTTTTTTACTATCATCTAATATAATAATAATAATAATAGTTTTAATGGGTTTAGAAATGATCGTTAAATAATACAATAGATTGATCAAGATAAAGTTTCTAATGAATTATAGTTGAAAGTGAATGAATTTTTGATTTAAATAGATGAATAATATTGGATTAGATACAATCTCCCAATTATCTATTCTCATTATTATTAACTATGCAATTCAGTACAATAATTAGCTTATTCATTTTTGTTATTGTTATTGTTGTTGTTGTTTTGGATTCATTTGTGATTTGAATTGTTCATTGTAAATGTTAATGTATGTACTATGAAAAAATGTTTACCGATAATGTGAAATAAGATAAATTAAATAGTAATATTAAAGTTATAAATGTATGGTTACTTTATGATTTATCCTTTTTAAAATCCATAGAACAAAAACATGCCTTAATGTAGATGGTAAAATCATTTTAGTATTTAAATAAGTGAAATAAAATGTTATTTCATAAATAGGGATGGCTGATTTTAAAAATAAAAAAAAACATGTTTTGAGTATGTGTTATGGTTATATTTTTATTGTAGTACTGGTTAATTAGTGCTGAAAATTACTTACTTACTTACTTAAGTCTGTGACTCTTCGTGAAGAAGTATAGGCCGCTCACCAGCATTCTCCATCCAACCCTGTCCTGAGCTATTCTTTCCAGCTGTTATTCATCTTTTTCATATCTGCTTCTATATACCGAAGTAATGTGTTCTTTGGCCTTCCTCTTTTCCGCTTCCCTTTAGGATTCTAAGTTAGGGTTTGCCTCGTGATGCAGTTTGATGATTTGCGTAAAGTATGTCCTATCGTCTTTTCCGAATTTCTTCAGCTGGAAGCTGGTTTGTTCTCTCGCACAGTAGGCTGTTGCCGATGGTATCCGGCCGATGGATGTTGAGTATCTTGCGTAGACAGCTATTTATAAATATTTGTAACTTCCTGATGGTGGTTGTTGTAGTTCTCCAAGTTACAGCTCCATACAGTAGAACTGCCTTCACGTTGATTTTGAAGACTCTCACTTTGATATTGGTTGAAAGTTGTTTTGAGTTCCATATGTTCTTCAGTTGTAGGAATGCGACCCTTGCTTTGCCAATCCTTGATTTTATGTCTGCATCTGAGCCTCCTTGTTCATCGATTATGCTTCCAAGTTATGTGAAGGCTTCTACATCTTCCAGAGTTTCGCCATCAAGAGTGATTGGATTGCTGTTCTCCGTGTTGTATTTGGGGACCTTGGTTTTCCCTTTGTGTATGCTGAGGCTTACTGATGCAGAGACTACTGCTACACTGGCTGTCTTTATCTACATTTGTTCATGTGTATGCGATAAGAGGGCTAGGTGATCTGCGAAGTCCAAATCGTCTAATTGGTTTTGAGCTGTTCATTGTATTCCGTGTTTTCCCTCAGATGTCGAGGTCCTCATAATCTAGTCGACCACCAGAAGAAAGAGGAAGGGAGAGAGTAGGCAGCCTTGTCTGACTCCTGTCCTTACTTGGAATGCATCTGTCAGCTATCCTCCATGCTCGACTTTGCATTGTGGTCCGTCATATGAGTTCCGGATAATATTAACAATCTCCTCATGAACTCCATAGTGTCGAAGAAGTTTCCATAACCTCCTCTTATCTAGACTGTCAAATGCCTTTTCATAATCAATGAAGTTGATGTACAGTAACGAGTTCCACTCAACTGATTGTTCTACGATGGTCCGTAGTGTTGCGATATGGTCTGTGCATGATCGATCCTTATGGAATCCAGCTTGTTGATCTCGAAATTGAAAATAAAGATATTTTAATGGTTGACATCATGAGTTGATTGATGCTAGACCACCGTGGCATCGGATCAGCTTTTCTTCTCAACAATTTACATGACCACATTATATTCTTTAAATAAATACAGAATTCTTTAAGATTATACATAGATATCACTATCCATAAAATGGTATCTGTACTGAACAGTTTCAGCGCTTTCACTCAACTTTATTTGAGAAACTGTTTATTTCATTTTTCACATACATTTAAATCGTTACAAATACGTGTCATAAAATTTTGATTCTGTTCCTAATACCATTGACAAAAAACATGTACATTTAACCCGTACACACTTTCGTTACCAAGTTCTTGGATTATAATTTTAACTATTTCACCTATTTGATAAAACTCTGATATGTAACATTATTGACTTGACAATTGATATGTCTTAAATCCCATACTTTATCGGTGATATTATTTACCTTAGTGTTACTTTTGAACAGCAAAACAATCCGTTCAAATTGATTGATATTAGAGAGATATTTCACTTACGTACAATCTTAGTATTTTTAATCTCACTTAATCACACGAACGACATCATCCAAGGAATTCACCACATACTGGATATACTTCTTGTTTAAATTGTACAACCTGATTGTTTTATCAATTTAATCTATACAAATTCTTACAGATATGATTCTGTCTTTCAATACATTGAACATAACTAGAAATTGCAGATAAATATTAAGTTCTTCTGTTGCCATAAGATTGTGGTGGACCAAGTAATATATGAACTCAAAAATGATAACAGAGTTATTAAGTACAAACTATAATGTTAGTATATATCAGTAAAACGTTATAAACACAACAAAAATTAGAGAAGATTTGTGCATGTTGCGGTTGAGTTTGATACAAAAATTCACAATTATAGATGATTGAAGATTCCAGTAAGATTGATGTGCTTCCAGTGATATAACCAAATGTAGAATATGATATAATTTGGTTGTAGTTTATAAATGTAGACGGTAGTCGATTTAGAGTTCACTTAACACATTCATGATCAATGAAGAACAAGAGGGATGTGTATAGCAGTGTCAGTAGGTAACAACGTGTATCATGCTATGAGTGTAACACGACGGAAGAAAGTGTGTTCAAGGTCATACACTTAAACAACTCGTACAATCATTTCATGGTAAATGTACAGGCTATGAAAAACTAATAGAATAAATACAAATTACATAAAAAACTATTTACAAAATAAGCAAGTCATGCATATCTCCACATAGCTCACCCAATAGTGTCCGGATGTAACACTGGTTATAATAACTACAACGATAACGAAAAAAAAATCGTGAGAGTATGGTATATACATGTATGAAAAATAATATTTACAATAATAACCAAAAGGAAAATAAACATGGGGATGTTAGATGGTGGTTGGAAGTAGTCGACAGAAAACCCTGGGTTTCGTGCTACTTGGCACTCGTCAGCAAGGTGTACCTGTAATCTTGAGGGAGCTGGTGTTCCCTGGCGGATTCGATTTGGTGTCACCCATCTTCACAGTCAGAGACGTTACCGATCCAGGGTTTCCTGTCGACTACCTCCAACCACCATCTAATCTCAATACATAGTACCCGCAGTGTCAAGTCACCTAGACTGGTGGTCACATTGCAACATGATCGATAGCATTCGATCTGCATTAATAAGGACTAGACACGCATGACATTGATCACCACTCAGTGATCAATCAATTGTGAAACGTGGGGATGTATATGACATGCATGTTAATAATATACAATGTGATAGTTTACAAGGTAGCATGAATGTAGCGTAGCACAACAACAACGCAGTCATTCAATGTCTTGGTTTGTTAATAATAGCAATAACAACAATGTGCAAAACTGTTAATAAACCCACACAAAATAAATTGAATTATTTTTTTATGTACAATTAATAAACGATTAGCTAAGATTCACTCGTTTATTATTGAGACAAAATTTTTTAAAAAAAAACGATGACAAAACGAGTAAAATGTGATTTTATCAATGATTGTTTGTTCTGATTTTTTGTTGTCGCTCACTTTCGTGGATTAATTGAAGTTAGACACCAACACCGTTAGATACCAGCTGGCTCAGTGGTCTAGAGGTTAAGCTTTCATGCGGCAGATTGATAAGTCCTGAGTTCGAATCTCGCGGGTGGCGGTATCGTGGAGGAATCCCACAATAGAACGAAACGGCCTTCCAGTAGTTTCAGGTTTTCCATGGTAGTCCAGCTTTAATTGACTCATGATCTCAATTATTAAAATTTTTGAACTTCGTATTATTTTATTTTCGTATTGTGAGTTATGTAATAAAAATTGATGAAATCATAGACCATTTTGTCATAAAACGTTTCTCAATTTTATCTATATTGATCTCATTATCATTGAACTATTAGTTCTTATCTTGTATTTAACATATTTAACAAACATCAACTTATTAAGCAAATTTTTGTTTTACATACCTCGGTGTATATCTAACTAACTATTCACTAATTCATTAGTTAGTTTGTATGCTGTTATACGGTTACTCAAATCTTCATTCATTCAATCAAATATACTTTTGGCTCAAATCATTATTATCATTGAAATGATGAGTGTATTTGTTTGAAATGACTGTAAAAAAATGAATGAAAATGTGATATATTCTCATTTAAACATTAAAAACACGAAGTTTAGTGAAGGGATCTCTTTACAACGAATGTATTATCAAGTTGTACAATTGTGTATAGATATATAGGAAATTTGAAGACGAATAACCAAAATGACGTAATAGATAGATTATAATACTAGGTTACGTATTACGAATGATGACAATAGACTTAATAAGTCAGTAATGAATTATAACTTGAATATAGTCAGATGATCAAAATGTTTTCGTTACGATAATGGAAGGTAAATAAAGGTCATAGAGCTGCCAATTAAATAGTAATAGTAGTAGAAGTAATAATAATAATAAATTAAGATCAATGTAACGATATCGATAGAACATGGTTCTTTTGTACGCATAGATATGGCTTGGGCTTATATATGGTAAGAGCTTCGGGTATTTTTAAGAGTTGGATGTGGAGAAATCTAGGTAGATTTGAACGAATCGTATATAAATCCTAGAAATCAAATTGTGGATTAGTAGAATGATTATAGTCGATTAAATGTTCAAGTATAGAACTCCTAACTGCTTTTCGTTCACCCTTATAGAAACAAAGTAGGACATGTTCCTCTATCCGATTTGAAAGCGAGCGCTAGCTACAGCCAATGTACCTTTACTCTACAAGAGAAGGTGAACTAATAGATGCACATAAAGGTGATCAGACTGGTGCTTTAACAAAAAAAATTATATATATATATATATATATATATATATATATATATATATATATTTACGATTGTTGCGCAATGTTAGCTAGCGTTGGAGACGGTTGGAAGAAAGTTAGGCGTGGGCAAACCAAAACGTGGCATCAGTTCACAAAGTCACTAAATTTTAGTTTTAGCCATGTTGGGGTCCGCGTGACTTTCGTAACCAATGGTTGGAGACTCTTGGTGACATAGCTCAGAATCGATCACAATGGCGTCGGTGTATGTACTCTCTGTTTTCCCTTAAACTATGAGATTAAGATCGCTTCATATCTTTCTTTCTATGAACTAATTCTTTCTTCCTGTACTATGTCCTTACATGAAATCTTTCTTTTATACATTAATGCCATTGTAGTGACTACGTCTATGAATCCGGTGTTCATCTTGTTGTGCTAATGAGGTATGGCAACTTGGACCGATGCATATATATGCCTGATTTTACTTTGTAGCTTACTGACTGACGACTGACTAATATACGATTGTACAGCTTGATAATAATAAATTCATGGAAAACAAATCCCTTCATTGAACTTCATATATTTTATATATAATCTTATTAGTTATTTTCATTTAACCATTAAAAACAAATTAACCAATCAAATTTATCTCAAATATGATTGGTTAATCAAGGTCAAATGGAATATTTTCAGTTTTTAAACATTTGAATCATATGTATATCACTATTTCTTGCAAATGATTTAAATGAAATATATAATATACATTTACAAGATAATTCTATGGATAACTCATAAGTATTATATTCATAAACTTTAACTTTTAATTATATTATCAATTATAAGAAAAAGAAATCAATAATTTGTGAATAGGGTAAGTTATATATTTGTTAGTAGTATATATAGAGATTTGAAATAAGTAAGAATATAATGATTGTTAAATTGATATGATTCATATAGATAAAACTGACTTTTAAACTTGGAGTTCAGGTGAATGATTTAGTTGGAGTTTTGTTCTGTGAGCTAGATGGTTTGGTCGTGGAGCTTCCATGTAAACTTTGTACTGATATAATCGTACAAAAGAACGATGAAAACTTCACAACTAAACCATTCAGCTCAGAGAACAAAACTCCATTAAATAGTGATAGTTTACGGAAATAATATGTAATATGTCCATTCAATAAGTGGTATTTTCAGTTAGCGTTCATAAATTTTAATCTTTAATCATGTCAGTTTAAGAAAAATGATAAAGTTGGTAGTATGATCCCTGAACAATTCACTTTCCCTTTATTCTGTTAAATTGTTTGTCAACGTTACTGTTTTTTTCAATCTATGACCCACATTCCTGTTAAAAAGAAACATAACTAGTTTATTAAATATTAAGTCATGAACCTGTTTGATTAGCGATCAATATCATGTTCGTTAATCCCATAGTGCTGGTAGAATATCTATCAATCAAGTTGTATTCTAACCATTCATCAAACTAATTTCATATTACAAACATTTTGAAATATAAGGTGTTTAGAGGTAATCGATAAAAAACAACTCATGACGTAGTTCCCTTTCCGTTGAAACTCTTAATTGAATCATACCTGAGATGATTAAAAAACTATTGTTCATTCTGAGATTCGAATAAGTATCACCTAGTTCTTTTAAAATTATTTTAACACATAGATATTGGTACAAGGAGGCACCAAATACATATGCGCCACACAAATCTCATTCGATATGTGTGAGGGCTGCGATACTGCCCGGGTCCCAAACCGAAGCAGGTGGTTTTATAGGGGGGCCCCACCCCGAGCCTTCGACCTGAGGGTCTGATCCACAAGGCAGTGGAACATCGTGAGGAGATGCAGTCCCATGGTAGCCCGTGACCGAGAATTGGTTCATACGCCAATTGTTCCCGCAGGGTACTAGAGCCCATGTGCACCATTGATTTGAGATCCGGTTAAAGCGCCGGACATTCGCTTTTCGTCCTCCCATTTTCGTAAACAACACCTCCGCCACGAGAAGGCAGTGAGTAGGACTTTTTTGTCAGGGGCTATATACGCGTGGCCATGTGAGAGCATTTCGAGAGGGCGAGCGGACTCTCCCCACTCTCTGCCGTACCAGGGCATTCTAGACCTCTAACAATCGAAATACTAAATCCATAAAAATTAATTACATCAAATTTCGATTGTATGAAAACATTAGAAATCGAATTATATACACATTTTAATTAATCAATGTTTGTTCGTAAAAGTAAACACATCTTATTTGTTTTTCAAACACTCATTAGATTCTAATCAATATAAAATGAAATAAACTTAGAACATATATGTATATTACTTACGATCAATCCTTCTTCCCACTGTTGTTCATTAAACATTTGTGTATATATATACTCAGAAGGGGTTTTGTTGAGATCGTATTAATTCCAATGGTTAAGATCATGAGTCCATTGAATCTAGACCATCATGGGAAACGTGAAAGAGCTGGAAGGCCGTTTCGTCCTATTGTGGGAATCCTCCTTGACAGTGCGCATCCACGGTCCCGCTTCGCGTGAGTCGAACCAAGGACCTATCAGTCTCACGCGCGAGCGCTTAAACATTAGACCATTGAACTGGTCGACATCCAACTGTGTTAATATCTAACTTCAACTATATATATATTGTTTAACCAAACTTGTGTACTAACAGCTCGTTCTCGACTGTATATTACACTTATAAGCTTATGTAAAACAATTGCATGTAGGTATCATAATCATTTAGTTAACATAGAGTTATTATTACAGATATTAATTCAATTGAATGAACATATAATTGTGTACTTTTGTGTAAATTAGTTTATATAAATTATTCGGTCATTAAATGATAAACAACTTTTATTTTCCATTCAATTAATCCAGTTTAGAATGGAATGATTAAATTTAATGTGAAGTGAAAAATTAAAAAGTTTAATCGAAAATTTAGTTAAAATTTAAATTTGCTTCCATTTGAAAATTAAAACAAATAACGAAAGGTTAATGAAATTAATAGTTGAATTCATAAGTCAATTGAAGTTAGACGACCATTGAAATCGTGGAATCACTGGAAGGTCATTTCATTCTAGAATGGTACTTCTAAATAGTGCGCATCCACGATCCCACCTCCCGCGAGATTCAAACTCAGTACCTATCATTCTCGCGCGCAAACACTTAACCTTTAGATCACTGAGTCGTCTAGCTTCAATCAATCCACGAAATTGCGCCGCCGTCCACCATTATCATCAGTGAGTTACTGTGTCAAAACCGAGCTGATTGAACTAAATTGTTCACTCCAGGAACTACCTTTTGAAGCCAGTCACTAGTGGTTGATATTATAATAATTTCAATAGTTGAGATAATGAGTCAACTGAAGCTAGACCAGCCTGAAAAACTTGATGAATTTAATTGATTATACTGAGTGTTTATTACTACTAACTAAGTAAACATAATTCACTATTGTTGTTATTCTATAGACATTAAATGATTATAACTGGTAATAACAATAATATAGTTAATCTGTAACCAACAAAACTGAAAACAATGATGTTACTAGTCCCGGTAAAATAGTTTACACATTGTAATTGTTTTGTAAAAGTAATGAAATCTGCTCACAGTTTAGACTTGAGATACTATTGTAATGAATGAAAACTTAGGTACAGTAAATTAACGAATTTATTTTAAGCAAAATTACACAACGCTTTTGTAAAATATGAAGATTATACAACAAAGACATTATTTGCACATATTCCATGAATTATCCTTTACATACTCTATCATTCTGGTAACTCTGTTGTTGTTGTTTTTCTTTTTGTTACTCTCTGTTTCCCCTTCTCTTCTTTTATTTTTTAATTTTCTCTTAGTAAGTATTCTGTTTTTTATCCTTGTTACATACTACTTATACCTATCCACTTAAGTAGTACACATCACACTATATTACTTAATTATTACTCATTGATAGTTATCAAATACATAGTCCAAACTAAATGATTTGATAAAACGTACACAACTTCTATAGCAATTGAGAAGACTCTCCCGGTCTTCCACATTGTACGAGCATTCCATAGACCTAAATAAATGGCTGCTTTGATTGTCAGATGGGGCATCAGCCTCGTAACTTCCGAAAGAACTCGGCTTTCACCATGAGGCTTCATAACTCCTCTAAATGAAGACCTTCTGACTCTCACGGTAAAGTTTAAATGGTTTGAATTATTTTTTCTGGTTAGCGTTTTTTTAGCGAGTTAGTATATTACGGGATAGGATCTCTAACCCCATGCCCAACCCTCCTCCTTTATCCGGGCTTTAGACAGGCAGCAGCTTCAGTGAGGCTCTGGACGGAGTTTTAAAAATACTAAAAAACTTAATCTGAGACATTCTGAATGTTGGTTACTTTTTTTCTATTTTCCTATAGTTTGATAAGGCGTAATACATTTCAAATTGTACTTGATTCATCAAATGGTTAATAAATAAAAAAACGTTGCCCAAAAACTTTTATATCTAAACTATAAGTGTATATCAAACACTATTAACTGTAATTGGTTTTATCTAATGTGTAAAAAGTCATTTGATAACCATTACTAACACCTTACTTTATCCATTTATACAGGATTATGTTAAATAAATTTGTGGTTTGTTTAGTCTAATTATTTATTCAACTGATATTAGTTCGTGATGAAAATCATCATTATAAACAACAATTAATCAGTCACGGAACAATTTAATAAGTATACATAATGTTATAAAAGCCAAAACATAACAAAACTATACTATGAATAGAACACTTCACTAAACTTAAATGAATTACTTTGTCAATAAAAAAGTTGTAGAAATTGTTCGATATTATTGAAATCATGAATCTATTTAAGTGAGACTACTACTCAACACTTGGAAGCATTAGATAACCTCTCAACATTCATACACGAGACCGAGTGTGCCGACTTCAATATCCGCTTGTGTGGTCGTGGATTTGCAGTACTGACTAGTTCCATACTAGGTAGAAACATCAGTCTAGTGCTTCCAGGTTTTAGGTCATAGTCTAACTTAGATCAGTTCATGAATTCGATGAATCAGTTGAGTTGACATTACAAACTAATTTTAAACAAATAACCATTGAATACTAGAAAGCACTGGTCACTCTTTGCATTCTCATATAGGAGTACTCAACAGTGTGTATTCACAATATTATTAGTGATTGAGTTAAGGTCTTACAGTTTCAGGGTGAAAGCTTAAACTCTTAGTGAATCGATAATTAGTAATAAGAGGTTATTGTTAAAGCCATTAAGACAGATCAAGACCACACACACACACACACAGAAGTATAGAATGTTAAGGTCAATCTCGTCTCCAGATGAAATCCTAAAATAAAACAAAACAGTCAGTGAATACAGAATGAGGAAGGGAATAATCTGAGTACCAGTACAACTAGAATGATAAAATGGTCTTTAAATGTGATATCTTATGTTGAAAAACTTTATCTCATGTAAAGCAAGGGTATAAGGTAGTTCAATATGTGTCATATTTTTAATGCAAACGTTAATATTAAGCGATTCTCCATCAAACACTAGATTATTTTCTGGTTCTATACATGAAAAGAAAAAGTATGTTTTCTAAATATCAAGCAAATGTTGAGTAATAACATTAACACTGAAATCCAGCTAAATTCAGCTGACGAGTTCTACATAGAAATATAGCGCATCTTAGATTTCACTATTGGCCACTAATCCAACTTTCACTGAAACTTGTGACTAAGTGCCAATATTAAGACAGTGTACATAACAGGATAATCTGAACTCAAGTTCATAGCAATAACAACGGGAGGGTAGATACAGTCCCAAATATTGATCATACACTGTAGTTTGTAAAGTGTTAACGATAAACACGAATGAAAACAAAAACATCATAGATAATCAACTTGGTAAATATTTCCTAAAGGAAAGGTAAACAAACAAATTGAATATTCAAGTTATTTGTCACATATCCTAAACGAGAACTGATCAATAACTGTATGAGAAAGATTAATTCATAACAAGCAAAATAAGTGAAGAGAAAACTTTTCACAGTCAACAAATTGGGACATATCTTCAATACGGAATAAAGAAATTCGTACAAATGGTGTAATAATGAGCTTATGGTGGTTCCTTGAAAAATGCATTCAGGAGTCAAGAGAATACTGAGAATATTTCGATCAATCTGTTTATGGTTGAATGAACGACTTAACCTTTGCTTGACCACTATTGAGAACGTGGAAGTAGTGAACGTCTGTTTCGTCCTAGTATCGAACTCCCCAGCAGCGATCAATCACGATCCCGTAGGCAGGAATCGGACCAGAGACCTTCAGTCTAGCATGCAAACGCTTAACCTCTAGACCATTGATCCATGATTTTGTGCAACTCTTCATCCATTATTTCAGGTAAATAACTGTCTCACACCCTACAAGGACTGAAATCCACTGATCACAGCTTCTCACCAAAACTCTAGGAAATCCCGCATGCTATATCGTAGATGCACACTGTTCATGAGTCTCATAATAAGATAAAATAGCTATCCAGTGCTTCCAAGCGTTCAATAGTGGTCTATCTTAGATCAACTCATAAATACATCTATAAACATACTATAATTCCTACAAATTTGTCAATTACTTTATGAAAGCTTACAATTTTCAACAAATGCCAATAATCTTGAATATTCAACTGTACGTGTTTTTTTTGGGAAATATAGAAATTCAATGTTTACTTGTTAATGTACATAAATAGATATTTATGTTACTTTTTCAACTATTCACAAAGTAAAGAACAAACAAACCTGTTTGTTTACAGTTGAATTCACGACTTAAACCTGCACATAGCACAAAAGTATCATACTTGGATAAAATGACTGTCCAATGTTTCCATGCGTTCAATGGTGGTCTGGCTTAAATCAACTCATGAATTCATCTTTGATCATACTACAATTCGACAAATTAATTTATGAAAGCTTACAACTTTCAACAAATACCAATAATTTCAATGGTTGAGTTCATAAGTCAATTGATGCTAGACCACTATAGAAAACCTGCAAACACTGAATAGCCATTTCGTTCTATTTTGGAACTTCTCCTTGACAATGCGTATCCATGTTCCCGCCTTGCAAGATTTGAACCCAAAACCTATCCGGATTGTGGAAGCGTACTATCAAGGAAAAGTCCCGAAATAAGACGAAACAGTCGTCTATTATTTCCAGGTTTTCTATGGTAATCCAATTTCAATGGACTCCTGATCTCAACCATTAAAAAATAATTACTATAATCTCTACAGAAACTCTTCTACTAGAAATGTCAATAATTTTGAATAATCATTATTGAAATGTATATAGTTTATGGGAAATATAAAAATCTTAAACAGATGACCAGGATAATGGATATATATATATATCTATAACTTATACATTAGTATACCTATTGAATTATAAATCTATTAGTTATAATTATCTATTTATATTTGAAAATTTAAACTTTACCTAATTTATTTTTTTTTCTTTTTTGTTTTTTTTTCTTTTTTTTTGATCATTAATTATAATATAAAAATCATATCTCATTGACCTGATAATTTTCAGAGAGAGAAGGAGGGAGAGAGGGAAGGAGAGATAGAGGGGAAAGAAATTAAGTAGTATAATCTTTTTAAATAAAATAAAAAAAAAGGATTTATAATTGGCACTTATTTATTTTTCATTAATGAAGATTATGTTCCAATTATGTTTCATTGTGTCTATATGCACTAGTGTGGGTGTGTGTGTGCTTGTGCGTGTGTGTGTGTGTGAATATGTTCATATATGTATTTACTATAATAAATGGTATATATAAAAGATGGTACACTCATAGAAATAAAGATAATTCATAATATTCATTCAATGAAATATAAATATTAGTGCATAAACATAACTTTCTATATTATGATGATTAAGGTGAATGTTATAAAATTGTGGTATTTTGCCCTATTAATATATAATGTAGTGGATAACACCAATTAGAGAACAGTGAATTATCGACCGAATCAATGACGTGTAAATCTTTACGACCAGTCTAAATTCTTTAACAGTCCTGCTTTGTGCTTAGTCGAGAACATCAATCTCAGCCTCTGTGATGTGAATCATTTGTTTCAAAACATACTGGGTTTATACACAAATCAAACAGACCACATCACAACATAAAATAGAAAATACACATTGGTACAAGATTTAGTCAAATGTGGTTGTGAATGTGGGAGATCGTATTAGATAAACTGGAGCATAACTCAAGAATGGTAAATCATATAATAATAGTCTATGAGTCAAAATAAAGCTTTTAATAAGAGAAACATGAATATGAATAGTTTAGTTATTTAACAATTATATGATAAATATGTACGTATAGTATTGGTCTATAAATAGATTCCAAAAGTTACCATCCATAACTCTCGTTGGGATATTACAATGAGTAGGCGTAAACCAGATTAAATAAGGAAAGGTATAAACTCTTAGGTATATGTATAAAAGGAATATGAAATATTGCTAAAAGTTTTCATTTTTACAACCATTTTGTAATCATATATAGATTAGTTAAAATCAATTAAAGGAGAAAAATTTGGCTTTGACAGTGTAAATTATTATATTCTTCATAATCTAGTTAGTAACAACGTAGAACTTTGTACGTACGTACATCATTTCCAGTTGTCATATCACATTAGCACAGAGATGAAGTGTTCGATTCAAATCCCGTTGTGATAGAGGTAGCAAGAGTATAAGCAGTAATCGGAAAGATTAGGGTTTGAAGATGTTATTTAAAGAGTATAATTCAGTGAAATAAATTTGGGAAGAGAAAAAAAGAGACAAGGAGGAATCAGAAGAATAGAATTTGGGAGAACACGAAGAGTGTATGCACCTGCGCCAAAGCAAACGATTCTGAACCATGTCATTCAGTGTCTCTAATCATCGATTTCTATCATCTCGCGGATCCCAACTAGGTAGTCTACATCTACCAACATGGCTCAGTCCACTTCATAATGGCATAATACTAAATTCATTGTGAAATATTATCCAATGATATTGAATATGAAATTGCTCTTTAAGTTTTAATGACGTTGTCAATTGGGAAACAATCTTGTTCAAAGAAACAGTATCATTTATTTGAAATGTTCTTGAATAAGAAGTTGACAAAGGAATAAATGAACTGAGGTAATGACAATTGTAAACAAACACGGATTGTGATATTGTTCCAACAAGTACCTTTAGAGTAAACGACTAATCATATGATTGATTACGTTTGGAATGCATAACTATTAAATATGCTTTCTTTTTAGCTTCTATCATCAAAACTTTGTTTACAAATATAGATGTTTGATTTGTTAGCTAACAGAGAGAAAATTTAATATTTAAGATTTGTAACTAGTATCTATGACATACATTTTTCCAGATTGTATTCAAATATGTTTCAGTACAGCTTTTGGTGAATAATACTAGTACTAGAACTATTCCAAAATATGTTGTTTTTTTTAAACTTTAGAAGTGTATTTTATTAACAAATGATATCATATTTCATTAAAAGATTAGATAATTATCAGTTTTATGCTAGAAATTTCTTGGATTAGTTGAAGATATACATTAACATCGTTGGATGTCAGTTGGCTTAGTGGTCTAGAGGTTAAGCGTTCGTGCCAACGAGACTATGTTGGAATCTTTCAAGGTTGGGATCGTGGATCAACACTACTTAAGTGCAGTCCCACAGTAGGACGGAACGGACATCCAGTGTTTTCAGGTTTTCTATGATAGTCTACCTTTAATCGATTCATGATCTCAACTATTAAAATTACTATAATATCTACAAAAAATCCCTTCTGATAAGTTTTATGTGTTCAATAAGCATTAATCTTACATGATTGTCATGAGATTTCATATTTAGATTATAAATTATGAACAATCTTAGAGCGACGCCACTAACCTTGAAATTACTCACCTCCTTATCAGGTTCAAAAGTAGGTTGTAAATTTATATAAGGAACTAGGTTTAGGATTTAAAGTTTAAGGTTAAGAATTTAAGTAAATGTTTTCCCTGCTGAGGAGTCACATACTAGGACGAAACGACCGTCAATTGCTTCCAGATTTTCCATGGTGGTCTAGCTTCAATTGACTTATAATCTCAACTATTGAAATTATTAAAATCTCCATAAAAAACCCCTTTTGATAAAATGTTTTCATTATCAAAAATCATATCAACCATAATGTCAAAAAGGCTATTTAAATATGAATGTAAATAAATTATACATTAAAATTCAAGATTTATTATCCATAGTTTCATTGGTTTACCCATTAAATTATAATCTTGCCGATTTCATAAATAAGATTAATTATTATATGCTAATGAATGATACTTAGTTCACAATTCCTCAAGGTCATCATTCATTAGTGATTTTCCTCTTTTTTTTTATTGCCTAATAATTTTTGAAATCAAATAGAGATTTTGTGGATATTAAATATTAACATCGTTAGATACCGGTGAACTCAATGGTCTAGTGGTTAACTGCTTGCATATACGAGATTAATAGGGTGTTAGGTTCGAATCTCGCAAAATGGAATCATGAATGTTTAATGCCAATTAGAAGTCTCATAGTAAGACGAAATAATTAACACACTACTTAAGTAGGTAATTTATTGATGAATAATAGAGACTATTGTAAAGATAATTTCTTGAAACCTTTGTAGATCTGGGTCTTTTTTCTTTTCTGCTTTTTCGTGAAACAACAAATCAAAAATAAATAAATATTTTCAACAATTGAGATCATGAGTCAATTGAAGCTAGACCACTATGGAAAACCTGAAAGCACTGGATGATCGTTTCGTCCTATTGTGGGATGACTCCTCAGCAGTACGCATGATCTCAACTGTTTAAATGATTACAATCTTCACAAAACCCCTTCTGATACACATAACTCACTGACAATATCACTTGAAAGAAGATAGTTAAACTGTACATGTATGCGTGATTTTTTCTTGATCTCAGATCAACATTTACTTATGACATAATTTACAGATGAATAAATCCTAGAATTTTTGTTGTTTGTTTGTCTTTTTTGTTGTTGTTGTTTATTTGTTTATTTATTTCTTTTTGTTGTTGTTGTCGTCGTTGTTGTTGTTTCTTTTCTTTATGTTTGTTAATTTGAATAACATAAATGATCTTTTTTTTTTCAAATTTAAAACAAGGTCATTCGGTGAATAATAAATGATATAATAATAATAATAAAGGAAAATAAAATCTATGTCAACATTATTATTATTAATATTACTGACATTAATACTATTATTATTACTATTATCATTACTATTACTATTGCTATTATTATTATTACTATTGTTACTATTATTAGTACCATTACTATTATTATTACTACTATTACTATCATTATTAGTAATATTATTATTATTGTTATTATTAGTGTTGTCATGTATACATGGAAAGATGAATGAATAATGTGCTTATTTAACATAATAATAATAATAATAAAAACGAAAGAACATGGAACAAAGAAGAACATCTCAATGATAAATGGAATGATTATGTATAGGTTTTATAATCATAATCTAAATGAAAAGATTAAATTATTTTTTTTTCTTCTTTTTATAAAAGAATATGAATAAACGATGAAATGATTAAAAGGATAAGAAATTATTTATCTTATAATAGCCAATTGAAATATATATTAAGATTTAGATTATCCATAGTAACAGCTATTTATTTTATAGAGAATAATTTAATATATTAAATGAAAATAAGATGAAAGTAAATGAGTGTTAAATACTTCCAATAATGTTATCTACTTACTTACTTACTTACTTAAGCCTGTAACTCCTAGTGGAGCATAAATCGTTGATCGGAATTCTTCTTTATCCCACCCTATCTTGGGTATTCTATTCTCGTTCTATTCAATTGTTGTTCAGTATTCTTATGTCTGTCTCCATTTCTCGGTGTAATGTGTTTTTTGTGTGTGGTCTTTCTCTTCTCTTTTGACCTTGAGGGTTCCAAGTGAGAGATTGCTTTGTGATGCAGTTAAGTGATTTCCTCAATGTATGTCCTATCCACTTCAAGCGCTTTGCTCTGATTTTTTCCTCCACTGGAATGTGGTTTGTTCTCTCCCATAGAAGTTTGTTGCTCATATTGTCTGGCCAGCAGATTTGAAGTATTTAACGTAGGCGACTGTTAATAAACACTTGTATCTACTGGATGACGGCTTTCGTAATTTCCCGAATTTTCACCCCATAGAGTAGAACTGTCTTGACATTTGTAATGTCATTAATTTATTATGGATGATTAGCATAATCACGTGGACTTACATGTACGTACTTGTTAACAAATTACAATGACATGTGTAAAATGAGCTTTTACATAAAAATAGTCTGTTTCATTACCCTTAATAGAGAGAACAGTCTAAGTTAATATTACTAACATGGGATCCCTTGATTCATGTTTCCAGCTTTCATATATATATTGTTAGATTTAACTCTACGTAACAACTTTTTAATATCCCAATGAGTAGAAAAATTAGATTTTCTGACGTTTCTTGACTTGGTGTAAGTCACTTCTTCAGAGAATGAATAACCAAATTATAATTAATCCAAGTTTTATAGTACAAAGGAATAATGCAAGAATATTATGTGATCGATCAAAAAACAGGTCTGAATAAATCAGTATCATGCCGTTTCGGTCAAAGTGATCCATAAGCGACATGTATGTAAATTTGTGTATGTGCAAGCGTGCACTGTTAAGGATGAAAAATGTGTAACCTTTATAGTGAGAAAGGATAGAGTTTAAATTTGTAATATGGTAGTGTGAAATTATAAATACGATCAGACTAGGTGTCTAGGATAGATAGTCCAAGTTGAATGTATGGTAAAGCCTTCTTTTCTATTGAGAGAAGTACGATTAGGCATTATATGGAGCGCTTCAGCTACTCTCCATTCTTTGTAATTGGAAAAGCCTTTTTGTAATATTTTCGAAATTTATTTGGTGATTGTTAAAAATGGCGTGAACTGCTATTGCTGATTAAATTTGAAGTTTATCCAGTTCTACGGGATTGCTAGGAAGTTTCTTTGTGTACCTAATATGTTCTTTGGCATGAGTCGAGATTTCGCAAGATGACTCTCCAATATAATAGGCATCACAATCGATACATTCTAATTTGTAGACGCAGTTCTGTGTTGACATCAGTGGGATTTTTTCTTTTAAGTCAACTAAAGTATTTCGAAATATGTTCATTGTTTTGTAATATACTTTAATTCTGTGTTGTTTTAAGATTCTTTAAAGTTCTTCTGTTGTGCCATGACGGTATGGTAAAACTGTAGTACTAATCCACGGTATTTCATTCAAATTATTACTGTTATACAGGGAAACGTCTTGTTTCAATATACTTCTAATAATCTTGATAGGAAAATTATGAAATTGTATGATACTAATTACATTCTTTTGTCCTTTTTGTTTGTCCTCTTCTGATGTGATAATTTTTTTAGCTCTTCTAAAAAGATTTAAGGCTAGCGAGATCTTAACAATGAAAGAATATGCTGAATGGAAGTCAGTATAGCGATTAGAGTTTGTAGGCTTACCGTAAATGATTGATTGATCACCTAATATTTTTGCATTGTTCCTGTGTATTATTTAAACTCGAATTAATTTTAATTTGGTTATTTATCCTCTGAAGAAGTAACTTACACTAAGTCACGAAACATCAGAAAATCTAATTTTTTCTACTTATTAAGATATTACAAATATACTATTTTTATTTATAACAATCTAATTGATGCTCAACTTATTTGAAATGATCAAATCAAACCTTGGTAAGGATACCTACATAACAACTATTGTATATATATGTAAACAGTGATTGTTTTAAATAAATATGAACGAAGGAAATCAATGTAAAGTTTATAATTTTGCACTTCACAGATCTACTGAATCCACTTAATTTCAATAACAACATTCCAAGGACAATTGAAACGTTTTTTTTCCTTTACAAATATTTTCATGTAACTACTTGAATACTTGAAAGATACTCAAAGTTGGGAACAATTTGTTTAGTTAAATTAATCAATGTATACATAATGTTTATTGAATAGTAAAACGGAGGTACTCTTTATAAAACCTGGTTTATTTTTTAAAATTAGGTTGTTAAATAGACAAATGAATTAGATTTTATTTTTCATCTATTTTGACGAGAAGAATCATACAAACATTATCAAAGGTTTTATAAAGGAAGTTACTTTATTGACGACAAATTACTTAATAATAATACTGAAGGTTTGATTTAGTATTGTTATAAATTGTGGCTTGCGTGCCCTATTAATGGATAACGCAACGATACCGCCAATCAGAGAGTAGTAAATTATCGATCGGAACAATAGCGCATAAAACCCATGCGAACAGTCTAGAGTACTTATCAGTCCTGCTTACTGTGTAGCCCAGTCTGTTAAGTTCAGAACACCGATCTCAGTATGTGCAATATGAAACGTTTATTTCAAACATACTGGGTTTATATACCAACCAGACAGACCACATTGTACCATACTAGGAGGAAACGGCCATTCAGTGCTTCCAGGTTTTCCATGGTGATCTAGTTTCAATTGACTCATGATTTCAACCAAAGATAGAAATTAGCGGGTAAAACTTACGAAATGGTACAGAATGTCAATTTTAAAAAAAGTATGGAGTACACTTAGATTATGAGTAAGTAAGTTAAATTAGTTGACTTTTTAAATATTTAGTTATCAATAATGAAATTAACTAGACATTATCACATTTGGATCCCAGCCAATTCAATGATCTAGAGGTTAAACGTTTGTACACGTGATTGATACGTTCTGGTTTCAAATCTCGCAAGGCGGGATCGTCAATGTGTACTGTCAAGGAGGAGTTCCACAATAGGACGAAACACCCTTTCAGTGTTTCCAGGTTTGCCATAGTGTTCTAGTTTCAATTAACTCATGAATTCAATTATATATATTTACATGCATTCAAAACTTTTATAAAAATTTTACATTTGAATAAACTGAAAATGTCAATCATTTCACTTAAATAATTTTCCACTACAAATGAATACTAACTAATTTATTTTATAATTTTTTTTACATAATCTTTATATTTACTACTGATAATCATTAATTTGGTTAAAAATCAGTTCATAATTATAATAAAAGTTACAGTTACAAATTTTTATTATACTTATTATATTAAATTGGTTATTGTATAGTAACCTGTAGGGGGTATAGTGGATTGATTGGATTTGGGGGGGTGGGGTAAAACATTTAAATTGGTACTGTCTATCAGTTTTATTTCATTTATGAACATAAGAGTTAAGAATATATATATATTTTATTAATTATAAGTTATCAATAATGATGTATGTTTTCCTCAAGTTTTGTTGTTGTTGTTATTTCACTCGCAAAGGGTTTCCCACTTATTTGATTAAAGGTACTTTACAATATGTGATACATCTCCTTAGCATATTGAATTTCTTTTTTTCAGTGGTTTAGTTGGTTAAGCGCCTGGCGCGAGACTGATAGGTCATTGGTTCGAGTCCCGTAAGGTGAGGTCGTGGATACGCACTGTCAGGGAGGAGTCCCACAATAGGACGAAACGGCCTTCCAGTGCTTCCACATTTTTCATGGTGGTCTAGGTTCAATTGACTCATGATCTCTACTGTTTACATTTCTTTCTTTTTCTGAGTCGATGGATGGATTTTAGCAAGTCAACATAAGCATATGTAAGTATAGTAATTGGGAACATTTAAAGAATTCCATATTCGGTACAATGATAAATGGTCTTAAATTATTTTATGGTATATATATATCACAAAAGATTGTATCAACAAAGTAGGGTTGATAAATGATTAATTAAATAAGAAAATCACTTGGATACATATCAGTTACCTGAATAAGGTTAAAATGTAATTGAAATAAATAACGATACAATTCAAATAATCATAAAGAATAATTAATCATCTTCTTAAATTAAATATAATGATGAAAAGTAAAACAAAACGCTACAAAGAGGATTGAAACAAATGTTTATTATATTTCAGCAGTTTCAACTATTGGAATTATTATAATATCCACAAAATAACCCGTTCTGATATAAATCAATATATGCCTACTAAGGACTGGCTTCAAGAGGTATTTCCTGGAGTTCTAGTGAGAAGCAGTGACCAGTGGAGATCAACAGGGTCTATTGTGAGATAGTAATACATTGAAAACAATGACGGATGTGTCGCCCAATTTCTTGGATTAGTTGAATTTAGACATTAACACCGTTGAATGCCAGCCGGATCAGTGGTCTAGTTGTTAAACGCTAACGCTCACGAGATCGATAGACCCTGGGTTTGAATCTCATAAGGCGGGTTCGGGGATGCGTATTGTCAAGGAGATGTCCCACAATAGGATGACACAACTGTCCACTTTTTCCAGGTTTTTCATTGTAGTCTCACTTCAATTGACACATGATCTCAATTATTAAAATTATTAGAATATTCACATAAAAAACATCCCTTCTGATACTAATTCGAAATAAATGTTGAATTTTCTAAATAACACTAAACATCATAATGGAATAAAGTTAAACAAGATACACATTCTTTAATTGCCAATTGAACGTGATCGAAGAGAAATAACGTAAAATTAAGCGTAGATAAAACTGATGACAAAAAACTCCTCCACAACTTATCATTAAGTTTATTACACAGAACCTTAGCAATTAAAAAAAAAAGAAAAAAAGAACAAGAAATTCTTTATATTTATCAAAACACTTATCAACTGTAATAAATTTCAATGAGATGCTAAATATGGATAGTGAATACGTGTGTTAACTATTAAAAACTGATAATATTTTTATAGTTTTGATGAATTTTATTATTTGGTTTCTTATTATACTGTTATAGATACTTATAGATTCTTGTCCCTAAATTCCTTGATACGGCATAGAGTGGGGAGAGTCAGTTGTCTCTCTCTGTCTCTCTCGAAATGCTCGCATATGGCCACGTGCATACAATCACTGTCAGGGAAGTCCTACTCACTACCTTCTCTCGGCATTACTGTTGTTTACGAAATTTAGACGACGAAAACCGAATGTCCTGCTCTTTAACTAGGATACTGGAGGCGGAGAGTCCACCTAGGGAACGTGGAAAACCCTCATTCCAAACCAATCGTGCATATGGGCTCTAAGATTCTAAGGAAACAAATGGAATATGAACCAACTGTTGGTCACTGGCTACCATGGGACTGAATCTACTGACGTTGCTTCACTGCTTTGTGTATCAAACCTTTAGATCGAAAGCTCCGTGTGTAGCCTCTTCCTGCTTCTTCAAATTTTCTGTCTTATTATAAGTGACAATAGAGAAACACTATTATTTATCACATATCTATAACAGTATAATAAGAAACTAAACAGTGTAATTCAACAAAACTGTGAAAATATTTAACACACCTATTCATTATCAATATTAAGCATCTTATTGAAATTTATTACAGCTGATAAATGTTTTGATAAATGAGTTTCTATTGTATTTTTAATTTTAACACTGATATCTCAGAAAGGCATCAAATCTAAAGTTAAATTTATTAATCCATATGACATTTTGACTAAATTTTTCCAACTCATAAAGTCTAAATCTTATTTCAGCAAAAGATTTATCTCAATAGTAGAAATCATGAGTCAGTTGAAGCTAGACCACCATGGAAAATCTGGAAGCAATGGATGGCCGTTTCTTCCTAGTATGGGATTCCTCCCTGGCAGTGCGCATCTGAAACCCCGCCCCACGGGATTCGAATCCAGGACCTATCAGTCTCGGGCGCGAGCGATACCACTGAGCCAGCATCTAACGGTGTTAATGTTTAACTTTAACCAATCCACGGAATTGCTCCACCGTCACTATTGCCTTCAGTGAGCTGATATCTCACAACAAACCTGAATAAACTCCACTGATCATCGCTTCTCACTAGAACTCCAGGAGTGTCTCTTGAAGTCAGTAACAGGGTTAGAATCTCGCGTGGGGTGGAATCGTGGATGCGCATTGCCAGGGAGGAGTCTCATACTAGGACGAAACGGCCGTCCAGTGCTTCCAGATTTTCTATGGTGGTCTAGTTTCAATTGGCTCATGATTTCAACCATTGACATTTCTAAAATCTTCACAAAACCCATTCTGAAAAAGATTTATCATTTAAATTCATTTGGTATTGTTTTACTTGAAGTTTTTCATTGATGTTTAGGACAATAATTGATCAGTCACTTGTTGGCATATGTACATCTTGTGAGTATTGCTTCGATATTGCCTTAATTTACAAGCATTATATGCAAAGATGGATAGTGACTAGTAGTGGAATCCAGGATGCGTGCTACTTTGTCCTATTTGGGACTCGTCAGATAGGTGTATCTGCATCTGAGTTGATGTTCACTCTGGGACTCGAACCTAATACCATTCGGTTCAAAACCCATTGTGTTATTCACTTAGCTACTGAGATTGAGTGACTACAGTTCTTTACATCAATGCGAAGATTCAAACAAACAATACCAAGTAAATTTAAACTCCACTCAATCGCACAAGCAAGTGCCTATCAGTACTCAGTAGCTAAATGAATGACTCAATGGCGTTTGAAGCGAACACTACTGATTTCGATCCTGAGAATGAACATAAACTCTAAGGTGTAAGCATATCCAGCTGACGAGTCACAAATAGGACGAAACGCACGTCTTGGATTCCACTACTAGCCACTATTTTTTTTTTTTTTTTATTATTATTAATGGCTTTATTCAATATTATATTTTTGGTACAATATAGAATTCTCAGCATATAATGCTTATGTTTCAAAGTTTCATAAGCTGTTTCAAATAGACCAGACTTAATGATTATCGCAAAATGTTATATGAAACAATCATCAAAGGGGAAATAAATGATGTTGAAAGTAGGAAAACAAACTAAACAACAATTTTTTTAAAATGACATAAAACAATGTAGTGAATGAAAACAAAGGTGGAGACGATCAATTGTATCGTAACACAAAATTACAGAACAGTTTTGATATGTATTCGGTAAATGCATTTTATGATTTTAAATATGAGCTTATCTGCATAAAACGTTATGCATAGAGTTTTGTGATTCAGTGCTAAATTTTGACTTTTTTTGACGAATATATAAAATTTATACCGACTAGTTACGTTAGAATACATAATAATCATTTGATCCTAGTTCTTGATGTCTGATCCTGTGCTCACCCTGGGTAGTGAGCAGATAAAAGTAGTCGAGAAGTTTGTGTATCTGGTTAGCTGCATAAGTGCTGGTGGGGGTGTGAGTGATGAGATCAATTAACGTATAGTAGAAGCCAGAGAAGCTTATGCTAATCTGAGCCATATTTGGCGCCTTTGTGATATTAGTCTGACTGTAAAAGGTCAGATCCACAACGCGTCGGTGAGAGCAGTTTGCTTCATGCTTGTGAAACCTGGCCTCTCCGAGTTGAAGATGTCAGACGACTCTCTGTATATGACTACCATTGTCTCCGAAGAACTGCTGACATCCATTGGCAACACCATGTTAATAATGCAGAGGTTCGGCATCGTGTGTTTGGGCACAGGGACGATAATCCAATTGGTGTCACTATCTTGAAACATTGGTTTCGGTGGCTTGGACATGTTCTACGAATGTCGTCTCAGAGAATTCCACGTCGTGCGTTATTTACCAACGCTGGGACTTGTAAGAAAAAGCGGAGAGGTGGTCATTGTATGAAATGGTGTCGCGGTATGACAATTATCAAAACATTTACATTCATTATGTTGACTCGTTAATCAACGGCATATGATAGATTTACTAAATGAATCTCTTGAAATTTCCAGATGTTACTACTACAATTGTTGATTTACTCAGTGTAGTAATTGTCAGACGTCTCAAGTCGTATAGCAATAAGATATTCACACAATTCAGTACATTTAAAGTTGAATCGATTCAATAAACCAATCAATGAGTAGTGACTAATGCCATTTACATCTTATCCGTAGTGCTAATTTGCACTATAATAGCCACAAATCAAAGTGACTAGATATGAAATCATCACTCAGCTATTAATCCACAATAACGAATTGAGTTCTTCAAATAGAATCATTTCTCTCAAGATCACAAGTGCTGTTCCTTTATTTCCACATTAATCACTCACTGTTTTCGTTCCTTCTCTTCGATTTCCCCAACCTTCTGCCTCCAGGAGTCCCACTTTCGAATGGTGATATATACTACTTATGTCTTTCGACGTCAGTAGCACAAATCACACAATTACTACTACTAATGCTATTACAACAACAACTGCTAACTATACGACTGATGACAATAATAGTAAAATCATAGTAGTATTACCAAAAGTAGAGGTAATTATTAGAAATGTCACCTTGTTAACTCTGACATATTCATATATAACCTTAGGGTCAGGCTAAATTAATGTAAATATATACCTCCTGAAATGCAATTTTCATTGAAACAAACATTAGTTCTGTATGTGAAATGACATTGAAAACTTGAATGATGGGCTACATTAAGACGTCATATATATATGAGATGATTCTTTACTGAGGCTCTCCCGTATTTTTCTACTTAACAACAAATGTAGGGAGAGAATAAAACATGATGAATGATCCTGTAAGGTGGTGGTTGGAGGTAGTCTCTAGGAAACTGCGGACCTGCGTTTCCTGTTACTTGGTAGTGGTCAGCAAAATATATCTGAAATTTTGAGGGAACCGATGCTCCATGGTGAATAACTAGTAGGTAACACCTCAGACTATGATAATGAGTGACATAGCATCAAGTTTAGATAAAAGCATCGCTTCCCTCAAGATTTCAGGTCCTTTTTCTGACTAACGCTAAATAGCACCACTTCCAACCACTATCTTACATCTCAACATAATTCACGCGATACTGAATCATTTAAACTAGTGACCACATTTCAATTTGATCAACAAAATCCATCTGTACTAATAAGGACCTGATATATTTAACATTATTCACTACCTAGTGGTCAGTCATTTATAAAATAGGTAGATACTGGTTCAGCGAAGTGTTCAACAAATAACAATCATTCTCACGTCGCTTAGTAATTAGTTTCTCACTGAATTATTTAATAATAATATCGACTAATATGCCATTTTTGTTCCTTATATGATATAGATATTTTCTTATAAACACCATATACTAAGAAATCTGAGTATAAAAATATCATATTTATTAGTTCCTACAACTTAACAGACGTATTTCTCTAATAAATTGACAGTCGTTATTGAAAAAAAATCAATGAAGTATATACAACCAGTTTTATCGTTGTAACTATAGAATTCCCTCAGCAACAACAACAACAACAACAATTCAGTCTATTTCAGACAAATTATTTTTTGTTATAAACCTTCAGACATATATATATGTGACAGAATAATCAGATTATTATGTTATATTTTGTTAGTTACTTATTATGTTATGAGATTGTCATAATTTACTACTGATATCTACTTTTATTGGATACATGTCCGAATCAGATACTTCAATCTAAAAACCAAAAACCAAAAAAAAACAAACGAAAAAGGGAATAAAAAACTTTTATTAACTAATCAAATAGAGAAAAAAGAATAAATACCGCATTTTCAACCTACGCTTTATATCATCTATTTCTTTAGATAACAAAGCTAATTCCTTACCAATAATATGCGACCGTCACCATCTCTCACTGATCATTTAATAAGTTTGATTGGTCACAGTGTATCAAGTGTACATTATCATTATTATTAGTAGTAGTAGTACTATCTGCACTATCTGAAACCTTCAATAAATCAATATTCATAGTCTAGTAATAAGTGCTTATCATCATGCGTATATATATTTATGTAATAGATACAAAATATGATTGACAGTAACTTATGTTAGATACCATGTGAACGATGAAGTACGGTGGGTTTTCTTTTTTTTTGTATTTTTAAAATCAACTTTCACCTAAACCATATTTTATATTTATAAATGCCCTAATTCTAAGAAAAATTTTGATATCTGATATCTTGTATATAATTCCTTACTGATAAAGTGATTTGTAAGCTTACATTAAACAATATAGTATAGTTAAAGTGAATTCTGTAACTTCGTATTGTATAACAAGTTGTTGATTTACTCAATATAGCGATTGTTATACATATCAAAATTGTATAGCAACAACAACCTATTCATACAAGTCAATAGTTTTAATCTGAAATCGATTCAATAAATCGATTAACGATTTGTGAGTTACTAATACCATGTATGTCTTATCCTTAGTGTTTATCAAATTCCATTTAATAATTTGCACAAACCATAGTGACCAGATATGAAATCATCATTCAGCTATTAATCCACAATACCGCATTGAATTCTGTAGAGAGCACCATTTCTCTCAAGATTACAAGTACTAACTAGAATAGGACGTAAATGGAACAGTGTGTCATATTGACTAGTTCCAGTTGCCTAACATAATTGTTTCTTATGTTACATTCCGAACTGAACATACATAAAATAACTAATGCTAGATGAATCAATAAATTTATGTTAGAACATGATTATATTACACAATAATTCAGAACTAATGTTTTTTTCAGTAATAACACTGGTGTGTGCTACTGGTATCGACAGATACATTCCAAAATCTCTACCCGACAGGTGGGAACAAGTATCTACCTCAGTACAATAGAAGATCGTCAAGCAATTTTATGGATTGGTTGAGGTTAGACATTAACACACCGTTAGATGCCGGCCGGTTCAGTGGTCTAGTAGGTTAAGCGTTCACGTGTGAGACTGAATGACCTGGGTTCGAATCCCGCGAGGCGGTCGTTGGAAAATAGGACGTGATGGCTGTCCAGTGCTTCCAAGTTTTTAATGATGGTCTAACATCAATCGGTTCATGATCTCAATCAATAATCAATATTAGTTTTAACATGTTATATTACTATCTATTCAGGCTCAAACACCTATTGTTTGGTATTCCTTTTATTCAGAGGTGTTAAATGTAAATGAACACAATGTATTATTAGTTTTATAAGTAGAGATAGATAGTGGCTAGTAGTGGAATCTAGCAAACACGTTTCGTCCTATTCGAGACTCGTCAACTGGATGTACCTGTATCTCAGAGTTTATATTCCCTCGGTAACTCTTTGCTTATAATGCTTATGAATTAAAGCAATATCTAGACAATATACATAATACACATATATGCCAAAAAGAAACTGATCAATTGTAGTCCTTAATATCAATCGGAAACTTTAAGTAAAACAATATCAAATGAATTTATCATTAGTATTTGTTCTAATGAGGTATAGCAACTTGAACCGATACAAATATAGGCCTGGTTCTACGTTGTATCTAACTGACCGACTGACTGACTACATTGTACAGTAAACGTTTTATAAGTATTATGATCATTGTAGCAAGGTATGAATTCCATAGTTTCATATAGTAATAATAACAATATTAATGTAAACATTTCTGTCTGTTCAACACATTTTTAAATGTCTCATCATTCTATTCATATTTCCAACTGTATTTTAATTGTAATTACTAATATCTGGCTGGTACCTACTCGTTCCCCTCTCCCTTTGAAATGAATAGAATATTTCTGATAGGAATTCATTAAGAAAATAACATTTAAATGTTATTTGTTGAAGCTTTTTTTTATAATTTTTTTAAAAAAAAACTTCACTTTAACCTTTATGTTTCTATGCTGATTTGAAATATTCAGTTTGTATCTAACACATGATTACTAAGAGGTAGGAAAAAGTGTAACTAAGTAATGTATAGTCAGATTTCTTAGTTCAAACAGTTAATTTATTGATTTCGTATATGATTATTATCACTTGTAAGTTATGTATAATGTGATGATAACGTGAATTAGAGAATAGTGATTTATCGACCAGATCAATAATGTATAAAACCTGTACATGCAGTCTAAAGTCTTTAACGGTTCTGTTTTCTGTCTAGCCTTGCCTGTTAAGTTCAGAACATCAATCTCAGCTTTCGTGATATGAATCATGTATTTCAAAACATACATCTCATTGAACACTTTGATGTCGTTGGTATTCCCTGTTGAAATCAGTATTAATTGCATCGATAAACTTTCATCTACAGTCTTGTATTCTTTTTCATTTTAATGAAAGTAACTCACTTTGGTTCCGCTGAATAAATAGCAAATAGCAGTTTATTTCGCGATCGAACAAATACTTGAGTAAGAAGTATTTATAACGTATTTTCTTCAATCCCAGTTAAAGTTTTTAGAATGAAACTGATTGATGTCTATCGCATCAAATTATCTTGAAAATTAAAATCCCACATTAGACATTCTTTGACATAATTCGTTACAGAACTACAATTTTTCCAACTATGGTTCCATTACAATTTACTTTGACATATATATAAATTGATGAGTTAGATGATCGAAGAAAGTCAATAATGGACCTCAAATTAGGCTTCATGTTATCTAACACCCATTTACAACTCATACCTCTAATTGAATTTGAAGTATCATAGTCCCATAGTGGGTCAATTGTGTCAAGAATAGCTTGTCGGTAGCATTAAAGACTATGAGGTTCAAATTCATCCGGAATTATCACTTCTCACAAGATTCCAGTTACACTTTGAATACTAATGTCAATTAGTAAGAGACTTATGATTCAGTGTTTCATATTCTTTATTTTTAATTACTATATACTTTAACATACTACGCGGAACGCTGAGTCAATTAGATTGATGTTAGAATAGTAAATTATTCAACAAAATTCGATCATCACTAAGAATCAGGTAAACATGATAGACCTAGTATAAATGTATAAAACTTAATCATTTTTTCATTAAAATATATATGACGACACATTACAGAATTAACTTAAACGACTGGCAATATTTCCGGTGATTATTAATGTAACTGAAATATTTTAAAAATAATGATGTAATCAAAGATGGATAGTGGCTAGCAGTGAAATCCACGACGCGTGTTTCGTTTTATTTGGGACTCGTCAGCTGGATGTACCTGCATCTCAGAATTGACATTCACTCCGGGACTCGAACCCAGTACCGTTCGCTTTAAACGCCATCGCATTATTCACTTAGCTACTGAGTCCTAACGACGTTTGAAGTGAACAATACTGAGTGAACTATATTATGTGAATTTATAGTGATGTGATGTCACAGTGTTGAATACATTTTAAAAATTATATTTTTTGATAGTACAATAGTTTATCTTATTTGTTCTTATTGTTAACCTACTTTGGCAATACTAATTTATTATTCAGGGTGGTTATCACATTGTTTTTGTGTATTCTATTTTTGATTGAGATCATGAACCACTTGATGTTAGACCATCACAATTGGAAACCTGGAAGCACTGGACGGCCGTTTCGTCCTATTGTGGAACTCCTCAGCAGTGCGCACCCACGATCCCGCGGGCGGGATTCGAACCCAGGGCCTTCGGTCTCGCGCACGAACGCTTAACCAACTGGACCACTGGGCCGGCATCCAATGGTGATAGTTTCTAACATCAGCCAATCCACGAATGTGCGCGACCAACTTCCACTGTACTGAGGTAGATAACTGTCTCCATCCGACAAGGATTAGCTCCACTGGTCACGGCTTCTCACTAGAACTCCGAGAATTCCCTCACGAAGCTAGTCACTAGTGAGCACATGTTGATTACTAGTATAGGAGTTGTGCAGATTATTAAGTTTTTGATTGAGATCATGAATCAATTGATGTTAGACCATCACAATTGAAAATCTGGAAGCACTGGATGGCCGTTTCGTCCTATTGTGGGACTCCTCAGCAGTGCGCCAATATGTCATAAAATTCGGATAACCCTCGTCTTCCCATTGCATTAATGAAATTTATCAAAGGGACTGATTGTTTATATATCTAAGTACACCGAAATGCATAAATATATAGTGCTTCCGTGGAGCAAGTTCCGTTGAAGTTAACAATCCCATTCTCATAAACATTTAGTTTAGCTGAATACAATCTATGCACATTATAAGAAATAATTAAATCCTCACTCATCTACTTCAAAATGATCATAGTTCTAGTGTAAAGTAATTGTGGCTAGTAGAATATGAGCTTTATAATTGTCTACTAAAATCTACCAAACTCGAATTTTTTCAAATGGTAGAATCAAGAGTCATTCAGACTAACCAAATTGAAAGGAATATAAATTCAACCTCTTCTTTTATTATAGTCAATCTAAGATCTAATAAGTTCAAAATTAACTATCACTGTAACATGACCTCATTTGATTAATGTACATAAAGATCTTTCCTTTATATTTTCATTACATGAATTTATCTTATTTAAATGTTAATCTGATTCACATAATTTCGCATTATTATCAATAATATTAATCGATAAAACCTTTCCAATATGATCTGTATTAGTTCCGACTATTACTCTCGTAATTTCATTTAAGGTATAAACTTATTCACGTTAATACTATATAACAGTCATTTTAACATCAAACAATATACGTTTATTTATTATCCTGCTTACGGGATTCGAACCTGGGACTAGTCGGTCTCACTCAGTAATGCTTAACCTGTAGACCGCTGAGCCCGCTGACATCCATAGGTGTTAATGTCTAATTTCAATTAATACACGAAATTGAGCGACATATTCACCATTATCTTCAGTGAGTTATTATCTCACAACAAACCTGATTGAATTCTACTGGTCACAGCTTCTCACTAGAACTCTAGGAAATACCTGTTGAAGGAGACCTACACTAGTGCGAAACGGCTGTTCAATGTTTCCAGGTTTTCTATGGCGGTCTAGCTTCAGTTGACTCGTGAATTCAGTTATTAAAAAATACCTTAATATCCAATATTTCATGATGAATAAAGAAAGATTTATAAGATGACAATAATTATCACCTTCATGTTTATCACTTCTATATTTCATCTTATATGATGATTTAACACATTGAAAAGTGGTCATTATGAATAACCATGAGAAATAACAACGTAAAATGATAATTTAGAGAAAATAACTGGTCTATTCATCAATTGTGATTTCAAAATATAAGCTGGGAAAAATCTTTATTTATTGAGTGAGACATATTGTAACTGGAGGATTATATCCCGTGGATCCCAGGTTTGAAGAGAAGTTATCACTGAACTCTTTGGGGTGCGAATAATCTCCTGTAAGTTTGTAATGTTTACAATTGATTAATCAGTGAATAGGGACTAATGATATGCAGATTAAGTTCAGGTCTTGGAATTCCTGTCAACTATCTCCAACAATCATGTTGCATCTCAGTATGATGCACATGATTTCGAGTCACTTAGAAGGGTGGACATATTAGCAACTTGATCGATAGAGTTCCGTACCTACTACCTACATGCAAGTGGTGATCAATCAATTGTGAATACGTGTATATAGTATCGTACACAAGTACTCTATATCTTATAATAAACGATATCAGGTTTTGTGATCATACTGGTCATAATGACATGGGACTTCTCAACAATATACGTCTCTGATCCCATCTTGAATCGAATCCAGGATCTTTGAGCACTGTTTCGAGCGCTTGACCACCATACCACTGAATTCGCACCAATGGTTTTTGTTTTGAAACTCAGTCCGTTCTCAGAACGCTTCCTGAATATGGATGTTTACTAACTTAATCCAGTCATCGATATAAAACTGCAAAATTTAAAAGTTACATCCATATATATCACTAAATTTTAGTATTTATAATAAGTTATCCATATTCTCTTACAATAATTGAATTCCATCGACGTGGTTGAAATACGTCCACTAATTTCGGTGACTAAACACTGTCATCAGCTGTATGTGAAGTTAGGCGAAAATTAGCTATGTTTTACCTGAGGTTTTATGAAAAATGAGACCCAGCCATTAAGCAATAGTTACAAGACAGTCGATCTTTTCTGATACAATGACACATGATTGAGGTTTAAATCGTTTATCAAAACAATATATCACTGATATATCATTGAATAAACAAGTTTTCTATTCTCTTAATTGGTGATAAACCAGCCCACAATAATGGATAATTTCAATAAAGAAAAAAGAGGTAAAGATGAACAAACGAATAAAGGTTATGTTTATTTCACTTTGAAAATGAAGCTGAAAACATGTTCAATACTTCTATCAATAACTAAATGATATCGAAAATACAGGATTCGAACTAGGCATCTTACAATTTCATGATATAGAGAATTACACTTATCTAAAACTGGATTAAAAGGATGTACTGGATTGTAAACTGTTAAATCTCAATTAAACATAATGAATGATAACTGTTAGAATCTACTACACATATATAGTTTCATTGTATAATTGTTAAATAACTAAACTATTCATATTCCTCTTATTATAAACTTTATTTTGTCCTATGAACTATTATTATACGATTTACCATTTTTGAATTATGCCCAATCTATCAATCACTACCTCCTACATTCATAGCCACATTTGGTCAGATTTTGTACACATGTTATTTTCCCTTTTACGGTACGTTGTGATCTATTTGATTGGTATATAAACTCAGTATGTTTGAAATATAAGGATTCATATCGCAGAGGTTGAGACTTGTGTTCTGGACTTAACTAGCTGGGCTAGGCGGGAAGCACGACCAATCAGGGCTCTAGGCTGCTCGCACGTGTTTTAAGCGTCTTTGGTCCGATCGATAAGTCACTGCTTTTTAATTGGCGGCTTTGGGCTATAAATTAAACATTGAATAAACTACAAAGCTGTAACTTTTTTTGATTCTACAGGTTGAACTAAATCACGATTGATTACAGTAAATTATACATACACCCTAAACATTAATTAATGTCATTTAATTGTTTGTACTTGAATATATGTTCTGTATGTCTGTTATATCCTGATGAGAATGGTGGATGGTAACTAATGGAATCTATTCACGAACTAATACTATACGCATGTTTTTTATCGTATAATTGTTAAGTAATTAAACTATTCATATTCATGTCCGTCTTATTATGAGCTTTATTTTGACCCATGGACTATTAATATATGATTTACCATTCTTGAATTATACCCTGTCTAGTAGTCATTGTCTTCCACAGCCACATTTGACTAAATCTTGTATAAATGAGTATTTTCTATTTTATAGTGTGATGTGGTCTGTTTGGTTTGTATATACACTCAGTATGTTTTGAAATACATGATTCATATCACGAAGGCTGAGATTGATGTTCTGAACTTAACAGGCAAGGCTATACAGGAGGCAGAACCGATAAAGTCTCTAGTTGTGACATACAAGTTTGATCATAAAGAATTTATCCATTATCAATGAATTCGAAAATACACAAAAGAGATGAATATAACTTGAACTGAATTATAATCAGTATTATTATTTATCTTTCGTTTCGCTGAAGCCTCTCACTACTATAATAGTGTACGAGACTTGATAGGGAGTTTTGTTGTAAAATGTGAAATCAATAGATTAAATACTTTATTTACAAATCTTCCTTTAATTGTTCTTTACATCTGTTATCATTTCTCATATTACAAACCAGCTATTCCTATTGCTTAGTAGTTTTGAACACTAATTCATTCGACAAATCCCTAAATCAGAATATGGTTGAACTGGAACGAAATGATATGACGAGACTATAATTTATGGACGACCTTTGAACGAATCTTATGTGACCTTGGGGGATATCAGCCAATCAGAAAACAGTTGGTATCGAGTAAAAGTATAGTATACAAAACCAAAGAATTGAAGTGGATACACTTCTTTTACATGATTCCGAAACTTGTCAAGGTTAGAAAGAGGTTCAGCGATTCTAAAATCGTAATGAATACAGTAGAGATAATCATTCATGTGGCTCCATACTAGTCGACCTCTGGAGACAAGATAAAGTGGCAGAAACTCTTCCAGCCTCGACCACATAGATTCATTATTTTTTGTGTACACTCCGGTAGTTGAGTACACAAAATGCCACTTGTGTATAACGATATGATGCACATAAACAAGTCTATATAGCCATTGAAACGCTTTCCAAACAACCATACATACTGTAGTACCCGGTAGCAGACAGGGTTACTGGTGCTTTTATTATCCAGTTCTCAACAATTATCATAATTTGCCTTAGTCTCAATCTGCATCGAACAAAAAAATCCTATTCTAGCAGGCTTCTTTTTCCAACACATATTACGTCGAAAGACAACATCATCACAGTAGTCTGCACAAGGTCAACAAGTAATTTGATTATCTTAATCACAAGGAAAGGGACTTTTTAGTAGTCCCATTTATTGTAGTCGCTCAATTATTGTGTTTTCTCTAAAATTCGCTGTGAACCGATCGTACGTGAGCATTAGGTACTGAAATTGGCGCCGTGACCTTGAAAGCCCTAAACCGTTTCTGATTGGCTCATACATAAATTATATTCTCTCCCTACTACAATCAATACAGATATAATCAAGATGACATGAAGGATTTAACCACAAGTAATCTAAAGTGATAAATATATCAACGAGATTACGCATATAAACATATTAATCAGCATAACATAATATTTTTTTTATCTATTTAATAGTATAACAAATATTTCAACTATGACAATCTAATAACAAACTATGATAACACGTTCATAATGTTACTTGATATTAATCATGAGTTGATATTTCATTGATATTTATTGATCAATGGAAAAAGACACATATTTTCTATTGTAAAAATAATAATAGTGAGCAGTAGTGACCAGTGGAGTTCAACCGCGTCAGTTGTGAGATCGTAACACACTGATGGCAATGGTGGATGCGTTGCTCAATTTCGTGGATTAGTTGAAATTAGACATTAACACCGTTGGATGCCGACCGGCTCAGTGGTCTAGTGGTTGAGCGTTCGCGCGCGTGTGAGCGATAAGTCCTGTGTTTGAATCCCGCGAGGTGTGGTCATGGATGCGCACTGCTGAGGAGTCCCATAGTAGGACGAAACGGTCATCCAATGCTTCCAGGTTTTCCATGTTGTTCTAGCTTCACTTGACTCATAATCTCTACTATTGAAATTACTACAATCTCCATAAACCCCCGTTTTGATAGAATAATAATTGAATAAACAAAATATCATACTGAATTTTATTCATTTCACGTTATTAAAGTAGTAGAAGAAATAATTTATTAAAAAAAATCTATCTATAACTGTAATTAACTTAAACTTTATTTTAGAAAAAGAAGAAATAAGAGAATTTTGTAAGCATGATAAATGAGGTGAATCATATGACGAAGGTAATTGATGGGAGTAAATTGAATACTAGATAATAATTTTGTTTTCTTTTTCTATTACGATAGAAACTCTTTAGTATTTTATTGGAGATATGTATACAGTCCAAAAAAGAATATCAGTTTAGTGTTGCGAAGCTTATTAAATTTTTTGATTGAAGTTAAGTACTAACACCGTTATATGTCGGCCGGCTTATTGGTCTAGAGAATGAAGGCTCTCGGTTCGAAACCCACGAGTGAGGTCGAGAATACACACTGCTGAAGAGAAACCCCACAATGGGACGAAACGGTCATCCAGTGCTTCGAGGTTTTCAATGATGGTCTAACATCCATCGATTCATAGTCTCAAACAAAAAACAAAAATAATTTATGTTACTGTAGAAAGGTTTATTGTAATTGTTACAATGTAATTCAAATGACGACAAGCATTCTCCAACCCACTCTGTCCTGGGCCTCCTTTTCTAATTCCATCCAATTCTTGTTCATTTTTCTCATGTCTATTTCCATTTCACGGTGTAATGTGTTCTTTGGTCTTCCTCTTTTTCTTTGACCTTGAAGATACCATGTGAGGGCTTAAATTGTGACGCAGTTGGGTGCATTCCTCAATGTGTGTCCTATCCACTTCCAGCGCTTCTTCCTGATTTCTTCCTCCGCTGGGATTTAGTTTGTTCTCTCCCACAGTACGTTGTTGCTAATAGTGTCCGGCCAACGGATCTGAAGTATTTTGCGTAGACAACTGTTAATAAACACCTGTATCTTCTGGATAATGGCTTTCGTAGTTCTCTAGGTTTCCGCCCCATACAGTAGAACTGTCTTGACATTTGTATTGAAAATCCTGACCTTGGTGTTGGTTGACAGTTGTTTTGAGTTCCAGATGTTCGTCAGTTGTAAATATGCCGCCCTTGCTTTGCCGATCCGCGCCTTCACATCTGCATCAGATCCACCCTGATTGGTGTTGCATACTGCTTATATCTATCAATATAAGTAGCATATACCACAATACTACTTTTACATTCCTTTTATTTCATTTCATCAAATCAGTAGTATATTTTTAATTCTGTTCCCAATTTGAATAATAATCAATATCTGATTACAGGTTAGCTGTTATTAAGAAACTATATATAGAAACAAAATATACAATATATCACTTTCTAAGTGTATTAGACACAAGTTAAATAATGATGAAGCTAATATGAAAAATGTGCTTAGTTAGTCTACCAGTAATGATTTAGTATCGTTGTATAACTATTAAGACAAATTTAAATCAGTTTAGAAACCATTTAGATTCTAATAAAAAAATGATAGTTATTCATTTATTTTTGTAAATAGAAATAAATAAGAAGTGGGTTTTGTGAAGAGTTTAGTAATTTGATAATTGAATTTATGAGTCAGTGAACGTTAAACAACTATGGAAAACCTGGAAAGACTGAACGGACATTTCATCCTGTTGTCGGTCTACTCAGCAATGTGCATTCATGATCCCGCCCACGGGATTCGAACCCAGCACCTATTAGTCTTGAGCACTGACACTTAATATCTAGACCACTGAGCCGACTGACATCCAATGGTGTTAGTATCTAACTTCAACTTATCCCTGAAATTGAGCGACACATCCATCATTGTCATCAGTGAGTTACTATCTCACAACCGAACTTGTTGAACATCACTGATCACTGCTTCTCACTAGAACTCCAGGAAATACCTCTTGAAGCCAGTCACTTATGGACATATGTTGATTAATATTAGAAGGGGCTATTTTTTGGATATTGTAGTAGGGGTTAAGCGTTCGCGAGCGATATTGATATGTACTGGGTTCGAATCTCGCGAGGTAGCATTATGGATTTACACATTGCTGGAGAGTCTCATCCTAAGACAAAACATTTATCCAGTGATTCCAGGTTTTCTATGATCCTCTAGGCCTTAATTAACTTATGAATTCATTAATGGAAATATATGAAAATACTTATATTCTCTTTCATTTACAAAATATCATCTTTAAACTGAACCATTTCTAACAAATTTTAAATCATCAAGGTAGATTTATGGTGAGAACAAACCGTTTTTGAATACATAAAAAGGGTTTGAATTTTCATATGATTAAAGCTTCAATAAACCTTAGTATATACCCTTTTTCACACTTTTATACAACACTACAAAAGCCGAGTTAAGATCAATCTTATGGCCTGTTTCGATTATATGTTTAGCAATAAAAGATGATAGATGTTTATCCTAGACTCTTATTGGGTCACTTGATTCTATTTGTTTCTGCAACCATTTTTGGTAAATGATCACATACCCTAATTTTGAGATCACGATCGCTCCTCCCCCTCCTTACGTATTTGTGTCACCACGCACACATACACACACAGTTAAACTGGTAAACACAGTGGGATGTGTCAACAACAACAAAAAAAACACAACGGTAACTTCATTGATAAATATATTACATGATGATCAATTTTAATTAGATTTTAACTAATCCATTTTAAACGTTTCAATATATAGAATCTTTACAAAAATTCTATAAATGTGTCATATTTTTTTAAAAAAACTGCCTTATTTCCTTTACATAATGATTTTGACAGTTTTGTACTTATATAAAATCACATGGATACTAATCAATAAAACTGTTTTTTTTTCCTTTTTTTGTGGAAATCTGATTTCCCAATTACATAAGAGAAGCTTAAAGAGGTGACAAATTCAATTGTATGAAAACTCTTACAGTAACTATAATCAAATATTCAGGAAGAGTTTTGTGGAGATTTGAGTAATTTCGATAGTTGAAATCATGAGTCAATTAAAACTAGACCACTATGGAAAACCTGGAAACACTGGACGACCGTTTCGTCCAACTACGCGACTTCTCATTATTGCGCATCCATGATCTCACCTCGCAGGATTCGAACCCGTGCATTCAGGTTTTCCATGGTGGTCTAGTTTCAATTGACTAATGATCTCAAATTTTGAAAGAAGAACTGTTTAATAAAAGCAAACAGACTAATTAAAAAATCATATATACATTTTGAAGAGCCCCCAAATGCCCTAGCACGGACGGGAGTGGGGACAGCCAACTCTCTCTCTCTATTTCTCTCGAAATGCTCTCACATGGCCACGTGCATAAAACCACTGTCAGGGAAGTCCTTCCCACTGCCTTCTCGAGGCGGGGATGTTGTTTACGAAATTGAGAGGACTAAAACCGAATGTTCGGCGCATCTCCTGACCTTGCTGCACTACCTTGTGGATTAGACCTTTAGGTCAAATGCTCTGGGTGTGACTTTCTAAGAAAGCCACCTGCTTAAGTTTGATTACCCAAGAAGTATCCTAGCCCTCACACAAATCAAATGAATTATGTGGCGTATATCTATTTTGTACTTTCTTATACCAAGTTTTTTTACTCTGTTAGATTGACTGTGTTGAATAGTTACAAAATTTCAATATCATAACATAATTTGATTGTAGAAGTTTTATTATTTAAAACTGTTATTAGTCAACTTTAAATCACCATGCGTTTATACTGATACACATTCACACTTAAATTACTTTAAGTCACGAATTATTATTATTGTTATTATTATAATTATAATTGAATTATTATCAGGATATTAAGTATATTAAATGATTTGATAAATGCATTAGAATTAGTAAGGGTTTTATGGAGATTGTAGTAATTTAATCATTGAATTCATGAGTTATTCGAGTCTGTTATGAAGCACTGGAAGCACTGGACGGATAGAGACAGATATCTACCTCCGTACAATCGACGATGGTCGCTCAGTTTCGTAGATTGGTTAATGTTATACACTAAAACCATTGAATGCCTGCCGGCTCAGTGATCTAGTAGTTTGAGCGTTCGCGTGCGAAACTGAAGGCCATGGGTTCGAATCCCGCGAGGTAGGATCGTGAATGAGCACTACCAAGGAGGAGTCCCACAATAGAACAAAACGGCCGTCCAATGCTTCCAGGTTTCTAACGATAGTCTAATATCAATCGGTTCATGATATCAATCAATAACTTAATAATCTCCACAACCCCATACTAATAATGAGTAATTATCTGTCAGTGAACTTCATTGTCAGTCAGGTAGAAGCGGACAGTTTGAGTTACATACTAACATGATTTAATAAAGTACTAACAAAAAGGAGAAAAACATTAAACGTCCATTTATTTTGTCTTGTTTTAAACAAACTAAAATATACACAAGGATAACTGAATATACAACCTTAACGTCATATAAAAAGTATGATCTGATCCTAATATTTCTGGTGTTAGTTGTTGGGTTTTACAACATTAATTCAAGATAATCTATATAGATACAACAGTATGAAAGATAGTAGTAATAGTAATTTAATCCTGTTTTATATTAGAGTGATGAATTATTGGTATAAACAACAAATGTATAACAATATACCGTATACATACACCTTAAACATTACTTAATGTCATTTAATTGTTTGTACTTGAATATTATGTTCTGTATATCTGTTATATACTAATGAGAATGATGGATGGTAACCGTTAGGATCTATTTCTGAACTATAACTATACGTATATTTTTATCGTATAATTGTTAAATAACTAAACTATTCATATTCATGTTCCTCTTATCATAAGCTTCATTTTGACTTATGAACTATTATTATACGATTTACCATTCTTGAGTTATGCTCCAGTTTATCTAATACGATCTCCCACATTCACAACCACATTTGACTGAATCTTGTACAAATGTGTATTTTGTATTTTATGGTGTGATGTGATCTTTTAAGTTTGTATATAAACCCAGTATGTTTTGAAACAAATGATTCACATCACAAAGGCTGAGATTGATGTTCTGGAGTTAATAGGTGAGTGTAGGTAGGAAGCAGAACCGATAAGGACTTTAGACTGGTCGTAATTGTTTTATAAGGTGAAAAACGACAATACAATGAATACCATAACCAATTTACTTGAAACAAATATATACCAATCGTTTTTGTATTGTAGTTGAATTATGTAAATTAATATTTCAATAAAGTAAACAAACAGTTTCATGAACAGGAAATTCATTGCATGACTGGAGGGCGATGATGATGATGAAGGTGGTGGTGGTGGGTTATTGCTATTGTTATACTATAATTTCATTCAATTGTACGTTGTATAGTAAACACTGTTTTAGGTTTCTTTTTATATTTGATCTGTTAGTAAGAAATGAAAAACATACATTATTTTGAAACGATATTCATTTAGGTTCCATGCCGTATACACCCCATAAGTAAAGCAAATGAACTGAATTAATACAAGCAAAACGAAAATGATTGAAACGTCCATCAACTAGTTAATAGGAAACATTATCCCATGGAAGTTAATAGTTTTTTTCGGTGTAGACAATTGTGGAGGTTATTACATTTTATGACCTTACATTACGGACTGATACAAGTTAAACGACAACTGGCTAAAATATGAAAATGTGTTAACTATGTAATAATAATCGAATGGTCTGGTACCTAAATAAACATTGATATAAGGAGGCACCAAAAACATACAAACCACATAAGTCATTCGATTTGTGAGAGGATAAGGATACTATACGGGTGCCCAAACTGAAGCAGGTGGTTTTCTTAGAGGGCCACACCACGAGCCTTCGACCTAAACGTTTAATCCAAAAGGCAGTGGAGCAACGTAAGGAGATGCAGTCCCATGGTAGTCGGTGACCAACTATTGGTTCATATGCCAATTTTCCTTCAGGATAATGGAGCCAGCCCATGCGCACCATCGGTTTGGAATGAGGGTTTTCCAACTCCCCTAGGTGTACTCTCAGTGTTCACCAACCCTGTTATAGCGCCGGACATCCGCTTTCCGTCCTTTCGATTTCGTAGATAACACCCCCGCCACGAGAAGGCAGTGAGTAGGACATCCCTAGCAGAGGCTATATAGGCGTGGCCATGTGAGATCATTTTGAGAGGGAGAGCTGACTCTCCCCACTCTCATGTTCTCACAAGCATGAGGTCAGTTCTTTCTAGTGAGCTATATTTCGAATAGTTGCCTTTGCATGATTTATTATCTCTTTATCATGGGATATTTTGTTTAATTAACTTCCTAGCATGTGACTGTTTGGGTGTTTCGTCACTTTTTGACAATTCAGATAGAGATCGATGTGACTGTTCGTTTCAAAGTGACCTAAATCTCATGATTCTATAAATACTGTACTACTCCTGTCATTTTGTTAATCCACCATTGCAAAGATATCTAGTCAGAAATTGTAATACGAATAGACTAACTTAATAGTTGTGAAATAACACAATTTGCTCACTCCTATCTTAAGTTATTCAGAACAATAACAGAAACTTCAGAATTAAACCAACCAGATCATAAACACAAAAGCACTTAGGTCAATCATACCTCTGTGAACAAGAACACCAGTGGGAACAATCGAATGTATTCAATACAAAATTATAGGACTTCTTAATGAAACCTAACAATCAAATAGTAAATACGTAATTTGCAAAATGTCCGCCAATTGTCTCAAAATGACTCAGACTTCATTGTTCCTGCATTTTCATACAAATTGCATTCTGTTTCTATTCTTTACGGTTCGACCCTCTTGTCTCGCTGCTGCCATACCTTCTGTTCACGACTAACACCATCTACTAATTATGTTAATATAAGTAGTACATACCACTATACTGTTCTATTCATAAAAAAAATGTTCATTATTATCATTCACAACTTCAGGTTAGAATATAAAATAGATGTTAAATGTAATTAGAATGTTCATTGTATATTGATTAACTGATCATATGGGAACATGTGAAAATAATTATTATGTAATCTATAAATTCGATGACTACCAGTCATTATATTACACACTGTAAACGTCCCAAACGATAAACAAAGTACGATGGTAAAATATTGATTGTTGCGAATCTTATCATTGATATTTAGGGCTGCAAATAGGATGAAACGCATGTCATAGATTCCACTGCTAACCACTATCCATCTTTGCTTAAAAAGCATGTGACTTAAGGCTATATCCAGGCAATCCTCATAGGATGCACATGTACTAATAAGAGACTGATCAATTGCAGTCCTAAATAAACAATGGGAAGATACAAATAAAACAACAGCAAGTCAATTTAAACTTCACCCGACAGCACAAGCAAGTGACCATCACGACTCAATATCTAAATGGATAACGCGATAGCATTTGCAGCGCACGGTGCTCGATTCGAGTCCCCGAGTGAGTGTCAACTTTGAGATGCAATCACATCTGGATTACGAGTCCCAAATAGGATGAAACTGGTGTCGTGGATCCCACTGATAACTACTATCCATCTTTTCACATAATGCTCGTGACTTAAGGCTATATCGACACAATGCACATATGTCAACATGAGATTGATCAATCTTAGTCCTAAATAACAATGGAAAGATACAAGTAATATAACAAACACCAAGTGAATTTCATTCTTCAATTTAATAAACACTCAAAAAGGGTTTGCTACAAAACTAAGCTCAACTTATAACCAAAAATATATCGTTACATATTACTTTATCAGAAGGAATTTTGTGGGGTTTTTTAGAAATTTCACTGCTTGAAATCATGAGTCAATTGAAGCTAGACCACCATGCTGAAGAATCCCATACTAGGACGAAACGGCCATCTAGTGCTTCCAGGTTTTTCATGGTGGTCTAACTTCAATTAACTCATGATTTCAATCAGTGACATATTACTTTATCTTCATATTTGGCTCAAATAGTTACCAAGTTATGTAATGACATTTTATAAATCATTCATAATGTATAACAGAATTCCTTATTTACGATTGTCATTATAAATCAGTTTTATATAATAAATCATTGAATCAATTGAAAGTATAATGAAAATAATTCAATGAAAAAAATAGGTGATTTATCATCTTTTTTGGTTGTTGATGTTGAATGTTTGAATACACCATAATCACCATCGTGATTGTTTAATAATAAACTGAACCTATACACTACAGTGATTAACTAGATGACTGATTCTGATCATTAGTTAACATACTGATTGATATAGAGTAGAAAAATTAAGTTTTGTTGATGTTATAGTAATTTGATAGTTGAATTTATATGTCACTTAAAGCTAGACCACTATGAAAAAGTTGGTAGCACTAGACAACCGTTTCGTTATAATATGGAACTCGTCCTTGGCAGTGCACAACTAGTATCCCGCCCCTCTGCGAGATTCGATCGCAGGACCTATCAGTCTCTCGCGCGAGCGCTTAATCATTAGATCACTGAGCCAACCGGCATCCAATTATGTTAATATCAAACTTCAGCCCTGAGTTCGAATCCCACAAGCAGGATCGTGGGTATGCACTGCTGATGAGTCATGATAGGACGAAACGGCTGTCCAGTGTTTCCAGGTTTTCCATGGTGGTCTAACATCAATCGGTTCATGATTTTAAAGTTATTTGTTATAAAGTACTTCAGTTTCTGCAAAAAAACTGTTTATAGTGTATGTTTTCTGTATGTATTATGCTTAATTAATATTCTGCTTTTCATCTTCATGAATTCTTTTCATACTACTTAATTGTTTTGTCAATTATTTCTTCCCAATACAAACGAATAGTTTCATCATAGTTGAATACTGAGTGTATAGAAGATAATTAAAAGAAAGAAAATTATATTTGTCAAGAACTTTATCATTAAAATAAAAGATAATTAGAGAAGAAAACATCATCATTCATAGTAGAAATACATTGTAACTAGATTGATTGACTGACTAACTGAGAATCAGGACATAAAATCGACCTAGATAAAACTGAACCATACAAAAGTGTTATAGTTGTTATAGAAAGAAAAAAAAGGAAGTGATAGTCGATGACTTATATGTATAGACAGTCTAGATAGATAAGAGAGAGCCTAGAAAGTATTGATATATTACATCTATATGATTTACTTTATGATAGAATATTGTAGAAATTATCAATGAACATGGTTTGCTTCAAGAACTGATCATGATAATAAGCAATGAATAGCAATTTTATTGTAGCATGAGCACCTAAGCACTCCATATCAACAACACCACCAGACCAAATTGTTATGACTTTATGTCCGGCTTTTATCACGTGATTTATCCAACAATCAAAATACGACTTATACAGTCTTAGCACTGTACCAAACCAATGATGTTCGACCGGTATGAGCAGCCCAGCGTCCTTATTAGTCCTATGTCCGCCTAGCCCGTACACTTGAGTCCAGAACACCACTATGCGAATCGAATCATTTATTTCAGACATACTGGGTTTATATATCAGCCGAACAGACCGCATCGCGCCATCAAATAAGAAATAACATTTGTACACAACAAAGCCAAAAAGTGACTGTGAACGTGGGAGGCAGTAGTTAATAAACTGAATATAGCTCGAGAACAGTAAATCGTTTAATAATAAATGATAGGTCAAAATGAAGCTTATAATAAGAGGGATATAAATATACCTAATCTAATTATTGAATAATTATACCATAAGAATGTATAGATGATATTAGTCAATTAATATGTCTCAGAAGTTACTCGTGATTTAATCTTCACTAAGATATAACACAAATAATCAATAATTGAAGATTAAGAGTTCGTTACCTACTGAGATGATGAATATTCACTTGTAATAAATCTCATACTAAGATAAACTATCATTTACTTCATAGTTTATAATATTGATCATCAGATTAAACAATTATATATAATTTCAATAGTTGAGATCATGAGTCAATTGAAGCTAAACCATCATGGAAAACCTGGAATTACTGGACAGACGTTTCGTCCTATTTCATACGATTCACCAACAATGTGGATGTGTCGCTCAATTTCATAGATTAGTTAAAATTAGACATTAATATCATTGATAACCGGCCAGTTAAGTGTTCACCCGTGAGACCTATAAATCCTGGGTTTGAATCTCACCGGGGATCGGGATCATGAATGATCACTGTCAAAGAGGAGTCCCACAATAGAATGAAACAACTTTCCAGTTCTTTCAGGTTTTCCAATTGACTCATGATCTCAACTATTAAAATTACTACATTCTCTACAAAACCCCTTTTTAATACTAATTATATATATATATAACCTCATATAATTCTAAATCTAAATCATTAATTAACTATATTATTAAACTCTATGAAATATAAAATTAATCACGTACTATTCATTCTAATTCATGTTAAACAACAATATGAGAACGTGTTTAATATGATTATGAATTTATGAATGATATTATTAAATCAATAATAATGTGAACTATAAAGGGAATGAATGATCGATCTGTGTTCTTTTTTTTTTCTTTTCTTTTTCTACCTTAGAAACAATCATTTACTAGTTTATTATCATTTAAATAATGTAACATATTAATTAACTCAATTCATAGTTCATATAAATTAGTTATTTATATATGAATGTTTATTATTCTTTTAAATTAACATAACTATGTAATTGACATTAATAATAATAATAATGAATGAATGATAAGTCTAATTGTTTTATTCAGTTGAAAGAAATAAAATTAGATAGTGATAGATTGAGGTTAATTTTTATATTGTTACTTATCCTTGATTATTATGGTTCATTAAGAAGAAGAAGAAGAGTGAAAAAGATATAATTATGTTAAGATCTGAAATTGATGTCATAAATAATCAGGGATAAAACAAACCATTATCAGCATAAGGTTTGTGAGGATTATTAAGTTATTGATTGAGATTAATGAACCGATTCATATTAGACTATCGTTAAAAACCTGGAAGTATTGGATGGCCGTTTTCGTTCTATTGTGGGATTCCTCCTTGGTAGTGCTCATTCACGATCCTACCTCGCGGGATTCGAACCCAAGGCTTTCAGTCTCGCACGCGAATGCTTAACCTACTAGATCACTGAGCCGGCCGGCATTCAATGGTTTTAGTGTATAACCAATCTACGAAATTAAGTGACCATCTTCGATTGTACTGAGGTAGATACCTATCTCTATCCGACAAATTGTTATTTCGATGAATATTTCTCGCTTTTTTAAGAGAGTTAGTTTTCTACGGTATGAGGTCGCTACTATAAATTTACTTAAACATATAAACATTGGTACAAGGGGATACCAAATAGATGTACGCCATATTCGATTTGTGTAAGGGCAAGGATACTACACGGGTACTCAAACCGAAACATCTGGTTTTCTTAGGGAGTCACACCGGAGCATTTGACCAAAAGGTTTAATCTACAAGGCAATAAAGCAACGTAAGGAGATGGAGTCTCAGTGTAGCCATTTGTTTCCTTAGAATCCTGGAGCCCATGTAGACGATTGATTTGGAATGAAGGTTTTCAAACTTCATACCCACCAACCCGTTTAAAGCATTGGACATTCACTTTTCGTCCTGTCAATTTCATAAACAACACCTCTGGTGCAAGAGTGTAGTGAGTAGGACTTCCCTGACAGCGGTTATATACTCGTGGCCACATGAGAGCATTTCGAGTGGGAGAGTTGTCTCTCCTCACTCCTGGCTGTACTAAGGCTTTTGAAAGCTGTGGGGCCGCTAACCCCATGCTCAACCTTCGTCCTTTGTCCGGAGGGGCCCCAGGTGGAGTTATTTCAGTAAATAGTTTTAAAATAAATGATTATCCTATTTTCTTCAAAAAAGGATATGATTTGAGACGTTTAATCATTTTGAATATGAGACAGAAATTGATGAATAACATTGTGTGGAAATGGAGGTTTATCGAAATTGATCTGAATTTTTTTTTTTGAATGTGAATGACGAGATATCGGTTGATCTGTATTGTATTGTTTTTATGACCCGTAGATCTGTCTCTATCTGCATCTTATGTTGATTGTTATTGAAATGTACATGTCGTCTATCCTAGCAATATAATTATCAACTTGAGTTAGTGAATAACAAAATTAAATAAGTCAAATACGAGAATATGTATATTTCATAAAATCGTTGATTCAAACAAACGATAGGAAAAACAAAACGAAGAGGAGAGAATAAAAGGAAATGATGCTCAATGGAGAAGATGTGTAAGCAAGTTCGATTTAACCAAGCGTGAAACGATATTTATAGTCAAACAAAAGAAAGTGACAGACATGTGATGAGTTAGAGAAAAAAAAACACACACACACATACTCTTACTTGAAAAAAAAACCCAGTTACAATTGATAAACGAATAAGTGACAATATCAATATGTGACTCAAAATGGATGAATAAATTGACTTGTTCGGAAGGTAGAACAAGCTATCTGGGCATATCATAGTAACCGACATCACACATTGTTCATACTGTCAAAAAGTCAAGAAAAAAGAAGATTCCAATATACCGGTTTAAAATGCTTTTCTGTTTGTTTCAGTTCATGATAAAATTCTCTTTTCAAATAACGATAGTTATAAGCAAAGGCAAATATAATTAACTTGGTATTGTTTTACTTGAATCTTCCCATTGATGTTTTAGGACTGAAATTGATCAGTCTCTCCTTGACATATGTGCATACTGTGCGTATGCCTCGAAATTGCCTTAATTTACAAGCATTATAAACAAAGATGGATAGTGTCTAGCAGTTTTAATCCAGGACGCGCGTTTCGTCCTGTTAGTGACTCGTCAGCTGGATGCACTTGCATCTCAGAGTTGATTTTCACTCTGGGACTCGAACTCAGTACCGTTCTCTTCGAACGCAATCGCGTTATCTACACAGGTAAATCTAAGTGTCAATTCTTCAAACGTTAATGTTAACTAACCGACAAATTTAAAAAAAATTATAATATAGTTCTGTTTGAAAAGTACTCTTTACATTACACTGAATTATTTCAGAGTGATAACCAACGTCTTGTTTGTCTAGTCCCTAATGCTGATTGAAGTCTTTCACAATCATTTTCTAATAGACACTAGCCGATGGGATTGGATGTCAGATGCTTTTCGGTTTGATTTTAGATCATTGAAAATAGTCGACAGAAAACTCGAGAACTAGGTTTCTTGTCAGTTAACACTTGTGAGCAAGGTGTACCCGCAATCTTGAGAGAATTGATGATTCCTGTAAGAGTTCATACCTGAATCATCCAGTCTTCTAATTTGAGAAGTTAAGACTGATCCGTTTTTTCTCACTAGATTTCTACAGTACTAAGATATTTATACTGAATAATCACTAAATAGAAAACAATGTCATGCTCGTCTAGTCCTGAGCTGATACATCATAGTTTTATCAAGTAATAAGATAGTATGAAGCAATATATAGAATAAAACCAAATACAGTAAGTTGATTAAAGTTAGACTCGAACACCATTAGATCCCGACTCAGTAGTTCTAGAGATTTAGCGTTCAAGTGGGAGACTGAAAGTCCTGAGTTTGATACCAGGTAATTTAGACGAGATTATAGATGCTCATTGCAAAGGAATCTCAAACTAGAATATAACAGTTATTCAATACTTCTAGGTTTTCCAATGGTTCATGAATTAAACAAAACTGAACAATCTCTACAACCTTATATTATATCAAAATAAGAAAAGTTCAATAGTCAATGACATTAAAATAACAATTAATCACCCTATGGCACAAGTAAGTGGGTATCACGACTCAATAGCTAAGTGGATAACGCGATGGCATTTGAGACGAACGGTACTGGATTGGAGTCCCGGAGTGAACATGAACTTTGAGATGCAAGTATAGCTAGCTGATGAGTCCCAAATGGAACGAAGTGGCTAGCATCCTAGGTTCCACTACTAGCCAATATCTATCTTTGTATATAATGCTTGTGAATTAAGGCAATATCGAAGCAATACTCACAATATGGACATATGCTAATAAGAGACAGATCAATTACAGTCCTCAACATCAATAGGATCATTCACCTAAACAATACCAAGTGAATCCGATCACAATAAAACGTTAAAAAGACATCAAAAGCAAAAAATAATTGTGTAATTAATCAAACAGTGAAGAACAATAAACGTTTTCCACCTTTCTAAGTTTGACTTACATTCTATACGTGTGGTGATTATTTTCAGTTACATTTTGAATTAAACTTTATCCTTCGATGATTAATTAGAATCCAAAATCATCATCGTTGTCACCTTCATCATCGTCAGATGATATTAGGCTATAAAGTTTTAATATTCGATGCTTAACCTTAGTTCGATGCTGTTTGATACTTATCAATAAGGTGTACCTGTAATTGCCCAGAATTTGATACACATTAAAGAATGAGATTCAGTGTCAATTAGCTTTACAATCAAAGACGTTATCAGTGAGCTATATGGGGAGAGAGACCGATCCTCCTTAGAACTAAGATACTTACAATTGGTTGATCATTAAGTGATGACTATGGGTAGATATGTAAATACATCGTGATGATCTAATTGAAAACAATATTATTCACTTATATATCTTATTCTAATTTTCATAATTGTAACCCTTAGAATGAAGTAAATGGCTAGAAAATTAGGAAAAAGTATACACCAGATCTTGATAAATCTTTCAATTATTCTTGAAGATAATTGGAACCTCATAGAGTTTTGAGATGGTGGAGAAGATTTTTAGCTCAGATAGATGATTTTGATGGAGTTGTCTTCACTGAGCTAGATGGTTTAGTCGTGGCGTTTACATCGTTATTTTAAACAACATCATCAGCAAAAAATTTAAGTAGAAACCTATCTAAAGTTTGTGACAATGATATCGTTCAGAGGCATGATGAAAGCTCCACGACTAAACCATCTAGCTCAGAGAAACAAAACTCCATTAAGAGAATTGGAACCAAATGTAAATAAATGATCTATTAAATATGGCTTATTTAAAATTCTCTAAAATGTCTACTGAATTCAAACAATTTTTTTGTAATATGAAACCAGATCAATTCACTTGATAAAAATCGCATACAGAAACAAAAAAAAACGCCACTTGTAAGTATGATCATGTTTCATTGGAATAAAATATGATATAACAATTAAACAAATAGTTCCTTGTGTTTTTATTTAATCAGTCAGTTGATAAGGTGAAATTATGTAGTTAAAAGACCTAATAAATAATATATGTTTTACAATAAGAATATTTGGTGCGACGCTAGACTGACCTTGAGTGTCTCCACTTAATTACTTACTCATGTTTGTTACTCCTCGTAAAGGAGCATAGGCCATCCACCACCACTCGCCATCCAACACTGTCTGAAGTAATCCTTTTCATATGTGTTTCTATTTCCCGACCTAATGTATTCTTTGGCTTTCTTCTTCTCCACTTCCCTTCAAGATTCCAAGTTAGGGTTTGTCTCGTGATGCAGTTTGATGATTTGCGTAATGTATGTCCTATCCATTTGTATCGTCTTTTCCTAATTTTGTCTTTACATGGAAGCTGGTTTTTTCTCTCCTACCGTAGGCTGTTACTGATGGTATCCGGCCAATGGATGTTAAGTATCTTGTGTAGCGAACTATTTATCAATACTTGTACCTTTTTAATGATGGTTGTAGTAGTTCTTCAAATTTCAGCTCTGCTAACAAGAAAAAATAAATCGAACCATATAAACGTCCAATTAATAACCAGAACCAAATTAGGATTATAAACCTGTGTAAGGAATTACAATTATAATTTACAGTTGATGATTAAGATTAGGATTTTCATCATGAACTGACATCAGCTATAATGTCAAAACTCTATTTATCTAAATGGATAAGTGAATTTCGCGCTAAAATCTGAGATCTATTATCTTATACATGATTGGTTCGTCCATAAATTGTAGTCTCACGCAATATTTTATTAGAAATAAACTAAATAGTAACTAATGATTTATCAGTGAATAGTGACCCAATTGACAGGATATAGGGTTATATTCACCTTAATGAATGGATGGTAAATAACATGAAACCGGAATTTAAGGTTTCAAGATGACTAATTTCTACTATTTAACAAAACTGTACGATGGTTTAGAACAATAAATTTATCTATTTAACAATAACTCAGAATTAAAACAATAGTCGACTGGTATAGGAATTTATATATATATATATATCAGTAGTAATGGGCAGACACTCAATAATGTTTAATATAGAGCTTACCACATAAATATGTCAATTCGAATTGCCTTACAAGATTCATACAATGAGAAATGATGAATAACAAACAAATCGAAATAATCCAATAAAAACAATAATGAGAAAGACTGAACCTTGTGAATATGGATGATATGAAAAGACATAATGTATAAGTATGTATGGAGGAATACTGAAATTAAAAATCTTCATTAAGATTAACAAAATGAATGCGTTTGCAATATTGTGAAAGATTTTGAATTAAGTTATCTAGTATCAACCGCATATCGCGGTTACCATATGGCTAAGAACTACCTAAATAGTTCATACTAACATTCAATGATCTCGTGAGTCATCAGTAATTTTAGTTTACAATTATTTACTGTCTTTTGTGCTCTTTTTCGACATTTTTTGATTACTAAATAAATGATTTATCATGTAAGTCTTCATGATCCGTTGTAATTCTTCTGTCGTATCTTGGAGGTAAGGTAAAACCACAGTACTAATCCAAGATCTTTGATTGCAATTTTTACTTACCAAAGCTGAGAAAGATAATGCCGAAAGGTTAATATATGTTACGAAGCTAATAGTTAAAGCCTAATATTTAGGACTAATGTTGATTTGACCGTTATATACAATCTACAGAGTCAGAACCAGTCATTTGAAATATATAATACTATTTTAAGCAAAGATGGGTAGTGGCTAGCAATAGAATCCACGACACGCGTTTCGTTCTATTTGGAACTCATTAGCTGAGTGTACCTTCATCCCAGAATTGATGTTCACTCCGAGAATCGAATCTAGTACTGTTCGCTTCAAACGCAATCATGTGCTCCACTTAGCTACTGAGTAAAAACAACATCAAGTGAAGTTAATACTGATATTTTCAATCTATCATAGCCAAAAGTAATTATTTCTACCATTTTGCACATTTTAAGCATTATCCAAACATTTGTTTTACTGTTCGTTATATGTGATAAACAAATTTCACTCAATCATTCAAAAAGTAACGTTTATGAATCCAATTATCTCGTTCATGTACCATATTTATATTTAACTATACAGTTACCTAGATGATTAATGAATTAAATAGTATAGCAAACACGTTTAAGGCTTTCTATGAAAACTCACTTGTGCATGGAGTTTACATGAACAATAAGTTAAAACAAACTTAAAAAATCCATTACACTATTCGTACAGCTGACAATAGTTTATCAATAATTCTAAATAATTCACTGTTCATAACTGTCATTCTAATTAATCATTAATCTAACATTCACGTAAAACGTTAAATAACAAGAAACATCGATAAGTATCAGTGATCTAGAGGTTAAGCGTTCACGCGCGAGACCGAAGGCTCTTGAATTAGAATCCTGCGTGCGGGATGGTGGATGTGAACTGATGACGAGTCATATACTAGGACGAAACGTCCGTCCAGTGCTTACAAGTTTTGCATGGTAGTCTAGCTTTAATGGACTCCTGAATTCAACTATTATAAACATTGCAATCTCCACAAATCCTCCTCTGATAATAAATCTAAATGTGTGGTTTAGAATTTTATTATTTTATTAAGTAGGATACAGATCATTCGCAAAAATGTGTTTCACCAGGTAAATCATACAAAACTATAAATTTTAAAGTGATCTCCAGAACTGGTTGTTTTAATCTACGATTATTTATTAGCTTAATCATATTGACCGAATTCTAAACTAAATTAAAACTGGACTGGACGTCTCATGAAGTCCTACTTGTTACATCTAGGTAATGGATATTTTCACAATGATCCATTTGAAAAACCAAAGATCCACCCCGAGACATCTCAGTCTCGAGTGCGAACGCTTAACCTCTAGACGAAATGGCCGTTCCATGCTTCGAGGTTTTCCATGGTGGTCTAGATTCAATTGATTCATGAACTCAACTAATAAATTATTATAATATCCGCAAAAACCCCTCCTGATATTAATCAACATATGCTCACTAGTGACTGGATTCAAGAGGTATTTTCTGGTGTTCTAGTGAGAAGGAGTGACTAGTGGAATTAAACCGGGTCAGTTGTAAGATAGTAACTCACTTAAGACAGTGGTGGATGTGTCGCTCAATTTCGCCGGTTATTTGAAGTTAAACATAAACACTGTTGAATGCCGGCCAGTTCAGTGGTCTAATGGTTAAGCGTTCGCGCGCGAGACCGATAAACCCTAGATTCAAGTCCTGAGAGGTGAGCTCGTGGATGCACACTGCCAAGGAGGAATCCCATACTAAGACGAAACCTTCATCCAATGCTTTCAGTTTTTCCATAGTTATCTAACTTCAATCAACTCATAATCTCAACTATTGAGATATACTATATACATAGAGTTGGTGACAAAGATTTGTCGGTCAGATGGATGATTTTTGATGAAACTTCATTCTCTAAACTAAATGATGGATATAAATCTCATATAGGAAAAATCGCCTAGAGATTATAAGAAATCTATACGGACCCTTCAATGAATATGTTGTATTCAATCAGATGAATGATTTTTTTAGAAAAATTATTTTGTTGATTTAATCAATAATATTTTTTGATTGTTGAAAAAAAAGAGAAATACTAAACTGTTATTGATTTTATAATGTTTGATGAAAATGAAAAGAAGAAAAAAAAGAAAAAAACTCAAAATGTTTTCATCGATCATTTTCTCGTTGTTTTTTTCTCTCGTTTTTCTTTTTTTAACAATAAACTTGATATGATGTTTACTGATCTAAGTAGATAGATATTCCTGAAGCTTAATCTCAGTATCTGGTCTATTTATTATTATTATTATTATTATTACTAATTTTCATTATTCCAATGTTTCTTTTTTCCTACTATACATCTTGTTTAATTTATTCAGATATGTGGTTACATTATAACGACATAAGGTAATGTAAATCTCTGTTATGATCTAACTTGATGTTGACTGATATATATATACATGAATTATGCAATAGTTAAACATATGAAGCAAGAGTTTAAGCGTTAACTTTAAATTCATTTAGAATGGAATAAATAAAGTAGATTACGTACGTAATTACTTACTTGCTTACTGTTATAGTTGGTCGTCGCTGATTGTTGTGCCGGAAAGACGCTCATCACTTATACTCGGAACGAAATACCTCTACAATTCCCACGATGCGAAAGTAAGAACACAAAGACTAGTATAAGTGAAGATTTATTAGCCCCAAAACACTACGATAACGACGATGATGATTATAATAATAATGAATTACAATAGTCTAAAATACACTCATTTATATATTGATTGTACACCCATTTTGATTAATAATTAGGATTAAATCACATACTCAATTATAACAAATCACTTACTGAGCATAGTTCATGTCAACTGAATACAAGAATATTGTATATGTCTACAGAAGAAAATATCATACTGGGAAAACTAATCAAATACTACACTGAATGATCATCACATTGAATCAAAACGGAAGTTGAATGTTGAATAAAACTCATAATGAGTAATTCAATCGAAAATGCACTTTTCTTTCTATCATGTCACTTACTGACTTCTATCACCCCATAAGGTACAGCACAAACCTTTGACCAGAATTCATCAACTAGCACTATCATATGTTCCCCTATTCAGGTGTTTCCATGTTCTATTTATTCTCTTCAGATCTACCTCCATTTCCCAAAGCAATATGTTCTTCGGTTTTCCACTTTTTTTGTTTATAAGTACTTTTATCTTTTTGATGATGGTTGAGGTACTTCTTCAAGTTTTAGCTCTGTACAGTAGAACTTTCTTGATATTCTTATTGAAGATTGTGACTTTGATATTGATTGACAGTTGTTTTGAGTCGCATATATTCTTCAATTGTAGGAATGCAGTCCTTGTTTTGTCAATCCTCTCCTTTTACGTTTGCATCCGAAATGATGTTAAATAATGAGATATTAATGTCAAGTCTTTATTTCCTGCATTCTCTCCCACAAAAAAAATAAAGTAACTCAGAAAAATATAAACGTTTACCAGTCAATTTCACTCTTTAACAAAATAATATCCAGTTACTTTCATCCTTTTCAAAAAACACAATACCAAGGTATGTATTAGATACAATTACTTGTTTCAATGTATCAATGATGACTAGTTTGAAGGTCATCGTTATACATTCTAGGCATAGATTGACATAATTATTGTCTATCATATAGTTACTTGAAACTTTATTATAATGAAATATAACTAAAAAGTATGTTAAGAATTGATCATTATCTAATTAATAATATAATGATATATTTAGATAACATTTATTTTCTAAAGTATCCATTAAAACTAAAGTTAACTAATGAAATTATTAAACTGAGACTATATGTCATATTGGATGGTAGCTGATTTTCTGAATGACACAAAAGATATTTCATGTAACTATAGCAACAAAATTGTATTATTAACATATTGAATATGTAATAATTTGTTTGGTATACACTATTTCAATGTGTTTCTTTGTTCTGATAAATGTAATAAAGAACAAAATATGAATTAATATGAGATGGGTTTTGTGGATATTATAGTAATTTCAATGGTTAAGATCATGAGTCAATTGAAGCTAGATCACCATGGAAAATCTGGAAGAACTGGATGACCGTTTCGTCTTGTTGTGGGACTCCTCAGCAGTGCGCTCCACGATCTCGACCCCTGCGAGGTTCGAACCCAGGACTTATCAGTCTCTCGACAGGCGCTTAACCAACTATGATTTAAAATTAACGAAATACTATTTATGTAACATTTATTAATGATAACAATTACTCAAATAACATCATTTATGACATAATTATTTTAATTCGTTCATCAATTTTATGGGCTATTAGATTTGCAATTGATTGTTCACGTTGTTTTATTAAAACACATCGTGCTTTATTCCATCGGGTGGTTAAGTGATCGCGCGCGAAACCAGTAAGTCTTGAGTTTGAATCTCTCGGAGGGCGAGGCCGTGGATGTGCACTGCTGAGGAGTTCCATAATGGGACGAAACGGCCGTCCAGAGCTTCCAGATTTTTCATGGTGGTCTAGCTTTAACTGACTCATGACCTTAACCAATGAAAATATGAATTGTTGAAGTAAAATTTATATTATAATGGAGTTTTGTTTTCTGACCTGGATGGTTTAGCCGTGAAGCTTTCATTATTCTTTTGAAAAGCATCATCATCGGCAAAAACTTCAGATGGAAGCTCCACGATCAAACTATCTAGCTCAGAGAACAAAACTCCATCAAAATCATCCAACTGAGCTACAAATCTCCTTCACCATCTTGAAATTTATATTAGTAGAATCGAAATATTTTCTCATGTTAATACCTTTCACTCTATGTAACTTGTTGTAGCAATGTATTTATGTGTTAGTAATGGTGAGACTATAATTTATGGACGATATTTGAGTTATGTTAAAGTGAACTTGAGAATATCCACCTACTTACTAGGACTAAATGAAGGTTATAAACCATTGTAAAGAATAAGGATTATGATTTACAATTGATAGTTAGGGTTATGACATAGATTTATGGTTTTTATCACGAACTGATATCAGCAACAATCTCGAAATTCTATTTAGCCTAATGAATTTTGTGCGAAAATCCAAGACCTGTTATCTTAAATCTAATTGATTTGTCCATAAATTATAATCTTGCTTTAACATTTTGTCATAGTGACAATTTTAAATTGGATAGACAACTTTGTCCACTTTATCTGCCTGGAGCCTCTCTAAAACCCCTGTCGGTCACAAGTCCGAATAAAGGAGGACAATTGGGCATGGGGTTAGCTACCCTATCCGATAGAAAACTAACTCACTAAATAAATGCTAACCGGAAAAAAATTCCAGATTGGACAAAACTAAATGGCTATCTAGTGCTTGAAATTTTTTCCGTTGTCATCTAACTTAGATCGGTTCAGGATCTCAATAATAAAATAAGTTTGTGTAATAATTATCGGAAATTGTGTCTAAAAATCACAGACTACTTAAATTGGTTGTTTAATTCACTAACTCAATCACATTTTTACACACTTATTTGCATTCTCACACCATAGGTGATTTTTACGAAATTGAGAGGACAAAAGGTGGATGTTCAGTGCTTTAACCGGGTTGGTGGTCACCGAGAGTACATCTAGGGGAGTTGGAAAACCCTCATTCCAAACCATTCGTACACATGGGCTCCAGGATCCTAAAAGAACAAATGGCATATGAACCTATTGTTGGTCACCGACTACCATGGGACTGCATCTCCTTACATTGTTCCACTACCTTGTGGGTTAAACCTTTGGGTCAAAGGCTGGGGGTGTGACTTCCTAAGAAAACCACATGCTTCGGTTTAGGCACACGGGTAGTATCTCAGCCCTCACACAAATCGAATGAATAATGTGACGCATATCTATTTGTTACCTCCTTGCACCAGTATTGACTATCTTTTACTTCATAATCAAACTCATTTTACCAACGTAGTTTGATTTAGTTTCTGATTTAGAATTTAAACAAAAAGTATCTTATTGCACATCAAATATGGTGTAATTAATTTCATGTAATTAATTCATTTGAAAACACGTTACAACACTTTTGTATTGAAGTTGAAGTTGACACTTGAAAGCAACTCTTTGTAGATCAGTCAGTAGTATACTTGATAAACTACTTGACTGGTATTACTTAAAGCCGTTACATTCTTTTCGAATATAATCTATACATTTGTATATAACATAAAACGTAACTTTGTGATAGTCAGAGAATATTATCACAAAGGGGTTTTTGGGGATAATATAATAATTGAAGCTAAACCACCATGGAAAACCTGGAAGCACTAGACAACCGTTTCATCCTAGTATGGAACTCCTCGTTGGCAGTGCACAAGCATGATTCCGCCCTGTGGGATCCGAACCCAGATATAGTTAAATAGATCAAACACATTGAAGATTTCAAATGTATAATTAACGGTCTGTATTTAAGTATCGATTTTATGGTTTACTTACATCATTAATATCCTACTAGCCTCGCGCGTGAGCGCTTAACCGCTAGACCACTGAAGCGGCTGGCATACAACGGTGTTAATGTCTAACTTCAAATGAAAGGTCCTGGGTTAGATTCTCTCACGAGGGGGGGTCGTGGATGCTTACTGCTTAGGAGTTTTATACCAGGACGAAACGGATGTCCAGTGCTTCCAGGTTTTTCATGGTGGTCTAGCTTCAATTAACTAATGATTCCAACTATTTAAGTGAAAATAGTGAGATTAAACTATTTGCACAATGCAACAAAAATAACAATTTAAAGTTTTATTATGTTTCTCAGTTCCAAGTGGATTGATCATAAAATTATGTTGAGAATAAAAATTATAGACGGTGGTATTTTTATTACATTTCGTGTCTCTTATTTGATTTTATATAGGAAGTAATTGATTTTTCATTATGTCTAAGTGTTTTCTATTTGGGATAAGGGATAGATAACTGTTTAAGACAAGGAAAAACTGGATAGTTAGTTATATTATGTTATTATGGAGCTTTTCAGGAATGAGTAATCATCACTGGGTGGTGATCAATCAATTGTGAATATATCTCAATCCTACAGGAGGTCGGTCGCGGCCAGGATAACCCAGTGGTAACGCCTCTAACTGTGAAGCTGGGCGACACGGGATCGGATCCGTCAGGGAGCACCAGTTCTCTCAAGATCACAGGTATACCTTGCTGACGAGCTCCGAATAGCACGAAACCCTAGTCTAGGGTTTCTTGTTGACTACCTTCAACCACCATCTAATGAGTAACCATAATCTTGCAGTTAGTCTGAATAAGAAGTTTAGCGCCTCGCTGTGACTGTTATATTATTGAGTTCATATTCTTTGGTTTAAGGGTTAAATCTAATCAATCCATGATAATGAATCAACACCTTCTATTCCATTTGATAGGTAACCGCCTCAAATCTGACATGGTCGAACATCATTTATCCCAGCCTCTCATTAGAACTCATAGCATGATTTCGGTTCGATCTCATAGGGTATTGCTATTGAGCTGTGTCGATGAGTTCCCAAAATAAGTTGACACAGTTATCCAGTGTTTCGAGATTTCTAATAGATGTGTAATTAAGGTCAATCTCTGATATTAAGTATAAATCATTCTCAGTTGTATGCTAAGTGACTAACAATAATTATCAAGTAAATTTTTTCATCATTTTTCATGCGATTGGTTCGATTCACAAATTCAAACAAACAAAAACTGTAGCATTTGATCTTTTGTACGTGACTTCAGATACAAAATAAAATTACCTGATTTTCAACACTGAGTTTATCAATGTCAGAAAGAGTTTTTTGTGAAGATTATAGTAATTTCAATAGTTTAGATCATGAATCACTTGAAACTAGATCATTACGGAAAACCTGGAAGCACTGGATGGCTGTTTCATTCTATTGAGTTTATCAACAAAATTACATAACCGATTAGTAATAGTTCATATATGATTGGAAATTTTACGACTCCTAATTCGTCGAAAACGTTTTTGCGAAGAATCAATTTAATGGATCAAGTGAATTTGAAGGTTTAAGGAGGTTAATAATCGATTTTGTAGTAAATAAATTATAGACCATTTTTCAATGGTTATTAAATAATTGTATTTGATAAACAGAAACTCACTAAACAAATATGAATAGTGGCTAGCAGTGGAATCCAGAACACATGTTTCGTCCTATTTGGGACTCGTCAACTGAATGTACCTGCATCCTGGAGTTGATGTCTACTCATCCAAGTAGATAATGCGATGGTGTTTGAAGCGAACAGTACTGAGTTCGGGTCCTGAATCGGACGAAAGGCGTGTCCTAGATTCTACTGCTAACCACTATCCATATTTGCTTAAAAAGCTTGTGACTTAAGGCTGTATCGGGGCAATCCGCATAAGATGCGCATATGCTAACATGAGACTAATCAATTGCAGTTCTAAATAACAATGGGAAGACACAAGTTGAACAACACCAACCAAATTTAGAAATTCATTCAATATTATAGACTCTGATAAGTGACTACATAATCATGAATACTATAATAATCTACATAGATTGGCGATTTCCATTCACACTTGCATCGAATAACACAAATATTTTCAAGTCATTGTAATACAATTGCCACGAACTTGAAAAATGAGAATTTAGACTATCTAATGTTAATACATTTGAATCCCATGGAAAATACTGACAAACCTTAACAAGTTGAAATCTTTAGCTTTTAAGAAAGTGGCTTTTTACCAAGCCATTCACATTACCAACAGTCAATTGTAAAGGACTCCACAGCAGTGCGCATCCAAGATCCCGTAAGAGGGATTCAGATCCACGATCTTTTAACTCGCTCGTGAACGCCTAACCTTTAGACCACTGAGATGATATCCAACCGTGTTAATATCAAACTTCAACCAATCCACAATATTGCACCATCATCAATTTTATGAACTAGATATTTGTCTCTACCTGACATGGATTAGCTCCACTGGTCACGGTTTCTCACTAGAACTCTAAGAATTACCTCAGGTACCTAGTCACAAGTAGGAACATCCTCGGAGTTCTAGTGAGAAGCCGTGACCAGTGGAGCTAATCCATGTCAAAAAGAGACAGGTATCTACTTCATACAATGGAAGATGGTAGTGCAATTTCGTGGATTGTTTGAAGTTCGACATTAACACGGTTGGATATCGGCTCAGTGGTCCGAAGGTTAGGCGTTCGTTCGCAAGACCGTAGGTCCTGGATATAAATCCCTCTTACGGGATCTTGTATGCCCACAGCTAATGAGTCCCCAACTAGGACGAAACGTCCTTCTAGTGCTTCCAAGATTTCAAAAGTATTCTAATATCGATCGATTCATGATCTCAATCAAAAACATCATCACTACAATCCCATACTGATAGTCACTATTGGTCTAAAGATCTATGAAACTAAATTGATTAACTAATGTACTGAAATTTCATAGATCTTATCATTCAGATTATGTAAAGAAATAACCAGTACATTTTGATGTAAGAAACTAACATATAATGTGTACATATTGATTCTTTTTAAGATTCTCATGAAATGTTTCTATAAATCAATCAAATTATTCTTTAACAATTAAAGACAAACTTTTATGATCAGTCTGAAACTCTTTCTCAACATTCATGAGTATGTAGATAATATACTGAATGGAACTAATAAACGTTAAAATTGGTGAAATATGGCTTAATTGACAAAATAATATTTGTAGTAAGATGATTGTTAAATAATGGAACAATATAAAGAGTAAGATATATTTTGAGTAAAGTAAAACAGTCAATTATATGGACTAACTTCTGATTATTAAATGAAGTAAGCATAAGTTTACGATTGACCTATTAGTTCATTAGTAGTCACGTATCTAGGATATTTCGAAAATAAGATCAAATATGTTTAAGAATATACATATATACTAATACAAAAACACAAATGAAGATGAATTTATATGACAGTTCTATTGTATGGGGCAGAAACTTGGAAAACTATGAAAGCTATTATTTAGAAGATATAAGTGTCTATTAACAACGGTCTACGCAAAATACTTCGGATCGATTGGCTAGACACTATCAGCAACAATATACTATGGGAGAGAACAAACCAAATCTCAACGGAGGAAGAAATCATAAAGAAGAGCTGGAAGTGGATAGGACACACATTGAGGAAAGCTCCCAACCGCATCACAAGACAAGCCTTCACATGGAGTCTTCAAGGCTAAAAGATGAGAGAAAGACCAAAGAACACATTACACTAAGAAATGATGACAGACATGAGAAGAATGAACAAGGATTGGATAGAACTAGAAAAGAAGCCCCAGGACAGAGTGGCTTATGCCCCAATGAGAGTAACAGGCGTAAGGAGATAAGTAAATAAGTAGCGTCAAATATTGTAAAGTAATGAGATATTCAAACTAAATCTCCCCTTTGTACAACTTCCATAAATTATTTCATATGAAATATCATTGTTTTAATTCGACATAAAATTGGTAAAATACCATTGAACTACCATGTAATCTTAAGGAAACTGGTGCTCCCTGACGGATTCGACCCCGTGTTACCCAGCTTAACAGTTAGACACACTACCACTGAGCTATCCTGGGGGCGAACGACCTCCCGTAGGACTGAGATGTAATCACAAATTGATTAATCACTGGGTAGTGATCAATGTCATGTGTGTCATGTCCTTATCAGTGCAGATCGAATGCTTTCGACCACAATAGTGCACACAATGTCGAGTCACCTAGATCGGTGGCCACATTGACATGATCGATAGCATTCGATCAACACTGATAGGGACTTGACACACATGACATTGATCACCACCCAGTGACCAATCAATTGTGCCTACTGAATTATCATCTATCGATCTGAACCACAAACCCATTTATTTGGTCATCCTGAAAACTTGAGATCATCTAACAATTGTCAATAGGGATCTTATACAATACACATTAATTTACCAACTCATGTTTAATATTTCAGACATCAACATTGTTTAATTTTCTTTTAACACATACTTTTTTAAAAATTCATTTTAACATCACAATTCTCTGATTATCTCTACTTTCAGTTAAATCAAACTCAAACACAATCTACTTATTAAATTTGATTCATAAAAGTACATTATGGATGAAATTAAACAAAAACTTCCAAAAATTGAAGTTAATCAAGGAACAATTGAATATTCAAGTGAACTGGAATCATCAGAATCTGATGAAGAGTAAGTTATTGTGTTATACATAGAATGTTTGATAAAATATTGATTTTATTGTTTAATATTAATGATCCGTATGGAGAAAAAAATATCTCTTTTCAGTGATATTTACACCCTTTTGGCCAATTTAAAAGTATCAGTATTGTAGGCAGATATTGTTGACTATTCAAAGTCTTTACAATCATGTGCTGATAATTATCATGTGCTCAGTATTGGCTACTTTCGAGAAATGATGTAAATTCTGGTGAGACTGTGGACAAATCAATTAGATTTACGATAATAGGTCTTATAATTTTGGAATGAAATTTATTTAACCTTTAAATAGAGTTTCAGCATTTTACCTGATTTTGGTTCGTGATTAAAACCCTAACCATCAATTGTAAATCATAATTTTTGTTCTTCATACTGGTTTATAGTCCTCATTTAATCCTAGCAAATAAGTGGACATTCTCAAAGTCAATTTAAAGTCTCTCGAAGGTCATCTATAAATTATAGTCCCACCACCAATTCCACCACTCTCATAAATTTATGATTGTATTTTATACTACTTATTATTATTAAGTAATCATCTAACATTCAATTAACTTCTTTCCTCATTATGATACATGCTTTACCTAATAAACAAATCCCCACTTTTATCTGACGTTCCACTGTGTATCTCATACTAGAATGAAATAAATGTCTAATACTTCCAGGTTTTCAATGATGATCGAACTTAAATCGATTCATGAATTCAACTATTAAAATTTACATTAGCTGATAACCTTGAATATAGGTTGAAATTTGTTTAAAACAACAACAACAACAACTGAATAGTCATTAATTTTACATTAGATGATTTAAATTCCAGTAGAATAATGTAGGTAGTCACTTCCTACCAAAATTAATCTATATCCTTGTTATGTCTCAATAAACATAATGAATGGTAACTTTTGGGACCTATATATGGACCAATACTATATATATATATATCCTATAATTGTTAAGTAACTAAACTGTTCATATTCACGTCCCTTTTATTATGAGCTTTATTTTGTTCTGTAAACTATTATTATACGATTTACCATTCTTGAGTTATGCTCCAGTCTATCAATTACTATCTTCCACATTCACAGCCACATTTGGTCAAATATTGTACAAATGTGTATTTTCTATTTTATGGTACGATGTGGTCGGTTTGATTGGTTTATATACTCAGTATGTTTGAAATATAAAGATCCATATTGCAGAGGCTGAGATAAGTGTTCCGGACTCAACTGGCTAGGCTAGGTGGAAAGCAGGACCAATAAGTACTCTAGACTGTTCGCACGGGTTTTATGCATCATTGGTTCGATCGATAATCTACTGCTCTCTAATTGGCAGTATCATTACGTTATATATTCGCAAGGGTACTCAGGCCACAAGTTGTTACAATCCTAGGGCATCTGATATGAGTTTTAGATCCCTATTGTTTTTCTTCAAGATTTTTCTCCTCTAACCGTATGTTCTTTTATCCTTTTTTTAACATAATATGAAACACTTATTAGAAAGGTTATCAAGTATGTTCTTTTCATATTTTACTTTAACCTGATCTATGTTTATGCTCTGAATAACAATACCAGGACGAAACGGCCGTCCAGTGCTTCCAGGTTTTCAATGGTGGTCTAGCTTCAACTGACTCATGATTTAAACCTGTGAAACTAAAGAATGCTTGAATTAAGGGAGTTTTGTAAATACTATTAGAACACTTCTAGTCACTATAGTAATATATGTACATAATTAATCGGGGGTATTATAAAATAATTAAAATAAGCAAAGAAACCACATGGTTAGAATAGTTGTGTAGTAATATCTCAAACCAAGGTCGTCAATTTCAAAACGGAGAACAGCAGTTCAGTCACTCTTGATGGCGAAACTCTAGAAGATGTAGAATCCTTCATATACCTGGGAAGCATCATCGATGGACAAGGAGGTTCAGATGCAGAAGTGAAGGCGAGGATTGGCAAAGCAAGGACCGCATTCCTACAATTGAAGAACATATGGAACTCAAAACAACTGTCAAGCAATATCAAAGTCACAATCTTCAGTAAGAACATCAAGAAAGTTCTACTGTACAGAGCTGAAACTTGGAGAACTACCACAACCATCATTAAAAAGGTACAAGTATTTATAAATAGTTGTCTACTCAATATACTTAATATCCGTTGGCCGGATACCGACAGCCTAACTGTGGGAGAGAACAAACCAGCTTCCACCTGAAGAGGAAATTAGGAAAAGAAGGTGGAAATGGATATGAAATACATTACGCAACTCATCAAACTGCATAACGAGACAAACCCTTATTTGGAATCCTGAAGCAAGGAGGAAAATAGGAAGGCCAAAGAACATATTAGGTCAGGAAATAGAAGCAGATATGAAAAGGATGAATAAGAACTGGGAAGATCTGGAAAGGATTGCCCAGGACGGGGTTAGATGGAGAATGTTGATGAGCGGCCTATGCTCCTTCACGATAAGTAACAGGCGTAAGTAAGTAAGTAAGTAATATCTCAAACAATGAATCTAATTGATTAAAGATCCAATCCACGAATGAATATTTGTTTCATCAAAATTTCTTGTACATGTTGTTAACGAGTACTGTTTAGCATAAAATCAAGGTTAGAAGTGGTTTTTTATTGGTTATTTTCAATTATCTAAATTCATAGTACATATGATGTTGAATCACTTTTTAGAAGTCCTTAGTAGAATTCACCAAGAATCTACAGTTGATATCACTTATTGAGAAGTTAGAGTTTGTTCCCATCTGATATGAGTGTTATTTATCAAAATTCAATCAAGAGTAAATCTGAACTAAACAACATGTACATTTTAGATTGTTTGTTTGAATTTAGCCATTGACGTTTAGAACTGAAATTAATCAGTCTCCTATTGGTATATGTAAATCCTGTGCAGACTGCTTTAATATTGCTTTGAGTTTCAAGCATTATAAGCAGAGACAGATGATGGATAGCAATGGAAGCCATAATTCGTGTTTCACCCTATTCACGACCCTTCAACTGAATTTACCTGTATCTTATAGTTGATTTTAACTCTGGAATTCTAACCCAGTACTATCTACCTCAAACGCCATCGAGTTTCAGAGTGAATATCAAGTCTTTGATGTAGGGTCATCCAACTGACGAGTTTCAAATAGGACGAAACACTCATTCTGGATTACACTGTTAGCCACCATCCGTCTTTGCTTATAAATAACATGTTTACTATTAATATTCTAAAAACTTTTATTACCATCAACTTATTATAACAGTTTACAGTTTAAATAACTTTATAATATAAATAACTGTTAAGCAACAATACGAATATACACTCAGATTTTGCTTACTCAACAGCTCCCATTAACATTCAATCCATATGTGATTCTACATTAGTTTAACCATAATTACAAAGATATAATAATATTAAAATCATACAATATCATCATCATGTCTAAAAACAATAGAAATTATTCATTAAAGTATTTTTCAGATAGATACTACATTAGTATCAGAAGAGCTTTTTTGGATATTATAGTAATTTCAACAGCTGAGATCATGAGTCAATCGAAGCTAGATCACCATGGAAAACCTGGAAGCATTGGACAGCCGTTCTGTCCTATTGTGAGACTCCTCAGCAGTGCACATCCGTCTTTCGGGACTTAGATTTCATTAATCACAGTACTCATCGAAAATAATTCACTTTATTAAGTTGCTTAATAATACATTTGAAGTACCATAGGAAACCAGAAGATGCTTTAGTATGGGACTCGACAGAATGCACTGATAATTCTACTAACGGTCACACCCGGTACTATCAAGCCACGTAAAAAATATTTGACCATTAGAGCCACTAAGTTTGCTTTAAATTCTATATATTCTCAGCCTCAATCAATTCAATATATAACATGACGTGTATCTCATATCATTGGTGACCAGTATTTCGTTAACAATATATCAAAACTTCATCAGTCACTACTTGATATTAGAATCGAAGAAACTTGTATTCAAGTTTATTAGTGTGAATCTGATTATATACTTCTAGACAAGATCTTTAAAGAATTGTACATGTGAATAACTGGATATTTACATACTAAGGTGAAATATTCAAATCCAACTCTTAAATCTTTCAATAGTTAAATTCATCAAAGCATTAAACAGCCGTTTTGTTCTACTATGGGACTCTTCCTTAACAGTACGCATCCACAACCGCGCCTCGAGGGATTCGAACGCAGGACCTAAATCTTTCACATTCCCCATATTTATCAAACATTTTCATTCATAAATTCAATTATTTTTCCTTCAAATATTTTAGTCACTATTTGATAAAGTTAAAAATAAATCTGATAACCATTGATCAACAATATCACATTTTATCTCTTGACTACTGAAATAGGAACTAACTAACATTTATCATTCTTCAATTGTTTACTAAAAAAATTTAATGAAGACTAATATCCTTTTCTTCTTTTTTTTCTTTTCTTTTTTTCTTTTCTTTATCCATTTTATTTAATTAAAAATCAGAAAGAAAAATAAAGTTTCACAAAAAATAAAAATGTGATGATAAAGTGGGGGGGGGGTGGAAACCAGTAATCAACAAATTGATTGTTTTGCATGGATGTTTTTTTATTTTTTCTTTGTTTGTTTTATCTTTGTTGGTTATTTGTTTATCGAGCAAAATAGACGGAATCATTTGACTTGTTCAGTGTTTTAATTATTATCATTGTTGTTGTTGGCTTGAATTCAATTGGTATTGTTTGTGTTGGATCTATCCATTGGTGTTTAGGATTGTTAGTGATCAGTCTCTTATTGGTATATATACATACTGGGCATATTGTGTCTTGGATTTCATTGCTAGCCACTATTTATCTTTGCATATAATGCTTGTGAATGAAGGCTATATCGAGGCAATAGACACACGATGTACATATGCCAATAAAAGACTGATCAATTGCAGTCGTAAACATCAATGGGAAGATTCAAGTAAACAATTTCAAGTGAATTTAAACTTCACAAGGAAGTGGCTGTCAGCACTCAGTAGCTAAGTGGATAACAAAATTAATTGACTCGTTTACAAGTGAAATAGATGTCCTTACTGATATCTTAAGTAATTAAAGATTTGGTACTGATTTTCTAACTAGTATTCTAGTAAGCAAAGATGGATAGCAGCTAGCAGTAGAATCCAGGACACGCGTTTTGTTTTATTTGGGACTGGTCAGCTAGATGTACCTGCATCTTAGAGTTGATGTTCACCCTGGGACTCAAACACAGTACTATTCACTTCAAATGCCATCGCATTATCCACTTAGCTACTAAGTCCTGATGCCCACCTGCTTGTGAAATAGGGTGAAATTATACTCACTTGGCATTGTTGAGTAGCTAAGTGGATAACGAGGTGACGTTTGAAACGAACGGTACTGAGTTCTAGTCTCAGAGTGAACATCAACTCTGAGATGCAGGTATATCCAGCCGACGAGTTTCAAATATGACGAAACTCACGTCCTGGATTCCACTACTTGTAGCGAAGAAAAAATGGATGAATATTCTTTTACTCATTTAAACTTGAATAACATGTTAATTCAATTTATAGGATCAATTATTTTTTAGATCACCTTTCTATAGTGAAATCATTTTATCTAAACAATATTGAATAATTGATATTAAAAGGAATTATGACTTGAACAATGAAAGATAATCAACATTGAATTGTAACCAAGATACATGTTTTCCTCATTTATTAAAATATTATTCAGATCATAAATTAAACTAAGTTAGACAACTATTAAAAACAAGGAACATCTTTGTATGGGACTTATCTTCATTAACAACTATTCATGATCTTAAAACTAGTGATTGAATTGAGGATTTAAGATCTTGGGTAACAATGCGATTAGCTAATCACCAGTGAATAAACATTTCTAATCAAAATAATGATACAAGTTCATGTATACTTAAATTGATTCTATCATACATAGTTTATCACCCATAAATAGTGTAATCAGTGAAGTTTAAGGTTAGTTTAGATTCTTTCGTACATTTAAGGAAAATTTCTTTATACAATATATTGCTATTGGTATACAGTGAATGATAATAATAGCAGGTTCAGTGTTAACATTTAAATGATAATATTAAATTAATGTCTGGTAGATTATACGGATAAATAAGTGGTACATATTTTTATTCATTACTTAACATTATAACGAAATTATGTTAAATTACTTACTTACTTACTTACGCCTATTATTCCTCATGGAGGAGCATAGGGTACCCACCACCACTCCCCATCAAACACTGTCCCAAGCAATCCTTTCCAGTTCTCATCCATCCTTTTGATATCTGCTTCTATTTCCCGACTTAAGGTGTTCTTTGTCCTTCCACTTTTTCGCTTCTATTCAGGATCCCAAATTAGGGTTTGTCTCATGATTCAGTTCGATGATTTGCGTAATGTATGTCCTATCCATTTGTATCGTCTTTTCCTAATTTCTTCTTCAGCTGGAAGCTGGTTTGTTCACTCTCACAGTACGCTGTTGCTGATGGTATCCGGTCAATGGATGTTGAGTATCTTGCGTAGAGAACTATTTATCAATATTTGTACCTTTTTATTGATGGTTGTGGTAGTTCTTCAAGTTTCAGCTCTGTACAGCAGAACTTTCTTGATATTCTTATTGAAGATTGTGACTTTGATATTGGTTGACAGTTGTCTTGAGTTCCATATATTCTTCAATTATAGGAATGCGGTCCTTGTTTTGCCAATCTTCCCCTTTTCGTTTGCATCAGAAATTGTGTTAAATAATGAAATAATAATGTCAAGTCTTTATTTCCTATATTTAAAGTCAATGCCTTACTATTGTAAAATATTATAATACTATTATATTATATTATTATAATATTATAATATACACAGATGAAACTAGGCGTTTGATATTTCGACTAGTGATGAGTGACTTTGAAATCTACCATGCAGATTGGTTCAGATGTAAATTATTTTACTTATTCCCGTTTTATGCAAATGGAATAATAATTGATTAGTGTCCAATCGAGCCTTCAATAATTTCATGTCATGTGTTCAGCAGCGTTATGAATTGGATGTACTGAATATAAAAGACGATCTGAGTTTGTATAAACTTTCGCTACTCCAACAGTTATTGCCGATGAATCACTCGTAACTTTTGAAGACGAACGAGAATTGAGATAGTAAAGCAAACGTTTCACATTAAATAAGGGCAATATACAATAGTTCTACCATTAGATTTCTATTTAGAGCCATAAATTAATAGCGAAATTTATTTTCATTCGTGGTTTTGTACGTTCTTTGAAAACTACGTTTATTCAAGGAGCATGTTATCAAGTGAATTAGATCAGTAGTAGTAAAGAAAAAGATTGTTATTTTTGTCATTCAACTGAAACTCAAGTAAACCAGTCGGGGACATGATGTGACTATGAAGTACAGCGTAGTTTCCAGCACTTTATTTATATAAGTATACAAGTATATAAGTATAATGCAAAATCGTTCATGGAGGACAATTGACAGACTCGTTCGAGGTAAAGAACGGTGCCAGGCAAGGTTGATTACTCTCACCCTTCCTCTTTATCCTGGTGATCGACTGGATTATGAAGACGTCAACATCTGAGGAGAGGCATCAGATATAGTGGACAGCTAGGATGCAGCTGAACGATCTAGACTTCGCAGATGATCTGGCTCTCCTACGGCCACACAACAACAAACGCAAGAGAACATGACCAGTGTAGCAGTAGCTCTCAACATACGCAAAGGGAAAGACAAGATTCTCCGATACAACACAGCGTGCAACAATCGAATCACAATTGACGGAAAAGATTTGGAAGATGTAAAAACCTTTAAATATCTGGGCAGCAACATTGATGAACAAGGTGGATCTGATGCAGATATGTAGGCGCAGATTGGTAATGCGAGAGCAGCGTATTTACAACTGAAGAACATCTGGAACTCAAAACAACTGTCTGTCAACCAACGCCAAGATCAGAATTTTCAATACAAATATCAAGACAGTCCTACTGTATGGGGCAGAAACCTTGAGAACTACGAAAGCCATCATCCAGAACACACAAGTGTTTATATACAGTTGTCTACTTAATATACGTTGGATCCATTGACTAGACACTATCAGCAACAAACTATTGTGGGACAGAACAAATCGGATCCCATTGGAGGAAGAAATCAGGAATAAACGCCAGAAGTGGATAGGACACATATTGAGAAAATCATCCAACTGCATCACAAGGGAAGCCGTCACATGGAGTCGTCAAGGCCAAAGGGGGAGAGGAAGACCAAAGAACACATTACACTGAGAAATGGAGGCAGACATGAGAATAATGAACAAGGATTGGATGGAACTAGAAAGAAAGGCTCAGGACACAGTGGGTTGGAGAATGCTGGTCGGCGGCCTATGCTCAATTAGGAGTAACAGGCGTAAGTAAGTAAGTAGTAATACACATCACTTACTTGAATACACTTCATATCCTTGATTGTATTCAAAACCACTTTGTTAATGCTGCCCAAATTGTTCTTACTCAAAATCTCAGCCCATAAATTACTCTCTCTCTCTTTTGAAATCTCTCATAAAATAATGATAATAATAACAAGCAATGAGTTCGATTGTGAAACCATTGTTTTCATTTGACCAAAGGTAATGGGGAAAAAACCTACGTCAAATATGGAATGACAAACCTTTTATCATATGAAAAAAATATATAGATCACTACCGATTCAATCATGGTTTACCATCTTTTAATAATTCTAATTCTTCACTTTGAAGAAGCTTAAATAGTTTGTAAGGGATGAATGTTGTAGTTCTTTACTCGGCGCCTTAATTCTATCAAACTATTCGTTTTTAATATTCTATTTCTTTGCATAGACAATTTACTTTTATGAATCTTTAAGAAAATAGATTAAATAATATGAAGTTTACATTAGATTTCCATCAGGCTCTCATCAACTTAGCTAACAGACTAGATATAAAATAGTACAAATATACATAAGTCATATATGAAAGAATAGTCTACAATAATGATTTGAATAATAATAGAATTTATGGACGAATCAATCAGGTATAAGATAACAGGTCTCGGATTTTTATGGGAAATTCATTGATCCATTTGACTAACCGTCATTTGGTCCTGGTTATTAGGTAGACACTCTCAAGGTCAGTTTGGTGTTGTTCAAAGGTCGCTCATAAAGTATAGTCTTACCGAAATTTTAAAGGACTAGAAATATGTCTATGGTAATGTAATGGCCATATGGTATCATTAAGTAAAGAGTAAAATAAGTGAATCTTAATCAGTTAAAAGTTAAAGTTATTAATAGAGAAGAGAGTCGGAAAATTGACGTAATAATCAATTATTTTAGAAAGGTTTTTTTTAAACGAATTCATTAATGTAATGAATAAAGAATCCATGTTATAAATCAAGCGTAAGGTAATTTGCTTTACCTTTTGAATAAACAAATCAAGTTTCTGATGCCTGATAGCAATATTTACTTACTTACTTACTTACGCTTGTTACCCCTCAAGAAAGAGCATAGGCTGTTTACCAGCATTCGCCATCCAACTATGTTCTAAGCAATTCTTTCTAGTTGTTCACTGCCTATCATTATTTCAGGATTGGGTTACATCGACACCCGAACTAATGACAGGGAGCGCAGTAGTTGAGCGTGTCGACCGCTTCACTTATCTGAGGAGTCTCATTAGCCCTTGTGCTCTGGTGTGTGACGAAATGTCAGCACGGATATAGACGACTCGGCTAGTTTTTGCCAACTTGCGTCGTTTATGGAGTAGGAGAAATATCCGTCTACCAACCAAAGGACGGGTTTACTGTGCGGCAGTTCGTTCCGTCCTACTTTATGGCAATGAAACATGGCCGGTAAGAGTAGAGGATATTCGTAGGTTACTAGTATTTGATCATAGGTGTCTTCGAAACATTGCTCGCATATCCTGGGACCATCGAGTAAGTAACGCAATTGTTGGGGAACGGGTACTGGGTAAGGATGTCAAATCGATTGATGAAGTAACGAAAATTCATCGGTTGAGATAACTGGGACGCGTGTTACGTATGTCCAACCACCGACTGCCGCGACGAGCGATGTTTTATGGTGTAGAAGTAGGTCGGAAGAAAGCTAGAGGTGGCCAGAATAAAATATGGCACAAATACATCAAGTTACCGATAAGTAGACTGAACCATGTTGATATGTATAGACCACCTGGTTAAGATCCACGGGAATTTAGCAACCGATGGTTAGAGACATTGAATGACATGGCTCAAAATCTTTTGTAATGGGGCAGGTGCATCTACTCTTTGTGTTCTCCCAAATTCTAATCTTTTGAATTCTTCACGTCCCTTTTCCTTTTCTCTTTCAAAATTTATTTCACTGGATTATGCTCCTTGAATAACACCTTCGAACCCTAATCTTTCTGATTACTGCTTATACTTTTACTACTTCTTCCACTACAGGATTTGAATTGACAATTGTATCTGTATGTTGATGTGGTATAACAATTCGAACTGATGTACGTACGTACGAAGTTCTACGTTGTTGATGACTAACTAACTGAATGACCAGTTGCTATTCCTTATTTTTATGCCTACTTCCAATTTTCGACACAGTGTGTTGTTTAATCCTCCTTTCTACTGTTTCCTTTCAGTTTGATGATGACAATAGTTTCAATGAAGTCTAACAAACTATATCTTAACTGTTTATTGATTACTTTAAAAGACTTGAAGAGATCAATATAAAGTCTCATATTCAAAAACATGTTTAGAGATTTCACTATTCAAAGTGTTGTTTTTAAAAAAAAACCTTGATCAAAAGCTTTTAAGATTTAGTTTATCATTTACCTTAATTAACATATGTTAATAGATTTCCCACTGTTAGAACGTAGTTTACTGTCTGTATTATTCTTTCCAATCAAGTTATCACTTTTAAGTTTCTGTTTCAACATAAAACCGAGATATTCATTATCCATATACGCTGTATGCAATGAATTAGAAGATCTGAAAGAAAGAAACAAAAAAGAAGAAAGATGACTTTATGGCCGGCTGGTTACCTGGCTTGTTATCATGTGATCTATCCACTAATCAAAATACGAGTGATTCAATCTTAGTATTTTGTTAAACCAATAACATTCGACCTGTATGAACAGCCTAGTGTCCTCATTGATCCTTTGTTCTCCTAGCCTGTTCAATTGAATTCGGAACTCCAATAACAGTTTCCACTATGTAAGTCATTTATTTCAATCATACTTGGTTTATATACCAGCCAAACAAACCATTTCACAAACCATAAAATAAGAAATAACATTTATACAAGATCAAGCCAAAATGTGATTGTGAATGTAGGACAACTGTAATCAATAAAGTGAACATTAAATTGTATCACAATAATCTATAAGTCAAAATGAAGCTGATAATAAGAGGAATATAGATATACCTAATCTAGTTACTATATAGTTATACAATAAGAATGTATAGGTAATATTAGTCCATTAATAGTTCTCAAAAGTTATCCATCATTTTATCTTCCCTAGGATATAACAAATATATTTGATATATTTCATTGGGATTATGAATCGATTGATGTTAAATGATCATTCAATGGTAGTCAATTCATGATCTCAATTTAAAAAAAACAACTTAATAATCTCCACAATACCCTTCTACTGATATTTCATATGGTATACTTCAAATCTTTATGTTCTTTTTCTTTTCTTTCTTATCTTATTACTTTTAAGGAACTATTTATCTTGTTTATATACTACTAAAATAGATATAAAATCAATATACTTGTGTTACAACTACACTTTTTACCATCGTGACTAATCTTCATTGATTATTGAATCTATTTTTAGGTATCATAAATTGCATGGAAATAATAACATAATTATTGATTATTTGTTTACTAGATATTCAATGAGTTAAACTTCTTGTCATTTGTGATTGTATTTTTTATTGATTATAAAGATATTCATATTAAACTATAATAATCAACTATTCTTATCAATCATGTAAAGCTTGAATATAATGAAACAGAATGATGTAATTCATGTGAATGAAATCTTAAAAGGTTTTATGAACAAAGTGATCTGCTTAAATATCTAGACTATTTGTTCTTGCCATCTGAATAGATTTCAACAAGTTATCTGTTTTCTTGTTTGTTTTAACATGTCATTATCCTCTATTCGTCTCATAACCTATTTCAAGTGCGTTTGTGAAAAGCTTACGATATTTCGCTGTACAAGTTAAGAACAAAAGTGTCCATTCCGAGACATTGTGGTTGATTGCAATATACATGGAAAAGAATATACATTAATCAGATCTTGATCCCTGAACTACTAACATTTAATTGATGACTACTCAATATTTATCGTAAGGGTTGATCAAGAAATAAGGATGGGAAAGTAGTTGAAATACTTTGTGCTGTGAATTCTATATTGTACCAAAACTATAATATTGAATAAAGCCACTAATAATAATAGTAAAATAATTTTACAGTTCAATTCATAAGTCAATTGAAGCAAGACCACCATGATTTCAACTATTAAAATCACTATAATATCCACAAAACCACTTTCTGATGATAATAATAATAATAAGATGCTCACTAGTGACTGACTTCAACAGGTATTTTCTGAAGTTCTAATTAGAAGTAGTGACCGGTGGAGTTCAGCCGGGTCTGTTGTGAAATACTAACTCACTGAAGACAATGATGGACAATGGCCCAAATTTCGTGGATTGGTTCAAGTAACACGTTGACACGATTGAATCCCGGCCGGCTCAATGGTTTAGAGGTTAAGTGCTCGCTTATGAGACTGATATGTCCTGGGTTGGAATCTCACGAGGCGTGATCGTGGATGCGCACTGTTGAGGAGTTCAATATTAGAACGAAACGGCCGTCCAATGCTTCCAGGTTTTCCATGGTGACCTAGCTTCAATTAACTCATCAATTCAACTATAAAACTACTAAAATTTCCATAAAACTCCTTATGATAATAAAATAATTTTGATTAGCATATGATTGTGAAGATTGTTACCAGTTTCATAGAGAAAATCTAATTTATTTCATTGAATGATTTTTAATAACTTTTAATGGAATTCCTATTAAAATTATGTATCAGTTGATAAGTGTATCATACTGTTTTGTATACAAAAGTGAATATTCAATATATCGGGTGTAGTTAACAATGAATTCATGATAAAAAGTTTGGTAAACATTTGAGATATTTTAGTTGAATACACCTATTCCAAATATATTTTTAACTTTTATTGTGACTGATAGCTAATCAAGATAATTACAATGAATTGATCAATGAATCGTGACCAATGCTATAGTTATCTAGTCGTTTAGTGTTGATTAAATTATCGATCAAGTCATAATGTAACCACTAATTTGTTTGACTGACATTGTATGCTCTATGCTAAGATAAAAGAACGTTAGAGATAGTGAACAGGAAATCGTCAACTAATCAAACGAAATACTAAATAAATATCTCACTCTTACACAAGAAACCCCAAAAGCACGGCAGTGATGAAGGTTCGAAACAATTAAAAATTATAAGTCTCCTCAAGGTATCATGTTTACCTTTGATAGGTTTGGAGCGGTTACGAGTTCACTTGGTTTGCGAACTGAACAAAGACTTCTGACCGAAGACCAATAAACTAGCTATTCTATTGCGTCCCAGCCCCGCTAACTAGAGAGAGAAGTCGAAGTTCGAAAGGGGAAGTATATTCCACAAAAAGCCAGAAGCACGAGCGATAACAACAGAGACAAACCAGAACGTATATATGCATCACGAAACCGTTCTTGGAAAGCGTTACAAAATAGCATACTAAGAGACACGACGGACCAATAGCGTTTAAGATTCTCCCAAGCGCCTTTGGCACGAAAACAAACGAATTCAAATTTCCTGAATAAAATTACAAAATTAAGTTCTTTTCCAATTGAGTTCTGGTGATCTTACATCCTCAACAACCTTGCTTATGAGAATGTCAACTAGCGAAAATTCTGAACTACTCCTAGACTACTTTCAAACATCTATCATATTAAAAATGGTCACCATTTCTATCCAATTCTTTTTATCTGACTAATTCTGTCGTAAATAACGAATACAACAGTTTTCAAACCTCAAGATAGAAACATAAGTCAACAATGTAATCACCTTGATATACACATTTTTCATTTAAACCGCTAAATCTTTTGATGCTTTTATAGTTGAATTAGTAAATCAGTAATTTGTGTGTAACAGTTTATTGAAATCATATTACGGATTATAGGTATTCGAGTTTCATTTACATCAACCCAACCTATTTACTTGCTGAAAACAAAAAACTACTCTAAAACTGTATTATTTAGTCAGTTGAGTATCAAGCGCTTCACATTGATGTGTAACTATGAATTCAAGTTTTAATATAATCTCAAAGCATTTCAAATATATTTGTTCTATTATACAAAGTGATTCGTAATGGACAAACTACTCACTTGCAGTTAACTAACATCATAGGTCGATTGAAATTAGACGTTAACATGGTTAGATACTAGCTCAGTGGTTTGGAGGTTTGACGTTCGCGCATGAGACCGAAGGTCGTAAGTTGCAGTCCCTTTGATGCGTGATTGTGTTTGCGCACTGCTGAGGAATCTCATCTTAAGACGAAAAGGCTGTCCAGTGCCTCTTGGTTTTCAATGGTGGTCTAGCTTAGATTGATTCATGACTTCAACTGTTAAACTACTACAATTTCGACAAATCCCCGTACCGATGCAAAGAATTGTTAGGATAGTGTAAGAATATAACTCATTACATTACTTAGATTTTGTTCTTGTTCAATAACAGTTTAATCTTATGACCTTGTAAATTTTATTCCGTTTTATTTAATTGATTGACTACTGCGAGATCTATTCCAATCAGACTATAAGTCTGTGTACAGAAAACATTTAAAATATTCATCTGTCGCTTTATCTCCTTCTCCTCACCGAACTACATTAGTTCTTAATCAGTACCAAACGAGTTCCGTCAGTTACGTTTTTCCAAATAAACAATGACATTTTCGTGATAGTTTACACTGTTCAATAAGATATACTTGTAATTCTGGCGAAACTGGTGCTGTCAAATGGATTCCACACTTCGTCACTCAGTTCCACAGTCTGAGACGTTACCACTGATCTATTTGAGCAGTTATTAACTACATGTTAATTATGCCATGCAATAGGAAGGAGTGTTACACTGAATGTTCTTCAAATTATACACGATTATTCCGATATCTTTAACGTGATCAAAGTTGACAAACCGTTCTAGACTGTAGATGTTGATTAATCTGTTTCTATCGTTAGTTAGTGACCCTGGGCAATACTTAAATATGGCTAACTGAAAGTAAATCGATTTCGATTATCATCATCATTCTTGAACAACTAATTATCAGTGTATGTAACTTTAAATGATCCATCATGTCTTACTTTTTGTTCAGCTTTGACGTAAAACCATAACATAGATAATCAAATAAAGTTAACTAATGCGTCCTCTTTTAAAGATGACAGAAATTTGAAACAATATTAGGTACATTTTAGTTGGCTTACATCATACTCGACTATCTGAAGATGAGCTAAATAGATAAAAAAGAGTAACTATTTGAATACTACTTAATGAATAGTATGTTAATGTAAATGCAGTCAAAACATTACTGTGACTTAAAATGATATACTTTATGATTCTCATTAGATAAGTAAAGATAATTGGATAAAAGCCTTGAAGATAGATCGTCATTAATCGGCAAAGATTATCTGTAATCATATGGGGATTAATCTTTGCCTACAGTTAATCACATCACCACTTCTCCACCTACCTAGTTTCACAGTCACAGTAATTTACACTTGAAAAAGTCCCTAGTAAAACATAAATGTTAACACACAACTTGAACATTTAAAAGTAACTAATTCATTCCATTTTCTTCTTTATTCTCATTCAATATTTTGATGAGTGAAATAGGAATGCTACTAATAAATAAGATCATTTAATATCATAGCTCCAGTCAAATAGTTTCAATAATACTTACTTTACTTACGCCTGTTACTCCTCGTCAAGGAGCATGGGCCGCTCACCAGCATTCTCCATCCAACCCTGTCCTGGGCAATCCTTTCTAGCTCCGTCCAGTTGTAATTCATCGTTTTCATATCTGCTTCTATTATCCGACGCAATGTGTTCTTTGGCCTTCCTCTTTTTCGCTTCCCTTCAGGATTCCAAGTCAGGGCTTGCCTCGTGATGCAGTTTGACGATTTGCGTAATGTATGTCCTATCCATTTCCATCGTCTTTTCCTAATTTCTTCCCCTTCTAACAACCAGAGCAAAAAGTTTTATAGTTTCAATAATGCATACAATTAATTTTCTATCACTTACCAATATGATAAACCTACTAAAAACTTGATATTCTCTGATGAGATTCAAATCCAAATGTCGAAACTTATTTGATAAAGTTTTCTTTGTACATTTAAACTGATTATCTGGACAACAACAACAAAAAACTTCAGAAAATCAATTTTTTTGTTGCTAATATCATATCCATCTCAATTTTTCACTTAGATATTTGTTCATTATAAAATTTGGTTGATTAGAATGACAGGTAATATTACATACATTGTTACCTATTGCAGTATCGGTTGCTATGTTAAGCTTATAAAGCTTATTCTAGCTTCTGGACAAATCAATTTATTTATTCTTCTTCTTCTTAAGTTACGTTTTAACCTTGTTAATTATTCACTTATTAACTTTAACTGTTCTTATCCTATTCCTCACATATCTGTAACTTATTTTTATGTGACTATAAATATTGATGAATGCTTGATTAAATTGAGTTGGCTTCATTGCACATCATTTCGCTTCACTTTATTCGTTTCTATTCTTTGACTGTCTGTTCCGATCAATGAGTGTACAAAATATATGTATTCGAAATTCTTTCTCATATTGGACTTATTTGATGTCGTTATTCAACAACGCGATTTAAATCGATGAAATATATGAGAATAACCGATATATATATCTCCATGACAATCGGAATACAATCCAAATCTCAAATCTATTTTTCACTTTAATTGACTTCTGCTAAACTATCAGCAACAACCCATTGTGGAAGAAAACAGGAAGAAGCGCTGAAAGTGCATGGGACACAGATTGAGGAAATCACCCAAGTGCATCAGAAGGCAAGCCGTCACATGAAATCATCAAGACCAAAGAAGGAGAGGAAGACCAAAGAACATATTACACTGAGAAATGGAAACAGACATGAAAATAATGAACAAGGATTGAATGGAACTAGAAAGAAAGGCTCAGGACAGAGTGGGTTGTAGAATGCTGTTCGGCGACCTATGCTCCATTAGGAGTAACAAGCGTAATTACTTGAGCAAGTAAACGTTAGATACAGGTGAATCAAATGATTTCTGATAAACGATGGATTAAATCTAATTTTAATGCTTAACTTAATGTAAGAAACATATTTGAAGGAGGGAAAAAAGTTTTATATAATGTCTTTAGAAATGTAAATAATTTGACTTGCTTCTTTTAATCTAAGTTATAACAATTCCTTTAGTATATTTCATGAGGTGTTGATTAACCATAATGTTCATTCTAAATGTGTAATGGAATCAAACCAGTATGTAATGTGTACATATGATATCCATAATGATAAAACAAACAGCGGTAGTTACTTCAATAAATCAGTCGTTATGTAATGATAATTGTTCGCTTTATGTTCTGTAAATTAATCAATGTCAGTATTGTTTTGCAAAAATGTAGATAGTCACTAAACTCACATAAAGATCCTTTAATTATGATCTGACTAGTAGAATATTTATACTCTCAACTATAAGAACCCACAAATTGGTGTATAGCTATGAAAAGAAAAACTTGTGAATAAAATAATTTGTCATAAACAGGGATGGCTAGTGCGTAGATTTGTAATCCAAGACATCCCTTTCTTCACATTTGGAACTCTTCAGCTGGATATACATACATGCCAGTATTGATGTACGCTCCGAAAGTCAAATCTAGTATCGTTTGCTTTAAGCACTATCGCGTTATCTGCTTAGCTATTGGGCCGACATAGTCATTTAATTGTGCAATCGACTGAAGTTTAATTCATTGAAATTTTCCTATTGGTATTCCCAATGCCACACGCCAGTGGCTATATGAACTCAATAATTAATTGGATGACGCAATGATGTTTAAATCAAACGGCACTGGGTCCGAGTTTCAAAGTGAAAAACAACTCTGGGATGCAGGCATATCCAACTTATATATATATATATATATATGAAACAGACTGATCAATTGCAGTCTTAAACCTCAAAGGGAAGATACAAGCCAAACAATACCAAGTGAATTTAAATTCACCCCATTGCACAAGCAAATGGCTATCAGGACTCAGTAGCTGAGTAGATAACGTGGTGGCGTTTGAAGTGAATGGTACTGGGTTTGAGTCCCAGAGTGAACATCAACTCTGAGATGCAGGTACATCCAGATGATGAGTTTTAAATAGGACGAAACGAGCGTCCTGGATTCCTCTGGTAGCTACTATCCATCATTGTTTATGTGAGATTTTGTTGTTGTTAAAGTACTAATTCCGTGAGGAAATGTGAACACAAATAACCAAGATGACGTAATGAAAAGATTATAATACTAAATTACGTAATACGAATAATAATAATAATAGACTTAGTGAATATAATAAGATGATTAGAATGTTTTTTGTTATAATGAATAATGGTCATAGAGGTGTAAAATATAAAAAAAATGATATGATGAGCATTGACGAACAAAATAATGAGAATATAGGACATAAGTAAAGGGGAAATGCAGTAATAATAATAATAATAATAATAATAATAATAATAATAATAATAATAATAATAATAATAATAATAATAATAATAATAATAGGATAGAACAATGAGAAGACGTCTTCTCAAAGTAACGATAACGATAAGATGTACTTCTTTTGTATGCATAGTTCTGGTTTAAGCTCCTGGATGGCAAGCGCTTCGGCTATTTTTAAAAGTTGGATACGAAGAAATCTGGATAGATTTGAACGAATCATATAAACAACCTTAAAGTCAATTTGTGGATCTGTTGAATGGTTATAGTCGATTAGGTGTTCAAGTATAAAACTCATAACTGCTTTCCTCTTACCCTTATAGAACCAAGCTAGAATATGTTCCTGTATCCGAGTTGAAAGCGAGAGCTGGCTACGGCCAATGTACCTTGCTCCACAAGAGCATCATCTTATTATATTCACTAAATCTATTGTTATTATTCGTATTACTTAATCTGGCATTGTAATCTTTCGATTACGTCATCTTGGTTAATTGCGTTCACATTTCCTCACAGAATTAGTACTTTAACAATAAAAACACCATACAGACGATTGTACAGCTTGATAATAAATTCGTTGAAAAGAGATCCCCTTCATTGAACTTCGTGTTTTAATCTATAATGAGACATTTTATCGAATAAGAGATAACACGCAATAAACCATTTTATTCAATTAATGATAGTGACAATTTGGTAGGGGAGATTTTATTTTTGTTTGTTTGTTTGTTTTTTAAAAAGAAAAGTCATTTATCATCACTCAGCAATTTCCATTTTCATTCATTCATTCTGAAGAGTAACAGATAACTTTGAGGAAACAATATCACTTTCGTTTTGTTTTTCTTTATTGTGAAATGAAATGAAGTTCATTTTTATCATATTAATGTTGGTTATCTAAGTCGTCTCAATGATGTTTAGCAGTGAAATTGATCAGTCTCTTATTAATATATGTATATCCTGTGTAGATTAATTCGATATTGTTTTAACTCTTCAGCATTAGAAACAGAGACGGATGATAGCTAGTAATGGAAGTCAGGAATTATGTTTTTTTTCGTATTTGGGATTAAGTGAGCTTGATATACTTGCATCTCAGAGTTGATGTTTACTCCATGATTAAAATCCAGTACCGTTCGCTTCAAATTAACAATCTACTTTGGGATCCAAGCACATTCAGATGATAAGTTCTGATTAGAATAAAACACGCATCCTGGATTCCACTGTTAGATATTATCCATCTCTGCTTATTATGCCAATGTTTGATTTCATTTTCATAACACATACTCAGCTTATTCCATGTTAATTTATTTGTGATATTTGATTCCGTAACAAAGTAGTTAATCTTAGTACAGGATTTAGTTATAAACTTATATTCAGCTATTTATCAGTATCTTAGTTTTCTTAAATGTCTACTACCATTTGTTGATTAAGTTCAGACAAATCTTTGAAAGCTTTCAAAACTGAACGACGCAACTTTTATTATCAGTAAAGAGGTTCATAAAAATTGTCAAATTTTTCAATTTACACCACTGACTAACCTTATATAACTATTAACTATTAGGAAGCGTTGGACAACTGTTTCATCCTGGTATAGGGCTTTTCATCACCATTAACCAGTGGGTCTATCTAAAGGTATCAGTTTTAATCTATCGTTTAATCTTGAATGCAGCTGTATAGTGATTATTGCTTTCTAAGCTTATATAATGAAGTTCATTTAAGGATTCAAGCAACTTCAGTCATAATTGTCATAATGAACCTACATTTGACACGATTCCACGAAGTAAACAGGGATTGATCCAGCTAGATTTGAGTCTATGAAATACAAAAACTACAAATACATATCACAATTGCTTTTTATTAAATAAAATTCAACTTATATAGTAAAAAAAACCCTATTTATTCTAGTGAACTAATTAACTTCTCAAAACCGTTTGTTTGCTTTTCTTGTTAAGATCACTAATGGTTTTGCATTCTTAGTGAATAACTTAGGTAATCAGTATAGGATGAAATGATTATGTATTATTCGCAAATATACTTTACAATCAAGCATTCAATTCAGTAATATATCTCAATTGTTGAGATCATGAAGCTGGATCACCATAGAAAACCTGGAAGCACTAGACGGCCATTTCGTCCTATTGCGAGACTCCTCAACAGTGCGCATTTACGACCCCGCCTCACGGAAATCGTACCCAGAACCTACTGGTCTCGCGTGCGAGCACTTAACCACTAGACCAATAAGCTGGTCGGCATCCAACGGTGTAAATGTCTATATTCAACTAATGCACGAAAATTGAGCGACACATCCACCATCGTCATCATTGAGTTACTATCTCACAACAGACCCGGTCGAGCTCCTCTGATCACTCTTCACTAGAACTCTAGGAAATAACTGTTGAAGCCAGTCACTAATGAGCATATGTTGATTAGTATCAGAAGGGCTTCTGATGTCAACAATATATCATGTACATTGTTATGTTCCTATGGCCGGTTAATTGTTACGTACTACAATCGTCTGTTAGAACGCTGATTTATTAACCAGACCAATGAAGTATTAATCAGTACGAGCAGACTAGATTGAGCTCTGAGTCTTACTGGTCCACCGAGATAGTAGCTTCACGCTTAACCCAACCAGTTTAGTCGATAACAGCAAGATTAGCTTCCATTATATGTATCATATATTTCAGACATATTGAGCTAACATACAAGCAAATCAAACCTCATTTTATCATAAAACCGAAAATAACAAATATACATGCTAAAAGTGGCTGTAAATGTGAAAGACTCTTAATAATAAATTGGAAATAACTTAGGAATAGTAAATCGTATAATATAGTAGTCAATAGTTCAAATGGAATCTTATAATGAAAGGAATATGAATATATGTATAATGTAGTTAGTTACTCAACAGTTGTACAATAAGAATATGTATAATGATAATAATAGTCTATAGTAGATCCTCACTGTTACTATTCACTTATTCTTCATCTGGATATAATATACATTATTATTATTATTATTAACATAATCAGAATGTTTAGTTTTTTTTGAAAAAATTGCCATTCATAACCTTGATTCTGATTGGTTGTCTTAACTTAAATCTTATTGGTCTATAAATTGGTTAGTGATAGAAACATTCTGTTCTGTATCATTTATTAGTTCATTTAAATTATTGAATATATTAGCATAGAAAAGAAAGCAGTTACTAGGAATACTGATTTGATAAAATGAAACAAAACAACTCCCCCCCTTCGTTATTCACTAAATATCAGCTATGATAACTATCTAGATTATTATATAATGTGATAATTCATTTAAATATTAATTTCTCAATTAATCTTTATGATGCATAATAACGATAAACCTGGAATTCATATGTCTAATGAATTAGATAAAAAGCGTAAAGCCTATAGACGATGTTATAGTATACAATCTGATCGATCTAAACAAATTCATTCTATTGGAAATGTAATACTTAAAAGTTATTCAAAAATAATCGATAATGAAACACATCCATACCTTGAACATCATCAACAATTAACTCAAATAAAACAAAAAAATCAATTTTTACAACAACAACAACAACAAGGAACACATTCTGAATATCACTATGAAGGTGGTCATCCTAATTCACAATTGATTAATCCTTCATCAATAATATCACAATGTTGTGGAGTAAAATTTAACAATTTCGGTCATTTAAATACACGAAGGTGAATCCTATAGTGAATTGTTTATTCTATTATTATGTTAATTGATATAATCTTTTAATTATGATTTAAATATTTTAAACATTTTCGGAATGATTTAAAATCTTGATAGAGTTTTATTCTCTGAGCTGAATGGTTTGATCGTGAAGCTTTCATCGGTCTACTTCAGATAGACTTCTACCTGAAGTCTATACTGATAATGTCACTCAGAAGAGCGATGAAAGGTTTATGAACAAACAATCTAACTGAAAGAACCAAACTCCATCAAAATCATTCATCTAAGCTACAAATCTTCTCCATTATCCCATAATTTGAACTACAAGTGGTAGTCATATAAATTTGTATTTGTGTATCTATAACCATTAAGTGATGAAAGTATGTCCAGTTCTAACATCTTTATCATTATGTTTTTATTTCAAATTCATGGTTGTTTTGCGATTACATTCGTTAATTCATGACATATCTAAGTTGGAAAATATATCATATTCATGATGATACTACTGATATAACTAGTAATTTGAATCATTTCTTAGATATGATAGATGAATTAAGTATATGTTCTCCATTTATCAGTGTTTATTATCCATTCATCTAATTCATAGTCATATTTTGCTAACTGAAAACAATGAATAAATGATATTGATGAGACTATAATTTATGGACGACCTTTAAGCGATGTCAAACTGAACTTAAGAATGTTCATCTAATACCTAGGACCAAATGAGAGTTATAAACCAGCGTGAAGAATTAAAGTTAGAAATTAGACTAACAGTTTTTCATCACAAACTGACATCAACTATAATGCTAAAACCCTATTTATCCAAATGAATAAATGAATTTCGCGCCAAAATCCGAGAGCTGTTATTGGTTCGTTCATAAATTATAGTTTCGCCATGATATTTGTCTCTAAGTGATTGATTAATGTTACTTACGTGTTGCCCTAAACTCTACTTATAAAATAGAAAATTTTTTTAGTATAAAAAATAATGTTGATTACATCTAATTGCATAAGACTAATGAAAAATCTCATTCATTATCATTACGTAATCATACACTTAATTAATAATGTCTAATTTAAATAAAAAAGTTAAAAGGAATTCCGAATTTAATGTATAATATTTGCTTTAGTAAATATGAGACAATCTAACATCTCTAACAAAGAAATCGAGAGGATGAAAAGTAAATGTCCGTCTCCTTAACCAAGTTGGTGGATATGGAGAATCCACCTAGAGGAGTTGATGCATATGGATCCAAGCGTTTAAACCTACTGTTGGTCACCGGATACCATTGGACTACATCTCCTAACGTTGCTCCATTATCTTGTGAATCAGATATTTAGGTTGAAGGCTTTGGAAGTGACCCTCTAAGAAAACCACCTGTTTCGGTCTAGACACCCGAGCATTATCACATCCCACATACAAATCAAGTAACTTTTGTAGCACATATGTATTCGATGCTCTTTTGTACCATTTATCTTTAACTGATTCGTTATGTTATACGGGACATGATTTGTATTCATCGACTATATTGAATTATGAAATGATTACATTTATTCACTATGATAAAATTTGTTTCTAGACATTAAGTGTAGGCTAATAACATAACTCTAATTATTGCATTAAACTACTGATATAATTAACAGATAACAAATAAAATAATTTTTTACATTTTATCATCATTTCTATGTATTTAATCAGTTGTTTCTATGGTGTTTGTTGTTTCTATTATCTTTATCATCCACACGTCTTAATCAGATGTAGAAATCGATAACTAATTGATAATGTTCATACGGATATACTAATGCAAGGTATTTACCTTATCGAAACAAATAAAGGAATAAATTCTTCGATTAGAATATATATATATATATAATTCTTAAATAACTATAAATCTTTTGGGATTATAAACAGATGTCATGAATTATAGGAATTTTTACATAACCTTTGGAATTCATACTTATTCTCCCTGAATGAAATTATTCATCAATAAATAGGGATATAAGACGATAAGTTCCATAGTCAATTGAATTATGTTTTAAGCTAGATCGCTATCGAAAACGTGGAAGCACTGGAACACTGTTTAGTCGTGATGTTGTGCGTGCTACTTATATTGATATAAGTAGTATATAATGCGAGTCAAGAATGTAATATCTGGCGGCAGAAGATGGAGAAGATCAAGAAAGGAAGAGCGGGAATAGAAAGCAATTAGTATGGAAATGTAAGAACAATGAAGTTCAAGAAAATTATTGAACATTTTGGAAATTAAGTATTATAGTATGGTTTTTCTATTTTATCAAGTATCTCTAATTTTGTGCTAGATATAACCCAATTGTCACCATCCGTGTTCTGTTCACTACATTGGTATAAGACGACTCAAAAGTGAGAGTCCATTATCTCGTAACAAACAACAACTCAAAAACTCAGCGATCATCACCAAACACTTAATATCTAGACCAGTAAACCATCATCAAAGAGTTTTGCTATACAACTTTAATCGATCTATCATATTGCACAATATTTCATTCATTGTCTCAGATGAATAACTGTATCACACACGATACGTATTGGACTGGATTGGTCCCAGCTTTTCACTAGAACTGCAAGAGTTCGAATTTTTAGCTAGTCAGTAGTGATCACATGATTCTTATGAGAATGGGAATTGTTGGAGATTGAATTAATTTTTTATTAGTTGAATTCATGAGCTGATCTAATTTTCCAAGTTTTCAATAGTGATCTACCTTAGACAGATTCATGAATTCAACTATGTGAATACTATAATCACTACAAATCCCCATTGTGAATTATGTTTTCTGCTAATATTTTTCATTTAAATGTTATACAAATTATTTTAAGAATTGAACATGGTTATTTCTATTACGGAAAATAACTGACTATTGAATGTACAAAATCAACATTTTAAAAATTAATATCAGAAGGGGATTTTGTAGATAGAAGTGGACGGTTGTTTCATCCTAGAATGGGATTCCTCAGCAGCGCGCATTCACGATCCTGCCTTGCGAGAATCGGACCTAAGATCTACCGGTCTCGAGCACGTAAGCTTAACCTCTAGACCACTGATCATGTATATTAGAACAAAAGAGCCATCCAATACTCCCAGGTTTTACATAGTGGTATAGCTTTAGTTGACTCATGATCTCAACTACTGAAATTTTAGGAATGGTTTATTTATTTTTTAAAATAGAATAAACAACGGAAATTGATTATGTATTATGATAATCATCATGATTTACATGGAATCAAATCATATTTAAACAATGTTATATGACTGAATAAATGTCACTTAAAGAAATATAATGAAACTTCAAACTGAAATGTTTACAATTTGGCGGTAATTGTTGCATTAGAAAAATGTCTTAATTGTTTGACTTTGGTTGTTTTTTTTCTTTTTTTGCATTACTGAACATTTCAAAGGATGCTAACGATAAAATTCTAAGTCAAATGAAGCTAGATTACTACAGAAAACCTGAAAGTATTGAACGGACGTTTCGTTCTAGTATAGAACTCCTCGGTAGTGTGCATCCACGATCCCGCCTCGCAAGATTCCAACCCAGAGCCTATCAATCTCGCTGGCGAGCGCTTAACCATTAGACCAATGAGTCGGCATCCAACGGTGTTAATGTCTAACTTCAACCATTCCAAGGAATTGCACCACCGTACACCGTTGTCTTGTCTCGTGCGCGAGACTGATAGGTCCTGGGTTCGAATCCCGCGGTGTTGGGATCGTGGATGTACACTGATGAGGAATCCCATACTAGGACAAAACGCCTGTCCAGTGTTTCCAGGTTTTCCATGTTGCTCTAGTTTCAATTGAATCATGATTTAAACCAGTGAAATTACTAAAATCTTCACAAAACCTCTTCTCATGATAAAATTATAGTTTTTTTATTATTCTATACAAGTACTTGGATTATTTTATGAGAAAGCTTACTATATTACTTAACTAATTATTAATGAAGCGTAACAAAATCAACATTCAAGTACTCATACTGAAAACAATAATGAATTGATTACTGAGACAAAAACTTGAAAGTTATCAGTTATTTATGAAGTAAAATTTAAATATAAATACCAGTCTCTACCCAACACGCATTAGCTTCACTCGTCACGGCTTGTCACTAAAACTTCGAGAATTCCATCACAAATCTAGTCACTAGTGAGCACATGGTAATTATGAGTATATAGTTATGGAGATTATTTGTCTAGTAAAATGGATTAAATTAGCTCATATATTGCTTCCTTTTACTTTGGATATAAAACATCAGGCATGGATACTTTAATTATCAATTATCATTTTTAAACTTGTTTTGAATCATTCAACTGAATCTTTACTGAGTTTAGGCAATTCAGAAAATACGTTTTTATTAATACAGATATGAAAACTTGAAAACCAACTTACTAATTGCAATATTGTTATGAAATGGACCTAAGTTTGGTGGATTGATTGAAATTAGACATTAACATCATTAGATGCTGGCTCAGTGTTCTAGATGTTAAACTTACGTGCACAAGACTGATAGGTTCTAGGTTCAAATCCCACTAGGCAGGATCATGAATGAACACGGATGAGGAGTCCCGTACTAGGACGAAGTATCCGCTCATTGCTTCCACGTTTACCATAGTAGACTAGCTTCAATTGACTCATGAATTCAACTATTAAATCTCATATCTTTTAAATTTCTATCATCTAGAAAACATAATCCTATTCTCTTCACAGGGTTCAACTTCTTATTTGTGATATTTTACGTAAACAATATCAAGAAATGATAGAATTCGGAATGTTCTGTCAATGTTCTATTAATAAGAATGATCATATTCTTATTCATCTTAAATATTGTTCCGTTTATTCACTGAATAACTTAAACAATTGATAAATATTAAATAATCAGTGTTGTGGTTGTTTGCTTATAAGAATATAACTTGTTTAATTCTTTATATTCATTCAACAAATCTAATTTTATCAATAACATGCATAGATTACTTTTAATGGTAACATCAATATAAAATTGAAAAGTAGGATAATGTACCTAGATATATATATATATACTTGCCTTGACAACTGTCTTTTAAGACATTCAGTTCATATAGTAATAGGATACTAATTCGTTTAGAAAAAAATGTCTTCTTTGTTTTTTGTTCTCTTTGAACTTCATTTTATTAACTAACTTTAATGTCCGAAATATCTATGCATAAATAGGATCACAAACAAAGAAAATTAATTTAATATAATTTAAACACATGAAAGAAGTTTATTCAATTCATCAGTTGTAAAGTGAATCGATTGTTTTAAATTATAAGGTCATTTTGATTTCAATTATTACTGAATTAAACATTAACATCTTTGGATGTCGAACAGCTCACGCTCGAGACCAGTCGGTTCTAGATCAGAATCCTGTGAGGCGGGTCGTGGACGCGCACACTGTCAAGGAGGAGTCCCACAATTGAACGAGACGGTCGTCCAGTTCTTTCAGGTTTTCTATGGTGATTTAGCTTCAATTAACTCATAATCTGAACTCTTATAATTGAATTATAAATATTTAAAACAACGTGTAATTGAAACTCAATCACATTCATCAATAAAACGTTACAATTCTTCTTCTTATAATATCTATATTCATTTCTAAAAGTTATGATAGGGATTTGTAGAGACTATAGTATTCACGTAGTAGAATTTGCGAAAAGTTTTATACGAGGACAAAATATCTTTCCAGTGCTTCCAGACTTTCAGTAGTGATCTAGTTTAGATAGACTCATGAATCCAACAATTCCCACTCTCATAATAATCATGTGATCACTACTGACTAGCTAAAAATTAGAACTCTTACAGTTCTAATAAAAAGCTGTGACCAATCCAGTCCAATACGTATCGTGTGTGATACAGTTATTCATCTGAGACAATGAACGAAATATTGTGCAATATGATAGATCGATTGAAGTTGTATATTAAAACTGTTTGATGATGGTTTACTGGTCTAGATATTAAGTGTTTGCTGATGATCACTGAGTTTTTGAGTTGGAGTTTGTTACGAGATAATGGATGCTCAATATTGAGTGGTCTTATACCAAGACTAAACGGCCTTCCGGTGCTTGCAAACGTACTCGATATATGAATTGTTCACTAATTGTTCCTTATCTTTCTAAACCTTTTAAACATCGTGTACAATTACACCAGATTGATTGACACAATCAGTTAAATATCACGGTTGAAATAGATAAACGTATGACATTGAGTACCCGTTAATTTAAACGGTAGTTTAGTTGTTCATACACACTGTACAAGTTTAAAATAGTAAACTACCATGCACTAAATATCCTTGTAGATATGATTTATCAAATCCACTTACTAACGACTTTCTAATAATCATTATTAAAATAACCAGGCTTTATAACTACCACAAAGTTGTAGTGAACGAAAACACAGGTGAGGACAACCGAATGTATTTAACACAGAAATTACAGAGTTACTAGGTAAAATAGAAAAACCAAATAGTAAATCGTTAATTTGCAGAATATGATTCCATCATATCAAACCGGACTGTTACTGTTGAAATCATCAGTCCATTCTCTATCATTTCATGGTTCATGCCTTTTCTTACAAATTGCATTGCGTTTTCGAGCTCCCTTTCTTGATCTTTTCCCATCTTCTGCTGCCAGACATTACGTTCTTCAACTCGCTTCATATACTACTTATATCAATATAAGTAGCACACACCACAAAGTTTCCCCTAACAATTAGTCCTTTTTTTTTTCTCTCTCTCTCTCTCGCCTAAAATTACTTCTTACCTATCAAAGGTGATTATTATTTATCACTTTAGTGGTTAGAAATATCACTATTATTTGTTTATTATATCAACATTATAATCAACTTACTGAAAGTTAGAAAACACACACAATTAAACCGTTTATTTACTATTCATATATTAAAACAAGAACATTATAGTAAATTTTAAGAAACAATATAAATAATCTATTCATCTTTTGTTTATACTCATCACTATCACAAACATTATGATTATTATTACTATTACTGTTATTATTACTATTGCTACTATTGTTACTATGATACTATCATTATTATTACTATTACTATTATCGTTACTATAATTATTACTATTATTACTATTACCATTATTGTTATTATCATTACTATTATTATCATTATTACTATTACTATTACTTATTATTGTTATTATTTCCTTTTACTAATATAATTTGTCTCAAAAATGTATTCAATTTTCAATGTTTTATCAATTATCAAATGATCTCTATTCAGAATTGTTGATAACAACAACAACAATAATAATAACAACAACAAATGAATAAACAAATATATAAACACTCGAAACGAATTTTACCCTTTATATTTACACAGTATTTCCCACTCTCTCTCTCTCTCGAAAACTAAGTTGTTTTTACTATTTGTGTTGTTGTTTGTTTTATATTTTCAATAAACATCAATCATTATGTTATTATAACTTCCTGTGATTAAATACAAAATAAACATTGTCAAAATTGTTCATGTTGAATAATAAAAGAAAACAGTTTTTATAAAACAAAAGATGTTTTAGTAAATAAATTAAATAATGTTTTCGATTGAGATCATGAACCGATTGATGTTAGACCATTATTGAAAACCTAGAAGCACTGGAAGGCCGTTTCGTCTTATTGTGGGACTTCTATCTGGCAGTGCGCATCCACGATCCCGCTCGCGGGACTCGAACCCAGTGCCTTCAGTCTTGACCTTCAGACTACTGAGCTGGCCGGCATCCGGTGGTATTATTGTCTAACCTCAACCAATTCATGAAATTGCGCGACCATCTTCCATTATACTAAGGTAGACACGTGTTTTTACCCGATATGGATTAGCTTCACTGGTCACGATTTCTCACCAGAACTCCGAGAATTTTTTCACGAAGCTAGTCACTAGTGCTTCCAGATTTTCAATGGTGGTCTAACATCAATCGGTTCATGATCTCAATCAAAAACTCAACAATCTCCACAACACCTAAACTGATAAATAATGTTTTTTTTCTGGATTAAAAAAAAATAAAATATAGTGAATTTTTATGAGTCAATGTTAATGTCAACATGTTTATGATTGTATTTATGAGTAAACGGTTTCGTGGAGATTATTAAATGATTAACTGAGATGATGAACTGATTGATGTTAGATGATCATTAGAAACTTGGAAGTAATGGAAGGCCGTTTCGTCCGATTATTAGACTCCTCTTTAGTAGTATGAATCCACAATACTGCCCACAGGATTCGAAATCAAAATCGCCAATCTCACTCACGAACGCTTAACCTCTGGATTATTGAGTCGGCATCCAATAGTGTTAATGCGTGTTATTGTCTATTATTGTTTTGTATAAATATATACGCAAATTGTTTCAGTATAAATAGATCATAAACTGATCAATGTTAGACCATCATAGAAAATCTGGAATCTCTTGATGGATATATGGGATCCCTCGGCAGTGCGAATCCACGATTCTGAAACAAAAAGGACTGAAACTCAAGAGCTTTGATCTCGTGAGTGGACGCTTAAACTTCAGATCAATGAGCTGGTATCTAACCGTAATAATGTCTAACTTCAGTCAATCCATAATATTGTACAACCGTCTTCCACTGTCTTCAGTGAGTAACTGCCCTAAAACAGACACGGACTGAACTTCATTGGTCACGATTTCTCACTAAACCTCCAGGAAATCTATCTTGAAACTATTCCCTATTGAGCCTGATTTGTCAAACTTAAATTTGTTAGTACTGCAAAGTTAAAACTTAATTTCAATGTTATGATTTTCATCAGACTTTGTGTGAATAGATTGCATTGTAATTACTGGTGATAATTTGCTTATTATAAAAAAGACCCTATCCTAACCATTAAGCTATATGTTAAGGTACCGAGATGCATATTATTGTTTATACATAATTTTGGTGTCAGTAAAACATGTCTTCCATTATCTCAATCATTTGTTGCTAAACAGTAAACGCTTTTGAATATCTAATTAAAGATATAACTTAATTAAATATTGTAGTTGTAAGTTAAACATTTTTCTAACACCAACTTAGTGGTCTAGAGATTAAATGTTTGTGCGCGAGGCTGATAGATCCTGGGTTCGAATCTCGTGAGAAGGGATTGTGGATATGCACTGCCAAGGAGGAGTCCCACAATAGGATGGAGCAGCCGTCCATTAATTCCAGGTGTTCCATGGTAGTCTAGCTTCAGTCGACTCATGAATTCAACTATTAAATTACTATATTATCCATAAACCCTTTCTGATACTAATGTTAATGACTTCATTCAATATTATATTTTTGACACAATAAAGAATTCTTAGCACAAAGTATTTCAACAAGTTTATTTTTCTTATTTCTTGGGAGATCTTGACCATAAATATTGAAATCTCGTAGTGGTACTAAGCAATTATCTTGTAAGTCATTTAACCAGGATTTTTAATTTTTGATTACACCACAATTACGATACATGTTTAGACTTATTAGGAATTGTAGACAGTCCACCTTGACAATTAGTGATCGCTAGTTATATTTTAGTAATCCAGGAATCGATATCTGGGCAATGTTTATTCCTAATTGATTGATAACTGGCTGAGCAATGTGATGTCAAAATTACAGCTACACCTTGCTGACGAGTGCCAAATAACACAAATCTCGGGTGTAGGGTTTAATGTTGACTACCTCTAACAACCATCTTATGTTAACATAGTGCATGCAATGTAGAGTCACCTAAACTAGTGACCACTTTGCAACATGATCAATAGCATTCGATTTGCACTAAGAAGGACCTGACACACATGACATTGCTCACCCACCACCCAGTAATCAATCAATTGTGAATACATCTCAGTCCTACGGGAGGTTAGTCGCGGCTTGAATAGCCCAGTGGTAACGTCCCTGACTGTGGTGCTGCGTGACACGAGATTGAATCCATCGGGGAGCAACAGTTCCCTCGAGATTACTTTAGTAAGGGTACAAAACTATGTTTATATTTTATGACCATATATAATACATTTAATATGATACATATGTCAGAAGTTTAGTAACATGTCTGCTTTATATTTTATGAACTAATCTATATACATATACATATTGATTGTGTTGTTATGGTTATATGAAACGGTGATTTAATTACTATTCAGAATGATTGTTTCTTAAAGACAAAAGAAACAATAAATGAACATAAAACAACATATTAATAGATTTTTCCTATTTCAATATGTAGCTAATATATATGATATTACCAGAAAGGGGTTTTGTGGAGATTTTAGTAATTTTATAGTTGAATTCATGAGTTAATTGAAGCTAGACTACTATGTAAAAACCTGAAAGCACTGGATGGAGGTTTCATCTTTGTGTGGAACTCCTCGGCAATGTTCATCGACGATCCCGCCTCGAGAGGTTCAAACCCAATGTAGCGAAAAAAAACTGGGGACAATCAGTTGTATTCGACACGAAATTACAGAACATTTCAATAAAATCTGTGAAGCATATAGTAAATCGTTAATTTGCAAAATATCAGTCCATCATATCAAATCGGACTGTCCATGTTGCAAACATCAATCCATTGTCTCAGATTTCATTGTTCATGCATTTTCATATCAATTGCGTTCCGTTCCCGTTCTTTCCTCATCGACCTTCTACTGAGATACATTGTATGCCTGACCACCGTTATATTACTACTTCTGTGGATATAAGTAATTAGGCATGAACAATATGATTCGAAAAGAGAAAGTAAATTTTCCTTATTCATAATCATATCACTCAACGTTCTCAACAACATAAACGGAGATTTTCTACAAGATTGAGTTAAACAGTCGGTAACTACATGGACTAATATTTTTCTATGGTTTGGTAAATTGAATAAATCAATTCACTTTGATTTAAGCTATAGTTACATAACAACAAGTTAATATATAAATTCAATTTAATCTATACAACATTAACATATAAATAAGAAAAACATTAGACAAAGGAAGTTACCACTTATTGATAAATGACATCTATTATATACTATTTAACCAATCACTATTAATTTCATTTGTCCAATACGAACATTCACTAAAATATATATATTTTTTAGAATTAGTTTAAGAAAATAAATGTTATAGTATAAGGTGGATAGTGGCTAACAATGGAATCCAGGGCTCATGTTTCGTCTTATTTAGAACTCATCAGCTAGATGTACCTGCATCTCAGAGTTGATGGTCACTCTAGGACTGGAACTCAAATGCTATTGAGTTATCCACTTAGCTACTGAATCCTGATATTCACTTCCTTGTGCAATAGGATGAAGTTTAAATTCACTTGGTATTGCTTACTTGAATCTTCCTATTGATATTTAGAATTGAAACTGATCAGTTTCTTATTGGTATATATGCATACTGTGCTTGTGAATTATGGCAATATCAAGGCAATACGCACAGTATGCACAAAAATGATTTAATTGAAACACTATTCTGTCGACCATTTTATTTATCTCTGTAAATAATTAAGTATGTACAATAACAGTTTGTAATATAGTAGCTTGAAAATAATACACTGACACACACACAGGGTGATTGAATAAACCTAGAAGTATGAGCACTATATACTTCAAAAAGTAGTTGAGGAAGCGGAAGAAAAACAATATTCCGATATAAAACATTTAATTACAAAGTGAATAAGCATTAAAGATTACTTTAATGAATAAATATAGTAGTATTATTAGTTCAGCTTAATATATCAAACAGATGCTGACCTAGTTAACTTTAATGTAACATATTTACCTGAAAGTACCTGGTCAATACAACCTTGCCATATTTGGAAATAAGTCACATTAGATGTTACTCCTATATTCTCAATACAGAGCTCAATAGTTACCTGTACTTGACTGAGATCATGAAACGATTGATGTTAGACCATCATTTAAAACCGGAAAGTACTGGACGACCATTCCGCCCTATTGTAGAAATCCTCCTTGGCAGTGCGCATCCACCATCCCACTCATGGGATTCGAACGTAGGGCCTTCAGTCACACTCGTCAACACTTGACCTCTAGACCACTGAACTGACCAATATCCAACGGTGTAAATGTCTAACCTCAACCAATCCACGAAATCGCTCGACCATTAACTCCACTGATCACGAATTTTCACTAGAACTTTGAGAATTCCCTCACTAAACAAGTCACTAGTGAGTACATGGTAATTATCAGTATAAGGTTTTAGAGATTATTTACAATCAGTTATATTATTCTTTCTAATCATTATCTCTATTTCGTTTGTTTTCTTCATGGGTACAATATTTGGCAAGTTTCAGTATTAACGTTGTCCTATTCTTTTATATTAAAACTTCTTCTAGTGTATGTTTGATGTACGTTTCATAATTTACTTGATATTATTTGTCTTGTATCTTCCCATTGAGGCTTAAGACTGCAATTGATCAGTCTGTTATAGGCATATATGCATACTGTGCGCATGCCTCGATATTGCCTTAATTTACAAGCATTTTTTTAAGCAATGATGGATAGTGGCAAGCAGCGGAATCCAGGACGTCTCGAATAGGACGAAACGCGCGTCCTGGATTCCACTGCTAGCAGCTATCCATCATTGCTTACAAAAAAACTAATGTATCAAACATTAAAAAAATCTTTTAAATGCAGGAATGAAAAAAGCTTAAAAGAAAGTGTAATTTAATACTCTATAATAATAACTCATTTAAAAATCTCAATTTGGCATGACAATACAAGTCACGATAAGTTTTTAACTAATGAATTAAAAAGATATGTGTTTGAGTAGAGTATGTGAGAAAAGTACCTAAATTTTCTTGGTATATACATACTGCCTCAGAAGATAGTCAATATCATACAGAATTCCTTTGATGAATCAAACTGCAAAATCGTGCATGGAGGACAGTTGACAAAGTCGTTCGAAGTAAAGACCGATGTTAGGCAAGGTTGCTTACTCTCACCCTTTCTCTTTCTCCTGGTGATCGACTGGATCATGAAGACATCAACATCTGAAGAGAAGCACAGGATACAATGGACATCTAGGATGCAGTTGGATGATCTAGACTTCGCAGATGATCTGGCTCTTCTATCCCAAACGCAACAACATATTCAAGAGATAACGACCAGTGTACCAGCAGCCTCAGCAGCAGTAGGTCTCAATATACACAAAGGGAAGAGCAAGATTCTCCGATACAACATAGCATGCACCAATCCAATCAAAATTGGCGGAGACAATTTGGAAGATGTAAAAATCTTTACATATCTGAGCAGCATCATTGATGAACACTGTGGATCCGATGCAGATGTGAAAGCGTGGATCGGCATAGCAAGTGCAGCATATTTACAACTGCAGGAAGTCTGGAACTCAAAAAAACTGTCAACCAACACCAAGGTCAGGATTTTCAATACAAATGTCAAGACAGTTCTACTGTATGGGGCGGAAACCTGGAGAACTACGAAAGCCATTATCCAGAAGATACAGGTGTTTATTAACAGTTGTCTACGCAAAATACTTCAGATCCGTTGGCCGGACACTATTAGCAACAACGTACTGTGGGAGAGAACAGACCAGATCCCAACTGAGAAAGAAATCAGGAAGAAGAGTTAGGAGTAACAGGCGTAAGTAAATAAGTAGAATTTTATAACCTTCATGATTTTGTAGGTACCTGTACTTTTAAAATTACAGAAAACGTTCCATATCAGATGATGATGGAAGTTGCTAAGAAGTTGTCTTCATAACGGTATCATACTTCTTATTAATTCATGTTTGTTAATCAATAGAAACGTATAGACAATGTATAATTTAAACTCATTACAATCAGTATGAAAGTATATTTAAAAAAAAAACACCCCCTTAGGACTGTTTTATTTTTACTGTTTCTTGAAGGATTTAGATATTTATATTGATTAGTAATTAGTGTTCTTTCTAGTAATGTAACAACCTTGTTTTATGTCATTATAGTTGTAACCATTTCAAATATAAAATTGTAAAAAGTAGAATTATACATTATTAATTCAGATTAAAACAATTAATTTGGTTTTACTGTTTAGTGAATGCATAATAACTATTGAATTTCATAGTTTACTTGAACTCCACTAGTTACAGCTTCTCACTAGACGTCCAGAAAACACCTCTTGGAGATCGTCACCGATGAGCTCGTCAGACTTATATCTCCTGGGTTCGAATCTTGTGAGGTGGGATCGTCGATGCTCACTATTGAGGAGTTCCATACTAGGATGAAACGGTCGTCTAGTGCTTCTAGGTTTTCCATGGTGGTCTAGCTTCAGTTGACTCATGATTCCAACTATTGAACTTACTATAATATCCACAAAAATACGGGTGAGGACAATCGAATCATATTTAGCACAACATTAGAGTTACTTGGTAAAATAGAAAAACCATACTATAATACTTGATTTGTAAAATGTTCAATAATTGTTTCGAACTTCGTTGTTCTTGCATTTCCATACTAATTGCTTTCTATTCCCACTCTTCCTTTATTAATCTTTCCCATCTTCCACTGCAAGACATAACATTCCTGACTCGCGTCATATACTACTTATATCAATATAAGTGTCACGCACCACACTACTATGTTTAGTAGCATTCTAGAATTTTCGCGAAAACCTAAGGACATTCAAGATACTATAAAAACCCTAGATTTTCTGTACAGAAACGAGCCTTTAGGGTAAAGTGTTTTTTTTTTTACATATTTCGCGCATTTTCTCTCGTGTTCAATTCATTGTGTAGTTTTAGCCTAAGGGTTACTAGAAGAGGTTAGGAATCAAATCTAGCGTTCAATTAGTAAAACTTATCAATATACCTATGTTCACTATGTTCCAAGAAAATAAGTAGTTTTTTTGTAGATGTAAAATTATTTGTATTTTTTTATAAATTTAGATAACTTTTAACTACTTAATACATATTCAACAAATAGAAAACTGTATTGGATTGTATTAGTATACCTAATCCATTTTTAGACGTTTATTACAGCTATTACTATTCTTTCATCGCTTCTCAGCTCTCTGAGCTGAGATCATGTGTGTGTACTTTCCTTTCAAGTAAACACCTTTTCTGAAAACGATCAATTGAAACTTCATGATAAGAGTTTCGTTATCTTTGAGATCAGTCAGTTGAATGTGCCTACAACATCTTGATACTAACAGTTAACTATAAACACCAATTTGTTATCTACTAAAATATTAGACCCAACTAGCCATTAACTTGTTCATAGAATATGTTGTTTATCATATTTTAACAATTCCTCATTTTAGATATTGACAAGTGAAACTGATTTGCTTATCATACATTATAAATTGATTGCTTCAAGATAACATTACGTTATAAGTTTTAGTTTGAATAGTATTATCAATAGTTTATTTTATTTATTTAACAAGGAGGCACCAAATACATATGCGCCACACAAATCTCATTCGATATGTGTGAGGGCTGTGATACTGCCCTGGTGCCCAAACCGAGGCAGGTGGTTATCGTAGGGGGCCACACCCCGAGCCTTCGACCTGAAGGTCTGATCCACAAGGCAGTGGAGCATCGTCAGGAGATGCAGTCCCATGGAAGCCGGTGACCAACAATTGGTTCATACGCCATTTGTTCCCGCAGGGTGCTGGAGCCCATGTGCACCATTGGTTTGGAATCCGGTTAAAGCGCCAGGCATTCGCTTTTCGTTCTCTCATTTTCGTAAACAACACCCTTGCCACGAGAAGGCAGTGAGTAGGACTTCCCTGGCAGAGGCTATATACGCGTGGCCATGTGAGAGCATTTCAAGAAGGAGAGCGGACTCTCCCCACTCTCGGCCGTATAAGGGCATTTGATATTATCAATAGTGGGATATATGTATGATCTAACCGACTAATCTAAACTAAGATGAAACACATTATCTTAAATCATACCGATAGCCACATTTACATCTTTAAAATGTTTATATATTGTCAGTTTAAATTAGTTTATCATACATGTTTATCTAATGGTTAATTATGACTTATCTTAGATTCTATCCTTTTATAATACAACTTTCTGTTCAGTATTTCAGATTATGCAAAGATTAAGATGGTAACTATTAGTTTTTTCAAATGGTCAATAAGAATTTCGTTTAAAGTAACTTAACATCATGATAATCATTGAACACTAGATGTTTAATTCTTCTTAGTGTACAGTTATAAAGCCAATTTTAATCATCAGCTGTCTTCATCATCTTGATATAGATGTAAAATCATTTAATCAATAGAGATTTTATTAGTCCAGTTCAGTCCTTCAATTAACACTTTTAAAATACATAGAAAATAAATATTGTAAGTCAAGTGAATTAATCTATTCCATTTTCTGTGTTTATAATAATAATAATAATAATAATAATAATAATAATAATAATAATAATGGTGATACCATATACTTGCTAGCGACTAGCTTCTGAAGAACATTTCCAGATTTCGGATGAGAAACTGTGTCCAGTTTAAAAAGTCGTGTCGGATGTAAGAGAGGTGCTTACTGAAGAGAATGAAAAATGGTTGCGTGATACCATAGATTGATCGAAGTTAGACTTGTAAACCAATAGAAGTTGGCTCAATAGTTTGAAGGTTCAGTATACATGTGAAACATCAAAAATCCGCATTTAGATTCATAGTTGGCGAGTTATCGATACACGCAAGTAAAGAGTCCCATACTAGACGAAAGGACCATCCGGTTATTCCAGGTTCTCAGTTGTGGTCTAACTTAGATTCGTTATTTCAATTAAGTAGTAACAATAGTTTGGAAATGGTCTGAATGAACCTAGGTAGCTGAATGAGTCTAATGGCAGAAGTCAAACATATAAATGATAAATTAAAATTAGTAGGGTTTTTTGCGGAGATTGTAGTAATTTAATAACTGAGTCCATGAATCATGAGACCATCATTGAAAACCTGGTAGCACTGGAAAGCCGTCTCGTTCTAGTATGATATCCCTCAGCAGTAAGCGTCCGCGATCCCGCTTGCGCGTGAAACCGAAAATCCTGAATTCGAATCCCGTGAGCGAGATTGTAGATGCGCACTGCTGAGGAGTCCCATATTAGGACAAAACGGCCATCCAGTGCTTCCAGATAAATTAAGAATAAAAAAATCAAAGCGTTCAGGAGTCCAGACTAATTTTAAATTTAGTAATCTGAAAACAATTTCACCTTATTGCACAAGCTAGTGTCTATCTGGACTCAGTAGATAAGTGGATAATATGATGGCATTTGAATCGAACGTTACTGGGTTTGAATTCCGTAAGGAACATGAACTCTGGGTTGCACGTACTGCCAGCTGACGAGTCCCAGATAGAACGGAACGTATGTGCTGAATTCCGTTGTTAGTCAATAATCATCTCTGTTTATATTCTAATTCACTATTATTTTGATAAAATTATTAGTTGTTTTAATATCAGATGGGCTTTGTGGATACTATAGTAATTTCAATAGTTAAGATCGTGAGTCATTTGAAGCTTGACCACCATGGAAAACCTAGAAGCACTGAACGGCCATTTCGTCCTATGGTGGGACTCCTGTTGTGAGATAGTAAATCACTGAAGACAATGGTACATGTGTCGCTCAATTTCGTGGATTAGTCGAAGTTAGACATTAACACCGTTGGATGCCGGCTCAGTGGTCTAGTGGTTAAGTGCTCGCGTGCGAAACCAGTAAGTCCTGGGTTCGAAGCTTGCAGGGGGCGAGCTCGTGGATGCGCACTGCCGAGGAGTCCCACAATAGGGCAAAACGGCCGTTCAGTGCTTTCAGGTTTTCCATGGTAGTGTGGCTTCAACTGACTCATGATCTTAACCATTGATATTAGTTGTTTTGTTTGTTTTATTTTTTTGCACTTATTAGAAAGTAAAAATTTCAAATCATAGTTAATCAAAGTATTATGGAGATCAATAAAAAACACAATGAGGAATGTTTGTAAAAGTCAACCAAACTAAACTAAATGTCAATAGTTGAAATGATGAGTCAATTGAGGCTAGATCACCATGGAAAACATGGTAGGTTGAAATTTTTAAAAATCTACACAAAACTCCTTCTCATAAACTAAATGTCTTAAAGATTTTGAGAATGAAGGAAGAAAGAGAGAAAGAAAGAAAGGGTAGAACATCAGTGAATCGATTAGTGTATCAGTGTCAAATGAACCCGCAACTCTTTTCTGTTATGTATAAATTGTGTACGATCTATCAAATGGTGACTGCACCTATATATAACATAGAAGTTATTCATTATTTTGTTTATTTACCATTAGGGAAGACAGTACTAAGATTTGTTGAGTGACCTCTATATTAGTACGGCACTACCTTATTACCATCTAATTCATCATAGATCTTTAAGGATTTCCACAAAACTTCATTGATTTCATACAATAATGAATATAGTCAGTAGTTATTCTCAAATCTTTCGTTTTGTTATTGTTATTTTCTACAAGAAATAAAAATGTTTTTCCTTTGTTTATGACTTTAGTAATTATAACATAAATAAAACTGTTCCAATGTTTGCTTTATTAGTTCTTCATTTGATTTATCATGAGAATCAAATAGAACGTTTTCACAGTTGAATACATAAGTCAATATAAACTAAACTATGATTGAAAACTTGGTAGCATTCAACAAACGTTTTGTCCTAGTATGGGACCCCTCAGCAATGTACATACACTAATCCGCATTCGGGACTTAAAACCAAGATCTTCAGTCTTGCACATGAACACTTGACCTCTAAATTACTGATTCAGCATTCAGCGGTATCCCATAATAGGATGAAATAACTATCCATTACTTCTAGATTTTCAATGATGCTCTAGATTAGATCGAATCGTGAATTCAACTGTGAATAAACTGTAATCTCCACAAATTCCTATACTGATAAAAATGTTTTTGTTGTGACTTTAAGTCCCGCTAATTATCACGTAATTTATTGACTCTTGTACTGTACTAAACCAATAACGTCTGACGTGTCTGATCAGCGTAGCGTCCTTATTAGTTCTTTGTTCCCCTATCCCATCCAGTTGAGTTCAGAACATCAATAACAGCTGCTACTATGTGAACTATTTTTTTCAGACATACCTGCTTTATATAAAAGCCAACGAGATTACATCATACCATAAATAAGAAATAACACTTGTACAAGATTAAGCCAAAAAGTGGCTGTGAACGTGGGAGACGGTAATCAATAAAATGAACATAACTTAAGAACAATAAATCGTACACTAATAATCTATAGGTCAAAATGAAGCATATAATAAGAGGATTATAGATATACCTAATCTAGTTACTATATAGTTATGCAATACGAATGTATGTATAATATTAGACCATTAATAGTTCATTGGAAGTTACCCGTCATTTACTCTTCACTAGGAAATAACAGTCCTTATTTTGTTTCTACTTTATTATTATTATTATTATTATTCTGATCTTAAATAGTACATCTCGTAGAGTTTTGTAAAAGTTTGCCTTTGATTCCCCAGTGTATTTGAGTAATAACTGGTTATATACATATATATGTACATGATATTGATTTGTGTATGCATGTATGTGTGTATGTGTGTGTATATATATGTATGGACATAGTTTCTAGCTCTAATATGTGCATGTATGTTTTTGTTTTTTTATTTTTATTATGGATACAAAATTATCCATAGAAATAAATATATTAGAAAGGTTTTTTGTGGACTTCTAAACTAAACCACTGAAATAAATTCTATTGTATTAGAGTAAGTTGTTTACAGTTCACTTGGATACATTTATATATACACATAGGTTAGATGTTACCGAAAAGTACACTTTTTTAAGTTTTCCCTTTTAGAAAAAAAAACTAAATAAACTAGTTAAATGGGTTCTTTTTAATGTAGGTTAAAGTTTATTCCTTTTTTTTATTACCTGTAATAAAAATTATAAAATAAATAGGGGGGTACAATAAAGGTTAAAATAACATTGATGATGTAGTAATATGATAATGGAATCGAATATATATAGCCACCTCTTCCTGTATCTATCAGTTCAACTATTCTTGTGGGGCAAGTTTTATTAACAGATGTTCTAGAAATTTAGATATACGGGTTCTTGAGCACCCCCCATCCCAATGTGGTTAAGCATAGGTGTAGTCAAAACGGTTAACAGCTCCATTTTAATCCATTTCATACAGTCAACATGGAGCAATCTTTCGCAATAATATATCGTCTACCTAATTCCGCAAGATTGAGAATCTTGCAGACAGTTGAAGTAATTGCTATTTGAATCCAAATGCTCAAACTTTACATCCAAAAGATATAAATATATTCAGCCGCTCCTTTTACGCTAGTTAACTTCGTGCCTAAGAATTAGTTAATAATACATTTTATAATATGGTGATGTAATATAATTAATGTTCATTTTGATGTCCCAAATATATCGTATTATTTATACAAATATTCGTCAAGATTAGAACGAATAGTTTGGCAGAAATTGGCCAATGTGTATAGGGAAGTCATTATATGTGAAAATTATATTTGAAATAATCTCAGTGAGTGAAATTTAGAAATAATCTCAACTTTTCATCCAGCTAACTTGTCTGAATCTCTTCAGGGTAATAATCAAAAAATTTTTGATAAATTTATTCAGCATTCACCCCTACCTACTATCTCTGATCTAATTCATATTATTCTAGATATTGCATAATTTCTGATTTTTATTGTATTATTCTCTCACCCCTCTAACGCCATGTTGACCGTATTTATTCTAATCATTAATTATCTCAGTAGTTGAGATCATAAGTCAATTGAAGCTAGACCATCATAGAAAATCTTAAAGCACTGGACGGCCATTTTGTCCTATTACTTATCTCACAATATTATTTCACTTATAAACTGATTCAAGTTAACAACTTTATGTTATTCAACCCAAACATGAACGATTTGATTTGATTTTGTATAACAAACAACAGTTCTTGTTTTACATGTACTCTGCCTTGAATCTGGCCAATTTTATGGGTTATTCGTTTGGATATGAGATAATTGTAGAGTACCTGATGAGAAATTCATTGAAATGAATATTCTTCATTCATATCAGTGGGTTTTGCATATATATATACTAACTAGTTACATTAATTAAAATGACATATGTACTGCAGAAATTCAATCATAAGTTTATATCATAACTAATAAATTACATTAAATAAGAAAGATTATTTCAGCATAGAGTTCTCTTTTTGGCGAATTCATTTTCAAAGCTGAACAATCGCTAAGCTTCGAAAATGAATTTGCCGAAAACAGAACACTTCACTGAACTAATCTTTCTTATTTAATTGCTTAATTGATATTTAATAATTTATTTAATATCGCCTGTTACTCCTAATGGAGCATAAGCCGCCGACCAGCATTCTCCAACCCATTTTGCCTTCTTTTCTAGTTCCATTCAATTCTTGTTCATTTTTCTCATGTCTATCTCCATTTCTCAGAGTAATGTATTCTTTGGTCTTCCTCTTTTCCTTTGACCTTGAGGATTCCGTGTGAGGAATTGTCTTGTGACCCATCTTATTTGGTGTATTCCATTTAATTAAATTATAGCTTAGATCATAGATCTAATATTTATTGATCAGTCAGAACTATTCAAGAATATTAAATAATTAGTCATTTATTTAAAAGATATAATTCTTACCTTTAGTTTATGTGTAAATTAGGTTGATTTCATCAACTGTTGAATCATTGAAAGTTAAAATGTACTTGTAGTGAACAAGAGCATAAATATGGACAACTGAATGCATTTCAATACAAAATTATAGAGCTGTTTGGTCAAATACTCCATAAATTGTCATAACCTTCATTATTTCTTCATCTTTATAACAATAACTATCTATTCTAGATCTCATTGATTCGATCTTTCCAACCTTCTACAGTCAAGACTTCCATTGATAATTGGTGTTATATTCTACTTATATTTTCTGATATCAGTAGCACACATTACTATTTCAAATTACATCATGAAAACTGTTGATCTATTTTGGAGAGGGGAAACCTTATACTTTAGTAATTCTTCACATTGTTTGATTGTTTATTCATAAAAAATATTATTTCTCCTAGTTATTTAATCTTATGGGCTTCTATCAGTTAAATTGTTGTATGGTGGTTCGACTAGGTCAACATCACTCCAAATATTGTTTAAAGTGAGTTTTCTGAAGCATTGTCTGTTGTTTTCAAATATCTAACAAGCTACTCCATAGCTCTTATTTTGTTCTGATATGGAATTCCTCTAAATTATACATTGACGACTTGATCCAGGGTCCAATACAAGAACTGAATAACTCTCCATGTTTATTTAAACATAGTTAAGCTATCTAACTAACAAATTCATATTGATGCAAACTATCACCTAACGATATTGATTAGATAACTGTCCAATACTTCATGCAGTTGGATTCCATTGATTACACCTATTTGTTAGAATTCTAGAGGTTACCTATTAAAATTAAGAAATATGAAGAATTTCTATTTTTCTGCTTAATTTACGTACTTTCTCAATACTCAACATTCAAAATTTCGAATGTACAACAAACACTAATAAACTGTGTATACATATACACATAAATATGATATTGTAGTGAACAAGTAGTGCATGGATGACAGCTGACAGATGCATTCCAAGTAAGGAACGTAGTTAGACAAGGCTATCTACTTTCGCCCTTCCCCTTTCTTCTGGTGGTCGACTGGATTATGAAGACCTCGACATCTGAGGGAAATTACGGAATACAATGGATAGATCAGAACCAATTAGATGATTTGGACTTCGCAGATGACCTGGCCCTCCTACCTCATACACATGAAAAAATGAAGATAAAGAAAGTCAGTGTAGCAGCAGTCTCTGCATCAGTAGGCCTCAACGTACACAAGGAGGAAACAAAGGTCCTCAAATTCAACACAGAGAACAGCAATCCAATCACTATTGATGGCAAAACTCTGGTAGATGTAGAATCCTTCACATACCTTGGAAGCATTATCGATGAACAAGGAGGTTCAGATGCAGACGTAAAGGCAAGGATTGGCAAAGCAAGGACAGCATTCCTACAGTTAAAGAACATATGGAACTCAAAACAACTTTCAACCAATATCAAAGTGAGAATCTTCAATACCAATGTCAAGGCAGTTCTATTGCATGGGGCTGAAACTTGGAGAACTACAACAACCACAATCAAGAAAGTACAAGTCTTTATAAATAGCTGTCTACGCAAGATACTCAACATCCATTTTCCGGATACCATTGGTAACAGCCTTCTGTGAAAGAGAACAAAGCAACTTCCAGCTGAAGAAGAAATTAGGAAAAGATGATAGAAATAGATATGAAATACATTATGCAAATCATCAAACTCCATCACAAGGCAAGCTCTTACTTGGAATTCTGAAGGGAAGCGGAAAAGAAGAAGGCCAAAGAACACCTTAGGTCGGGAAATAGAAGCAGATGTGGAAAGGATGAATAACAAGTGGGAAGAGTTGGAAAGGATCACCCAGGACGGGGTTAAATGAAAAATGCTTGTCAGAGGCTTGTGCTCCTTCACGAGGAGTAACAGACGTGAGTAAGTAACTAAGTAAGTGAACAAGAAGGCCAGTTGGGGACAATCGAACACACTCGACAGAACATTACAAAACTTGTTAATAAAATTCAACAACCATATAGTAAATGTTTAATTTGCAAAATGTCCATCAATTATCTCATAATGACTCAGACTTCATTGTTCTTGCATTTTCATACAAATCGCATTCTGTTTCCATTCTTTACTGTTCGATCCTCTTGTCTCTCTGCTGCCAGACATTCTGTTCATGACTAGCACCATCTACTACTTATGTCGATATAAGTAGCACACACATCACAATATAACTAGTCAACATTCAATACATCTTCATATATATATATATATATATATATATATATATATATATATATATATATATATATATATATATAAGTTCTTTTTTCTTCATTTCATTCAATCTATTGAAGTAAACTAATATAAAGAATAATGAAATGGAAACAGTTGACTGAACATTTATACATTTACATTCTATGTGTTTACGTTTTTCTTCTTCTTCTTCTTCTTCTTCTTCTTCTTCTTCTTTCAACCATCTATACACAAGATAAAAGAGAAAACTAAAGTAATAACAATTCATTAAATTAATTTTCTTTCTAATAAACAAAAAATAAATCACATGTACTAATCATTGAATTGGTTTTTCTTATTGATTAACTAAGTAAATATTACAACAACAAAAAAGAGAAAAATCCAAAGAAAAGAAAAAAATAAAGAAAAGAAAAGGAAGAGAAAAGTAAAGAAAAGAAAAGTAACAAATAACTGAATATGAAATGTTGGCATCTCATAATGAAAACTATTCATGAATAAGTTTATAGATAAATGAAAAGTAGTATAATTCATTAACAAGAAATAAATAAAATGAAATATATATATCTTTATTTGTATTGTATTTTAAAAAAAGACAAACATTTAAGAATTTTATACAAAAAACTAATTAACAAATGAGATTCATTGTAAGATGATTGAATAAATTAATAGATTGATTGAAGTTAAGCATTAACATTATTGGATACTGACTAGATTAATGGTTTAAAGGATAGACACACACTCACGAGAATGAAAGATCCTCGGTTTGAATTTCAAAAGACGGGATCATAGATGTGTACTGCCGAGGAGGAGTCCCATAATAGGACAAAATGGTTGTTCACTGCTCCCAGGTTTTCTATGGTGAATCTAGCTTCAATTGATTCATGAATAGTAATGATAAAAATTCCTATAGTCAGATTAAAAACTAAAACAATTAAATTCATTTGATATTGTTTTATTTGATATCTTCTCGGCAGGTATATCCAGTTGACGAGTCCGAAATAGGACGAAACGCGCGTTCTGCGATTCACTGCTAGCCACTATTCATCTTTGCAAAACAAAAGAAATGATAATATTTATAGAATATATATAATAGTGAATCCTCAGCAATAAAAAAGGAAAATACCCTTTTTCTAATTACCGATGATGTGTTTGATAAGAAATAAGAATATGAAAATGAAAAATCCATTCATATTACCCGTTTTACAGAGTATGAACCAATCAGAAAGAGCACATCTGATATACAAACCTTAAATCCGATCAGTTCATGAATCTTAAACTGAGAACAAATAAAAAGGTAGTAGTAAAGATAACGGAGCCTTAAATTCAAAGTTTCCTTGATAATATAACCATATAGATTTTCGGTATGCGACAATCGAAGCATCCCTACACTGATAGTACTGCACGAATTAACAAAAATATAATTTTAATAGTCGAATTCATGAGTCGATTTAATCTAGTCAACCAATGAAAACCTGGAAGTACTAGACAGCTGTTTTGTCCTAGTATGGGACTTCTCAGCAGTACACATCTACGATTCCGCACGTCGGAGTTGAATATAGGACCTTCGGTTTTGCACGCAAACATTCAACGTCTAGACCATTGAGCCGGCATCCAACAATGTTAAGGTCTCTACCTGACACAGATTGAACTCCACAAATCCCCATTCTGATAAAAATATTACTGTTACTTCTGGAATTTTGTAGATATAGATAGTACATAATATTTAGGTGCAAAGATCAGTTTACCTCAAATTTTGAAAGTTTTGTGATAAATACCGAATTTCGTAAAGTTTAGTGAGTTTATAATAATTCATTAGAACTAGTCAGTTCTGTTTCATTCTATTGCGGAACTCTAGGATGTTAATTTATTTGATACCATCTGACTTATTTGCTCAATGAGAATAAATTAATGTTTTAATGCGATTCTTATCGTTATAGTTACCACAGTAACTAGCAGAATCAAAACTGCATGTCGGTAAATAGATGGGATGTGTGTTAAACAAGCAATTTTCTTAAACTATGTATATGCATTTAATGACGACCTTATAATGTATTCATAGATTGTACAACTGAAAAACAATTTCCTTGTCACAACCATTATAAGCAAAGATGCTTATAATGGTTGTGACTTCAGGCAATTTTGTCATAATTTGAACAGGATGTACATATGCTAATAAGAGACTGACCAATTGCAGACCTAAAAATCATTAGGAAGATACAAACAACCAATAAAAAATGAATTAAAAGACCGAAGGCCCTGGGTTCGAATCCCGCTCGCGGGATCGTGGATGCGCACTGCTGAGGAGTCCCACAATGGGACGAAACGACCGTCCAGTGCTTCCAGGTTTTCAATTGTGATGGTCTAACATCAATTGGTTCATGATCTCAATCAAAAAATTAAAAGTTCTCCAGTCAGTTTCTAAAAATCCTTAAGTAACTTAAGAAGAAAACATTGATACATTTACAGTTGTTTAGCAGTAAGCCATGGGTTTACGTATATCTACAAGGCATCATATTTTTATATTTCACATCAATTGACTGAAACACTGAAAACTTTAATGACTCTCATTCATCTAACAACTATCAGGTACCATATAACTGTGTTTTGATGCTGTCAATTTACTGAATCCAACCAATCGAACCCAGGGTCTCCAGTCTCGCGCGCGAGCACTTAACCTCTAGGCGATTGAGCCGGCCGGCACACAACGGTCTTAATGTCTAACTTCAACCAATCCATGAAATTGAACCACCGTCCATAGTAGTTGCCACGTATTTCCTTGTTTTACATATCATAAAATCTTTAAAACGAAACCGGTATATAATAATAATAATATTAAATGATTTAAGAAAGGTGCTTTTATTAGATCATATGTTTAAATGCGTAGAAAGATAACTCTATAACAAACAATTAGCTATAATATTAGAAGCAGTTTTTTGGATATTATAGCAATTTCAATAGTTGAGATCATGAATCAATTAAAGCTAGATCACCACGAAAAACCTGAAAGTACTGGATAGCTGTTTCGTCCTAGTGTGGGACTCCTCAGCGGTGCGGACACCCGATCCCGCCTCACAGGATCCGGACTCATGACCTAATGGTCTCACGTGCAAACGCTTAACCTCTAGATCAATGAGCCAGCCGCCATCCAACAGTGTTAATGTTTAACTTAATCTAATCCACAAAATTTTGTGACACATTCATCATGATCTCAACTATTAAAATTAGTTCTAAATCAATTGAGAATCATGTGTGTTTTCCTCAACTTACTAAAAAGAGATAAATTACTTCTTTCTTTTTCTAATTAGACTTTTTATTATTACACACTAGACCATCTGTCCAGTTATTTCTCTTCCTCATTCATTGATTTCAAACGGAAGCATACAATGAATAGAATAAATTATTTGGAATATACAATTACACATATACGTAGATATACACACTACTTACAGTTACAGACATCTATTTTTTCCGGTAACCATTTGAAAATAGTTTTCTTTATTAATGATTATGCATGTTTATGTAATTTTAATACTCACGCTTGACTAATTTCTTTATTATTATAAATACTAAACGTTACATTGATGAAATAGGATACACATGATTTAAATTCAATTGATATTGTTTATTGAAATGTTATTATTGATGTTTAGAACTGAAATTGTCTATATGGATTCAATAGCTAAGTGGTTAATGCAATGTCGTTTGAAATGAACACGACTAAGTTCAAATCCAGGAGTGAACATCAACTTTGAGATAGTGGTGGTACATACAGTTGATGAATCCCAAATTGGATGAAATGAGCATCGTGGATTCTACTACTAGCTACTATCCATCTTTGCTTATAATATTATTACGTGAAAAACCGTCTCTTATTATGGTATTTGTATTTTAAAAAATGTTTTCTCAAATTCTAAATTCAATATTTTGAAATGGTTTGATAGTTCATAGTTAGAGTTGTAATATGATATATCCTTGTGGGTCAGAGTAATTTTACATTGGTTTTTAAGAAAACCAGACACCATCCAGACTTACACGTGACAACCAAAACAGTACAGCTCAATCCCGTTTCCAGGAGAACCAGACATCATCCAGGCTTAAATTTTATAACCCAAGCAGTAAAGCTCAATCCCGCTTCACAGGAGAACCAGACACCGTATAAACATTAACGCTACAATCTGAATTGTACAGCTCAATCCTGTGGGGCAACCACACAGATATTAAACACCCTGGTTAACCAAAGAAATGGTTTGATAGATGATTGGATTACACGTTAATAAGTTAAAAGTTGGCCACCATCCTTAGATGATATGATTCTAATAATTTTATACTGATCATAAAACGTATTTATTTCATAGTGAATTTTGAGGGTTTATGACCAATTTGAAACTAAGATCAATTAACTATGAATTGTTGATTGGATTTCAAGAATTCTATTAAAAAGATTCATTGGGTTTCTCGCCCCTTCCCCCGAAAATCCCTATCAACAATTCGAGTCAAGTTCAATTTAAATACCTAACTGAATTGTTTACAATAACGATTGAGTTTCATTGTCAAACATTTAAATACAATTTTTGAAACGTTTCTTAGTAGGTAATTTTACATATTTGTGTTATGTCTGTCAGTGTTAGATCTGTGGAATGCTTGACTAATTTGTAATTAACACTGAAATCTGAGATCTGATGACATATATGAAGAAAAGTAAAGACTGGGTAGATGAATTATTTTGACATTTGATATAAGTCAAAATGATATATCCATACACTATTTTTTATATGATTTATATAGTCAGATTAGTAGTTAGATTTTTATAATTTGATGAGATAGTATGGTGTGTGCTTGCTACTTATGTTGACAGATATAAGTAGTATATTATCAGAAGGGGTTTTGTGGAGATTTTAGAAATTTCAATAGTTGAAATCATGAGTCAATTAAAGCTAGAACACCATGGAAAACGTGGCGCGAGACTGATAGGTCCTGGGTTCGAATCCCACGGGGTGTGGGATCGTGGATGCGTACTGCCACGGAGGAGTCCCATACTAGGCCGTCTAATGCCTCCAGGTTTTTCATGGTGGTCTGGCTTCAGTTGACTCATGATTTCAACTGCTGAAATAAGTAGTATGTATCATCAATTGAAAGTGAAATGCCTGGTGGCAGAGGGCTAAGAAGATCGGAGGAAAGAGAATGCAAACAGAGAGTGACTGGTGTAGAAATGAAAGAATAATGAAGTTTGAGACAATTGATTAACATTTCGTAAATGAAGTATTTACTGTATGGATCTTAGATTTTACTAAGATAATCTGTAATTTTGTGTTTAAACATACTTGCTTATCCCTCTTGGTGTTCTTGTTCACTACAGTAGTATTTAACATGAAATAACTAATGTGAACACATATTCGCGGTGTCATGCTGATCGATTTTCACAGAGAATTACTTAAGTTTTTTGTCCTTTTATATTAACTCAATCTAATGAATGAACAACCTGTTCTTCAACCTCTGATATTCCTATATAAAAAGTTAAATAACCATCAAACAATTCTATAGTTTACATCAAGGTACGATATTAATTAAGTAAACATTAAAAACCTAAAAGCACTGGATATCTGTTTAGCTCTAGTATGGAACTTCTCAATAGTGTATATCCATGGCTACAATGTGGTCTAGCCCAGGAACTTTAAGCCTATCATTGGATGCCTAACTTCTGAATCATTGAAGAGATATTCATTAATTCATATGTATAACTTCTTAAAATGACCAAAAGCCAGAAGATTGTCCTTAATTCCCATCTCTAATATTTCTGTGCATAAAATCGATTATACGTAACCATTAAATATCATGGAATATTGTTTGACTATTACGTTCAAGTTTCAGAGTTGGCAACAGTGTGGATCACTAGTCACACTATGGGTGGAACTTTCAACCCCCAAGTTACGAAACAAGCAAATCATATTCACTCATAGAGGTGCTATGCAGAACTACAACTAACTGATCACTGGATCAAGATCAATAACACATTTGTTTAGTCCATAGTGCTTCTACAATTCAATCGACAGATTCGCGATTCGACCACTAGTCTAAGTAACTCAGTATAGCATGCCCTAGGATTCTTTATCAGATGGTTGAAAATATTCGGTGGAAAACATTGCTATTTAACAGTCTATGATCTGTAAGTAAGTAATGCTCTCTAGTTGGCTCAAACACTTGTCACCCATTTCTACGATCCGAGAAGTCATCACGTCTTGCTGGAGAGTATCAACCACCACGAAACTTTGTTGAGTCAGGGATTTTTTTACCAATTAATGATTATCACTTGAAAATTTCAATACAGATCAAACCTCATCAGATATTATCTGTGAATCCTTATCTGATTTCGGAGCCTGAAAACTCGGGAAAAATTAATTTATTAATGAATCTGATGAAAATCGACTTTCAGTTTAGGTATTCATTGATTCTTTGTTCATTTTATGGTTGTACTGCTAGTAGGGAATGCCATTTGTTCAATGTCCTGAAACATTACTGACAAATACGTCTTGACCGTAGCTGCTACATTGACGTGGTGGTTAAACTTTCTTATCGTGATGAGCCAGTTGAGAAATATTGGTTAGAATATTCGTTTCGTTAGATCCTGCTATCCCAGGCAGGTTAGTTAAAGAATAGTAAAACAAAAGGTAGAAAATTAAGGATCGTGAGTAAAGTTGTACTGTTAACTTTATGGAGATATAAAGACAATGATGTGTTTTAATCAAGCAAAAGCCATCTACAAAGATGCTTTCTTCCTGAAGCAATAGAAAGGGGTTAGAAAGGTCTGTACTGAAAATGTCTTACCTCCCCTTGCCTCAAGGATTTCCATCTTTGGTGGTAAGACCTTTAAAATACCGAGTTATCACATGAAAAAATTCCTGGAAGAAAATCGTTTGGTCAGCTTCAACCACTTGTTAATTTGTATGTGGTCAAACTCTTAGGTTACCAAGACGACTACTAATTCAGTTTTTATTTCATATCCCTCAAGAGGAAACATGCTCTACAGTATGGACAACTAAATCTTCCCAACTGGATGTATCTAACATAAATCAGTGTTGATTTTCATACTGAAATTCAAGTCAAGTGCTATTCACTTCAAGTATCCATTTGCTTTCCTCTGAGCTTTTAAACTCAATTAACTATTATTGAGACAATCCACACAGAATGCATATTTCTTGACAGAAATTGATGATCTCAATGGTTTAAATAATGAGTCAATTGAAGCTAGATCACCATAGAAAACCTGAAAGCACTGAACGACTATTTCATCCTAGTATGGGACTCCTCTGCAGTGCTCATTCACAGTCCAACCCAGGACCTAATAGTCTCGCGCACGAACGCTTAACCACTAGACCACTGAGCTGACCGACATCTAACGTTGTTAATGTCTTACTTCAACCAATCCACAAAATTGAGCCACTGTTCACCATTGTCATCAGTGAGTTACTATCTCACAACAGACCCAATTGAACTCCATTGATCATCGATTCTCACTAGAACTCCAGAATATACCTCATGAAGCCAATCACTAATGAACACTTGTTGATGAGTATCAAAGAGGTGATTTTAAGGAGATTATAGTAATTTTAATAGTTGAGATCATGAGTCCATTGAAGCTAGACCACCATAAAAAAACCTGGAAGCACTGAACACCCCTTTCATCCTATTATAGAACTCCTAAGCCCTGTACATTGTTATGTTGTTATATCTAACATTAACAACCGGTAAAATACAAACTCTTACATCTACTAACTATGTTCTTATTATATTAAACAATATCTATTTCACCATATGGTAATATAATATCTCTAATAACATGTACATAATAAGATATAACATTAATTGTTTTAATTCTCTATATATAAAATAAAGATTCACATTTTAAATAGATTGATCATTACAAACTTAATATACACAAATTACCTAGTTAAATAAAATATACAAGATACTTTTCTTTTCCACCACCCCCTCAACAACATACCACCTCATCCCACCCTTAGTAACCACCATCTTTCATTTCAATCCTTATTACATAATATACAATACAGAATTACATTTTGATTATTTGTATTATATATAAAAAGTTTTAAAGTGAATTCATTCACTAAAAAGAAAAAAATACAAAAACTAAAAAAAAAGGAAATTTAGAAGAAACTATTGAAACATCTGTTAGCTTAATCTTACCCTTATCCGTTGTGTAGAAGAATAAAGTAAATTTGGAAAAACTATTTGAACATAAATAGTCGTACCGAAATACGGAATAATAATTATGCATATTTATATATATATAAAAGAAAATAAGACTAATGTGAGGTATTCATTGAAACTATATACATATCTTGACTTGTTCATATTATTACCAGGTTTGTTTTAGAATTTGTTCTCTTTTCTTTGTTATTCTTTTGCTTTCTATTATATTATTTATTCCAATGTTAAGAATTACAGTCTAGCGGTTAAGCGTTCACGTGTAAGACTGATTGATCTTAGGTTCGAATCTCCTGAGGTAGGATTGTAGATGTGCACTGTTAAGGAGGAGTCCCACAATAGAACGAAATCACCGTCTAATACTTCCAGGTTTTCTATGGTGATCTAGGTTCAATTAACTCATGATCTCAACTATTACATCTATTTCACAGATTGAAATCATGAGTTAGTTGAAGCTAGACCACCATGGAAAACCTGGAAGCACTGGACAGCCGTTTCGTCCTAGTATGGAACTCCTCAGCAGTGCACATCCACGATCCCGCACCCCGCAAAATTTCAACCCAGGACCTATCAGTCTCGCGCCAGGCGCTTAACCAACTAAACCACTGAGCCGGCATCCAACGGTGTTCATGTCTAACTTCAACCAATTCATGAAGTTGCGTCACCGTATACCATCGTGGATGTGCACTGTTGATGAGTCCCATTCTAGGACGAATCGGCCGTCCAGTGCTTCCAGGTTTTCCATGGTGGTTTAGCTTCAATTGACTCATGATTTCAATCTGTGAAATTTCTAAAAAATCACCACAAACCCCTTCCGATAAAAAACATACTTTATTGATTAGACGTTCCAAATAAGTACGTTCACGATTATTTTGAAGCACATACATCACAAAAAATTCATATCAATCCATAAATATCTGAATTCAAAATATAAAATTTTATGTTTCAGTTAGGTTCATAATACAGATTGTATATTTCCTTAAACATCACACATGACACCACAAATGTTCAACTAATTAGTTCTCTTAAATAAAGTTTTTTTTTCAAAACTTATATCCTTATACCCGTTCAATTATATCACGTGATACGACATTCAATTAATGACACGGGCTTATGCGACCATAATAATTACAAGTAAACTTTTACGAGCAGCTTAGAGCTCTTATTGGTTCACCATGAATAATAGCTTATCTCCTAACTAAATTGTTTGAATCCAGAAAGTCAATCTCAGCCTCCACGATGCAAAACAACATATTTCAGACATACTGGATTTATATACAAACAAACCAAATCGCATCACACAATAAAATTGAGAATAACAACTATACAAGTTCAAGCCAAATAATGACTTTGATTGTGGAAGACTATTACTAATAAATTGGGAATAATGGTCAATAGGTTAAATAGAAGCTTATAATGAAAGGAATATAAACATACATATAGTATAGTTAATTAATAGTCATACAAAAAGAACATATGTATAATATTAGTCCATAACTAATTTTTAACGGTTACCATACATTTATTCTGGTCCGGATATAACAACTTCAATGACTACCTATCTAATTTCTGCTCTTACTAAACCATAACATTATTTTCCTTTTTGAATTAGTTGGTTGCTCATAAAACTCAATTTCTCATAATGAAAGTGTCAAATAATTCTAATATGACAATTATTTTGCGTTGTTGCATTCAATTCATCTCAAATTTTCGGTACTTCATTATTTCACTGAATGAATTATATGTGTGATTTATCATCCTAATATTTATTTAACTAGTATTTCTAAGCATATTATTGTACAGCATTAACTCCAGCCAAAAAAGGCTAGAATACATACACACTTGATTTGTAATAAGCAACTCCTATGTATATCATAGTATAGAAAATTTTATACTTCAAAGACTTCCAAATTCAACAATGAAAAATTTTACAAAGTTAAACAATCTATTTAAATAAATTAAAGTAGTTAAAGTGTTGTTTTTAAAATAATTAACCCGTTTGTTCATCACATTTTAAGTCAACAAAAATGACTCTTGTTTCTATTATTTTTTTATCAGCTTTGATGCAAGTGCTAATGACGAGCGTAAATTTCGACTTGAAGAGCATCGAGGTAGTAATTTAGTGTTGCAACATATCACTGGACGTCGTGGGTCATTTCTATATAGACAAGAGACAAACTCTGGACATTCATATTATAGTTCAAGGCACGAATCAATTACCGGCGATGAAACAACTAGATAGTAAGTTCATTTATAAGCCTAATCTGATTATTTTGTGTACAGTTTTTTGAGAAAAATCACATAGTTTATCACCACCATTTCAATGTTCATATTAAAAGCTAATAGCTACTATTTGTAAATCATTGTTGATGAGGGGAGTTGCTTTACCTAACTATCGATAAATTACACATAAAGGCAAACGTGAAAACAACCAAATGGTTCAACTCGGTGAAACAATAACTTAGTTGTTGAGATTCATCAACTTAAACTACCATGTATTTGCAATGTACCAATGCTAGTGTTGCAATTTTATTGGCCGGTCAATTCTTGTAGGGTGTAACTTACTAGATAACGGTGACTCAAAAATTATATTTCTGAAGGTGGGAAAATTTTATAAGGTTCTGTCTGATCAAAAATATATTGTCCAACACATAGTTAATCATTAAATAACTACCATCATCTAGTATGTATGACCAGTATACTGATTCCAAGACCTTGAATAAGGTATCTAACTTCTGGAAATCTAGCTTTAAATAATTTTGGAGAAAATTAAGGCTACTTACAGGATATATTCGTCATTAAAACCCACCTTTCAATTATTAACAAGATCATGGGTATCAATTCCAAGTTTGCACTTGATAGTTTCAAGTAAACTGAGCATTGGGTAGAGAGTTAAGAAAATACATATTTCTTAATACCCTTAACATTTTAATTATCATAGAATATAGTTTGTTATAAATACGTGATTCTGATAAATTTTTTGAATACAATCACTTATCAGTTTTTTTGTACGACAGAACCTTTATCCAACTGTTTGATGTTTTTAATTTGTTATATTCTCATTTACAGTGCCCAAGTTTACTTAAACTTTGTACACTTGACAGACACATTTTAGCATATAATTTCATACTACTAACAAAATGACTAGTAGCACTACTTTTTGACAAAATATCTGCTTATGGATACAACACTGAATAATCAATTTATAACTGTTGTTCCACATTAATATAAGTAAAAATAATCAGTAAATTTCCGGCTAATAATGAAAAAGTTACTTCTGTTATATTCATCAAAATACTGACATATAATTTCCGAAACTTGTACACAAAAATAACACAAATTCGAAGTAAAATATAAATAAGCAATAAATCATTGAAAACTTCTGACTAGCCAGCAATAATCGCTAACTAATGAAAAGCCATTAATTAAATTCTAGACGGATTTCTACAGTCAACTAATGAACCATATCACTAGAAAAATTGCGGTCAACATAAAAGTTATAGACTTAGTAATGAGTTCATTAGATCCCAGATTTTTAGTATTAAGAAAAGTTTACTAACACGTTAGAAATGTCATTCGATTTAAAATGATTTAGATTGGCTCGTTGATGATATATTTGATTGAAATTTGATTAGTCCGGGTTAGCATATGAGGATACCGTGAAGGTTCACTCGATATAACCATTATGATACAAGCAGCGAGATAATCCAAATAATTTTAAATTGAATTACATCTCGTATCGGTTGTGCAACGGAATAGCGATTTGTACTCAGTAGCTAAGTAGGAAAATACGATGATGTTTGAAGCAAATAGTACTGGGTTTGAGTGTTAGAGTTTACATCAACTCTGAGAAGCAAGCATATCCAGTTAACATGTCCGAAATAGGACGAATCGCACATACTGGATTCTAATGCTAGCCATATTCCATCTAGTCTATATCAAAATAAGCATTTTCGACATAAAATGAATATAGGATGGGGACGAACCTAAATAATTTCTGGAATAACTGAGTGATTTGAAAACTAACTATGAGCAAATATACAAAGAAACTGTACAAATCAAAAGTATTTCTTAACAATAATAATGAAACTTGTTGGGGTTCAATTGTTTTAAGATGTTCACTAGTATTCAATGGCATACTATCTGATTTTAATGTTATGGATAGATTGATACAACTCCCCATCAATCTGAATGCGAGTGTACTCACTCTGAAGGTGTTTTCCTGAATCTGTCTTACAGTTAGTAAATAGTTTTATTGGAAATTCTTCATTGCTTACTAAGAACTTTATTAACAAATTCACTGAAGAGTTAGAGAGATAGAGTTATAATAGAAACATTTTTGTCATCACAACAAAATGAAGAAGTCATTAGTAACTGTTTTTTTGTATATGTGTTTGAATTCCTTGTTTCTTCAACTTTCTTGTTACTCAGTCAAACAGTAATGAAATAATTTACTATAAATGAAGTAAGCTAAAACAAAAACTGATTGATTCACATGTTATGTAAAGTCTAGATAGAAAAAAAATGTTATCAGTATAGGGTTGTGAAGATTATTAACTTAGTGTTTGACATCATGAACCGATTGATGTTAGACCATCACTGGGAACCTGGAAGTACTGGACGGCTATCCCGTCCTAGCATGGCACTCCTTAGCAGTACGTATCCATGATCCCGCCCTCCTCGGGATTAAAACCCAGAACCTATCGGTATCGTGCGTGAACTCTTAACCTTCAGACCACTGAATCGGCATTCAGTGGTGTTAATGCCTAACATCAACCAATCCGCGTAATTGCGCGACCATTTTTCACTTTGCTGAGGTAGAAAGCTGTCTTTACGCGAAACAGATTAGTTCCACTGGTCATGGCTTCTCATTAGAACTCTAGGAATTCACTCACAAAACTAATCATTGGTGAGCACATGGTAGGTTAGACATTCACACTACTAGATGCCGACTCAGTCGTATAGAGGTTAAGTGTTCGCGAGAGACTGATAACACCTGGGTCTGAATCTCGCGGGGCGGGGTCGTGGATACGCACCACTCATGAGTCCCTACAATAGAACGAAACGAACGTCCAGTACTTCCATATTTCAACGGTGATCTAACATCAATCGTTTCATGATCTCAATCAAGAAAAAAAGTGCAGGTAATATTGATTGATCACTGAGTGCGATCAATGTCATGTATGTCAATTTCTTAATGCAGATCGAATGCTATCGATCATGTTGCAATGTGGCCACCAGTCTAGGTGACTTGACACTGCGAGCACTATATATTGAGATTAGATGGTGGCTGTAGTTAGTCAACATTGATCGCCACCCAGTGATCAATCCATTGTGATTGTATCTCAGTCCTACAGAGGGTCGATCGCGGCTCGGATAGCTCAGTGGTAACGTCTCTGACTGTGAAGCGGGGTGACACGAGATCGAATTCGCCAGGGAGCACCAGTTCCCTCAAGATTACAGGTACACCTTGCTGATGAGTACCAAGTAGCACGAAACCCGGGTCTAAGGTTTCCTGTCGACTACCTCCAACCCCCATCTAAGAGCAAGTAATGTGTTTGACTCTGTCATTTTTATTATGAATTATAAACATTCTAATCACTCTATAATTACACATTCTACATGAAAAAAATAAATACAAAGTTCATTTATTTTAACTTTTTCTAATTGATTCATTCCTATTTATATATACCTTTATAAACAGTTTCTTTGTCACCATTAGAAATTCATTATTCAATTAGAATACATTAAGTAAACAACAAATCTTATGATAAATAATTTGACCAATACTACACACACACACATACATACATACATACATACATACATACAAACATACATACATAAAGTCATAAGATACAAATCAATATACTTAGTCTCAACTGTTACAAGCAAGTATCAGAATAAACAACATTACCTTGTTCAAATTGATAGGATATCAAGCTTGTTTCTTTCTTTCTTTCTTTCTTTGTTTTTCTCTTTTTTTGTTTTTTATTTTTTGTTTTAAATAGAAATTGATTTATTTTCTTATTTTTATTTTTATCATTTTCAATTTTCCTTTTTTTGTTTTCTTTATTAGTTCTCTTAGTTGATTGGCTGTTTGTCATAGGAAAATTTCCCTAACTATATATATATATATATATAGGTATGAAATCTTTGTGTTTAGTTTCATCAATTTACCCAGATGACATTTGAAAATATTGATTTATATATGTGATAGATTTGACATTTTTTTGTGTTTTTGCCATATCTCCTCCCCCTCCCCTTATGTATAATCTAAATTATATTTATATGGATATTAATATTGAAATTTCGAGAAATATTCGATAAAGAATTGATTATTTTTCTTCTTGAAAAGAGAAAAGAAAAAGAAAAAAAACTAAAGAATAACATTGAGTAACTAAGGTGATTGGATTAGAATTTTCTGATTAGCGTTTTTTTGTGTTTTTAGCGAGTTAGTTTTTTATGTAATGGGGTCAGTAACCCTATGATCAACCTTCCTCTTTTATTCAGGCTTGGGACCATCAGTAACACTAGAAGTGCTATAAGCGGAGTTTATTAGATTAGAGTGTACCCCCAATAATTTATAGACTATAATATTAAATATTTTACATGAATAATCACTGATTATTAGTGAATGTTATGCTTGTTTAGGTTTTATTTATTTAAACACATAAACATTGGTACAAAGAGGCATCAAATAGATATGCGCCACATAAATCATTCGATTTGTGTGAAAGCTGGGATACTGCCCGGGTGCCCAAACCGAAGCAAGTGGTTTTCTTAGGTGGCCACACCCCGAGCCTTTGACCTAAAGGTCTGACCCACAAGACAATGGATCATCGTGATGAGATGCAGTCCCATGGTAGCCGGTGACCAACGATTGGTTCATACGCCATTTGTTTCCTCAGGATATTGGAGCCCATCTGCATCAATGGTTTGGAATCCGGTTAAAACTCCAGACATTCGCTTTTCGTCCTCTCATTTTCATAAACAATACCCCTACCACGAGAAGGTAACGAGTAGGACTTCCGTGGCAGACGCTGTATACGCGTGGCCGTGTGAGAGCATTTCGATAAGGAGGGAGGGCTCACCCCACTATCGGCCATACCAAGGCATTTGAGTTTTTTAGTTCTGACCGATTATTTTATAATTCAGCTATTAGTTTAATTGACTCAATATTGCGTGAACTAAATCTTAGTGTATATTGACAATTGAATGAAATCAGTATGAAGCTCTGAATTTGAATTTGATAAAAGTTATCAAAAAGGGGTTTCATGGATATTATAATAATTTAGTAGTTGCAATCAGAAGGTAATTGAAGCTAGACCACCATAGAAAACGTAAGAGTACTGGACAGCTGTTTTATCCTAGTGTGGGACTCTTCAGCACGGCGTATCCATGATCAGGCCCCACGGGGTTCAAACCCAGGACCTAATGATCTAGCGCGCAAACGCTTAATATCTAGACCACGGAGACGGCATCCAACGGTGTTATTGTCTAGCTTCAACCGATCCACGAAATTGAACCACGGTCCATGGTATTTAACACATATTAACAAGATGAATTTGTAGTCTTAGAAAGAAATAATATTTCCCTTAGGACTTAAACCTACATCACTTAATCTCACGATCAGAAACGTTAGCATTAAGTTTGGTGAATTCATCACTTATTGTGATAATGATTGACATGTAATGAATTCTCATGGGATACATCAAACTTTCCATCGTGTCATATTGACAAAAAAACACTTAAATTTAAGGCTTCTTTTTTCGTACACTGAATAAAATTCCCTGCACTAATTACTCAATTAATAATTACTTTATTGAGTTAACATATCTTGTGTACACGTTTAACATATAAACTGGGTATCGTGTAATAATTATTAACTACTAGAATACCCATAATTGAACACCTCGAAACGAGTAATATAACCTTGCTCTTCTGATATATCAAATGCTACATTTAGGCGACAGATAACTTAGTAGATTCAAGTGATCTAGATTAAATGACAAAACAACAAACAAGATACTACGTCACTTAAAAATTTTGATCGGTTCAGAGATAGTAGAACATTTCTATTCCCTAACAGTGATGTATTAATTTGGATTGATCATACTATAATGCAAAATAATCAATGTAAACTAACTTTTATTAATGATTTAAAATAATTCTTCAATTTGTCACAATGTACATAAACGGTATTCATAATTTAAGTCTATAAATGCAATATTTCGTTGAATATTATGAATAAAACATGTCCAAATAAAAACATATCATATCATATCTGAAGGGGTTTCGAACCCAGGACCTACTCACGAGTGTTTAACCTGTAGACCACTGAACCAGCCGTCATCTAACGGTAATAATGTCTAACTTCAACTAATCCACAAAACTGAGTGATACATCTATCTATCTGTTTCTCTGTTCATTGTAACAATAATTTAACTTATGATTGTAAACTATTTAATTACCTGTAAATTAACAATGAATATTAAGTGACTTCTATAAAAAAAAACAACGAAAAACCTTTAATTTTTCGATCAAAAAAACATCAATTTCTTTTAAACTTGACATATCACTGAAATCTTCTACCTTCTACTCTATCTCCCCCCCCCGCTGAGCAACAAATCGATGTTTTCTCCTTCTTTTTTTCTTATTCTATTTTTTCTTTTCTCCCAATTTTATTCGATAATTTTTCTCTACAATAGAAAAATGAAAGTATTTCCATAGTTTTATTTCTTGTACATTATTGATCATTCACTTTACAAGCCATACGATTTGTGTATATTAGTGGATAGCAAGGTAAAGTTATCCTAGATTTTTTGAAATAAATAAAAAATGACTATCTAACAAAAAACAAACAAGTTTAGCTGATATAGTGAAGATGAATTCAGAAGGAACAAAATGAACTAAATAAATTATTATTGTATAGTTGAATTCATATTTGATGTAATTAGGGAAATATTAATGATAATCAATTCATTATTATTATTTTACTAAGAAAAGATCGATAGTGACTAGAAGTGAAATTGGCAAGATTATAAATCATGCATGAACCAATCAGATTTAAGATGACAGTTCTTGGATTTTGATGCGAAATTTATTCATTCAATTGTTTAAATAGCGTCTTGGCATTTTAGCTGATATCAGTTTGTGATGAAAACCATAAATCAAATTCTTAACCTTAACTATTAACTGTGAATTATAATCTTTACTCTTTATAATGGTTTATAACCATCATTTAACCCTAGTAAGTAGGTGGACATTTCCAAGGTCATTTTAGCGTCGCTTAAAAGTCATTCATAAATTATAGTCTCACTGTGAAATCCATGACACGTGTTTTGTCCTATTTGGAACTCGTCAATTGGATATATGTGTATTCAAGATTTGATGCTGTACTCAAGGACTTGAACGTCGTACTGTTCGCCTGAAACGCGATCACTTTATCCACTTGGTAGGTAAATCCAGATGATGAGTTACAATTAGAACAAAACGCATGTCCTAGATTAAACTACTAGCTACCATCTATCTCTACTAATAATGCTTATGAATTAACGCAATACCAAGGTAATCTTCACAGGATGTATTACTTAATTACTTCCTTCCTTACGCCTGTTACTCCTAATATAGCATAGTCCGTTGACCAGCATTCTCTAATTCACACTGTCCTGGGCCTTCCTTTCTAGTTCTATCCAACTCTTGTTCATTCTTCTCATTTCTGTTTCCATTTCTCGGCATAATGTGTTCCTTGGTCTTCCTCTCCTCCTTTGGCCTTGACCTTCATCCAAACTTCTTTTTATTGTAACTTTTGTCAAATTCATCTTTTGAATACGAACTGTTCAAAATAAAGTGTGTAAAATGCTACTTTGTAGATAGATCATTTGTTGCACAATAACGAATTACTTTGATACTGTGTCTAATCTAAACTATGTACCTTATCAGCTTGATTAATAAAGGAGTTCATCTTCAAACATTTCTTAGTATAACAAATGTTTTCGGTGAGATTATAATTTATGGATGAACCAATCAGACTAACAATAAGAGGTCTTAAAATTTGGCGCGAAATTCACTCATCCATATGGTTAAATAGACTTTTGACATTATAGCTGATATCAGTTCGTGGAAAATCTAATTCTTAATCCTATCGACTATAAATATTAATCATAATTCCTCACAATGGTTTACAATCCTCGTTCCGCCGTAGTATGTAGGTGGACATTCTCCTCAAGGTCTCTATAGCGTCGCTCAAAGGTCTTCCATAAATTATAGTCTCACCAAGTTTTCTTCTGAAAAACAAAGAGACTGAATAAAGAATATACATCTAAAAGCAAAATAACATAGATATTTTCCCCTTATGATAACTTCCTTCAAATCAATATGAATATGATGGATAGTCGCTAGCAGTGGAATCCAGGGCGCGCGGTTCGTCCTATTTTGGGACTCGTCAGCTGGATGTACCTGCATCTCAGGATTGATGTTCACTCTGGGACTCGAACCCTGTACCATTCGCTTCAAACGCCATCGCGTTATCCACTCAGCTACTGAGTCCTGATAGCCACCTGCTTGTGCAATGGGGTGAATTTAAATTCACTTGGTATTGTTTGGTTTGAGTCTTCTCATTGAGGTCTAAGACTGCAATTGATCAGTCTGTTATTGGCCTATATGCGTCCTGGATTCCACTGCTAGCCACTATCCATCATTGCTTACAAATAATTTGTGAATTACGGTAATATCGAGGCATACGCACAGTATGCACATATGCCAATAACAGACTGATCAATTTCAGGCTTAAAACATCAATGGGAAGATACAAGTCAAACAATACCAAGTGAATTCAATATGAATATGTATCGATTTTTTTCACTGTGATTAATCCCATTGACGATTGTTTATTCTTTCTTTTTTGTGGTTCTGGATAAAAGGATCAATTTTATCTGAATCCAATATGATCCATTAAACTTCATTTTGAATGTAGATTAATTTGAAGAAATAAACAAATTCATTATTTAACTTACAATGTAAACATCATTCTGTGAAATGCTTTTTTTCTTGTTTTACTTACTAGTATAAACAGTTTATGCATTAGGTATTAACTGAAAATTACACATCCATTTACTTTCAGGCATAGTTGTTAAATTTACAATCGACTGTATTCGTACTAAGTATGCTAGTCAGTAAAATAAAATAAATCTTAAATTATTCATATTTTGTGAAGATAATAATTTTTATTAAATGATTGTTTAATTAGTATCAGAAGGGGTTTAGTGGAGATTAAAGTCGATTAAAGCTAAACCACCATAGAAAACTTGGAAGCACTGGACAGCTGTTTCGTTCTATTGTGAGAGTCCTGCTTAGTAGTAGGCAACCACGATCACGCCTTGCGAGATTACAACCCAGGACGCTTGGCCTCTAGACCACTGAGCCGGCTGGCATCTAACGGTGTTAACGTCTAACTTCAACTAATCCATGATATTGAGCGACACATCAACCATTGTCATCAGTGAGCTACTATCTCACAACAGACCTCTTGAAGCCAGTCACTAGTGAGCATATGTTGATTAGTATCAGAATGGGTTTTGTGAATATTGTAGTAATTTCAATAGTTAAGATCATGAGTCAATTCAAGCTAGACCACCGTGAAAAATCTGGAAGAACTGGACAGCCGTTTAGTCTTAATATGTTGATGATAATAATCATCATGTACTCGTTAGTGACTGGCTTCAAGAGGTATTTTTTGAAGTTCTAGTGAGAAGCCGTGACCAGTGGAGTTCAATCGTGTCTGTTATGAGGCAGTTACCCACTGAAGATAATGGTGGACTGTGGCGCAATATCGTGGATTGGTTGAAGTTAGACATCAACACTGTTGGATGCCGCCTCCCTGGTTTTGATATGAAGCATTTTTGTGCGAGACCGAAGGTCCTGGGTTCGGATTATGTGTACGGGATCGTGAATGCACACTGATGAGAAGTCCTATACTAGGACGGAGTGATTGTTCAGAACTTCCAGGTTTTCTATGGTGTTTTAGCTGTAATCGACTCATATATTCAACTATTAAATTACTGAAATTTTCATAAAACTACCTTTCTGAAAATAATTGTTTATATGAAAAGATGAAACCTGATTCCTAATCTCTAATATTAGTAATACGTAAAAGAGTATGGTTGAAAATGGTCTACTTATATATAGAGATATATGTATTTATATTTATTAATCATTATTCATGAAATTAAATGTTTGAGACCATCATGGAGAACCAGGAAGCACTGGACGACCGTTTCGTTCTATTGTGTGACTCCTACGTGGCAGTGCGCAACCACTGAATTATATAACTGAATCAATGATTATAACATTAATAATTCTTTTCAAATCTCACGAGGCGGGATCGTGAATACACATTGCTGTAGAGTCCCACAATAGGACGAAACGGTCTTCTAGTACTTCCAAATTTTCCATGGTGGTCTAGCGTCAATTGATTCATGATCTCTAGTATTGAAATGTTGATAGGTTAGTGTTTTCAATGAAAACACAATGTAATTTGTTTCAATTAACAGAATGAATTGAAACTAATATGCAACCAAAATTTACAGACTGATTATTAAGTTAAAACTACAAATATAATCTACATATCTACTGAACAAATCCTTATATCACAGATTTAAATCATGAGTCCATTGAAGCTAGTCCATCATGGAAAATCTGGAAGCATTGGACGGCCATTTCGTCCTATTATGAGACTCCTCAGTAGTGCGCATCCACGATCCGGCATCCCACGAGATTCGAACCCAGGACCTATCAGTGTCACGCCAAGCGCCTAACCAACTAGACCACTGAGACGGCCGGCATCCAACTGTGTTAATGTCTTACTTCAAGCAACCCACGAAGTTGCACCACCGTACATCATTGTCTTCAGTGAGCTGATATCTCACAACAGACCTGGTTGGACTCCACTGCTAACGGCTTCTCACTAGAACTCCAGGAGTATTGCTTGAAGTCAGTCACTAGTGAACTGATGATTATTATCAGAAGGGGTTTGTAGAGATTTTAGATTATTTCAATCCGTGAAATTTCTAAAATCTCCACAAACCCCTTCTGATAAATTCTTATATCACTAAAATACCCTAAATTCCAAATCTATCAATGAGATATACTTTAAAAAAGATACTTTTCTTTCTACTGAGAATGTGAAATCGTTATGAAGCTATATATACAGACTAATTAGTGAATAATTGACAATCTTTTCATTCAGGTATAGAACAATTACTTCATATTATCAATTAGGTCACATTCCAATTTCTTGATGAATATGTGATCAACAAAACACTTAATTACATTCTTTGATTAACTCATACTACAGTTGTGAACAGAACACTGTTGGGGACAACCGAATATATTTAACATAACCTTACAGAGCATCTCAATAAAATCTGAGAACCATATAATAATTTGCAAAATGTCCACCAATTGTCTCAAAATGCCTCAGACTTCATTGTTCTTACATTTCTTACAAATCGCATTCAATTCCCGCTCTTGCTTTCTTGATCTTCCCTCATCTTCTGCTACCGACAGTACATTCCCGATACGCATCATATACTACTCATACCAATATAAGTAGCACACACCACACAACTTATTTGTAAACTCTGCTAGAAAGAACTTGTAAGAAAATATAGTTTACTTTTAAGTATTCCTATGATTTATGTTGTCATTAACAATACATACTCAATTCTTCAAATGTAAACAAAATTTAAAATGTTTTGATTGAAGAGCTAAGTAAATAACGTAGGCTGGTATTTCACTGAAAATATCTTTAAATGCCTATATGACTCTAATCGGTTAAAATCCCTAATTCAAATAATACTGAATTATTTTTGATTATATTCTAAAATGAAACCCATTACGTAATCAGAGTAACTGAATAAAGCAATATAAAGAATAAAAAGAAAACAGTGTAATTTGAAACAGGATGTTATAACTTGTACCCTATGTCGTATTAATGTTAATGTAATGATACTGCCAATTAGAGAACAGTGAAGTATCGACCGTACCAATGACGCATAAAACCATTACGAGCATTGTAGTGTCCTTATAGTTCCCGCTTCCCGTTTAGCCCTACCTGTTAAGTCAAGAATACCAATCTCAGCCTCTGCAATATGAATCATTTATTTTAAACGTACAAGCAGACCACGTCGTATTATAAATTAGAAAATAACTTTTGTACAACATTTAGTCAAATGTGGCTGTGAATGTAGGAGACTAATTAATGAACTGGGTAGAACTGAAGAACTGACTTTCAGTGTGTTCACCTAATAACCAGGACTAAATGATGGTTATAAGTCTGTATGATCAATTAGAATTATGATTTAAAGTTGATGGTTAGAGTTAAGAATTACATTTAGGGTTTTCATCACTAACTGACATCAGCTATAATGCCATAAATGGATGGATGGATGGATGAGTGAATTTCGCGCCAAAATCCGAGACCTGTTATCTTACACCTGATTGGTCCGTCCACAAATTATACTCTCTCCACATTTTCAACATAATTATGAATATGTAGACGTAAATTATTGAGGTTCTACACACTGACATTAATTAAAATAAATGACATGCCAAAATTTGATTGGCTCATCAGCATACTTTAAATCTGCATTTTTATCTTCTTCCACGTTTAACTAAGTATCATCATGTACTGTATACAATTTATCCATTCTCTAGCTAAAAGGAGAACAAATATTAATCACATTAAACGTAAACAAAACTTGTAGGCAATAAATAAACTGAAGACATTGTACTTCATTATATTAAGACTGAATCACTAATTAATTCTGATTAGCGGTTTTTTCTTAGTGAGTTAGTTTCCTAAAGGATAGGGTCGTTAACCCCATGCCTAACCCTCCTCCTCTATCCAGGCTTGAGACTGGCAATAGCCACAGAGGGACTCCATTTGGAGTTAGTAAGACTGAATACTTTAGATATTTTATTACTAAACAAACAAAAATAAAAAATTATCACAAATAATCATCAATGATTTCTTCATTCATTGACAGATGCTTAAGTTGATCCCACATTCATTAACTTTACATTATACATGATCTTATCTAAGTACTTACATAACTATGATAGATACTACTACAACTATTATCACCATGATTCACATTTACATGAATTGGAGATTGAGTTCAATCAGCCCAATAAGGTTGATTTATTTTTTTTGTTTTTTTTGGATTTTTAAATTTAATAAGAGAATGGCTTAATCTCAATTCTGATTGGTTCTTGTTCAAGGTCAGTAGTCAGAGAGAAAAGTGAATTTAAACCAATATACAGTAGTAATAATAGATTAGCATTGAATCAATCAATAAAAATATATGACAGACCTATCCAGGTAAAAAAAAAATAAAAAAATAAAATAAGACAGTCAAATCATCTTTTTATTCATCAAAATAACCAATCATAATAAGGCTGTAAATGTTGAATTCATTTTATAAATGTTTTCCATTATAAATGAATCCAAGAATGTAAAAAAAAAATGCAATCGTTTGGATCTATTTGGATCTTATTACATTTCAGTGAATAGATCGACATAGATACAATAACTTTTTATTATTCAATGAATAACTAATGAAACATATTAGATCATTTATATGTTTATGATAGAAATCTATTTTTCGGGGGTTTTTTTCTTAATTTAAATCCATATCTTAAATGTAATATGAATATCTATATATAAAGATTGTATAGATCTTTTTTTTATCATGTGGATAATTTGTTGTCGTAAACAAGAAAGAAAAAGAAAGAAAATAAAAGAGAATTTAAAATTAAAACAAAAAGATTCTATTGATTATCAATGTAAAGATACTGATCATGATGATGATGATGATGATAATAATGATAATGATAATAATGGGATTTCTGATCATAATCATAATCCTAATAATGAAGATAAACATAAAAATGATATAAATATACATATGAAATTAAATAATGATTTATATGATTATACAGAAAATGGTTATTATCTTAAACAAGAAAGAAGAAGTTTACCAGATGTTGTGATACCTTCAACAAATTTAATTTTAAATCATTCATATCATAATAATAATAATAATAATTTATCTATAATACAAAGACCTAGTTTACAAATGGATTATAAAACTGAACATAAACCAAAAATGATGTTAGAAAGTAAAATTCAATTAGCTAAATCAGAAAGTATTGGTTTAGATGATAATTTAGATGATAATAAAACACATAATAATAAGAATAAGAATAAGAATAATATGGAATTCAATATGGATAATAAAGATTTTCTATTAAATAAACGAAGAGCTCATAGTTTAATATCAACTTATCAACAACAATTAATCAATAATCATAAATTATATCAATCAAGAAAATCTGATATTTCACAAAATTATAATAATCAGAATCATAATAATCAAGAAAAAAAATTAGTTACTAAGACAAAACTTAATTTATTTAAAATGAAATCATTAAAACGTTTTTATAAATCTAATAAAAATGATTTCAATTCAATTCCATCATATTCATTATATAATATAATAAATAATCAAACAAATATCAATACAACTATAAAAGATGATTTAACAAATAATTTAAAAATGAAATCTTCTATAAAATCTATGAAACAATTAAAATTATTTACATTCAATAAATCCATACATGATACTATGGCAACAATTAAAGATTTAAATAATCATGAAGATTTAATTGAATCATTAGATGATAGTTTAGGACAATTACCAATTACTAAAAATAATTCTATATTTAAGCATATTCATCATCAAACACGTCAAATAACAAAACATTCTGATTTTATAAAATGTAATAATATTGATTATTTATCTAATCATTCTAATCATAATAATAATAATAATAATAATAATAATAATAATAATAATAATAATAATAATAATAATATTGTATTAAGACGTGGTTCACTTTGTATTTTTAGTCAAATTGATGAACCGATTGTAACACCATTTGCTCAAATATTGGCTAGTTTAAGAAAAGTTCGATTAAATTTTATTATATTAACAAATGTGACAAGTACAAGAGAGTAAGTTATCATTTTTACATGGATACAATTTTATTTTTTTGTTTTGTTTTATTTCTCCTTATTTTTAATGATATAATACATATTTTAATAGTTGATAGACTATTATGAAAAACTTAGAAGCATTAAAAGAACGTTTCATCTTATTTTGAGACTCCTGCTTGGCAGTGCACATCCATGATCCTACTTCACAAGATTCGTAACGATCGTCTAGGTATATACTGAGCTTATATACCGACCAGACAAACCATATTGTACCATAAATTAGAAAATAACATTTGTACAAGAATTAGTCAAATGTGGTTGTGGATGTGGGAGTCTGTAATTAATGGACTGGGTTGAACTCAAGAACTGACTTTGAGTGTGTTCACCTAATAACCAGGACCAAATGACGGTTATAAATCTGTGTGAAGAATTAGAATGACGATTTGCAGTTGATGGTTAGAGTTAGGAATTTATTTATTTATTTGTTTTATCTCTTTTTTTAACAACTAATACAATATATGTATATATCAGAAGGGTTTTTGTGGATATGATAATAATCTCAATGGTTGAAATCATGAGCCATCATGGAAAATCTGGAAGTACTAGACGGTCGTTACGAATCTTGTGAAGTGAGATCGTGGATTTCCACTTCCAAGCAGGAGTTTCTGCAATAGGATGAAATGTTCTTTTATTGCTTCTAAGATTTTCATAATAGTCTAGCTTCAATTGACTTATGATATCAACTATTAAAATATGTATTATTTCATTTGCCAATTCGGTTACATCTTCAGTTAAAAAACTTAAAGTGTACTATTTTATCTATTTATTTAATATATAACAAATTTGATATAAATAGAGAATAATGAGCAACAATTGAATAGAACTAGAAAAGAAGGTACAGGACAGAATGGTTTGGAAAATGCTAGTCGGTGGCCTATGCTCCACTGAGAGTAACAAGCGTAAGTTAGTAAGTAACGCTTAAAAAAAGATAAATAAACAGAAAACTTTCTAAACAAATAAAGGTAGGTAATGGAGTAAAAATGTACAATAAGAAAAGTAAATAATAAAAGATACAAAAATAAAACAAAGACGAATTACCTCCAGTAAAAGGAAGTTCATTTCACTTTTATAAAGAGTGAAGAAGTAAACTTCAACATTTATATGAATATTCGTTAATATTTAAACAAACAGTTTAATAGAATTCAGGCGCCAAGTTTGCAGAAGACATCATTTATGAAAAATTATATTTGAAATAATATCAATGATTAAAATTTATATAATTGCAATGTTTCGTCCAGTAAACTTGTCTGAACTTCTTCAAGATACTAGTCAAAATTATCAAAGAATCTATAGTGTTTAACAAATAAATCAAATCTATGCTGTGTTTAGTAAGGAGGTTAATATGAGTCAGTGAGTTATGATTTATATGAATAGTTCACAATGTGAAAATAAATGAGCTAAGGTGTGTGTGTGTGTGTATGTATGTGTAACTTTATGTTATGAACAGTTAACATTCAGTGAATCATCTATTTATTAAGAGTGAAAACAAAAATAAAAATTGATTTAGTATTGTTTGTTTGAATCTTCCCATTGATGATTAGGACTGCAACTGACTCAAATTCAGTACCGTTCACTTCAAACGCCATCACGTTATTCACTTAGCTACTCAGTCCCAGAGTGAACATCAACTGTGAGATGCGGGTACATCCATCTGACGAGTCCTAAATAGGATGATTCCACTGCTAGCCGCTATCTATCTTTGCATACAAATTGAAAATGGTTTTAAAACATCGATGTATATGTAAAGAGAGCACCATCAAATACATAACTGTAACGATAAATATTTAAATCAATTTCTGTCAGAATAACAGTACATATGAAATAAACAGGTTGGATAGAGATCTAGTTCAATTACTTGCTAATGATTATTTCTCAAAGGGTGGCTAGTTGAATACTATTATTTCCCCTCAAGCCGATCTTATCAACTCATATATACAGAGCTTCTGTTGTCAATCTTTTTTATATGAGTATAACCCTTTCTGAGCTATTTTGTGTCGTGTTTCTAAAGCATTTAGCGCTATCACCGACCTATTCTAAAGTTTTTTAGATCAACCGACGATTTGGAAACATGTTTTAAATATTTTTTATGTTCCTTCAACCTCATATTCAACTGTCTATGTATTTCTTCGACATAAGTTGCATTACAATCATGAGAATTGATCTAGTAGACAACATTCTACTGTTATTTTTTGAAAACCTATTGTTAACTCCCACTAACGCTGTTCTTCTAGTATCACTGGCCTGAAAATACACTCTTATGCTTGTTTAGAATACTCTTAATTTCTTCTGGCGTTTCTTTACGGTATGGGATGACCATGGTGTTCATCCATCCTTTCGGTATACACTAATTTAGTTTTCTTTTAATTTCTAACAGTCTTCTTTGAGAACTGTTTAGCATAATTGTCTGCCCTAATTGTAAATAATACTTCATTCAATTCAGTCTGTTTGTCTTTTCTGTGATGAGATTACTGCTCTTATTAATTAAATTCTTTGCCACTATGACCTTCGTACAATAAGCATGAGCTTAACCGTAATCTAAGTATCTTTCAGAATGTGTCAATTTCCTGAATGCATTAATTTTTAACTTACTATTATGTCTTCTTGCAGTCAAACAATTGAGAAACACTAGTCTGTAGTTAGTGAATTCTGTCTCACAGATTAGCTTAATGTTATCCGATATGTTGTTCACATTTTTCCAAATATTTCTTCTAAACTATCTTGTGCAATGATGAAAAATGTCATCTGCATACAGTAATTAAACTTTGGGTACATTTATGCACTTTGTGATCGCATTGGTTTCCAAGGCATGCGTGAATAAACTTGCTACAAACTGGTGAACCCATTACCACACCTATTTTTCTGTAAAGATCTCCTCGGAATAAGAAAAACTAACCTTAGCATGTTCTCCACCAAGTTTCATTCCTTTTTATATCTAACTTCTTAACCCACAGAGTCACACTATCCCTAGAACCCTAACTAGGGGGTTTGATATGCTAACAAGTTCAAAGCCACTATTAAATTCTTGATAAGCACCTCAAAATGAGCAACGGTCCTCAACATATCCTCATCAGTTGTAGCTAATCAGAACATGATCAATCTGAGTCCAAGTCTAAATAGCAAAAAATGATTAGCAAATGGAACGCTGGTAATGACCAGAAACAAATTATGGTCTGCACGAAGCTGAAGGAAACAGTCACAATTATCTGAGCTGAAACCTGGAAGTCCTTATTACCCACCCACTTTAATGGAACCTTCTAACCTATTGGTATACACGACTGTTGATAGAGATTCAACAGATGAGTGCCAGTTGTGTCGAATCCCTATGCCTCAGGGTCCTCAGATAAGAACACGTGAAATAAACTTTTCAGATTTACAAATAAAGAATGAGTCTCATAAAAAGATCTCAAAAATATATCAAGCTTCAATATTTTAAATTTCTAAAAAGCCTCAAAACAGAAGTTATCTTCATGAATCGCTAATTTTTATGAGTTTAAGCTTCATCTTGTGTAGTCAATTAATCATTCTAAGAAGATTGATTTAGTAATACTTAAGGTTGGTGCATATGAACAACTTTGTAAGTTTTCTGTATAATATATATAGTATTGGAAAGCGTTTAAATGCGAGGTAATTTTCGCAGCAGAATAATTTCAAAAGCTAATCATATTGTCAAGAGAGTCAATGAAAACTTTTTGATTAAACTATTCAACTGAAAGAAACATTATCATAATCACGAAAATCCATTAGCGAAAATCAAAACACTTTTATCCTATTTAAGACTTGTTAGTTAGATATACATATATTCCAGTATTATTTTTCACATTGCAATTATTTAAACGACAGATTGATAAAGAATATCTTAATTATCCCCTAATTTTATCCTAACATGTGTTTATTTTCTAGTCAACTAATAGGTTTTGATCTAAACATTGGAAATGTGATCTCTGGGTAAGTTTTCTGAATGATACACATTTATAACAGACCACCATGGATAACCTTGAAGCACTGGCCGGTTGATGGATGCCGGCTGAGTGGTCTAGATGTTAGGTCCTGTGCTCGAGTTTCGCTAGGCGGGATCATAGACGCGCATTGATGAGGAGTCTTACAATAAGACGAAACGGTCGTCCAGTGCTCCCAGGTTTTCCATCATGGTCTAGCTTCAAATGACTCATGAACTTAACTATTGAAAAATAAATACATCGAGGATTTCTAAATTAGAATATCATAATCAACTTGTATTGATCACCAAAAAAACAAATATAGAATACTCAAAATAACTCATAACATTCACTTGAATGTCTTGTTCTACTATACTAACAATAGAATAATACAAAACATTTAATCATCTAAATTACTCTCTTTACAAAATTTTACATTTGTAAATCGGTTGATTTGAAGTATTCATAAATGACAAACTAAGACTAATCTTTTAATGGTAAACTTATAAAATTAAAGTGAATCTATCTTTCTATAATCCCTTTTCATAAATAAATTAATATCAGCTGGGTTTTATGGAATATTATAGTAATTTCAATGATTAAGATCATGAGTTAGTTGAAGCTAGACCATCATGGAAAACCAGAAAGCACTAGACGGCTGTTTCGTTCTATCATGGGACTCTTCAGCAGTGCTCGCGCGCGAAACCGGTAGGTCCTGGGTTCGAATCTCGCAGGGGGCGAGGTCGTGGATGCGCACTGCTGAGGAGCTCCACAATATGTCGAAATGGCCGTCCAGTGCTTCCAGGTTTTCCATGGTGTTCTAGCTTCAATTGACTCATGATCCTAACCATTGAAATTATTATAGTATCCACAAAACCCATCTGATATTTTATTTTAGTTTGCTGACTTCATAATTTTTATTTTCCATATTATTATTATTACTATATTACTATCACAATTATTAACGTTATTGTTTACTTTGTTAAACAAAATAAAAATAAAACTGTATTCTTCATTTCCTATTAATTACTTTGTTTAAAATGTTGAATTTATTTAACCTAAAACTGGAGCATATATCTTTGCTGAATGGGAATATGTTTATTTTATGGACATCTCCATTGTATCATAATAATGTCAATTAACCTTTAGAATAGTTCTTTGTTAATATTGTCTGATCAAAAATGTTAGATTTTTCAAATGGTTTTCTAAAGAATAAATAGGCTTGAAAAATATCTATTTTTTACTCATAGATTTTAATTATTTTTTCATAGGCTATTATAAGATTATCAGTATAGGGTTGTGGATGCTTTTGAGTTTAGATTAATATCATGAATGGATCAATGTTAGACTATTATTGTAAACCTGGGAGCATTGAACGGCCATTTCGTTCTAGTATAGGACTCGTCAGCAGTGAGCATCCACCATCCTGCACCGAAGGGACTCGGACTCAGAACCCTCGGCCCCGCGTGCGAATGCCTAATATCTAGACATCCAACAGTGTTAATGTTTAACTTCAACCAATCCACGAATAAAAGTCTGATAGTAGATTTAGTTCTAAAAGTACACTAGTTGAGATGTCACTGAAGTTCATACAACATAATATAATTGTCTTATCAAAGTTTGAAACATTCTATTTGTCTAAATTGTGTAACTATAACAGTTCGCACTGCATCTGAAAACATCTCGATATCCATTGAAATATTATTCGCATTTTATTCTTTTCAATGGTGGTCTAACATTCATCCCGACCGTTGCTGCTACCTTGACGTGGTGGTCGGGCTTGCTTATCGTGATGAACCAATTGAGACATACTAGCTGGAACAATCATTCCTCAAGGACCTACCATGCCAGACAGGTCAGTTGAAGAACGGCAAGACTAAAATCAGTAAACCCAAGGTTCGAAGGCGAAGTCGTACTGCTGACTGTACAAAGGTGTGACAGCAGTAAGGTGCTTCCTTCAGACAACCAGCATCACAGCGATGCTGCCTTCCCACAAGGAGGGATGTGGTTAGAAAAGGTTGACCCTAGAAGTACACACTTCGCCTTATCCCACGGATATCCATCTCCGGCGGTAACGTCTCAATAAGTACGGCGCTAACACAAAAATTACTTATAAAAATGTTGTGTGTGACCGACTTCATGCAGTTGTCCCTTGGGCACTGCGGTCACGCTCTCAGGTCATTAAGACCACCCCTAATCCAATTTCCTTTTCAGGTGCCTCCAGAAAAACCATTCCACGATGTGGGTAACCGGGAAGTGATAACCTCCCTCATACCTCTAATAGCGCTCAAGACCACTGTAATCATAATCAACATCCCTCTAACATTCACCCATTCGTGATATCAATCTAAACTGAATAATCTCAACGACCTTATACTGATAATTTTCATGTGCTTACAAGTGACTAACTTCAAGATAGATTTCTTGGAGTTCTAGTGAGAAGTTGTGACCAGTGGAGTGCATCCATGTCTGTTGTGAGACAATGGAGGACGGCCACGTACTATCGTGGATTGATTGAAGTTTGACATTAACACCGTTGGATTTCGACTCAATGATCGAGAAGCTAGGTATTCGCGCAGGATCGAAGGTCTCTTATTCGTCTACATAGATAGTTTGTGAATTTTTCTTGAATTTGGTTATTCTTTGAATTAATTACCGATTCTATTTGTGAATTTATTAAAAATCAAGGAAGACACCAATTTATTCTTCTCTCCAATAGATACTCATGACTTCATGAAAAATCCAACTTATCATGGTCATATCTCATAAAAATACGAGTGTTGAGCCATTTAGTTTTAATTTTGATGTTCCATATTTTATTCGATTTATTCATTAATATAAGTGAGCTTCCCTTCTTACTTTTGACCCTATTTTCACTATAGATTATTTCTTCCTTTTTTTAATATTCCAAATAATTTATTACTTATGTTAAGTAATTAGTAGTAAGTTTGTAGAAACTAGTGAACTATACTCATTCTTGATTTAGTAGAAAAGTTAAATAAATGTATTACATTAAAGCTTGAAACGTTGCTTTGCTGACCTTTATTGTTCCTAGATTAGTGAACTAAATTTGAAATGTGACTAGAAATTTCTTTTTTCTACTCACGGAAATATTAGACATATTATTCTCATTATTATTACCATGACTATTACTACTATTATTATTGTTATTACAAATGGTATAAAAATTGTATGTAATTATTAAAGTAAAAAATATTGAAAATTTATCTTCATTTTATCTTATCTATCAAGTAGTTCATAGAGGAACTTATGTACATAAGTCGGTGATTAGTTTATGTTTTGTCAAAAGTAATATTTTCTTCTCATTATGAAAACATAAATAAAGTGGACAGAAAAGAAAGAAAAATTAGGTTATATGTATATTAGATGAAGTGTATACGTGAATAAAGTTAGTAGACTGGTAGATGAACAGTTTCATTTTCAACTATTATGTTACATTCATTTTGTACTGTTCATTTGAAACTTCTGATTGAATTAAAGCCATATTGTATAAAATGCACATATATGACAATAAAAGATTGATCAATTGTTGTTAACTAAGCGAATAACGTGATTGCGTTTGAAGAGGATGATACTGGGTTCAAATTCCAGAGTGAACATCATCTCTGGGATGCAGGTACATCCAGCTGACGAGTTCCAAATAGAACGAAACGCGCGTCCTTGACTCCACTGCTAGCCATCATTCATATTTTCTTATTAGGTTATATATATATTATCGCAGTGAGCACTTGGCTTTTAGAGCAATTATTTGACGTTCAGTGGTTTGCATGTCCTGATTCAATAGATTCTAGATACTGATCAGTAATCTTCCACCTGGTGTGATCAAGGCTCACTGAGTAGTGCTTCTCATCAGAACTCTGTAAATGGCTACAAAATGTTAAAAAGTAAGTATAATTAGCCATGTAAAACATCAGGTCTTGGCCCAGTAATTTAAATTTTAAATACCATGATACCTGACGGTTCTTGAATAGGTCTTCGGTGAGTACCTCTGAGGAGTCCCATGCTATAAAAAATAGCTGTTCAGCACTGCTTGACTTTTAAGTCTTTTTCTAGACATTTCGCAAAGAAACTATGAAGTTTCCTTGTCTCAATAAACTCCTTATTGCAATTATGTCTATTTAATTATTTTTCGATTACCCGATTCTAAAACTGCATTACTTTAATAAGTATTCTGTATATATCTAATATATCTAATAATGTTATCTATCTACAAATAATACATGGAGAGCTTTAATTATACACCCGTAAAATTTTACATTAAATGTCAAACGTAACTTACAATGTAAAATAATTGAATGAATACAAAATTACAGGACATTCTGTTTGGTTAACTAAACACAACAATCCTATCTAACAGAGTGTTTTGAATCACATTTTAATGGAATATAATGTAAAAAAACATACCACCGTAGACTATTGTATTCAGAGGTTTATTACAGTTTTCAAAGTTTTCTTTTCCTATTACTGAGTTATCCTGTTTGTCAATGTCTAATAATTATGCATAAATCTGACAAACATCACAATAATATTCATGATATAATAAAACAGTTTATTATAAGATACATAATTTGTCTAAATGTACATCTATTATGATTGTATTTTGAATTTGATTAGTAAACTAGTTGTTAAAGTGTCCATCATTAGCCGTTAAGTCTCAAATCCGGACTCTTCTTCACCTATTTCAGTTTGGGCAACCGTGTAACATCATTAAGCATCACACTTATAATGTAAATTATACCCAATTATCCGGTGAATGAGTTAATTTTTTTCTTTCTACTAAACATTGAGACTTTTATTATCTTGTTTATCGATCTATGATAAAGAAAAGATAAAGAAAATCTGCAACTCAAGTGGATATTTTTAGTTCTGTTAATTTCTAAATGAAGTAGGTCCTGAAGATGCTATAGAGAACAACAATGAGAGCTCCACAAATAAATAATCTAGTTCAAAGAACTCAACACCGCAAATTATACGGATATGGTAACATTAAAACTAACAAACAAACAAACAACTTGGTTCATATCTGGATTGGTTGTTTGAATCTTACCATTGACGTTTAGGACTGCAATTGAAAAGTCTCTTTTTGGCATATATACATCCTGTGAGGATTTCCTCAATATTGCCTAACGTCACAAGCATTATAAGTAGAGATAGATGATAGCTAATAGTGCAATTTAGGACATGCATTTTGTTCTGTTTGTAACTCATCATCTGGATGTACCTACCAAGTGGATAACGTGATGGCGTTTGAAGCGAACAGTACTACGTTTGAGTCCTTGAGTAACGCATCAACTTATGAATACATGTAGATCTAGTTGATACGTCCCAAACAGGACGAAACGCATGTCCTGAATTTCACTTCTAGCCACCATTCATCTCTGTTTATAAATAAATAATTTGTGTTTTGTTCTTTATATTCTGTGTTCTTTATTTTTTTTTCAAACCATTTCCAAAAATGTTTTTCCTATAAACGTATTGAAGAGAATATACCTCTAAATGTGGTTTTTATTTTACGGTCACCTGTTCCTTTCTTTTTTCGATTATTATTGTCGTTTCGAACAGCTAGTAAAGTGAAAGAGGTGAAAATCAAATAAAACAGAAATGTCATGATTTTTTATTCAATCCATTGTGTTTGAAAGCAGTTGACCAAAGGAACAAAAAAGAACATTCTCTCAATGATTCTTACTTACTAATAATAATAATTAAGTTATTTTACTTATAACATATAGGTAATCATGTGTTCTCATAAACATTGAAATTAGTTTGACCCGAGTACTATTGTAGTGAACAAGAACACGGGTGGGGACAATCGGATGTACTTAGCACGAAAATTACAGACTATCTCAACAAAATCTGAATACCATAAAGTCAATCGTCAATTTGCAAATTATCAATACATCATATCAAACTGTACTGTTCAAGCTGCAAACACTAATCCATTGTCTCCCATTCCATTGTTCATAAGTTTTCTTACAAATTCCATTGTGTTCTTGCTCTTCTTTTCTTGATCTTCTCCATTTCTGCTGCCAGACATTACATCCTTTTAACGCACGTTATATACTACTTATGTCAATATAAGTAGCTCACACCACACTCGTCCCCCCCTTTAAAACAGACGTCCTTGTGGTGATTCATGCTCGCCGTGCAACATTCTCCGTCTCTGCAGTCTGTGCCGCGCTCTCCGCCAAAATGTCGAGTCTGCGGCGCGCTGACTTCCATAGCTCCGTCGACCTGCCGGGGCAACAACGACCGACATCCACCCGGCACCTGGGACGCTTAACACCCGCACTCCACCGGCCTGCCGAGCCATCTACATCCGATGTCCGCCCAGCAGCCGCGCGTCCCACCGCTTCTCTCCGTCGACAGCACCCGCTACAGTCAACGCCGCCCCGCCAGAACACTTCACCAGACGCCACCTCTCCGCACCAGACTGCTCCAACTGGCACCTCAACTCCAGGCCCGCAACGGCGTCCGCAGAACAGCACCCTCCTCCTCTCCCGGTTGGCAGCGACACCAAATGTAGTGAACAAGAACACGGGTGGGGACAATCGAATGTATTTAGCACGAAAATTACAGACTATCTCAACAAAATCTGAATACCATAAAGTCAATCGTCAATTTGCAAATTATCAATACATCATATCAAACTGTACTGTTCAAGCTGCAAACACTAATCCATTGTCTCCCATTCCATTGTTCATAAGTTTTCTTACAAATTCCATTGTGTTCTTGCTCTTCTTTTCTTGATCTTCTCCATTTCTGCTGCCAGACATTACATCCTTTTAACGCACGTTATATACTACTTATGTCAATATAAGTAGCTCACACCACACTCGTCCCCCCCTTTAAAACAGACGTCCTTGTGGTGATTCATGCTCGCCGTGCAACATTCTCCGTCTCTGCAGTCTGTGCCGCGCTCTCCGCCAAAATGTCGAGTCTGCGGCGCGCTGACTTCCATAGCTCCGTCGACCTGCCGGGGCAACAACGACCGACATCCACCCGGCACCTGGGACGCTTAACACCCGCACTCCACCGGCCTGCCGAGCCATCTACATCCGATGTCCGCCCAGCAGCCGCGCGTCCCACCGCTTCTCTCCGTCGACAGCACCCGCTACAGTCAACGCCGCCCCGCCAGAACACTTCACCAGACGCCACCTCTCCGCACCAGACTGCTCCAACTGGCACCTCAACTCCAGGCCCGCAACGGCGTCCGCAGAACAGCACCCTCCTCCTCTCCCGGTTGGCAGCGACACCAAATGTAGTGAACAAGAACACGGGTGGGGACAATCGAATGTATTTAGCACGAAAATTACAGACTATCTCAACAAAATCTGAATACCATAAAGTCAATCGTCAATTTGCAAATTATCAATACATCATATCAAACTGTACTGTTCAAGCTGCAAACACTAATCCATTGTCTCCCATTCCATTGTTCATAAGTTTTCTTACAAATTCCATTGTGTTCTTGCTCTTCTTTTCTTGATCTTCTCCATTTCTGCTGCCAGACATTACATCCTTTTAACGCACGTTATATACTACTTATGTCAATATAAGTAGCTCACACCACACTCGTCCCCCCCTTTAAAACAGACGTCCTTGTGGTGATTCATGCTCGCCGTGCAACATTCTCCGTCTCTGCAGTCTGTGCCGCGCTCTCCGCCAAAATGTCGAGTCTGCGGCGCGCTGACTTCCATAGCTCCGTCGACCTGCCGGGGCAACAACGACCGACATCCACCCGGCACCTGGGACGCTTAACACCCGCACTCCACCGGCCTGCCGAGCCATCTACATCCGATGTCCGCCCAGCAGCCGCGCGTCCCACCGCTTCTCTCCGTCGACAGCACCCGCTACAGTCAACGCCGCCCCGCCAGAACACTTCACCAGACGCCACCTCTCCGCACCAGACTGCTCCAACTGGCACCTCAACTCCAGGCCCGCAACGGCGTCCGCAGAACAGCACCCTCCTCCTCTCCCGGTTGGCAGCGACACCAAATGTAGTGAACAAGAACACGGGTGGGGACAATCGAATGTATTTAGCACGAAAATTACAGACTATCTCAACAAAATCTGAATACCATAAAGTCAATCGTCAATTTGCAAATTATCAATACATCATATCAAACTGTACTGTTCAAGCTGCAAACACTAATCCATTGTCTCCCATTCCATTGTTCATAAGTTTTCTTACAAATTCCATTGTGTTCTTGCTCTTCTTTTCTTGATCTTCTCCATTTCTGCTGCCAGACATTACATCCTTTTAACGCACGTTATATACTACTTATGTCAATATAAGTAGCTCACACCACACTATATTTTGTAAACATTAGTAATTAAAATAGTTGAATTAATTTGAAGTGAATCAACAAAAAGAAACTTGTAATGTTGATGTGTTTCGTGAAAGATAATAAAAGTTTGTGTACTTTGAACCTTCAAAGAGTTTCCAGAATCATAAATATGTTTCATTAGTTATATCTTAGAACAATGACATCTATATTCTGATATCTCCTATAAACACTAATAATCAATCAGCATTAAGAGATATCCATAGTTTTCCCACAATGTAACTCAGTGGTAACGTTTTGAACCTACCAGAGAGCACTGTCTACTTTAAGGTCCCAGGTTTGCCTTATTGATAAGTCTTAACAAACACAAAACCTAGGTCATATAGAGTTTTTTGTCAACTACATTCAGCTATCCAACATCTCAACATAGTTCACGTGATATCCTGTCATTAAGACACTGACCATATTGTCATTTAACTAGTAAAAAGAACACAAAATGCCATCAAACATGTAACTTTATAATTATGTTCCATTAATTATAAACGTTGATCACAGCTGAGTAACAAAACTGAAAGGTTCATAAAATGTCACTTAGAATCCAATGGATAGATCACTATCTTAATATGATTTATTGGTATCCGACTAAATACTAGTGACTAGGAAAGAAATTTACATGACAGAAATATCTTTAACTAATCATACAACGGTTGAATTACAAATTAATAATTGGTAACCTCTGTTATCGTTCAGGACATAAAATTTCAATGTATAAACTGATTTTATTTATAAATTATTCCGAAGACATTTTCCTAGAAAAAAAATGTAATTACCAAAGATCCATAAATGAAGTATGTCCTAAACTAGTGATTTGTACCATTCTAAAGAAAGAATAAATTATGGAAATACTTTTGATCCTTTTCAACAAAACTATAATATTTCTGTCTCCTCATTTTCAGACAATTTTTTTTTACTTTTTATCACGGATATTTGTGGGCAAATACAATAAAATTATTCTTATCTTATTTTTGTTAAACCTCATCTTTGGATAAAGTATGTTTCATGCTGAAAATGTTTATGCTTTACTTAATATCTAGAATTGAATAAAACAAATTGTACTACTAATAAGTAAGGTTTCTATTTGTAATAGATTGAACATTTGTTTTAATGTATTTTATATTCGATTACTTTCTTCTAAACATAATGTAAATGCTCCCAATCGAGTATAGTCTGCCGACCACAATTCTTCAGTCTACTCTGTCCTGAGACTTCCTTTCTAGTTCTATCCAATTCTTGTTTAATTCTTCTCATATCTGTCTCTATTTCTCGGTGTAATGTGTTGTTTGATCTTCCTCTCCTCCTTTGGCATTAGGAATTCCATGTGAGGGCTTGCCTTATACACAGTCAGATGCTTTCATCAATATGTACCCTATCCACTTCCAACGCTTCTTCTTGATCATAATAAAACCATATCAGTCTTTAGAACCTGGAAAAAGACTGAATATACTTTGTCAAATGATCATTCATTAGAAATTTTTCAGAGATGGATTGTATGTCATAACTTTATTAAGTGATTGCCCATTTCATTACTAAATTTAGTACCTCTAAGTAATCCTCCAGAATATCAAGATAACCCACAAACCTATAAATATTCTTGCTTTTTGTACTTAAAATAGCTTTAATATCAAAGTAATTTTGCATACTTTTCACATTTTATCTACTGCCCGGGATTCAAATATATGAAATTTTACAATATTAGAGATCAGTTAAAAAATTGGTACCAAATGTTTAATTACTTAAAGTATCAGTAATTTCATCTATATAAATTGTAATCAAGTTATCTAATTTAGTTAAACCAATGTTTGCGCATAGGTTACCTTAGTCATTCAACCCAGCTATCTGAACTGAAGCCAGAAGAGTGAAGTTTAAACCGGTTACCTACTTTCTTTGAAAAACGGGTATTTTAATTACTGTATCACATCTACAACCTCTTTTGCGCAGAAAGATGAAATTACCGGGCCAAATCCCTGAGCAGTAAATGTTGTAATAGTATCAGTGGTAATGAAAAAAGATTAGATATCGAAGATATGATTCACAAAATTATAAATGAGTGGAATAAAAATATAAGAAGTTGTGAGGAATTCAGAAGCTTAGAGTTTAAGTGAAGAGAAGGAATGTCTGCACCTGCGCCATTGTGAACTGTTTTGAGCCATGCCATCCAAAGTATGTTACCACTGAGTACAATAATCATGCGAACCCCAGGGAGTCTATACTCATGAACATCCCTCAGTCTGGTTGTCAATGAGTCTATGGATCAATGCCATGTTTCGGTTTGGCTGCCCCTTGCATTCTTCCAGACTGCTTCTACACCGGACAAAATCGCCCATCGAAGTAGGCCCTACTTAGGCATACGTAAAGCATTTCCCAACCACCTTAGATGATCAAGATTTACTATCTCATCAGTCCATATACCACCATTACCTGGTACTTTATTCCCAACCCAGCCATTGCTCACTCGGTGGTCCTATAATACATTTGGCAACGCATCGAAGACAACTATGATCAAATACTTGTAACCTACGAATATTCTTTATTCTTAATAGTCGGGTTTCACACCTAAAAAGTAGGGTGGAGCAAACTGTCGCTCAACAAAATCGTCTTTCGGTTGGCAGACGGATGCCTCACCTATGACACAAGGGACGCAAGCTTCCAAAACCAATCGAGCCTTCTGAATCCGTGCCAAGATTTCGTCAGACATCAGACCATCAGTACTGATAAGACTCTCAAGAAAAATTTAGTGGTCAATTTGATCAGCTACTTCGCTCTCTATTATTAATCTAAGAACTGACACAAGCCGATCCTAAATCCCTGTTTTGCATTTAGAGGGAGGGAATCGTATCACAAACATAGTTTAAAATGTTAACAGCTCGATTTAAGCTTATTTAATACAAACTGGTTATACATGTAGCCATCTGCCTAATTTTGTCAAACTGAGAATCTTTTAGACTTCTGAAGATATTGGTATTCGAGTCATAAAAGCCAGAGTTTGACATCCATAAGAAAAATGTTCAACCTTTCCTTTTGTCTTGGCCAACTTCTGGCCTATTTAGTTAATATTCATTTTTATGATATGGTGACGAAATTTGCCAAATGTTCATTTTTATGGTTTACACTTATCTTATTCACACATTATTGCTATTATTATAAAAACAGCCAACCTTTTTGAGAAATTTATTCAGCATACAGCTCTACTTACTAATTCGTACCCATTTCATATCATTCTACATATTAAGTAATTTCCAATTTGTAATTACATTCTTCTCTCTGTCACTACATGTTGACCATATTTATTCTGATCATTTTATCTCACAATTTCATTTAACGTGTAAACCTACTCAAGTTAACACAATATACTACGGTCTGTGCTACTTATGTCGACAGATATAAGTAGTATATAACACCAATCGAAAGTAGAAAACCTGGCAGCAGAAGGTTGAAAAGATTAAATCGAAGAGAATGGGGACAAGGAAATGAAGGAAAAATAAAGTCCTAAATAATTAATGGATCAAACGTATGGTTTTTATATTTTGCCAAATAACTCTGTAATGTTTTTTGTTAAAATATATATGTTCATCCCCACTTGTATTTTTGTTTGTCACTATGTTAGTCACCTCAACGTGAACGATTTTAGTTTATATTACAAACCATCCTTAATTCACTCGTTATAATATTATAAATGATGAACTTTACCTTAAACCTGGATAATTTTATGGATTGTTAGTTTGGATATATAATTGTAGAACCTGGTGAGAAATTCATTGAAAAGATTATTCCTTAGTCATATGTTAGTGTTTTGATGAGAAATTTTTTAATGAAAGTTGTATATTTGAATATTCGATTAATTTTAGGTTGGTTTTAGATACCTTCGTTTTAAATTACATGATTTCAGAATGTAAATCTGATCGTTTGATCCATTTCAATATCTCCAATTTGCTATTAACAAAAGTATTCTTTTAGCGTATTTCATTTATGTTTAAGTGTGATAGGCTCTGAATAAAGACTAGATATATCACATAACTGAATTTGGATCAATATAAAATCTATGATCCCATCATATAATCTTGTGGTAACCAGTTAAAGTAGTACAAATGTATTTATTATTTCTCTTCCTATCTATCTTGTATTGCACTATTCTTTCATGAATATCTTTCCATTCTGTCTTTTCAAGCTATATTCCCAATGTTTAGTTATTTCTGCCTGGCATTACTATTACATAATTTCAATTTATATTCTATTAATCTTTTTTTAAATTCATCTCATCATGTTATCATAATCTAAGAACGCATAAATGACCCACATATATACCCTAAATTGTACTTCGATCACGACTTACTGATCAAATCTAAATTATTAGTATAGGGTTGTGAAGATTATTAAGTTATTGATTGAGATCATGAACTGATTGGTGTTAGACCACCACCTTTGGAAAACTGGAAACATTGGACGGCCGTTTCTTCCTATTGTGCGACTCTTCATCAGTGCGCATCCACGACCCCACTCGCGGGATTCGAACCCAGAGCCTTCAGTCTCGCGCCCGAACATTTAACCTACTAAGTCACTGAGCCAACATCCAACAGTATTAATATCTAACCTCAACCAATCCACGGATTGGTTGGTGGTCTAACACCAATACGTTCACAATCGATTGAACACTGGGTGGCGATCAATGTCATGATTGTCTAGTCCTTATTAGTGCAGATCGAATTCTATCGACCGTGTTGCGATGTGGCCACCAGTCTAGGTGACTCGACATTGCGCGCATTATATATTGAGATTGGAGGTCGAAGTATTACAATCCCTATAGCTTACAATAATCATCTTAATAGTATACATGTATATATAACGCTTTAAGAAGAGTTCATTTATCAATGATATCAAAGATTACTTTATATGAAATCATTAATTTATAAGTTACATTAAACAAATATCATTTATTATTCCAACATACATTCTATAATAATGAAAGTAATTTAACTTCTTTACATCGTGAAAGAAAAACAAAATAAAATAAAAACATGATATGTTTTATTTATTATTTGTTTAAATCAACTTGACCTTAGATGACCTTGAATTCATCAAAATATATCTTGTTTATTTTATTTGTCATCTATCTTATTTTATACTAAAATATTATCTGATATCTATTTATTTTTGTTTTCTTTTATAAAGTAAAAGAAGTTAAAACCATTACATATATGTTGTCTATACAATATAAGTAAATAATAATAGATACTCTATTGATTTGAGTTTACATCTCTATAAGTAGACAGTTTGTGAATTAATTAATTAATCCTGTTACTCCTAATGGAGCATAGGCCACCGATCAGCATTCTTCAATCCACTCTGTCCTGAGACTTCCTTTCTAGTTCTATCCAATTCTTGTTCATTTTTCTCATGTCTATCTCCATTTCTCGGTGTAATGTGTTGTTTGGTCTTCCTCTCCCCTTTCGGTATTGAGAATTCCATATCAGGGCTTGCCTTCTGATGTAGTTGGGTGATTTCCCCAATATGTATCTTACGTACTTCCAGCGCTTCTTACTGATTTCTTCCTCCGCTGGGATCTGGTTTGTTCTCTCCCACAGTTGGCTGTTGCTGATAGTGTCTGACTAACGGATACGAAGTATTTTGCGTAGGCGACTGTTAATAAACACCTGTATCTTCTGAATGATGGCTTTCGTAATTCTCCAAGTCTCCGCCTCATACAGTAGAACTGTATTGACATTTGTATTGAAAATTCTGACTTTGGTGTTGGTTGACAGACAGTTGTTTTTAGTTTCAGGTGTTCTTCAGTTATAGATATGCTGCTCTTGCTTTGCCGATCCGCGCATTCACATCTCCATCAGATCCATCGTGTTCATCAATGTTGCTGCTCAGATATGTAAAGGTTTTTACACCTTCCAAATCTTTTTTGTCAAGTGTGATTCGATTGTTGCATGCTTTGTTTTACTGTAGAATCTTGCTTTTCCCTTTGTGTATGTTTCGTTAATTAATTACCAAAACAAAAACCAAACACTATTTAGAATAGGTTTGCTATTGTTAGTAATGAAATCCAGGACACTGGTTTTACCTTACTTGAGACTCGTTAGTTGGATGGTTTGGTGGACCGGGATCTGACTCCAAGTATATATATATATATATATATATATATATATATATATATATATATATATATATATATATATATATATATATATATATATATATATCGCATTAGTAAGTAACGGAATTAAATAAGTCAAATAACGAGAATGGACTTTTGAATACATATATTTTGCATATGAAGCGAATGGAATAGAGTGAAGCGAAACGACATGCAGTGGAGATGGTGGGTAAGTCCATTCTCGTTATTCGACTTATTTTATTCTGTTATTGACTAACGCGATTCAAGTCGGTCATTATATACGAGGATAAACGACATATATATTTCAATAACAATCATTCATACTATCTACTTGGAGTCAGATCCCGGGCCAATAAAGTGAAGAGCCCGCACACAAACATCGTCCGATCTAAATGACGACAAAATAAAGGGTTCCACTAAAATGTACCTACCTTAACTTTTAAACTGCTGAGTCGGCATCCACCAGTGCTAATGTCTAACTTGTAGACGACGATGAACTTTTTTTTATAAAACTATTTACCTGAACCACTTCTGTTACTACTCAGCAACATCAATTGGTTCATGATCTCAATCAAAAAAATGTTCATTAATAGTGACTTTTTCCTAATATATTCACTAAAAAAATTAATATCACGAAATCATTTTCACTGATAGCAACTACTACTGTAACGGCTTAAACGTTTGATGGCCATCTACGTTTCAACTGTACAAATATTGTAATTAGCCTACCTATTTTAAATTTGTTTGAGCTGCATAATAATGAATACTAACTGTATGTACCGATGCGCTACTACAAAAGGATTACAGATTATTACGATAATAAATACTAGACACCTCAAACAGAAACACTATAGTTTTCGGTATATCTTTCTCTTTATCTATCTTGTTATAAGAATAGACAAATAGATTAGAATTAAACCATATTACATATGATGAATAGAAAAAAGAGTATTTATAGCAACTGAACTAAATAAGTGTGAACATTTTGTACACGAAATCCTTATTCACAATGCTCTTAAACCTATTCTAGGAAAGTGTAATTAAAGAGTTAAACGATACATGTTTAACAAATTTCTCTAAAATGTCTTTTATTTTTCTAGTTCACGATTTGGAGCTGTTCAATCAATACAATCTAATGAAGATGGAAATAGTTCTTCACACTTAGGTAAGTATTTCAATATTATTAATTTTCATTTTTAATTAAACTATATTCTTATGTTATATTCACCATAGACTGATCACAGTTAGGGTAGTGTTAGAAATTAGAAAGTGGTAGACAGCTATTTCATCTCAGTATGGAACTCCTTAGTAGTATGCTCCCATAAGTCCACTAGGGGTCAATTTCAGAACTTCGTAGAGAATGCCTAATTATTAAAAAGATGTCAGTGTTGAATGATATGATCTCAACTTCAATCAATTCACGATATACCACAACAACCCGTTAAATCAATCCACATCAAAGCAAATGATTAAATGAGAACTAGGGTTTATAAATTTGGCTTGATAAATGTGGTTTTTAATAGTCAGTGCTATTTGCTACTTTTATCAACTCTACCACTCATTGATATGTATATATATTTCTATATTCTATAAAACTCTAAAGCGTTTTCATGCACAATTTTCGACCATTATTTGAACGAGATTGAAATTCCATAAATACATGTAAATGTCATAACCGTCTATAGAACTGAAATCAATGTTTAGACATTTATAGAGATAAAAAAATTTTCCTAGATTAAAAGAGAAGGAAATGTACTGGTCATGTTTTAGTGACACGATGGTTATTTCATTACTAGTTTTTAAAACATATCACGGTAGAATTGTTCTATACTGGTTACCTTTTTGAACACATAGAATTATAATTCAGATGATTTCGATAAATAATTTGTTACATAAAGGTTCATAATGTCTAGGAGCTTTGGCTGAGATTTAGGGGTTCACGTTTAATGTTAGAAGTTCGGTTACTATCGGGATTTGGGGATAAGAGTAGGTTAGGATTAGTTACTAAGATTTGGATTAAGATTAAGTATAACGATCTATTTATTTTATTTATTTAAATACATAAACATTGATACAAGGAAGCATAAAATATATATGAGATACATAAGTCATTCGATTTGTGCGAGGGCTGAGATGCCGGCCGGATGCCCAGCAGGTGGTTTTCTTAGGATGACACACCCCGAGCCTTTGACCTAAAAGTCTACTCCACAAGGAAGTGAAGCAACGTAAGGAGATGCAGTCCCATGGTAGCCGGTGACCAACATTAGGTTCATATGCCATTTTTTTCCTTAGGATCCTGGAGCCCATGTGCACCAATGGTTGGAAATCAGAGTTTTCCAACTCCCCTAGATAAACCCTCCGTATCCACTAACACAGTCAAAGCGCCGGACATTCGCTTTTCGTCCTCTCAAGTTCATAAGCAATACCCTCGCCACGAAAAGGCAGTGAGTTGGACTTACCTGGAAGTGGTTGCATTCACGTGGCCATTTGAGAGCATGACGAGAATGGGAGCTGACTATCTCTACTCTCGGTCATACCAGGTCATTTGGGGGATGTATAACGACTTAGAAATCAGAGTTACCGTTAAGATATGGCGTTAGAGGCCAAGAGTAATCATTAAGAATCGAGTATATCAACTTTCTTGTAGCTTAATGTAAGTGAATATTTATAAAGCTTTTTCATTATTTCAAACACCTTTGAGTTATCCTTACAAATTAATAAATCACGATCTCTATTACTTTATCTTCGCATGTTTATCAATGTTAAGCATATTCGTAGTATTTACTTCAGTTTTTCTGCGATATAAGTTATCCATCATTCAAATATACAAAATTTGTTACCTTAAATCCGATTGATTAGTTAGTCTAGTATACTTTTATCTATATCATTGAGCTTTAACAAAAAGATGGTTATTTCAGTTTTTTCATTATATTATTAATGAATATGTTTTCATTCTTCTAATATTAAGATCAACTACTGAATATTAAATAAAAGTAGTTAGTAACCGACTAATTTTGTCAAAAATTAAAATGTTTTCATTTTGTTTAATTATACTTTAAATATTAATTACAATCTAATCCTTTCTGTTTAGCTGTTTATGAACATATTACCTTTGTTCATTTGATGTATATAAACGATCAGTTTTGTTTACATTTTTGTAGACAAAGAACAACTTGATATTTGTCTCATTTTCTTTCGTATTATTTTTGTTCTCTGTTTTCTTTTTTTTTTTAAACAATAAATAAATAAGGTTACAGTGGCGGACAAAATAAGATAACAGCCAGTGAAACATTGGAAGAACTTGAATGGTGTTTAGAAAGATTAGAAAATATACAAACCCATCGATCTGTTAGCGATATGGCATCGAGTAAAGTAAGTTAATTCTATCTTACTGTTTCATTAATTTGCTAATAATTTTAATGAGTATTTTGTTTCTTTTTTTTGGAAAATATTTTATGTTATAATGGCGAAAAAAGAGTTTTATGTTTCACAATCTCTTATAACAACACTAAATTGCCCTAATACATACGAGTAGGCATTAGTGTTAAATTCTAGTGAAGATTAAATTAGGGGTAACTTTTGAGAACTATTAATGGAGCAATATTATATATATATATATATATATATATATATATATATATATATATATATATATATATATATATATATATATATATATATTGTATAACTGTTCATTAACTACATCATGTATATTTGCATTCCTCTTATTATAAGCTTCATTCCGACCTATAAACTATGATTATACAATTTACTGTTCTTAAGTTATGTTCAGTTTATTGATTACCGTCTCCCATGTTCACAGCCTCTTTCATCTCTATTTTTTATAAATGTTATTTCCTATTTCATGGTGTGATGCGATCTGTTTGACTGGTATGTTTTAAATAATTGATTTGCATAGTGGAAGCCGTTATTGGCGTTCTGAACTCAACTGAACGGGCTAGGAGAACAAAGAATCAATGAGGACACTAGGCTGTTTATACTAGTTAAACGTCATTGGTTTAGCATAGCACTAAGATTGAAAAAGTCGTATTTTGATTGGCGAATAAATCATATGATAACTAGCCAGCCTTAAAGTCACAATAATTAGATTAATGAATTATAAAAACTGATCGCTTGATACACTAGATTCAATTATCTGACGAATGATCAGAGATATAAATATTCAAGTCAAAATAACGGCTTACTAACACATTACATTTCACACTATTATCGTAAATACAAATTAAACTCCTTTCTCACCACAAATATCACATTTTTCATCTCTTACCATGAATAAAAATATGTCTCATATGGATTACCTTAACTGGAATTACATGACATTGGTTTGGTCAAATCTGTTTTTTGATTGATCACACCAAATATTCTTATTTTGTTCCTATGTACTGTTTAAACTTGGGTTAATTTTGATTTGGTTATTTATTCTCTGAAGAAATGGATTACATCGAGTCACGAAACGTTAGAAATTTTGATTTGTCTATTCATCGGAATGTTACAAATATATCATTATTTTTATTAACATTACAAAATAGTTGACAAGCATGGTTAAGTAGAGAATAGAGGTAAACTCGATTGCGCATATAAAATAGTACCTTAATATTTCATGTCTATATGTGTTTGTTCGTTGACCAATTACTATTTACTTTGATTTGACATATCACTTTATGTTTGTGTTTTAACATTTACGTTTCTATTTAACACTTCTATGTAACTCATATCACATATAAATGATGTTAATTCAACTTGGTGAAGCGGATCTTCATCACACAAAGTTATAGGATACTAAGCAGAAAGATGTACATTTTAGTGATGTTATATGTTGAACTATGAAAAAGTTTGCCTGTATATTCTGATGGATCAACTAAATCGTTGGATAAACATTCTCAATATGTTTACTTTTTCAAAAATATATTCATAAGATATACATTCTAAAAGAATTATTTTCCTTCTAACCTAAAATAGTAGTTAGTATCAGTAGGGGTTTTGTGTAGATCGTAGAAGTTTCAATAGTTGACATCATTACTCAATTGAAGCTAGGCCACTATGGAAAACCTGGAAGCAATGGACGGTGGCTTCGTTCTATTGTGGGGTTCCTCAGCAATGCGCATCCACGACTCCATCTCACGGGATTCGAACTCACTGATGACAATGGTGGATATGTTGCTCAATTTCGTGGATTAGTTGAAGTTAGACATTAACATTGTTGGATGACGGCCAGCTCAGTAGTCTAGTGATTAAGAGCTCGCGCACGAGACTGATAGGTCCTGGGTTCGAATCCCGCTAGGCGGGGTCGTGGATATGCGCTGCCACGGAAGAGTCCCACAATAGAACGAAACAGCCGTCCAGTTCTTCCAGGTTTTTCATGGTGGTTTAGCTTTGATTGACTCATGATCTCAACTATTAAAATAGTAATTGCCAAGATACATATTCTTGTTATACATGATGTTATTTTTTTAAAACCTTTTTACAATTAAAGAGGAAGAATGTATTTGTAAAATCTCAGCGAAGTAATTTGGAGTAAATTCAACGTTTCGCCTGGCATTCTGGTTCAAGCTTTTTCAAAGAGTTTAGAGTTTTATGTCAAACATAAAAATATGATTTAGAATTTGACATATTGCTAATGACTTATGTAAATAATTTATCTGTATTACGTAAACCTTTCATTAATTACAAGAATAGATTTAATTGTAAAGAAAGTAGTTTTAAGTGCTGTTATGTTATAGTTCTAAATAAAGTAATAAAAACTTCACTAACTGACTTGGTACTGGAAAATCATGAATCGAACGACACAAATTAGAACATAATGACAATAAATAAAGATTTATTTGACTCCCAAATGAAATGAAAATGAAACATTAATATATTGCTTCGTATTTGATTCATTTATAGTTAAATTAACACTAAGATTTGTATTTAATATCAATTGCTTCGGTTTGGGCACCCGGACAATATTCCAGCCCTCACATAAATCGAATGACGAAGTATGGCGTATCTAAAGTTGATGCCTCGCTGTAACAATATTTATGTGTTTATATAAATAACAATAATAAAATCAATAACTTTGTTTGTAAGTACATTTATAATATCACAGATCATTTGAAGAGATAGCTAATTGATCGAAGTTTCGTCGTAAATATCAATACTAGGATTGGTCCATATTCATCTGATGAGCCTCTTATGGAGCAAAACAAGCATCCTAAATTTCACTCTTAACCACAATCTATCTCTTCTATATTCTATTTGGTTTAAAATCTCTTCCTTTAACTTTTTATTCATACTTCATATAAATTAACACCATAGTTGTTGTGCATGGATAGTTTTTATATGTTACTAACACAAAATTCCTTTCTTTATGTACGTTTCCTTTTTTTTTTTTAAAGAAAAAAGTTTACCTTTATTTTAATCTTAGTTTCAAATCAAACTGTTATTGTTTTTATTGAAACCTTGTTCTGGATATATTTTTTTTCGATCATTTTTACATTTATAAATACAGTAATCTCTAGAAGTAATTTACTAAACACACACACACACAGGCACACAACCACTTGAAAAATGATGTCAACTTATAAAGAAGAACATTCGAACTGTTGAGATTGAAGTAAAGATATAAGAGTTAGATAAGATTTTATTGAAAACAAAACAAACTATTTTAAGCATATGATAAATGATCTTGATGATTTGATCTATTTTTAATGATAAAAATTGTTTAAAATTTACTTATATTTTACTGTAGAAATGAAAAATACACGCTAAATGGTTAGAAATGGGCGATTGATAGGAAGTTCTAAATTGTTGTTGACAGTCATCATCAAGATGTACATATAGTCTTGAAGGTACACAATTGTATCTCATGAATTCCAAACATCCTATCACCCATAATCACCGTTAACGACATTATCACTGAGCTTTACAAGCTGATTGACTTTTAACTTATCACTGATGTTGTTAGTTTCCCTAGATTCTCTAGCCTAAACGACCCTATGTACATAGTGTTTCGACATTAGATGATAGTACACAATCAGAAACAGTTTGCCGATTTAAGTTTCGTAAACGGCTGCCATTACTATGTCTGCTCATAAACTAAGATCAATTAACTATAAGGCTTTTACAGCATGGGTTGTGTAGACTTTTGGATTTCATTGATATCCATACTAGGACGAGACAGCCATCCAGTGCTTCTAAGTTTTCAATGGTGATCTAACTTAGGTCGGTTCATGCTTTCAATGAAATTTAACAATCTGCATAACACTTCACTTAAAATTATCATATACTCACTAGTAACTAGTTTCGAGAGAAAATTCCAGGAGTTCTAGTGAGATGCTGTGGCTAGTGGCGTTCAACTGTATCAGGTTAGAAGAAGTTACCCACCAAACACAATGGAAGATGGTCGCGCAATGTTTTGTATTGATTGAGTTTCAACAATAATACCGTCAGATACCGATTCAGTGGTCTAGAGATTAAACTTTCGCATACGAAAACAAAAGTGGTTTGTTCGAGTCCCGCTTGCGGGATCGTGGAGTAAGGTTGCTGATGATTTTCATACTAGGACTAGATAACCATCCAATGCTTGAAGGTCAATTTGTAATTCTAGTACAAATCTTTTACTTAGTTTTGCATCAACAATGTTCCAGTTGTCTACTAAAATTTATGAACTATCATGTTTTCTAGTCTTCTAGTTCACTTACAAAACCATTTAAGCGTTGAGTTTAATAAAAAAATAATAAAGATAACAAATGTATTTGCAAACATTGATTCAACTTTCTTGTATTTCTGTTAAAAACTTTTGTATAATCTACTCATTGAATTTCACAGGTTGAAATCATGAGTCAATTGAAGCTAGACCACCATGGAAAACCTGAAAGCACTGGACAGCCGTTTCATCCTAGTATGGGACTCCTCAGCAGCGCGCATCCACGACCCCGCACCCATGACCTACTGGTTTCGCGCGCGAGCACTTAAACACTAGACCACAGAGCCCGCATCCAGTGGTCTGAATGTCTAACTTCAACCAATTCAATACTAGGACGAATCGGCCATCCAGTGCTTCCAGGTTTTCCATGGTGGTCTAGCTTCAACTGACTTATGATTCCAACTTGTAAAATTTCTAAAAATCTCCACAAAACCCATTCTGATATTCATTGAATGACAAAATTTACTATTCATGTAGTCGATATGGAAAAGAACATGTTAAATACAAATCATACAACTAACAGTAAAAATATCAAAAAGACGCAAATAAAATCTCTTACCTTTTCTCCCGTAAATTTATGTTTTCTTTTTTATTCTTCCCTGTTTTTTTTACATCAAAATAATCTTGTTTAAATGTTTAGTCATTCTCATCATTCTTACGGTTGCATCATTTCGACTTTTTGGTATGCTGTTTTACTATGACTATTTAGTCAGTATAGTTTTCTATATTTTTTAACTTTAATAAGAGTTATGAATGTAAACAGGTCAGTATGTTTGCTATAAATCAACCAGATGTTTTGAATTTTAGTAGTTAGGTCTTTTAATGTTTATAGTTTTTCAACTATTATATTGTTGATGTCAAGTGGTTGGAGGTTGTCAGTAGAAAGTTTTGCTAGACCCCTAGGTTTCATGTTATTTGGAATGTGTCAGTAAGGTGTACATACAACATTAAATGAATTTGTGACAAGAAGTAGAACGCGAGACGCATGTTTCGTCCTATTTGTGACTCATTAGTTTAATATACTTGATAGAATAATTCAAACCCTTAATAATAATGATATTTTATCGAATAATTTTCTGATAACATAATAAAACCTATCAACGTATTTACCTTATCATCCAGTAATTTTCAAAAACCATCTAGTTGTTACTAATCGTTTTCTTCATAGATCACTTATGATAATAGTAGTGTTTACGGACTAAGGGAAAACGATCTTGAAGGATTCCTAACCGATTGTTAGTCAATCAGAAAAGTAGCTTCTGTAAATGGATAGTTTATGGGGAAAAATAATGCTACTACAAAGTATAAATACATTTTACACATTTATTGAATCTATTAAAGTTTTTCTACGGGTAACTTTATCTGTAAATCGAAAAAAAACAATGGAATATAAATTCGTCCTTACGAATTGTTATATCCCGATGAGAATAGTGAATGGTAACTTTTGGGACTCATTTATGGACTAATACTATGCGTATATTTTTATCGTATAATTGTTAACTAAACTATTTATATTCGTGTGCCTCTTACTATGAGCTTTATTTTGACCCGTAGACTATTATTATATGATTTGCCATTCTTGAGTTATACCCAGTCTATCAATTACTATCTCCCTCATTCACAGCCACACTTGACTAATTCTTGTACAAATGTTGTTTCCTATTTTATGGTACGATGTGGTCTGCCTGGCTGGTATATAAACCCAGTGTGTTTGAAATAAATAATTCATATTGCAGAGGCTGAGATTGATGTTCTAGACTTAACAGGCAGAGCTAAGTGGGAAGCAGGAACTATAATGACACTAAACTGCTCGTACTGGTTTTATGCGTCATTGGTCCGGTCGATACTTCACTGTTCTTTAATTGGCATTATCATTACGTTATACATTAATAAGGAAACAGGGCACAAGATATAACACGAATGTAGATTATCCGTCTTCCAGAATTCATGTTTGAACTCAAATAGATTTTCAAGAGTTCACACAGTGCTGTTAACTAGAGTTGGATGTTTAGAATAACGATTTAGATTTTAGGATCACCAACTGATATTAAATATATATTGAGAAAATTCTTTATAGCCATACGAATAAATGACTTTTACGGAATAATCCAAGAGTCTATATCAGACTAGTTTATTCATATAATATAATCTCGTCTGGTTAGTTTGTTTTAGTATTAAGAGTTTAGGGTTACTGTTGAGTTGGCTTTCGGAGAACTTCAACGGAGCCTCCAGAGGCCCAAAAGGAGCTGAAGAGTCTTAGCCAATCAGAGCATGATGGAGCATTCTAGAATACCAACGTGGCATGCTACTATTGGTCAGTAACATAATATGTCGTTAACGGATCGGCCGAAATATGATGTTGATTTAAGCAACGCTAATATCTATACATACCCATGTTTTCTGTAAAAAGACGAACCTTGTAGTAAAGTATTTTTCTCATACTTTGCGTCTTCTCTTTGGTGTTCAGGTCGCTGTGTAGTACTAGCTTGCGGGTTTCCAGAATAGCTTAGGAAACGAATATAGCGTTCAATTCGCAAGACTTATCAGTTACAATTAAGTAATATTGTTTATTTATCTATTATATACAATCTACAAAAAGAAAAACAAAACAAATTTGATACGTTCAATAACAATCATTTTTACTCTCTTAATAGTGAAAAAAAAATCATTTTTAGTTATCATTTTAAACATCTTTAAAAGTACACACACACACACACACAAATATATATTTCCACCATTCATTCTTACGTGATATTTGAATTTTAGGTGGAAAAAAACCTAAAAGTTACATTATTTATTTCCATTAACTTTTCATCATACTTTTACCTCAATGTTCTGGGAAGAAATAATTTAAAAAATTAAATAAAAAAAAGGTTACTCCTTTCTCCCTCTCTCCCTCTCCCTCTCTCCCCCTCTCTCTCTTCTCATCTTTTTTGTTTCCTTGGCTTTTTTTTTCCAAAAAGAAATATACATAATAAATAACCTTTCTTTTATTCTTTATTTAATGAATGTGAATAACTAGCCAAGTTCAAAGATATTTCTTTTAATTATAAATTAATAATACCAAATTTTAGTCTAATTATCATGATTTACGGTCGAATTTTTAAAGTAGAATTTAGTAATATATATATACCATCATCATTCTATACTCCATTAGATTTAAACGTTCTGAATTCTTCAATTATATTCATTAGGTTAGTAGGTTATATACACTACTAAATAATCTGAGAACCGAAACTGTATTCAATTCTTCAGTTATTTATTTATTTATTTTTAGTTTATATCACTTCACAATGAAAATTTATTTTACGTCACAAAATGGATTGATCTATGTTAGATAATTATTGAAAACTAGAAAACATATAATAACTGTTTCGTCCTAGTATGAGATTTTTCAATAGTGAACAATCATGACCTCATTAGAGATTAAACTTATAGCTGTTAATCTCAATAAACGATTAAAGTTTTAGATATAAGTCATTAAAAGCCGGTGTTCCAAAATGTGAAGATCCTGTGTTAAACTTTTGATAAAATAGTGGATGTGCATTCCTGAATGCTACACTAGGATGAAACAGCTTCCAAGTGTGTTTTTATCACCAACGGTTATCTATGTAAATCAGCTAATGGTAGTGAACTTGAATTTTAACAGTTTACGAAACCTTGTTTCCTTTTCTTTGTTGCCTAACTCTACAACGATTAAAAAGAAACAGTATATGTTTTAGAATTTTTAAATAATGTATAAAACTTATAAGATCTTTTATGCATACATATTTCTTTCTTGTACGCGATTAATTCTCCTTCTGATCAGTTTCGAAATCTTTTAACATCTTATACTGTTCAGAAAGACTAAAGACTTATCAATCACGTCTGCTTATCAATGGCTAATGTTGAGATGAATTCTTGAAGGTCTGGTGTGAAGTTGTGACTCATATAGTTCGACTCTGTCAAAATGAGATGGTTATCATCATTAATGACACTTTGATGACCTTAACTCTTCATCCAGAATTGAATGACGTTTGTAAGTACAAACTTCAACTCAACGGTTCAAAGATAAGGTGTTTGCCATGAAACCTAAAATTCATGGACTCGATCCCTGACGTTGCTATGGGTTTGCACTACGTTGATGAGTCCCATCTTGGTACAACAAAACCCTCCAGTACCTCATGATTCTGAGTGTTTCGTCCGATAAGGTTAATCTATACTGAAAATCAGCTTAAAAGTAATTTCGTTTTCATTTGTCTGTAGATAAGGTTTTTATTGATAGCTTATTTAGAACCTTATTTAGTAATAAAGCACCCGCTTGTAGCTGGTCTTTCGATGTTATGGCTAGGCTTGCATATCGTGATGACCCAACCGAGCAATATTGTCTGTCACGCCCGTTCCTTTAGGATCTGTCATGCTGGTCAGATTGGATAGAGAGTGATAAGGCTGAGCATTGGTACGTTTCTTTCTTCCCATAATAAAAATAAATGGTAGAAAAGGCCGGTCTTTAGTGTTGTACACCTCACATTACTTTATAAATGTAAGGAGCAAATACACCAACGATTATTCACAAGACGTCCTTATATAATCAACTTCAAATACTTGTACTTTGGGTACGAGGTCAAGGCCACGCCTAACCCAGTGCCGATTTTAGATATCTCAACAGGAAATATCCTCTCGTCATATGATCAGCCAAGAAGTAACAACTACCATCATATTTATGACTTCACTTAAGATCACCGTCTTCATTACCTAACATTCCTTTCACTTCCACTCTTCCTAGTAATAAAGTTGAATAAAATTCAAATTACATTTTTAATTTCTATTTCTATTTCATTAGTATGAAAAGATTTATGATCATTGTAAAATATACAGAACTATACGTAACACAAACGTCTATTTAAAAATTACCTGGTTAAAAGATAATTCAGACCCTACTTACTACACGAAGACATTTCACACGATAACAAATTTGACTATTGCAAAATTTCCACAAGACTTCAGTTTAAAATATTTTTTGTAGGAATACATTTTACTAGATAAACCAGTTATCATGAAACTTTTGCAGTGAACAGAACACGGGTGGGGACAACCGAATTGTATTTAGCACAAAATTACAGAGTTATTTGGTAAAATAGAAAAACCATCTAGTAAATCGTTAATTTGCAAAATATCATTCCATCATATCGAACCGAACTGTTGCTGTTGCAATCATCAATCCATTGTTTCACATTTTATTGTTCATGCGTTTTCATGCGTTCTCTTCCTTTCTTGATCTTTCTCCATCTTCCGCTGCCAGACATTACGTTTCTGACTTGCGTCATATATTACATCCATCAATATAAGTAGCACGCATCACAATGTGACTTCATACAGAATAGGTTTATTAGTAGTTCATTTATTAGTTTTATTTCGTTTATCTTGAATTATAGTATTTCTTCATAAATGCTTTGACATTTTATCTTTCCGACATAAATTCTCAATGTTTAGTCTTTCTCATTATCATTACCATTACAATTATTGCCATTTCTTTAAATATTCATCTTGTTAATTTTACGTCATGGTGATGATTTGGTATGTTAATTTCTGCCAAAGAACATGTATGCTCAACTCTTTGTTGATCATTGTTGACTAGTCGTTTGAAGTAGATAATTCTACATAAACTTCGTTATAATAGTGTTACGTTTGACATTTAAATATTTGAAAATTAAATCTAAGGAAATAAATTACCATGAGAAGCTACTCTTAACTTTAGGCTTTTTACACTAAAGAATTTCTTTGTGTCATAACCGAAAATTCCATTTATATTACCATTCATATAATATTTATTTCTCATATGATTCTGAAATTAAAGTTTATCAAGTATTTACTGTTGTGATTGTTACTTCTTAACAGTTTATTTCACAGCAAATTTTTAATCAGCAGAAGATGCATTAGTGATTAATGAGTTAAAAATCAAGCTTACAATAAGGGTGGTGAAGATTTGTAGCTCAGGTGGATTATTTTGATGGAGTTTTGTTCTCTGAGCTACAAATCTTCTGTACCATCTCAAAATCATATATGAGCGTAGTACACTTCTCGTTGTTCGAAAATTGAAGAATTTCGCCAAAAGGCAGGCTTCCACTCGAGAACAACTGTATTTTCTCCACAAGTATCTTCGTCAGCACGTTCTACATAAAATAAGGGTTATATAAAAGCATTATAAAAATATTAACTCAGTCAATCCTAATCAATACAAAACCTGGTGCATATGTACACAGGTTTTAGTTGCCACGTCAGCACGGTAAGATAAAATTATCAAGATTAATGCTAAAGTAGCATTAATGGTAGTAAAATGACTAAGCCTAGAGTAGATAATTCGAGTATAAAAAATAAACTCGCAGAATGAAGATTATAAAGCAGTTTTACAACTCAAGATATAGAAGAATATAGTCAGTGGTTGATTTTTATGCATGTCACCTAAAGGCTTTAACTACTGATCGCGATCATGATAATTGCGTAGACTCCAACGAATTGATGTGAATCTACCAATATAACTTCATGGACTGACTCCAGGTCTTAGTTTGGCTGCTCCTAGTTTTCAGTCAACTTATTCCTACAACCTTAAACATTACACGTCGAAGAGTAGGTGTGATTAAGCAAGTAACACGTGTCTCAATCAATTCAGCTGATGGAAATTTACAGTTTCATCAACCGATTAGTTATTTTTTCCTAGTTCCCTGTGTTTAACGATAGCAACGCTCGATTGGGTGGCACCAACATAAGCCTATGATTAAATACTAGTAACCTACTGATACTACTGTGGTGCGTGCTACTTATATTGACATAAGCAGTATATTACGCGAGTCAGGAATGTAATGTCTGGCAGCAGAAGATTGGGAAGATCAAGAAAGAAAGAATGGGAATAGAAAGCAATTAGTGTAGAAATGCAAGAACAATGAAGTCCACGACAATTATTGAACATTTATCATTCCTTTTATGATTCACTCGTATTGCCGTAATCTCACGCTCCAGCTCCTCAATCTTCTTCTCGACACTATTTATATCCTACCTTCCGCACCCGACCGGAGCTACTGTTCGTGTCATCAGCTATCGATTCACCAATATCCATAGGTTGCGCAGCGTTTACTAGTTTCAGCTGCTGCGAAACGGTGGCAGCCACACTCTTGAGAAACTGCGACGCCAATGACTGTGCCTCCGACTCCTCATACAGATTCGGCAGTGCATGGCGCAACAACCTGGTTCTCTCCACGGCCAGCACCAGTGGGTCACCACCGACCGACAACCTTGCCAACCGGAACTTCTGCAGTGCCTCCTCCCTGTCCACTGGGCCATCGAACTCCGCCATCGACCGCTCCGTGACTGTCTCCCATGTTGTCTTTCCTCCAGCACCTTCCAAACTGTCATATACAGCCTTTGCCCTGCCTCTCATCAGCGTACTCAGCGCCGCCATTTTTGTCTTCGGCTCCTTCACTCCCACCAGCTCCGCCACAGCCTCAAACTCCTTCAGGAAGCCCACCACATCTCCGTCCTCAAATTCCTTTGGCCGTGGAATCTTCAGCCCTAGTGGATGCAGCGACACCTAATGTATTGAAGGAGAACACAGGTGAGGACAACCGAATTATATTTAGCACAGAGTTACTTGGTAAAATAGAAAAACCATACTATAATACTTAATTTCCAAAATGTTCAATAATTGTCTTGGACTTCATTGTTCTTGCATTTCCATACTAATTACTTTCTATTCCTTCTCTTCCTTTCTTGATCTTCCCCATCTTCTGCCTCCAGACATTACATTCCTGACTCGCGTCATAAACTACTTATGTCAATATAAGTAGCACGCACCACACCACTACTACCTATATTTCATGATCTTCATTGTTTACCTTCTGACCAATCGACTATTATATTCAGTTGCTTGAATAATGTCAAAGTAATTTCCTCTAATAATAATAATAATTAATTTTAACTAAATACGTTCATTATGTTTCATTTGATCTAATTATTATTTAAGATCACAAATCATCTCCAAAAAACAATTCGTTCCTTACATTGTTGAATAAATATTTCAATGTTCCATTTTATAGCTCAATAGTGACTTACAGTTTTTTTTGTTGTTAATTTTTCTATAATTATAGTTTAAGAAAATGTTAAATAAAGAATTAAGTCAATTCGCTGATGCTGGTCAAAGTGGCAAACAAATATCTGAATATATTTGTTCAACATTTTTAGATTCAAAAGAAAATGATCCATTAACAACCACAAATCACCCATCTATGATATCACATAATAATACACATGGAATAATGTCGAATAGTATAAATAAAGATATAATAATAAATAATCATGATAATCCTACTGAAGTGAATACATATAAAACTGTTGAACCCGGTGAAATAATTCAAACAACAGCAACAACTACAACAACAACACTGACTGATAATAATGATGGTGATACAATGATAGCAATGACTAGTGATAATAACAGTAGTAATATTCCTAGTACAATTAAACGTACAACCGCAGCAATGGGATCTACTATAATCAATAAATCATTGTCGAAATTATCTTCTTCACTATCAACATTATCATTGAAAATGAATAGTAATATGAATGTAAATGAAAATACTAATAGTAATGACAATGATAATAATAATAATAATAATATAATGATAAAATCTAGTGGAAATTCTCATATCACAATGTCAATCCATTCTTCTGGTACATCACCTCCTCCTCCTACTCTATCTCATCAACATCATAGTGAATATGATAAAGTCCACTGTTCACAAACACAAATTGTACCATATGTAATAAATTCAATAAATCCAAAGAAACTCGAAGATGTAAGTTTTCATATTTATTCTTTGGTTCTTTCGTATTTTAGACTTTATATATAGTGCAGTTTTCATCACGGATTAGAGTTTCAGCTCAGCAATTATTAGAAAAATTGGAGAGTTCTAGATAGATGTTTTGTTGTAATAAAGAAATCTTATGATCTTGTCAAGGATTATGCGTTGTATAGGTAATGCTATGTCGTGGCTCAAATTACAATATTTAATTATAATATAGTTAAAGATATTTGAGAATAAATATTGTACCTACATCCTATACTACCTGGCACTCGTCAAAGATCGTATCTGTAATCTTGAAGGAACAGATGCTCTAAGTAAGATTCAATCCCTCGCCGATCAAGTCCATAGTATTTAATTTACACTATTTAATTATTCGTCAAATTTATCATCATCATATTTATCCTTTATTATCACTTTTTCTATCCATTAAACCGGAAAATCACTATGCTAACAAAGCATAATTACAATTGATTAATCACCAATATCTCGTTTGTTCAACCCTTCAGTGTTAGTTGAATCCTATTGATCAAGTTCCAAGGTAACCGAACTATTTCAAACGAATCGACATTGAGTGCATTTTATATTGATCTTTTACTGTTTGATATAATCTACAGAAAAATCTGGATCCAGATTTCGTGCTATTTGATGCTCATCAGTAAAGTGTACCTTTAACCCAACCCCATAAAGAGTATCGGTTCCCTCCAGATCGCATGTACGGATCTCTGACAACTGCCTACTAGCACGACACTTAGGTTGAGTTAGGTTTCCTACCGACTACACTGCATAATTTTCAGATAAACAACAGTCTTAAAAAGTTAGAAATCAAATCTATCAATAATGGTAATAAACGATTCGCTATTATTTTCAGATTTTGCTTAACCGTGTAAATTTACATTAAAAGATAACAACTTACACTATTTAGCAAAAAACACAACATTACTTTTAGAGTACCCAATTCACACTAAAAATACCACAGAAATTTAACTACATCCATCTACAAGTTACTTAAACATGAATTCAAGCACTATTCACGTTAATCTGTCATCGTTTTGTCTCCGACAAAGCAGTTTACCGACCAAAGATGTCATTGATATCTCAAGAAAATAAGACCGATTCACTATGATGAACAAAGTAGTTATTTATTCTCAAAGTAGAACTTGAAAATATGATCACCAGTTCAATTTGATATATCATATCAGCACAGTGTCGTACGAGAGTCGTAGAAGTAATAACAGGATCAGTCACAGAAAAGATTAGGTATTGGCGACATACTTTGAAAAAATATGAATTTATCGAATCCACAATGTATATGACATTCAAACTCTTTTTCATTTATTTCAATATGGGAAATCGCATGATTTCACTTGCCTTTACACAATAAAATTATTTGAGTTCAAACACAAGAACTTATATTCGCTAAATAAATCATATTATCTAATGATCATGTTCGTTTTAAGCATTCGTGTACGTGTAAGTACTAAAGTTCAATGAGCTGTTCAGATAATTTAACCTTAAATATTCAAAGTTTTATAGAACGGACTGGACTTAGTTAAATGATCATCAAAACTTGAATATCTATTTCGTAATAATCTGAAAAACTCGGCCGGTCGGTTCCAAGCCCGGATAAAGAAGGAAGGTTGGGCATTGGGTCGACAACGCTATTCCATAAAAATCAACCTAGCTAAAAAACGCCAACCAGATTAAACAAATAAACCATCTAAAATCTGCCCTCCGAGTTGAAGGAAGAATCATGACACCTCATGATGAAAGCCGAAATTCTCCGGAAGTCACGAGGCCGATGCCCCTTCTAACAACCAGAGCAACAACTCTTATATCTATATGAAACGTCCAGAGAATGTGGGAGACCGGGAGGATCAACCAAATAGCTATGGAAATGTGGAGATATAACTCGTCAGTATACGGAATAAGTGAAAACCATTGGACTCAAGCTGGACAGCAAAGTCTAGATACGAGAAAGTTGCTGATGTACTCCGGCCATGAAGAAGAAGATGCTCCACACACTCAAGGAGTTACTCTGATGCTGTTCAAAGAAGCACGTAAGGCACTTATAGGATGGGAATCACACGGATCCAGGATCTTCAAAGCATCCTTCAAGACAAAGAAGGAGGGAAACACGATGAATATTGTCCAATGTTATGCACCCACCAATGATACCAACGATAACAATAAAGATGAGTATTATGAGAGGCTGCAATTGATCATAGCGAAGTGCCCAAGAAAAGATCTCACCATCCTGATTAGAGACTTAAACTCCAAAATAGGGACGGACAACATGGGACATGAAGATATCATGGGATGACACGGACTGGGAGAGAAAAACGAAAATGGGGAGAGATCTGCAAACCGATGAACATTCAACAAATTGGTCATAGGTGGTACAATATTCCCACACAAACCCGTTCACAAAGCTGCATGGATCTCACCGAATCACACCACAGAGAACCAATAAAAAATTCTGAAGAACAATGGAAGATGTGAGAACCAGGAGAGGAGCTGAAATAGCTCCAGATCACCACTTAGTTGTGGCCAATTTAAAACTGAAGCTAAAGAAGCACTGGAAAACTGGAGAAACACCATCACAAAGGTTAAATACAGCCATCCTTCGAGATAATGATAAACTCAACGAATTCAAGATAACTCTTGACAACAGGTTGCAAGCCTTACAGGATCTACTGAACTAAGAAGAAACTACGATGGAGGACAACTGGAAAGGGATCAAGGTGCTGAGCCGCAAGAAGCAACATCATAAGGAATGGGTCTCTATGGAAACCATGCACAAGACTCAAGGAAGGAAGAACAAGAATACAGCAATTAACAACAGCCGAACACGAACAGAGGAATTCAAGACCAAGCTGAATATACAGAAGCAAACAAGCAAATGAAGAAGAGCATTGGAGCCGACAATCAGAAATACATGGAGGACCTAGCAACGACAGCAGGAAAAGCTGCAGGAGAAAGAAGTATGATATAACGAAGAAACTAGTAGAGAAATATACTAAACCAGAGAGACCGGTCAAGGACAAAGAAGGCAAGACAATCACGGAGATTTAAGAACAGAGGAAAAGATGGGTAGAACACTTTGAGGAACTCTTGGATAGACCTGATACCAGTCCCTAAATACCAGCTGAAGCTCTGAAGTCAGACAGAGGAGTAACTACGAGTATGCTTCACGTTCCGGTCAGAAATATTTGAGAGAAAGAACAAGTGTTGACGGGTTGAAAAGGAGGATACCTCATCAAGATACCAAAGAAAGGAAATCTGAGCAAATGTGAGAACTGCAGAGGCATCGCACTACTGTCAGTATCAGGAAACGTTTTCAACAGAGTATTGCTGAACCAGATGAAAGACTCAGTAGACGCCCAACTTCGAGATCAACAGACTAGATTCCGTAACGATTGATCGTGCACAAACTGAATCGCCACACTACGGATCATCATTGAACAATCATAGATTACGGAAACCACCAAACTATATCAAAAGGCAAGCCCTAACTTGGAATCCTAAAGGGAAACGGAAAAGAGGAAGGCCAAAAAAAACACTGCGTCGAGAATTGGAAGCAGACATGAAAAGGATTAACAGCAACTTAAAAGGACTGCTCAAGAGAGAGTTGAATGTAGAGTATTGGTGAGAGGCCTATGCTCCTCCACGTAGAGTAACAGGTGTAAGTGAGTAAGTAACTAGTCTGAAACTTCTCAGTAGTACGTAGTCACAACTTCACCGTTGGTAGATTCCAAGATCTTTATGTGGTTAAGTGAATGCTTAATCGTTGGACTATTGAGTCACAATTCAATTACGTTTAAATTCCGTTAATTTTACCCTCAAGATTTGAGTATTTTATCTATTTAGTAACTTCGATGTTGTTAACCCTCAGATCGCTAGTCATTTAATCAACATTATTGTCATAACCAACAAGATTCAGTTCTTAACTAGACATTCATAATTTCTCACCTCTTGTAAAATGAATACATTTTTCTAAGTACTGTTTGATTTTACGCTCTCACTCTCCCTATTTTGTAGACAAATTTAATTCCTTTGTTCATAGATTTTCCACACAACAACTAATTTGCTCTTAATTCGTTCTTCTATTTTTTTGCTTTAGCTTCTAAAAACTTCCCTTGATCTATGGGGTATTGATATATTTGAAGTAGATCAACTTACTACTAATCCACTAACGTGTATATTTTATAATATTGTACAGGTAGGTTTTTAAAATTTCATCATCTTATTTATTTGCTTATGTTTCAACTGTATTATTTTCATACTAGAATAATGATAGTTCGATAGTTCCACGACCTGATCAGAGAATGAACCCAGAACTTTGTAATCTTTCAGTGAATGCTTAACCTTTAGACTATTGAGCCCGCACTGTTACATACCTGTCTAGAAGTTAAGTGAGATCTAAGGACCTGGGTTCAATCTACAATAGGGTCCTGGATATGTACCACTGAATAGTCTTAGTTCGATACTGATCAAATCCATTAGCTTTTATGCCTAGAAATGACTTGGATTTTTAATTACTTAATGTTGAACGTTCAGTTGGCAATGTTTGTCTTTTTTACTCGATTTAGACTAAAAGGTATACTGCAAAATAACTAAATAACAACACAGACGTATGAACGAAAAATATTCTTTTTAATAAATCGTTTTAAGTTTCTGTTCATTGAAAAAAATATTCTTCCTTTGAATATCTGTGTTTTCATTATGATGATAATTTTTCAGCTGTTAAAATCTACTTGTAAATAGATAATGAATATTCGGACTCAGTTTTTGTACAGGGTTCATCAACTTTTGTCGAACCGTCAGAAAATTTTCAACTAAGCGACAAAGATGAATAATGGAATAATAGAAGTTGTACACATATTTTTTGAACATTTCAAGAAAGAAGGTATTTTTGACTTAATCCTTAAGTCAGATTCTTTGAGGGTCTCTTCGCAATGGTATAGAAATGTTCTTCAAACATTTTTCATTTGTCTTCTCATAAGTCATATAATACATGTGTTTTCAACATGATGTTACATTCAGTTTCTGACAATCTTTACTTTGTCTCCGCGATCTATCCCAATGTAAGCCACTTAAGATTATGATGGTTCTGTTAGACGAAATTTCAACGAAAAGTTCTACAGAACAACTTCAGATATTCATGTTTCGCTGTACAGCACTTTAGAAAATCGATCCTCGCATTCTCTATTGTAAGCAATGTCGTGAGGATTATGATTCTGAGGCTTGTAAATGTTTGTAATTGACTGAGTCGAAAAGCTTTTTTGCCCAAAACACCGGAGTAAGGTACCCGAATTCGGTCAATTCTCAAAGTCCTCAAGCTCACGAATGGCAGATTCAAAATGACTGTCCAAATAAAGTGTATTCGCATCCGAGACCAAAGATTCTGAGTTTGATCCGTGCAGGCGGGTTCCTGATTCGCTGTGCTGAGTTCCATACTAGAAAGAAACAGATATTCAGTTCTTCCTGGTTTTCAGTGATGGTTTAACTAAGATCAGTTCGTGGATTAATTTACGAATACATGTGGTAAACAATAAAAGAACAGTTAGCTTGACAAAAGTCAATTTATTCAATGACATGAAAAGAATTAATACCAATTACCAATAAGTAGAACAGTTATAAATAAAAACTTCATAGTCATCATTCATCGTTAAGGCATACCTGTCATCTTAAGAGAATTGCTACACTCTATCGGGTAGGTCAACGTAAACATTTTCTAAGGTGATTTATGTGATGACACTGGACTATTATTTATCGAGATAGTTATAATAATCATAATAGTTATAATAATAGAACTCGTTTACATAGTGAACGTTTATGTATTCGGCTCTGAACTAGGTTATTTGTGTGTGAGACCTAGAGATATTACACATCTGCCAAAATCAATTTAGATGGAGTGGTTTGTTGATCTCACATTGACGGGTGATATAACAAATTATACAAAATCACTACAAAGAACTTAACTTTGAACCAATCTGCAGGAAATCCGTTAAATCAAATTGTAATGGTCAGTTCACTAGTCACTTGCTTCAAAACGTGCTTGATTTTCTAATGATAAGTTAAAACCGGTGGAGTTTAGATTTGTCGGCAAAGAAACATTTCTTATTTATAGCACGAGATGGTCATAACGCTATATTGCCAACTGTTTAAAATAAAAAATTTACCCTGGATGCCGATTCATAGATTCTATTCGATCTCTCTGATAGCCGCAATTCATATATTCTATAAGACTTATGAAAACTGGCTATATCTAAGCCATCCAAACAGGATTCACAAATGTAAACTAAGACTGATCATAATTCTGTCAAGGACATAAATAACAGGACAATTCAAGCTATAACAAACTAAATTAATTTCTTACTCACTGTACAAGCTTCCTGAACTCACTAACGCAGTCGATAATGCATTTTATGTCCGAAATGAAGGATACTGGGTTCAAGTCCCAATGTGAATTTCAGCACTAGGACACAAGTACACGCAGTTCAAAATAAGATGGAACTCTCGTACTAGATCCCATTGCTTAGCACAATCCATCTATTCTATAATCCTGAAAGGATATGTCTTAAAACCTGAAAGTCCTAGATTGGATCCTTAGTAGGGTTGTAAGTACTCACTCTTAGAAAGCTAAATAATAGGACCAAACAGCTGTCTAGTGGCCCCTCAATTTCAATGGTAACCCAAATAAGATCAATCTGTGACGAATACACCTTACAAACTAAGCCAATTTCCACTAAATCCTTTCTACTAAATATTCATCTCTATATAAAATAAATTATATCAGTTGCAAAATCTACTTTATTATTTTATCATCAAATATTTACTTGTTTTTATTTATTTATTTTACTTTACAGAAAAGAAATCTTTTGCAAAAATTTGCTATACCTGAACGTAATTTACTTCTATACATGAATGCTGTTGAAGAGAAATATAACGATAATCCGTATCATAATCGTGTTCATGCAGCTGATGTTGTACAGTCAACACATGTATTATTAAATGCACAATCATTAGAGGTAAACCACAATGTTATATTATCATTATTAATTCTAGTTTATTTATTACGGTTTGTGTGATATATAATGTAGCTCTTCTTAGATGATTAGTTGATTGGTTAAAAGTTGTTATTTCAACACATACTTTGAAAGAAAAGATGAATGATGGCTAGCAGTGGAATCCAGGATGCAGGTTTCATCCTATTTGGTGAATTAACCTGCATCTCAGAGTTGATGTTCACTCTGGGAGTCGAACCTGGTACAGTTCACTTCAGACGCCGAGATGTAGATACATCCAGCTGACGAGTTTCAAATATAACGAAACTCGCGTCCGGAATTTCTCTGCCAGATACCATCCATCTTTGCTTAGAATGCTTCTGACTTAACGCGATATCGAAGTAATCCGCACAGGATGTACATACGTCGATAGGAAACTGATCAATTACAGTCATAAACATTAATGGAAAGATTCAAACAGACAATACAAAATGAATTTACATACTTTGAAACATAAAAGCGAATAGTATTTTAAAAATTATTACATTATTATCATTAGAATAATCTATTTTCTGATGTTACGATTATCTTTGTCTCCTCGCTTACGTTATCTTCATGAATCTTGACTATCTCATTTCGATTGGGTTTGTTTGTTCATTCGAGTGATCATCATTTATGAGATTGATTTACATTTTGCTGGTGTTAATTAATAAGTTGTAAAGATGTCAACACGCTGACTGATTGTAAATTGACCTAAATGTTATCCTCATTGGGAAAAAAAGCTACATTGACATTCTCCATTTAGCATAACAACAGTTTCCTTATTAAATTTGTATCTATAGTATACTCTGCCTACATAAATTTAAGTGTCAATAATATGTTGTGTTGTTTCACTGTGTTAATCTATGTTTGTGTATGCATACATGAATTTCAAAATTCAAACATCATCAATAAAGTTTACCTTGGTAACAGCACTTGAAAAATATTGAATAAACGGAAGTACATGTACGGTGATTTTTTTACAGACAATTAATACTATCTATGTCAAATTTTACGTCTGTTGGCATAAACAGTTAATGTAGATTACTGAAACTTTAGGGTTTACATAATGGACTAAACTTTGTTAAACGATCATTGATGATCAGAAAACACTGAACAGATATTTCATTTTAGTATGCCGCTCCTTAGAAGTGAGTATCCATCACCTCATTGGTCACAGTAATCTAATGTCTTATAGCATATTCGTAACCCTTAAGTTACCAAGTTGACATTTAGTGATTTACACTTATAACTATATTCCAATGTTATTTATATGTAACTAACACGGATCCAACATAGTTGAATCTTTCTTTTATATATATTACCACCATTGAATTAACTACTTCTATGAATTCGGTGTTCATCTTGTTGTGGTAATGAGGTATGGCAACTTGGACCGATTTATATATGTGCCTGGTCCTACGTTGCAGCTGACTGACTGACTGTGATGTAAATGACTTTCATACTTGCTCTATTTGAATAATTCCTAATGAGTTAACTGTTCTTCTATCAACTACATTTGATAGATTAAGATCAGTGATAAATTAGTTATAATAATAGAATCTGATCTGTTAAATGTCAATAACATACCATCAGCTATGATTTAAACAAAATACTTGAAAAAGGAATCTAAGATCTTGTTAAAAAGTTAAGTTTGTTTTCTATCAATTAGAATTCGATCATTTATATCCATTCATAATCTAAGTGATGTCTTTTCTTTAAACAAATATTCATTCTTTGTACTTTATTTCCATGTTTTAAATTCTCATTGAAATAGACATGTTTATTCTTTGTGTTTTGTTTTGTTTTGTTTTACTTTTCATGTATTTCCTCACATTCATGTAATATATATATATATACATCATACATGTCTCTTATCAATTATGGAAATATCATCAATCTCCATTCATCAGTCTGTATTTACAGATTTAGAAATTTTCACAGTACTATTTGCATGTGCTATCCATGATGTCGGTCATCCAGGGGTTACAAATCAATATTTAATTAATACAAGTAAGTTTTCATTTCACGAAAATGTGTTATTATAAATGGGGGTTTTTTTTCTTGATGATTTTGTTGGATACTATGGTTTAAATCAATAATTGACATAAATCAGGAACACTGAACAGTTGTAACATTGTAGAATGAGATTTCTTAATAGTGTACCTTCATCACTGTACCATAGACAGAATCCTGATGCCTTCAAATCTTTCAGTGAACACTTATCCTTGAGATTATATGTACATTTCTAATTTCAATTAATTCGTGAAACTGTATTATCATTTAATCAATAGTATTAATGACTAACTACCTCCTATCCGACATGTCTAAACATAAATAGTTACGGCTCCTCATTAGAACTCTGGGAATTATTTATTGACGATAAAACTATAAGTCATTATTGATTAATTCCTTAATCAATAGTTGATATCTCTTTTAAAATGATTAGATAATAAACATTGTTTTTTCAAAGATACATTTCATTGTTGTCTGTTCATATGGGATAAGAACTTAAACAATATCATTATTCATCTTTCTTGATGAATGTGAATTTGAGAAAAAATGGGGTTGGGAAAATATCTTACTCAAGTCTTCTACTGAATGAATTAAAGTTGATAAACTTATCGTTTATAAAAACAAACATCATTTACTTTTGTATAAACAATAGTTATATTATTATTCTAAGAGTATATATTTCCCCCTCCTTTTATATTGATATGTGTCAATAAATATGACCTATTCTTGTTGTTATATGAACGTTTTTAACAGATGATCCGATTATGTTTATACTTATGAGCTTATTATGTTTTGTTGATAATAGCCAGGAAAGGAATTATATATGTCAGTTTCATTCTATTATGGATTTATCAAATAGATAAACTATCTCAATTTCAATATTCTTGCTTATTTTACTACTCAAGGGTTTGAAGGACTAGATATCAACGTATGAATCTCGGTGGAAATATTAACATTAGGATAGAAGTATATCTAGATGAAACGTTCTAAAAATTTCCAAAAAAATTCATCACATTGTTAAATCATAAAGTACAATCAAATGAAATACATTCGTATTGTAACATTTGATTGATTTCAATAAACAAATTTATCCTAAGTTGATTAGGTACTTATAGAAGATCAGTCAATTACTCAATACCTCAGTAGTGATATCTTAAACTGACTGACAATAGTTTGAATCCTACTGACAGAATTAGATCCTTTTTAAGATTGTAAGTACATCTTGCTGATGAGTCTCAACTCTCATAAAACCAATACCAATCAGTGTTTCGTACACAATAACTTTTACCACTTAACAAATCAATCTATACTGTTACATCAGTTAATCAGATATCATTATCATCATTAAATTTCAGTCTTATTCATTGAAATTTAACGATCTGTAAAATTTATCGACTGAATACACGTTTGTTAACCATAAAGGTGCTACCATCGAATTGAACACTTTACATTCACCAATACAAATAATAGAAAGTTTAGTTACCTTAATGATTTCACTGATTGAAATCATCAGTCAATTGAAGCTGGACCATCATGGAAAACCTGGAAGCACTGGTCTAGTTCGTTAAGCGCTTGGGGCGAGACTGATAGGTCCTGGGTTCGAATCTCTCGGGGTGCGGGATTGTGGATGCGCACTGCTGATGAGTCCTATACTAGGACGAAACGGCTGTCCAGTGCTTCCAGGTTTTCCATGATTATCTAGCTTCAACTGACTCATGATTTCAATCAGTGAAATGTTTAAAAATCTCCACAAACCCCTTCTGACTTTAATGATTGTTTGGTGGTAACTGAAACATTTATGTTATTTATTTTCCCTTTTAAATGAATATATTTGTACTACAGCATTGACGTTTTTGTATAAGTGCCTTGTTATCAGTTTTATTTGTATGAGATGATCTTGTTGAATAAATTATTACATTTAAAAACAACTGTTAGTTAGACATGATCAGTAAGGGGTCTAGTACAAATATACATTAGACCAAGTTGTCACATACCATATCAACATGTTGACATGATATTCATAAGACAAATAACAAAAGAATCGAAATAATACTTATTGTAATGAACAAATATAATAATGGATTTGATCCTGATTTGAAATAATAATGCTAGATTAGACTGGTTGCTCGGTCGATATATTACATATAGACTGGATGTTGTGCCCAAACAGATGATTCACGACCAATAATAGGCTAAACAATAATTTGCTTGACAAAAATACTAACGGTTTATATTGAAAGTGTAGTTATAATATCTGTACAAATTACAGATTGAGATAGTTTATATTCACTTGTGAACTAGTCACAGACCGCAACAATACTAATATTAACAATGATAAGAAGTCCTATACTGGGACGAAATGGTTGTTCAGTGCTTCCAGATTTTCAGCGGTGATCAGCTTATAATTTAAGCCCTGAAAATTCCACAATCCTTACGAATACTATGAAAACTGAAGAGTAAAGTCTGGAAAGTAGATATAAGTTCCATATATAATAGATACAAAGGTAATACAATCATACAAGAAGTTATCAGAATACATTGTTTTCTATAAGGTTAGGCTGAAAGATTCCAAATGAGTGATTTTCATGGTTAGGCATTCGGCCCAAAACTTGAAAGTTCTGGATTTAATCCCGGACGAGGTTGCAAGTTTTCACTGTTAACAAATCCTACACTACGATAAGATAGCTGTTCATTGCTTCCTAGTTTTCAGTGGTACTGTAGTGGGAGCTACTTATATCCACATAAGTAGTATATAACGATGGTCAGGGATAGAATGTATTTCAGAAAAAGATCTGGAAGGGAAGGATGGGAACGGAAAGCAATTGGTATGAAAATGCACGAACAATGAAATTTGAGACAAATGATTGATATTTTGCAAATTAACTATTCACTTTATGGTTCTCAAATACGTCCGCTTGTCCCCACCCGTGTTCTTGTTCACTACAGTACATCCAACTGACATCAATTTGAGACGAATACAAACTAAAAGTTAAAACAATCCTTGTAAAATCTCTTCAACTAGAAAAAAATCACTAAAAATTAATGACCATTAAACAGTTCTTTTTTCCTCAACTATTTAAAATTAACAAATAATTTATTATTGTTGACCTTAACTCATTTTTTTATGTGGCTTAGCATAATCAAAATGCGTGATAAAACTCTTTCATTAGTTGAGATCATGAGATAATTGAAACTAGACATCACTATGGAAAACCTGAAAACATTGGACGACCATTTCGTTCTATTGTAGGACTCCTCCTCCTCGGCAACGCACATCCACGATCCCGCCTCGAGGGATTCCAACCCCTTCTGATAATAAAATTCTTTATCAAAATAAAATATAATTATAAATTTTCCTCTTGTACTACACTGTTCTGTTATTATCATTATTTTTTTCCAAAAATATTATCATCATTTAGCTCTTATTTAAAAGGAAAATAACTAACTAAATTCATAGTCTTATTTTATGAATTCCAAATGTTACTATCGGATGATTTAATTCATCCTTACACAACGTGAATATATAGTCCCTCTCTGATTGATTATACAGTTTCCAATTGTTTATGTCTTACATTAGAAAAATGCATACTTATGCTGATAGACCAATCATAAATTATTATTATTATTGCTATCATTTTTATAATCAATTAACGATCTCAGTAAATTGATAAACTCTATATGAGAATGTAGACAATACTTACTGATGATAGTACGAAGATCGATTACAATTCCGTTGTGAACATCAACAATAGGACAATCAATACAAAGAAGTATAGATAAATACTCAACGAATATTATTATTATCATTATTATAGTATGCTTGCATGTTGTAACGTTGAGGGCAGTCGATAACAAGTCCTGTTTGATATGGATTCCATGTTATTTGCCACTTGTCAACAAAACATGCATCCATGTTGCCGAACATTGGAATCTGATACGTTACTATTGAACTATTTGGACTACGACCAATCTTGTAGACCTTGGTTAACTCCATTGACGATGATGAAATGATGGTAATAAATAATGAACTATAGATCCTTATTAAATTCATATATATTCTGTCAAATGACTTGTCAGTATCAAAAAGAAATAAAAACTTCAATCTGAATAATACTGAGGATGTTTGAATTTTATACACTATTTAGCAGACAGAAATAAGAATAAATGAATAGATGTAGAGTAGTGGACTCTAATTATTACTAGCCAAAGATGTTTAGTTAAGTGTGTAATTCAGCTTACATATAAAAATAGATAATGCATAAAATATATAAGTAAGACTATAGAAACATGACAAATCACCGCATACATCTGTATAGAAAAACGTGCAATAGATCTAACCACGAAAAATATGAGAAATCGTATTTACACACATGGTCACAAAATATTTGGTCGATTTAAGTTGACATATTTATTGATTAGACTTGTTTGAATAAAAATGGATTGTTTAGAGGTTTGGTAAGAACGGACTGCTTCAGATGAACGATAGAATTTAGTCTACATTAAAAGACTAAATAACCATGACACTGGTCCCCCATACTCAGTGATCAATCAACTATGGGTAAGTTTATGTTTTAGTTTTGTATCGTTTAATTCTCATGACATCATAAAATCGTGAAAACAAAATTTAAAAGAAAAACCCAGAACGATAAAACATACTATCTATCAGTAACATGTTGTTCTTTTTTCTTTGCTTTCCTATAGATGATCAATTAGCAATTCTATACAATGATTCATCTGTATTGGAAAATCATCATTTAGCTATAGCATTTTCCCTATTAGGTCAACCAGGTCATGATGTTTTTGAGAACTTTCCACGTAAACAACGACTTAGTTCTAGACGTATGATCATTGATATGGTAAGTTAGAAAAGTACTATTATTATTATTATTGTGATGTTAAAATAAGAAATATTAGTGTTGTTATAACATGTGACCGCGGATTAGAGAGCAGTGAATTATCAATTGGACCATGGACACGTAAAACACGTGAGAGCAGCCTAGAGTCCTGATTGGTCCTGCTTTCCGCCTAGCCCAGCCAGTTAAGTCCAGAACACCAGTCCGAGCCTCTGAGATATGAATCATTTGTTTCAAACATGCTGAATTTATATACCAATCAAACAGACTACAACGTACCAATAAAATATGAAACAACATTTGTACAAGAATTAGCCAGATGTGGCTGTGAATGAGGGAGATAGTAATTGATAGACTGGATATAACTCAAGAATGGTAAAACGTATAATAATACTTTATAGGCCAAAATAAAGCTTATAATAAGAAGATCATGAATATGCATAGTTTAGTTACTTAATAATTATACAATAGAAATATACATTTAGTATTGGTCCATCAATAGATCCCAAAAGTTACCATTTATTATTGTTGTCGGGACATAACAAGTATTATAGACAATTCAGCGAAGGAAATGTTCTATTCAACTAAATCATTTACTTAAGCTGTTGTTTTTCTTTATATCTGTCAATTATTTAACTCGTAAATTATTTTCATCCTTATATTATTTTCTTACCCCTTGACTATTACTTACTTACGCCTGTTACTCCTAATGGAGCATAGGCCGCAGACCAGCATTCTCCAACCCACTCTGTCATGGGCCTTCTTTTCTAGTTCCATCCAATTCTTGTTCATTTTACTGGGATCTGGTTTCCTTGACTATTGAGTAACCTTATTTGATAACAAGAATCTTGAATCGATTTATGATGCTACATTTTCTATCCTTCTATAGACATATATTTTCCATATACAAATGTACAGCTTAATTAAATGATTTCGTCGAAAAGAAAAAGAATTTTCTTTTGGCTGAATTCTCTTCATTTTTATTTGATAAGCTATGTCATTTATAATAACGGCTTGAATTATCCCATTGTTAATGTTGTGGATCACCGTGAGAATTGCCTTATTTTATACTTTATTGAATTTAACAGTGAAATCCACGATACATATTTCGTCCTATTTTGAACTCTTCAGTTAGGTATACCCATATCTTAGTTTTATTATTCGAATTGAGACTCAAACCCAGTTCATTTCGCTTCAAATATCAAAGTCCTAGTCTATTAAGATAATGAGTTCAGATAACTTGTTCATTTTATATGATGTTTATGTCATTATTAGTCTCAAATAGGACGAAACCATCGTCATAGATTCTAATTTTATACACAGTCTACCAATTCCCAATCAAAATTATTCTCAACTGAAGTATTCAATCTTCTCTAATATATTGAGCTTTAATTTACCAAAATTCAAAAGGTTCGAGAAATGACCTAAAGTTTTGGCTTTTTCTAGTGGTAATTTTAATGAAGCACTATCAAATAGGTCAAGTGCTTCCAGTTAAGTTGGATAGTAGGCAACAGTAGAATCTAGGATGTGCATTTGGTTGAAGGTCAAGTACCTTGTTTAAAATGTGATGAAAAATGATAAGTAATTTTGAACAAGATGATAGAAGAAACAAGTTTTTGATGTAACTTTGAATAATATGTTTTAGGCTCACTCAATTAACAACTTATAATATGAACTGATCTATAAACATTAGACTGAAAACACTGCCTCAATATACTCGATAATAAATCAGATAATTATTAGACCACTAGATTAGATAACATAACACACAACTCCCGATCAGCAATTGAGAGCTAGATAACATGAGAGAGAAATCCTGAGTACAATACAGGGAAATCAATAGTGAGAGGGATATTATAACATTATATGTCTATCTGTCTACAAGCTCAGTAACCAATCCCCACTATCACGTGACGTGTCGGTTTTTTTTCTTATTGTACGACCGAGTTATGTAACGCATTGATTTTGATAACACAACTCATTCGAAATGATTGATGGCAATTGTTACTACATAAGCGTTTTTTTTTGAAAAATCCAGTTTGATAGTAATGAATTGTTTGTTTAACAGAAATATGGAACATCCATTAGATTGGCTATCTATATTTATTATCAGAATGGGTTTTGTGGAGATTTTTTAGAAATTTCACTAGTTGAAATCATGAGTTAATTGAAGCTAGACCACCATGGAGAACCTGGAAGCACTGGACAGCCGTTTCGTCCTAGTAGGGGACTCCTCAGCAGCACACCATTGTCTTCGGTGAGTTCCTATCTCACAACAGACCTGGTTGAACTCCACTGGTAACGACTTCTCACGGTGGCGCAATTTCGTGGATTGGTTGAAGTTAGACATTAACACCGTTGGATGCCGGCTCAGTGGTCTAGTTGGTTAAGCGCCTGGCGCGAGACTGATAGGTCCTGTGTTCGAATGTGCGCACTGATGAGGAGTCCCACATAATAGAACGAAACGCCCGTCCAGTGCTTCCAGGTTTTCCATGGTGGTCTAGCTTCAATTGACTCATGATTTCAACCAGTGAAATATCTATATTTATGCACCAGAACGACACAAAAAGAAATTAGTTTTCAAAATCTCTCATGTTGTCTATTTCTTTCTACTTGACTAATCTAATAATTGAGAAAGTAGTATCTTTGTCCAATGTCCATTTAAAGATCATACAAAATTATCGGGGAATCGAACCTCAGGACCTTTATGTTTAGAATGGTGTATGCTTAACTATTCGATCATTGGGTTAAAGCCTATTGGTATTTACATTTTCAACATTAACCGATTTCACAGCCTTTATCCAACACATTCCAAATGACAACTAGAATTTCAGGACCTCATTCTTGGAAGTAAACTATTAATGTTCACACGACTATAGTTCTGTTGGAAGAATTCTATGGAGACTAAACCTTAGATAAGTTGGTAATATTTCGAATTATTCTTGTACCAAATGATGTCTTAATGTTACTCTAAAAATGTAATGTTTTTTTTTATTAAAAAAACTAGGTTTTAGCTACAGATATGTCCAAACATATGAGTTTGTTAGCTGATTTGAAAACAATGGTTGAAACAAAAAAAGTTGCTGGATCCGGTATACTTACATTAGAAAACTATATTGACAGAATGCAGGTAAATTATTGCATTGTCTTTTATATATTGATTGTGTGAGTTTCGTCCCACTGTTTTTTTAAAAGATATTTGTAATAAAACAAACCGAATCCATAGTTTTTCTGTCAGTATGAGGTTATAGAGGTAGTTGACTTCCACACCGTTGGATACCGGCTTAATGCCTAGAGGTTAGGCGTCTGTGCACGTGACCGGAGGTCCTGGGTTCAGCTCCCGCTTGCAGATTCGTGGATACACACTGCTGAGGAGTCCTATATTGGTACGAAACGACCAACCAGTGCTTCCAGGTTATCAATGATGGTCTAAATTACATGACAAAACTTTTTTTCTTGTATGATAAATGATGTTTTTTAGTAAACGGAATACACCCATTGAGATATTAAATAAGAAAAATTGATTCAGTGAAGAGTTCTTTTCTCGGCGAATTCATTTTTAAAGCTGTACAATCGCTAGTATATATACATACTTTTTTTCAGGATGATAATAATTACAATAATTACCATAATAATTATGATAGATGTCGGTTAGACATGGTGACAGTGAGGTAGAATAAACAAAGGTATTTAAAAAAAATTTTTGTTCTTAAACAGGGAAAACAATAATCGTTTGATTGTTAAGGCCTTAAATACTCATCGTAAAGATTGATAGGGAGATTATAATTAAGAAAGGAAGGCTCAGCATAATAAGATAAAATATTGAAATTGAGATTAAATGTAATCAGGAGGATCATACAAACATAAATATACCAGTTGGTGATAGAAAGTTTAATAAGAAGATGGAAGGGGAAGCAGATTGCCGCAGAGGAAGAAGAGTATTATCATCTTGAAAAATAAGTAAATATATTTGCGATTGTACAGCTTTGAAAATGAATTCACCAAAAAGAGAACTCTTTGTTGAACCAATCTTTCTTATTTAATAAATGATGTTAACCTAAAACTATGTCTTTAATTTGAACACTGAGGCTGACGAAAATTTGAGTCCAACAAGGAGTATAGGTTTATAAAAAGTTTGAAGTAATCAACATGAAATTTCGGATCTAAAATTAATGCTAGTTGACAATCATCAGCATGATGTACTTAGCTTTCTGAAAGAACTGGTGCTTCCTATAGGATTCAAACTTGAGTCAATCAACTCTACAGTTTGAAACGTGAGCAATGAGTTATTCCTTCTTCAACTTAATCGATAGATATTGATCAGTACAAAAAAGCTAAGTAAATATGACATCATTCATTAATTAGTGATAAGTTATTTAGAAGTATCAGTTCCTTAGAGATTTTAGATATTACCTTGTTGACTTAAAAGTTTCAACTATACCTTAAAATTTACATTTAAGGTCTCTTTTAAATGTCATTCAATCATGTATAACGTCTAGAACAATAAATCTCCCCATGTTTAAATTATATTAATAAATAGTACTTATGCATATTTTTTTCGACTGTTATCTTGTCTCTATTAATTGGAAAATTCAAGTGACTGGTACTAGTTAACTCGTTTACGTTCCAACTGTTTTCCACAATTAAAAAAAAAGCAATTTTATATAAATTATTAATTGTAGAATAAGTAAACCGAGATTTATATTTATATTATCACTAAGTTTCTAATACTATATTTAGATAATAAAGCTATAAGCTACTGCCTAATTGATAATGACCTAAACAATTTTCACTTTAATTGAGCACACTGATAAGGATTGAATCGAAATAAGATAGACGGCTTCTATCCATGAATAGACCAACTTTAACCTCATCAGGTAGATTAACAAAAATAACAAAGATAACCATGTGAAATCTCAATAAGTGAAAAGAAATCAAATATTCGATCATTCGAATCGAAAATATACCTACCAATCAGTCAACATAAAATCTGGCAATAGATGTGCATTGGTCCAAGTAACTGCATCACATCAAGTACAGTGAGATGAAACTATCAACATAAATAATAATGTCGGGAAAGTAGATGCAGTATCAGTAATAGATAAAGAGAATATGATTCACGACGAGAAAATAAATTCTCAGAATAAAAAAATAATCACATGACCCAAGATCTAAAGCAAAACAAAACGTAAACAAATCTCCATTATGATTGGTCCTCGTGCACATCTCAGTCATAATAATAGTGCGGACCACAACCACTTCTGAATCTACCGATATGCCTTAGATCAAGGATCAATAGCCGTACTCACCATTGAACAGGACTCAGTGTCTAATTGATAAGATGGGAGAGTCTAAACTTGTATACAAGTCAGACGACTCATATGATGTTTTAAGGTCAAATGTCAAGTAACAAAATGTAAACAAGCCACATTATTACAGGAAATCCATTATGAATCTTATTGAAACTTCAGCTTGCATGTCCTTGCCTAGGTCAGAAAGATAAATGTATTAATACAATTGATTTTTGTACATATTCGCTCGCTTTTGCCAATCACAGCTTCTTGATCACTTCTTAGCTTTCTCACTTGCATAGTTTATTGTCTAAATGTATAGTAAGCGTGTATTACAAATACAATATTATAAAAAAATATAATTGTTACAAGAAAAGGAAAGAAACTTTTTTATCAGAACTATCTCTATTGTTTATAAATTGAAAAGCTCGAAATTTATCCAAAAAATCATGCTTATCATGCAACTTCATCAACAGAAGTGGTAAAATCTAAATCAAATGGTTAATCATAATTGACGAGTTATCATCGATTTTAAATCTGACTGACTATATGAATATGCGAGTTTAATTAAACAATTTTCAAACTAATCAATCTCGAGATTCACTTGGTGTTGTCTTACTTGTATCTTCCCATTGTTATTTAGGACTGCGATTGATCAGTCCCATGTTGGCATATGTGCATCCTGTGCGGATTGCCTCGATATAGCCTTAAGTCACTCCCGGAAAATCAACTCTGGGATGCAGGTAAATCCAGCTGACGATTTCCAAATAGGACGAAACACGAGTCATGGATTACACTACTGGCCACTATCCATCTTTGCTTAAAAAGCTTGTGACTTAAGGCTATATCGAGGCAATCCGCACAGGATGCACATATGCCAACATGAGAGTGATCAATTTCAGTCCTAAATAACAATGGAAAGATATAAGTAAAACAACAAGTGAATTTAAACTTCACCCCATCACACAAGCAGGTGGCTATCAGGACTGAGTAGCTAGGTGGATAACGCGATGGCAATTGAAGCGAACGTTACTGGGGTCGAGTCCTCGAGTGAACATCAACTCTGGAATGCAGGTACTTCCAGCTGACAAGTCCCAAATAAAACGAAACGCGCATCCTGGATTCCACTGCTATCCACTACCCATCTTTGCTTAAAATAGTCAATCTTTGTTACAAAAGATAAGGTATAACTTTCCTAAACATAACGATCAATTAATTAGGGATTTTTACACATTACCTTGAGCTTATCGTTTGATTAAGATCATAAAAAGGCAACTTACAACTAATTAACAAGTTATCTTTCAATACCTTGTAAACATATTACTTTAGATTCTAAGATCAGGAGTGTTTAGAGAATGAAATTATTTCTGTATTTATGAACACAGCGTTTTTAAAAAAAGTCAAATCTCATAAGACTAAAAGGTGATTTTTAAAGTTTACATGACAAAGTGATTTTAGTTAGACAACTATTGAAAACAAAACAAAAAAATGCACTTGATATATGTTTCATCGTAGTGTGGGACTCCTCAACAGTATAAATCTACGACTCTATCCGAGATTAAACCTATAACAGGATGAAATAGTTATTCAGTGCTTCCTAGTTTCCAATAGTTATCTAGCTGAGATCAGTTCGTAACATTATAAACTATGATCCTCAATAATCTCTACAAACCTATTTCATTAATAAAAGTTAAATGGTTTACAATAATACATGAGTGTAAATTAGTATCCAAGTATAGATACATGTTCTCAAATATAAAATAAGCATAATTTGAGTGTTAATGATACTGTACGAATAAATTTAGTGTTGAGACATTAATTGCTTAGACTATTAAACTGTAATGTCAACTGATCAAGCAACAAATTATTCAAACATTTCTTCTTGTCACAGAGTTGTAGATTATTTCTCAAGTCTATAAATTTTATATTTTGGTATGAATCCAGAAATAAATAAATGGTTATGATCATAAATTAACTAATAAACTTAAGCAAACAAGAATCAATCATAAACAAAGAAGAAAACTTTGCTTGGTTTGGATTAGCAAGATAACCGCGATCAATGGTTTAAAACGTTGCGTTACGTAGCTTCTAATCAGTTACAATAGACCAGAGACATTTACAATATAGGAGTAGGTTGAAAGAAAAGATAAGAGAGGAAAAATCTATGATGTGACATCACCCTATGAAGTTATTGACTGTTGCATTGAACTGTGTTGATCAATGAAGACTGCCAGATCACGATCGTCATTATGATTACTGTAACCATTAGTTGAATAATTTAGGTTACATACCTCCGAATCGGTTGCAATGACCCAAATTTTAATTTATAAAATTATCTTCTACTTTTCTATTCTACGAATTCATCCATCCTTTTGAAATCATATTGTCTATTTCGAACTTTTCTTGATAATTTCTATTACACTATACTGATATGATGAAACAACTTGAGTTGATGCACATATATATTCCAGATTCTTTATTGCTTATAACTAACTTAGAAAATCGATTATAACTAGAAAATAATTCATCAAAGTATATTTATTATTTAGTCTTATACATTCATCTCTTTATTACCTCTCCATTAGATTTTACAAAATATGGTACATTGTGCTGATTTAAGTAATCCAGCTAAACCATTAGATTTGTATAGACAATGGACTAATCGTGTTATGGAAGAACTTTTTCAACAAGGTGATAAAGAACGTGAATTAGGCATTGAAATAAGTCCAATATGTGATCGAAATACAGCAACTATTGAAAAATCACAGGTAATTTATATGATACATACATATGATATAATATTTTGTGCTAATTTAAACTTTTCAATTATTTAACTTATTTAACGATGGTATTAATTGAATTCGTGTTAGAAAAAAAGAATTTCAGTGGTTCAGATCATGAGTCAGTTGAAGCTAGACCACCATGGGAGACCTAGAACACTGGACGGCCATTTCTTCCTATTGCGGGATTCCTCAGAAGTGCACATCCACGACCTCGCCTCGAGAGATTTGAACCCAGGAACTACTTGTTTCGCGCGCGAGCACAACCACTAGACCACTGAGTCGGCCGGCATCCAACGGTGTTAATGTTTAACTTCAACTAATCCAAGAAATTGAGCGACACATTCACCATTGTCTTCAGTGAGTTACTATCTCACAACAGACCCGGTTGAAATCCACTGGTCACTGCTTCTCACTAGAACTCCGGGATATAACTCAACAAGGTCAAAATGTGGCTCGAATGAACCGATCTGTCCGGAATCTAGGGTAACTCATGTGGGCTTGGCATAGTACCAGGCCTCCTTAGTATAGGAACTGACAAAACGAGTATTCCAGAGAAAATTGCTTGATTGGGCTATTACAAAAGGTTATCCCAACCAACTAGTTAGCAGTTACATTCAGATTTCCGAATAAGACAAAATGCCTATCCTTGATTCCAATAATATTCGCTATCCAAAAATATAATACAGAACTAAATCTCGTCTCAAACTTTTATTTTTAAAAAAATTCCGCTTCTTCTATAATGCGCTTTTTTTTCAATTTATGTTTGTTTTTATTTTGGTTACTCTTTTATCACTTCTACCACATCTGATGAACAAAATGTGCCCAATTTTACTGACAAATCTGCTATATATCTTGTACATACATGCGCATATACTCAATAGGTCAGCTTTATTGATTATATTGTTCATCCATTATGGGAAACATGGTCAGATTTAGTTTATCCAGATGCACAAACTATTTTAGAAACATTAGAAGATAATCGTGAATGGTATTATAATCAAATTAATGAGAATAATAATGAAGAAAATGATGAATGAATGAATAAATTGATCAAAACCAATTAAACACCTAATATGTATATATATATATATTTATTTATTTATTTGAATCCTGCATTTCTGAATCGGATTTATTTCAAATAATTTATCATTTATTAATCATTCAATTGGAATTGTCTCCTTGTTCTCATACATTTTCTTTTCCATAATGATTATGTTTCATTTTTAATTAGTGATGAATAAGCTTACCTTTCTCTCTCTCTCTTATATGAATAGCAATATCATAAAACACATAGAAACAATTAACATTGAAGATATATATATATATATGTTGATGTATATTGAAATTTTATGATCTTTTATTGAATATTTAGTATTATTTACCATTTTATAATCTGGTTTCATCCTCTATTGTATTCAATATGTTTATGAATAAATAATCAAAAAATATCATATATTAACTATCTTGTACTTTTTCATTCATCCACTCTCTCTATATCTCTCTCTGTGTGTCTCTCGGAATAACAAAGGCATTTTACGTTTTGATAGAACACTGATGACGATTATATCCACTTCATTCTCTCTCTCTCACGCTCTCGCTTCATTATACACACTTCCATGAGGAGTAAAAGTTGAAAATCCTTCTCACATTTCATGATGTATTTATTGTACTTATATGCGTTTAGTTCCATACCATATATATACATATATATATATATATATATATATATATATATATACATAATATTGCTCAATTTCTTTTCGCATTTCCTGATCCCTATTACACTTTCTGTCTATCCCTTAAGTTGAAAGATATATACATCATAATGTTTACAAGTGACAGACATACATTTAAAGGAAAGAAAAATGTGTTCAGAGAAACCTATCATTTTTCATTACTGCTTTACATTGTTTCATGTACATGAATTGTGTGGAGAGAGAGAGAGAAAGAATGCAATTACTGACGTTCGTGTTTTTGATAGTGATCCCCACTACCCATCACCATAACAACGATGTTTTATATGTATTATCTTTCTTTCTTTATATTTTTTGCAAGTATTTTAATAATCATAGTTAATAATTAAAAGACGATAGGAGAACAGATTGATCATCATTTTCTCATTGACTTTATTTATATTTGTTGTATGTGTGTAATCTAATCTCTTTGATTTTATTGTTGTTCTTGTATTCATGATTTCCATCTAACTTTATAAACACATTCAAACATCATTTTCAATAATTGTATATCATAGGGATTATAATAGTTATTTGAAGAAGAAGAAAAAAAAAGACATGACCAGGTACATGTTCTCGTGTATGTATTATGATGAATACTACTTAAAGCCGGCAACCAATCAATCATATATTAATACATTTCTCATTATTATCTTAATCCTTTACATATATCCACATGTCTCTATATCGATTAATCGAACATAATAAACAATTATCTTGGATTATTATCATTATTATTGAATGTTCACAATAATATTTATTAATCATAAAGAGGATGTTGAAGCAATATGTAGAAAATAAAAGGTATACAATGTAATAAAATGTATTGATTTTTTGTTTATTATGGGTTTACTTCTCTTTTTTTGTTTTTTTCTTTCTATTCATTCATCACTGTACTTCATCATTTTATTAACTTTCCTAAGGTTTTCTCACTTTTGTTTCGTCCTCTGACCTTTCTCCACAAGTATATATATATATATATATATATATATATATATATATATATATATATATTTCGATGTGTGACACACACAAACCTAAAAAGTAAGTGTCAGAGGGATTCGACAAGGAACAAATGAGAATAAGCGTAAATAGAAACCCCTTGTCATTTATTCCTCTTTTTTTTCGTTAAACAAAAAGAACTGTTGACTAAACATACAGTTGTTGTTGTTGCTGTATTTTTTTTTCGTTTTGCTTTCCTCTCTACTCCTATCACTACACTTCTTTGTATTCTTTTTACAATCAAAACGAAATGTGTACAAAATATAAATAGCGTTTGGTTTATCAATATTTAAAATAAAAATTGATAGAAACGACTTCTTTTCAACAACAACAACAACAAAAATAATCAAATCGAATAAATTGAAAGAAAACAAGAGAGAAAAAAAGGTAATCAACAATTAGAAAAAGTCTAATTCACCAGGTAATGGTATTAAACCATTATGGCATAGACTGTATAGTCGAGTTTCAATATTGGCCAATAATGAACTAGCTCCAAATCGTAAATAATCTGGATTTATCCAATCAGAGCCAAGAACATTATCGATTAATTGGAGATAATCAATAGCATCTTTAGCTGTACGAAGACCACCGGCAGGTTTGAAACCAACCTAAATGATTTGTTAAGGAATAAGTATTAAAAGTAAATGTTTAAATTGTTGATTTCAAACATTCAAACTGATAAATTGTATTGATTACAAATTGATGACAATTGAGGTTACATTGAAAAAAAAAGAAAGCACTGGACAACGGTTTTGTTCTAGTATGAATCTTAAAAAGTGGGCACTCACTACACTCATACCGACCGAATCCAAGACCTTCAGGTCTCTGTGAATGGTTAACCCTTAGAATCTTTATATCAAGTCCCATAGTACAATTTTAATTCAGGATATAGTTCGATGATCCCTAAGTAGGTCGAGTATGCTCACTAGTGAGATAAACCAGTCGTCCCGTGAGCCCTGACGTTAAATGGTACACTAAGTGAGACTATCTGTGACGAATACAACATACATATGTAATAAATTCCCACGAAACTTTTCAATTAAACTGATAGTTAATGGGTAATAACAAGTGAATGTAAGTTGACCGATTTTATGTATTTTTAATAACTACTGAGCTGACTTGATAAAAAATGCTAAAATAACTGAAGTTGAACCGGTCATTTGTTCATAGAATGGATTTCAAGGCAGTAAAATATTGTTTAAGTGAGTATTTTGGTCAGCTTCAGAAATGAATGAGCAATATCATGGACGATTTCTAAGCGAAAACATTAATATATGAAATAGTTTGTATGCAAAGCTAAAATGTGTTATGATTGAGTAAAGGATTGAGAAGATTCAATGAACAACGCGCTTACAGAACCTTTCCCAAAATTTTAATTAAACGTAAATACTAAGAGATAAAACAACTGATTAAATGAATGAGTATTATTAGTATGAAAAACTTGTGAAGACTCAAATTCTATAGTTTACATCACTGACTGACCCTAGTTAGATAACTGTTAAAAAACCAGAAAGCACCAGACAGCCGTTTCGTCTTGGTATGGAGCTTCTCAGCAACATGCACTTAAGACTTCCACTTGGGTTCGAACTGAAGACCTTCGAGCTCTACGTTAGAAATTCCAATTATTAAATGTTGACTCGGAGACCTAAAGCTTAAGCAGCTGCCCTGAAACCTGAAAGTCTAGAGTCTAACCTCCTCTCTGTGAAGCTTAGAATGCTCACTGATGAGAATTCCAATACTATGATGAAATAGTTACCAAATAATTTTTAGTTTCCAATGATTAAATAATAAGTAGGAATTGAAAACCATCATCTATACACAAAGATAATACGACTTATCAAAAGTTAAATCATCCATCAAAGATCAAAATGAATTTAACAAAGTGACGCCCCCAAATGCCCTGGTACGGCCGAGAGTATGGAGGGCCCGCCCTCCCTCTCGAAGTGCTCTCACACGGCCACGCGTATACAGCCTTTGCGAGGGAAATCCTACTCAGTGAATTCTGGTAGTATTACTATTGTTTACGAAATCGAGAGGACGAAGAGCGAATGTTCGGCGCTTTGACCGGGCCGGTGGACACAGTGAGTCCACCTAGGGGAGTTGGAAAACCCTGATTCCTAACCATTGGTGCACATGGGCTCCAGTATCCTAAGGGGACAAATGGTGTATGAACCTATTATTAGTCATCGGCTACCATGGGACTGCATCTCCTCACGATGCTTCACTAGCTTATGGGTCAAACCCGTAGGTCAAAGGCTCGGGCTGTGGCCCCCTAAGAAAACCACCTGCTTCGGTCTGGGCACCCGGGCAGTATCACAGCCCAAACACACACGAATATGGTGTGGCGCATATATATTTGGTGCACTTTTGTACCAATATTTATATGTTGAAATAAAAATAAATAAATACGCAAATATGAACCGAAAAAAAGATCAATAAAACAAAGTTGAACTGATCACCCTCAAATGTATCATTTAAAGTTCATGAAAATCTCATAGAAATATAGCATTATATTATTTTTAATAATCAATTGCCATTATTATTAGTAGTAGTAGTAGTATAAGGTTGTGTAGATTGTTGAATTGTGATCGAGATCATGAATCGATCAATGTTAGACGACCATTGAAAACCTGGGAGCATTGAATGACCGTTTCGTCCTAGTATTAGACTCCTCATTAGTGCGTAACCATGAGTACGCATGCTCAACCCGAACCCAGAACCTTCGGTCTCGCGCGCGAACAATCAACCTCTAGACCGTTGGACTGTCATCCAACGGTGTTAATAACTAACTTCAACCAATTCAGAAAATTGAGCGACCATCTTCCATTGTCTTCGGTGGGTAACTGCTTCACACTCGGCTCAGTGGTTTAGGGGTTAGTCGTTCACGCGCGAGACTGAAGGTCCTGAGTTAGAATCCCACGTGCATGATTGTGGGTGTGCACTTTTAAGGGGTCCTAAACTAGGACGAAACGGCCATTCGGTACTTTCATGCGTTCAATAATGGTTTAACATTGGTCGATTCATGATCTCTACCAATATTATTATTATCATTAATATTAGTGAGTTATTTTGTAAGGGTTCGATAAAAAACAATCGAGGGATTCTTTTCATACGAACGGGATCTATGAGAAATAAATAGACCAGACTATTGATACACGACGCATCAAAAAAAATCCTCCATGCAAAATATAACACTGTAATAAACCAACTTTCTAAACGTAATTATATTTAACGTATGAAAATATTTAGTGTAAAGCATTCATTCAGTAAACACACTATTCAGACAGAAAAGTCAACACTTATATGAACAAGCGTAAGTCTAAGCTGCCAGACTTTACAAATTTCAAATTAAACGATGCCAAGATTTAAAAAAATAATAATATTTTTATCAAGACAAAGATTGAACATATGTTCCCCTTTGTGAATTATTCTAAGTTACGAAATTTAGGGTAAAAAGCCACTCAGTCTTGTTAGTACAAAGATCTTATTCAAGAAATCTGCACAACATTGCTAAACTTATATCATAAAACAGTGACTTTATGAATCATGATCACATTTTATACTCTATTTACAATCTAATTCTACTGCCTACAATCAGCTTAGTATTTTGAGGTATATGGCATTGCATCAAAAATAACCCAGTCATCAGTTTACTAGTAAATCTCGATAAGATTCGTAGTTTGATGTAAACTAACAAGTCTAGATAACACAATCATACGAAGTTTGTTTGTTTTGTTTTTTTCTCTTATAAGAAAACGAAATAGTTGGACTTGAGAGTGTGTAATCTAATTGGAATTGTTGATAATGGTATGAATGAATCATGAGGATTGTAGAATAGTTCAATTCTGATTTCTTGTTCTTACATATAAAAAATATCAGTTTCCCAATTTAACCTCTTTCAGATATTACCGTTATGGTTAAACTAATCACGAAGAATAAAAACAAAACATACGTTATTCCCTCTATAACTTCTGTCTTTAACACAATGAAGCATATTTTAGACTTTAATTCAACTTATTTACAAAGTACAAATTTTAAAAAAATTGACTTTAAGCTATGCTTGGTGTGAAGTATTAGTACGCATCATTATTTAATTATCCGGACTTAACTGGTACCTCAATAGTTAAAGAGTTCAACGTTCACCCGCAAAGTCGCAAATTCAAATCCTACCCAGGTACCTCAGTTTCGAAAACCACGTATTACTAACCTTCACGAGGACACGAATCTGTACGTGATAAATGAGTTAATAGTTAGTGAATATTCTTTGATTACCTAAATTAAGGTGTAAATGGAACTCGTAACTCAATATTTGAAATTGTTGTTCTTTAACCTACGCCCAAAATATACACAATTAAACTGCTGTCGGAAATAAATTACTACTAATAAAGCTAAAATGCATATGAACACTACCATATACTTTATTTACTATGAAGATAATTATTAGCGAAGATAACTACTCGGTAACCTATCAATAGATTCTATAACAGCAGTAAATGTAATCCTAAGAAGTTCGGTACTAAGTATTTAGCCTAGACGAAAAAAATTATCCATTGACTACAAACTGAATTTAACGAGGCGAAATCCATAAAAATCATTGGTATGCCAACAGAACAATTTCTAACTTTACCTTGATGCCATATACTTCATTGAAATCTTGAATAGCTCTAGCCATAACCAATGAAATTGGGAGTGTTGCATTGACTGTTTCTTTTCCAGTAGATGTTTTAATAAAATCTGCTCCAGCTAACATACAAACCATTGAAGCCTTATAAACATTATCATAACAGCTTAATTCACCGGTAGCAAGAATAGTCTTTAAGTGTGCTTGATCACCACAAGCTTTACGCATTGCACATACTTCATTATAAACTCCTACAATATGAGAAAGATTTTACGAACTTTTAATAATTCCTGAAACAAGAAAATCATAAAAACAAATAAGGAATAAAGTTTTGTTTTTTAACTTCGGTTACTCCACTGCATTATGTATTGGTTTGTCAATTAAAACTTCACTCAACTTGTCAAGCTCCATAAATCTAATAAAGCTTTGTTTAGGCTAAACAATGTGTCAAATGTGTATGACCAGTTAACACACGTCTAGCATGATAATCTGGTAATGACGATAAGACGAATTGTTGAAGTAAAGACTAACTTCTAAGCTGATATCATAATTAAAGATTCACAAACGAAGACATTCCTACTCGGCTAAGTTTCTAATGAAATTAGACTTAATAAACAAGTTGTTCGAGGAATTGACTAGTGTAAAAGACACTTTAAATAACCATAGTTTTAAAAATATCATCGTGATCATTATTATGAAATCTTTTACTGTTTGTGCAACAATATATCAGCGATACAACAGTTCATTCAATAACAAAAGATGTGAGAATGTTTGGAAGATACTGCATGATAGCCTTTCAAGTTATACGTCTAGCAGAGTGTACCAAAGTGAATTTTATTTACCACTAATTCTTGGTACATATCAGTAGTATTCAATTAAACTACAACCATGAAATATGAACTAGGAAATATTTAAGGTGTAAACCTACTACTACCTTTTAAACTCAAATATAGTAGAAATTATTACCTAATCCATTCAAATGCCTAAATTGGTCACAACTAGGAAAATGAAAGAGAGAATGAAATAAAAATTAGTACAAACCGAGTTCTATAGTTATATGGACTAAAAATAGAGTTAAGCACAGGTCATCTCCAGCTGGAGAATCAGAGATTACTCGACAGATATCTCATCCTAGTTTGACAGAATACATGTGAAGTTGATTAAATAACGTTCGGTTTGACATAGACGAACCGTTTCACTTCTTTTAAATTAGTTGAAAGATATATTTTTTTCATACAAAAGACAGAAGTGAGGCAGCGCTTGCGACAGAAAACAACAGTGAAATCTTCACTTAAAGTCATAGAATTTCCAAGAATTGAAATACTGTCTTTTGATCTAGACTAAAATGTAGTCTATCGTAAGTGTGCCTTTCTTTGCGACTTTGAGTTGACAGTTTAATTGACAATATAGTAAAGCAAAGTCAAGTTACATTACCATAGTAATCAGTAACCAATAAAACTCTCCATTATACATTTCTTAGAAATTCGTGAACTGATATACACAACGTTCGTCAACTTTTTTAAACTCCTGTATTAAAACATCAAAAATCGGTCGTAGAATTAAATACTCATCCCCACATTTTACTTTCGCAAAAAATCACCAAATTCTATGTTATATATAGTAGACTTATATATGAGTACAGTAAAGAAGACATAATGAATTATATGGACATTGAATTTAATATAAAAAAATGGGATAGTAAAGAGACTTCGCTGACTGTTAATTACCTTCCCAATCACCTTGTAAAGCTAATGTCCTATTTATTACTACATCAATTTCATTCGCTCCATCATTTATAGCTGATTTAATTTCCAATAGCCGAGTTTCTAAAGGATATTGTCCAGTAGGAAAACCAGTAGCAACTGTATTTATCATAATTAAAGGATTAGATTTAAAAAGATAATTAACCAGACGCAATATTAAAATTTGGTAATTTTAATTTCTTAAAAGTTTCTGCACATGTTTTAACTTGATATGGATAAACACATACAGCAGCTGTTCCTATTCAATAGATAATTAGATATATTAAAATATATAAAATAGATTGTTACTTAAATCTTGTAAGTTCATATTGAAAGTATTCTCAATGTTATTCAAAACGCATTCACTTAGTGGATGAACTGCTTTTACACAAAGTCTTTGTACATTGACCGGTGTATCATCCCCAGCTAATGTGGTTAAATCGATTAAGCAAATTGCTTTTAACAGCCATTCCACCTGAAGACAAAAAGTAAACGAAGTAACATTGATGAAAATATCTAACACTATATTTATTACTTACTTCAATATCTGTTGGTAATTTTGTATTTGTAAGTTCCTTAGTTAACTGTATTACATTGGAAGCTTCGATATGATCATAGGTAAGCATAGAAGCATCTTGAATGTTATTTTATAAAAAATATTTTGAACTGATTACCGTATGTCTGAATACATCCAACCTTCATTGTTAACCCTACATAAAACAGACAACCCAATAATGAATAATCTTGAAAGACGAAAATGTGCATATTACGGTAATACTAACCATAATAAGGTCCGTAGTACTATATGAAAACTTTAGAGCCCTGAAAACAATTAAGAATATAAACGGATGATAGTTGACATACAAGAATGATCAACTTCATTATTGACACTATTTATTTTGCTTCAATTTTTATTGACAGAACGTACTCATTTTAATCATTTAATATCCTATTTTTTTTAGCAAAATAACTCCATCCTATCACATCCTGTGATACATCTGAAACAAACTTTGCAGTTGAAATCTTCATCTCCAACTTTCTGTATTAACTTCAAAGACAATAAGGATTGTTTCTAATTGTTTAAAATTCTTTATACAACATAGTTGTATGATCTCAATATTTTTAATGTTAACTTTTAGTAGATTTAATTAACATTACAGATAATTATGTTTCAAATGAGACATAGAGAGTACATGCCTTTCGACCTAAGGAAAAACCGAAATCATCAGTATTTTTATGAAAGATGCGATATTTCGCTACAAGAGACCTCGATAACTAATTAATAATGCCGATGCATGACAACGTTTTCATTACTGGTTAAATGCACTAGGCACACCCGACCGAAGCTGCTACCTTGACGCGGTGGTCGGGCTTGCCTATCGTGATGACCCAACCGAGCTATATTAGCTGGAACATATGTTCCTGTAGGTTCTACCATGCCAGGAAGGTCGATTGGAGAACAGTAAGACTAAAAGCAGCAACTTAAGGTCTGAGGGCGAAGTCGTACTGCTGACTGTAGAGGGGTGTGACAGCAGTAAGGTGTTTCCCTCGGACAACCAGCATCTGCAGCGATGCTGCCTTCCCACAAGGAGGGGTGGGGTTAGAAAAGGTCGATCCTAAAAATGTCACACCTCACCTTACCTCACGGATTTCCGTCTCCGGCAGTAAAGCCCTGTGAAGAACGTAGCTAACACGTCAAAAACCTTCCACAAAAGAGCCGTGCGCGACCGGCCTCAAGCAGTTGTCCCTTGGGCTCTGCGGTCACGCTCCCAGGTCGTTAAGACCAACACTAATCCAATTTCCTTTTCAGGTTCCTCAAGAAATACCCTTCCACGGTGTAGGCAGCCGGGAAGTGATATCTGCCCTCATACCCGTAACAGCGCACGAAACCAAGTTGGTCACATTCAAATCCTTCCTACACCTCCTAATACCTCTCTTATTTCCATGACTAACCCTCCTTACGTTTCTTTATCACCTCGCACCGGTAGGGCAAATGATTCGAGTACGCGGAACGCTATTCCTGGTCTCCTGAATCCACGCTCTAAACTACACGTAGGAGCTTTTAACGTCCGAACACTGTGCCAAATAGGACAGCAGGCTTCCTTAGCTAGGACTTTAGAATCCCGCGCCAGCGATGTGTGCTGCGTCTCAGAAACACGCATACAGGATCCGAGTAGCGTCATTCATCTGACCTCACCATGCCAAAATAAAGAACCGACTCGATTCACACTTCGTGTATCTGGAAGCCCTGATTCTGCTTCCCGTGGCCTCGCCGGCGTAGGCATAGCATTGAGTCCTAGGGCAGAACTAGCTCTCTTAAAGTGGATCCCAGTAGACAGTTGTTTATGCGCTGTCCGACTAAACGGAACAGTAAGGAACCGAAAAGATGGGGACTCTCGTCGTTGCCTCTTCGTCGTCTCTGTCTATTCTCCCACTGACTGCAGCGCAGATGATGTAAAAGATGAGTTTTACAGAAAGCTTTCCGACCTTCTCCGAAAAGCTAGGCGCTCAGATGTAGTAATAGTGGCCGGTCACTTTAATGCTCAAGTAGGTAAACTAAGCGATAGGGAAAGACACCTGGGTGGATCTTATAGCATCGTAGCTCAAAGAACAGATAATGGCAACCGTCTGTTGCAGTTATGCTCGGATAACCGCCTCTTTCTTGCAAATACTAACTTTAAGCATAGGGAAAAAGATCATGCTCTAGTACGAGCGCGTATCTGTCTGCGTCTTACTGGACGTAGGAAAGACGCTGCAAGTAAACCTCTTAGGGTCCTACTTAATGATAGTCAAGCTAAGAGTATATTTCAGGAACAACTAGGAAAACAGTTAGGCAGCCATGTATGTGATGCCCAACCCGACGCAGCATGGAATGATATCCATAAAGCTGTGGAAACAGCAGTGATATTTGCTAGTACGGTAACCCGTAAGGTCAGGAAACGACACGATCTCAGCAGCATCTATCGCACTGGTAGATGCTCGGAAACTCATCCCACCTGGCTCTGAACATAATGAAGAGCGGAGTCAGCTTAAGCGCAAGCTGACAAGAAGTCTACACAGTGATCGTGAACAGTGGTGGGTAGTGAAAGCTAGAGAGATGGAAAAGGCAGCGGTAATAGGTAATAGCAGACAATTGTTCAGACTTGTTAGGGAAACCGGTATTAGGAAACTGCCATAGACATAGAGTTCATCGTTTGTACTCACCCTGGATGGTGAGCAGATAGAAGTAGTCGAGAAGTTCGTGTATCTGGGTAGCTGCATAAGTGCTGGCGGTGGTGTGAATGATGAGATCAATGCACGTATAGTGAAAGCCAGAGTGGCTTATGCCAATCTGGGCCACCTTTGGCGCCTTCGTGATGTTAGTCTGGCTGTAAAAGGTCGGATCTACAACGCGTCGGTGAGAGCAGTTTTGCTCTATGCTTGTGAAACCTGGCCTCTCCGAGTTGAGGACGTTAGACTACTCTCTGTGTTCGATCATCGCTGTCTCCGAAGGATTGCTAACATTCAGTGGCAACACCATGTCAGTAATGCAGAGGTTCCGCATCGTGTGTTTGGGCACAGAGATGATAATTCAATTGGTGTCACCATCTTGAAACACCGACTTCGGTGGCTTGGACATGTTCTACGAATGTTGTCCCAGAGAATTCCACGTCGTGCATTATTTGCCGACTCTGTGACTGGTTGGAAAAAACGGAGAGGTGGTCAGTGCATGACATGGTTTCGTGGTATGAAAGAAAGCTGCAAAGGACTGGCTTGTGTCGGTCCTTCACGACTCCCTGGTTGGGGTCTGAGAGATGGTGCTACACAGTGGCTAGAGACGTTATCAGATATGGCTCAGAATAGAAGCCAGTGGCGATCCTGCTGTAACCTTCTTTTACTTTCTTCATAAAAAGTGGTTGTGTCTCCCTTACTTGAGAGATTTCTTCTGATTGTACCTTTCCGTTCCATCGTTACGACCACACTACCTTACACCAATCTCTTCGTTATCGTTCTCTTTTTCTTTTGTGCTCCTTAGTTTTTTTTTTCTATCTCTCTTCGAATTTTTATTGTTTTGTGTGGCGCATATATATTGGCGCTCTCTTGTACCAATATTCATGTGTTCAAATAAATAAATAATAAATAAATAAATATTAGGAAACTGACTGTTAGCGAAACACTATCAGAGAAAGATGGACATATTATACACTCTCAATTCAGGATATTGGATCGATGGGCAGAACACTTCAGGGATCAGTTCAACTGGCCTGCAGTCACACTTTGGTTTCCCACGATCTCCAGTCAACCTGAATGGCAAGTTAATGTAGGTCCTCTGACTCTTTACGAAGTCGAAAAAGCTATGGGAAATATGAGGCGGGGGAGAGCGTCAGGCCCTGACAGGTTTACTCCTGAGATTTTTAAGGATGGTGGTTCAGTATTAGCAGTGAGATTAACTGAGGTCTTAGGTAGAATTTGGGAATTGGACGTAATCCCATCTGACTGGTCTCAATCACTGATTGTGCCAGTTTTTAAGAAAGGACAAAAGTCCTCTTGTGACAATCACAGAGGAATCAGTTTGACTAATATAGTGTCTAAAATATTAGCTTCAATGATACTTCGACGCCTAACCAAAGCTCGTGAAGAGCAAACTAGAGAAAACCAGGCCGGTTTTCGACCTGGACGTGGTTGTATAGACCAAATATTCACACTACGTCAGGTTCTAGAACACAGACACACGTTTAGACGCCCCAAAATGGTAGTATTTCTCGACCTTAAGGCTGCATTCGACTCTGTTGATCGTAAGGTTCTATGGCAGTGTTTGTCACTGAAAGGAGTACCAAAGAAGTACATTAACCTTATTCAGGCTCTCTACTCGAACACAACTGGTAGATTGAGAGCTTATGGCGAACTGTCATTAGAATTGATTACCTCAAGTGGTATTCGTCAGAGCTGTCCACTCTCTTCTTTCTTGTTTGACTTTGTCGTTGATGTGCTTTTAGAGATGACCCTTTCCTCATCTAAATTTCCAGGGGTTGAACTTCTACCAGGAGGTTCACTCGTTGACTTAAAATATGCCGATGACATAGTTTTATTTGGCGAAGACGCTGACAAAATGCAGTGTCTTCTGACCACTCTAAGCAACAATGGAAGCATGTTCGGGATGCGATTCTCTCCCTCGAAATGTAAAATGTTGCTTCAGGATTGGGTTGCATCGACACCCGAACTAATGATAGGGAGTGAAGTAATTGAGCGTGTCGACCGCTTCACTTATCTTGGAAGTCTCATCAGCCCTTGTGGTCTGATATGTGACGAAATCTCAGCACGGATACAGAAGGCTCGACTAGCTTTTGCCAACTTGCGTCATTTATGGCGTAGACGAGATATCCGTCTATCAACCGAAAGACGGGTTTACTGCGCAGCAGTTCGTTCCGTCCTACTTTATAGCAGTGAAACATGGCCGGTAAGAGTAGAGGATATTCGTAGACTATTAGTATTTGATCATAGGTGTCTTCGAAACATTGCTCGTATATCCTGGGACCATCAAGTAAATAATGCAGTTGTTAGGAAACGGATACTAGGTAGGGATGGCAAATCAATTGATGAAGTGGTGAAAATTTATCAGTTGAGATGGCTGGGACACGTGTTACGTATGTTCAACGACCGACTGCCTCGGCGTGCGATGTTCAGTGGTATAGGAGTTGATTGGAAGAAAGCTAGGGGCGGCAAGACCAAAACATGGCACAAGTCCATGAAGTCATTGAAAAGTGGACTGAGTCATGTCGGTACGTCTAGACTACCTGTTTGGGGACTGCGAGTTGATAGCAACCGACGGTTAGAGACCGTGAATGATATGGCTCAAAATCGTTTGCAATGGCGCAGGTGCATCCACTCCTTGTGTTCTCCCAAATTTTGACTTCCTGATTCCTTCTTGTCTCTCTTTTTTCTCTTCCTAAGTTTATTTCACTGTATTATACTCTTTAAATAACATCTCCAAACACTAATCTTCCGGATTACTGTTTATACTCTTATTACCTCTACCACTACGGGATTTGAATCGACCACGGCATCTCTGTGCTAATGTGGTGTGGCAACTTGAACTGATGTACGTACGTACGAAGTTCTACGCTGTTACTGACTGACTGCACCAGGCACATAGATGAACATTGACCCAGTGAAACGATCCTATTTCCGGTTTCTTTTCAAAAAAGACTTTCAAGTAATATTCACTACTGTTTTGCTATCCATTATGCATCTTTCTTTAGAATTTGATTCTCCCTGTTTTGTCACTTGTATGTAACTATTGGTTTTTATGTACCAATATATTTTGACTAGGTTCGTGTGTTTGGGCAACTACATATCTTATGAGCCCTACTGCTTTCTAAAATTGAAATTTTGAATTCACGAATATACAATTTTACATTAATTTCACTCGTAGTAATAGTTTTTTGCATACTTCCTTATGTCGGAGCCTGATTAAATTAATTACACCTGTGGGTATGTCTGGTCTAACATATCACCAGAGCTGAATGCACTGAATTCTATGAATGGGGTATGTTTAGTGGATTTAATCATGAAACATACGCTGAGGTACAGCTTCAGTGCTAGAATATCCATCTATAGGCTTTAAGGCACTCTGTTGTGTTGGAAATATTATCTACCAAGGTAGCCACGAAAATTTCAGATCTCACAAATAATGTTCCATTATCTTAGGTATATGATGAGCTAAAGCAGACGATCATTCAACACACCATCAAGTTAGACGGAAACTCACAGAAGTTACTAATTGAGTACGGGCTAGGGGACGGGTAACCGTCCCAGTTATTACATCGAGTAAAGTAATTGATTGATCCCTACAACGTTGATGGGTTTTCAAAACAGATATGGATGTAGAGACTACCAACCTGAGCTCAACAGACTGTTTATCTAACAAACTGTTAGACTTACATAATTTTGGAATAAACAAGTAGCATATCACATTTAAACGATATTGGACATGCTAAATAATGCACCAGGACCGAAAATTTTATCGCTGACTGAACAGCTACTACGTTTTCGTATTCAACACATAACAAATGTTCCTAGTCTAGTGTCGAATTTAGATCTTTTGCGACTGTTTATTTCTAACATCGGCAAGAATAGGCCGTTCTGGGTCCCGAAACCAGAATGGTAAGAGCCAGTGTCCTAAAACCCTGATAGTTAAAGAATGAGAATGGTGTTACTATAAAAGGCGTAGTAAAAAGGTCACAAAGTGTTACTACATGCAAATTTTCAAATCTCTCCGCATGTTAGGAAACGGTGTGGACAGGTAGTAATGGTGACGGTTGTTGCTTGTCAACTATCTAGTCCCCTTTTCTTTGTGCTGGATAAGATTTCAGGTCCGCACCTCTTGGTGTGCAAGGGCGCAATTATCAACCTAATTTTAGTTACACTAACCAAACGACCAGTAATAAATAGTGGCAAGTATTGATTGAATGCAGTAAAAAAGGACGATAAAAACTTCCAGAGAACAGTTACATGCCTCTGGATTAGAAGTCCTTTCAGTCAAATGTTCATTATAGTTGATGTTCTCTACTTTATTTTGGGAACCAATTTTCTGACCACTTGCTAGCTGATGTTAACAAAGGAAAGCCCATTAACGTCTGCACCCAGTTAATGACTGAAGTAATTTTTTCGGACTACTGTGCATAAATGGCATCACGACAAACACTCTCCTATAAGTGACAATTTTGATGACCTTGTCCTCCAATACGCAGTGAATACAAAGCCAACGTACCACTAGGACAGGTAGTGAAAACTCGGAGTTGCAAAGTCGGAGCTCGAACATACGATTTGGTTAGCCATTATTCATGCTTAATCTAATGCCCTAAGAAAAACGCTGATGATCATATTTAGTTGTTAGCCTTTCAACAAAACAGTGAGCCTACTGATATGTGACGCGTCGGTACATAAAATTGATGGGGTCATGTAAGACAGCATTATTGTTGAGTTTAATGTTATTGCGGAAGAGAAAGTGAGTTTGACTCTTGAGGATAACATAAAGTTTTTTACATGTCCCTTCAAAGTGTTCAACAAAGGTTGCAATAAAGTCACCATTCCCAAGAAATAACGAAGTACATTTACTGAATCTGGCTCACTGAAATTCCTAGTGGCCTTAAATTAGTCATCCAGTGACTAAATACTGTATGTCCTAATATTGTGGGCCAAGAATTTTAAATTTTCCCCGCCTAAGACATAGTTGGGAAGCTGGTTGATTATGCTAAATGGTTGAAAACGGATAATAAGTGATGTGCATGATTGACATGTTCGCGTGGTAAACTGCTGGTAATTAAAACATGAAGATTGACAACAGAATAAAAACCTCTAATTGTTTAGTTAATGAGCGTTTCTGGATCTAAGTGAAACTCTTATACGTTCAAACAAACCAAAAGGAGTAACGACCTGCATTTCGCCTGATGCAGCAGTACGTTTAATGGCCGATTACTAACAATACGTCTCAAATAATGAAACGTTCATACAAATATAGTTATAACCATATTTGACATTGTGAAAATATATGTTCACAATGTCACGAAGATCAAGGAACACAATATCCGGATTTCGAGTAAATTCTAGGATTTTCAGATTTTCATCAAAGCCATATGAAAATTCTTAGTTTTCCCTGGAGTCTAGGGAAATTTCAGGGAAAAACTCCTCATATTTTAATATATGGCATTTTATTGTTATTATAAAAATTGATACATTTTCTGACAACCATACTGTTTTATTTCACTTAAGTGAGATAAAACAGTATATGCATATTGATTAATATAAATTTTGCTGAGTTTATAAGCACTTTAAGCTATAAATATACGCCTTCACATGTTTTTCATGTAGAGATTCGACATAAAGACCAATAAAACATCAGCTATAGTTAATCAACCAACTTTTGGGAAAATTTGAAGTTTCAGGGAAATTTCGGGGAAGCCGCCATAGTATACTTTGAGGATATTTTGGAGAAATGGCACAAAAACCCCAATATTTCCCCGAAATTCCCCTTTAACCTCGGTCAAGGTCATTCTGATGATTTCCCCGAAATTTCCGAATTGGGAGCTCAGGCAGGTTACAAAAATACTTCTTAATAAGCTTATCTCAATATAATGGGTAACACTTATCCAAAGACAAAAGATGAATTAATCCTTACCTTACTTTATGTAGTGAAATCAAATGAGTTCTGTCTATATTAAAACTCTTACTTGCCAAAAACCAACTGTAACGTATTAGTCAAATGGTTCAAATGGTTGTATCGGAGCGTATCCCTAATCCAATATCCTTTTACGAGCTTGGATAAATCAAATGTTTTCTTTACGCTCACTTCTTGTTGTATATACAACAAGTGCCGATATCCGCACTGTTTCAAGTTGGTAGTCTATACGCTTGACTGAATTTATTCTAGTCGGTTTGGTGATTATTTGTAGGTTTGTATATTTTCATATGGTTCAAATAGTTTTGGACGGAATAGAAAAAGCTTTCGCCTAATGGACTTCCGTATCTAGTAGTGGTGGATCACCAATACCTCCGGGAAGGAACCTAGGTCTATTAACGATAAAAGATGAAGAAAAAATGGTGAATCATAGTGAGATACTTCCATTAGTCCTTAAGAATATGTCACGTTTTCTCTTAAGGACTCCTAGGAAGTCACTTGGTCCAGCTCAGCTGGCAGTGAATTCCATCATTTGACTACTCTTAAGGAGTAAAAGGTGTGTCTACAGTTCGTTCTGTTGTATTGTCCCCAGTTCCTAGCTGTTAGCCCTAATGTTTGTGTTAGGACTAAGCTTAAGTAGGCGTCTAAGGGGATGTCCAGAAGCATTTAGGATGCTGTACGCCATTAGGTCACATCTAAGACGCCTGTACTCTAATGGGTAAAGTTTCAGTGGTTAGAGATACTCTTCATAAGTCTTGAATTTGAGTCCCGGAACTGATTCCGTAGCTCGTCGTTGGATACGTTGCAGAATGTCCTTATCCTTTTGGAGTGAGGGAGAAAATACTATGTTTACGTACTCTAAATGGTGGTGAATAAAACTGTTAAGGATAATGTGGAAAGCTCTTCCGTCGAAATGGCTTGAAATGCGCTTCAATGTTACCAGTGAAAGGTTTGCTTGGAAGGCACTTTTGTCGCAGTCAGCGTGAGAATTAAAATCGTAGGGTACCAACACTCCTAAATATTTTTCAACTTGGGATACCTCCACAGGAGAGTTACCCAAGTTGTAGTCTGCAACATATCTCAGATGGTTTATCTTACACTTCGAAGTGTTAAAGATAAGTCCATTGTCATCCGCCTAACTTTGAAGTCGAATCAGATCTTCATGAAGTTCTTGTCTGTACTCTTACTTGCATACTTCTCTCCAAAGTTTCACATCATCAGTAAAAAGCAATAAGTCTGACGATACCTGTTGTGAAAGATCGTTTGTATAAATCAAGAAAGGAAGAGATCCTACTACTGAACCCTGAGGAATCCCACTAGGATATTCAACAATCTGAGAGAAAGTGAATTCTACCCTGACCTTAAAAGTTTGACTTTGCAGGTTTGAAGTGTGCCGATCAATTAAAGGTGATTTTATACCTAATCGTTTGAAATTATTGGTAAGACATATATGGTTGACCGCGAATCTGAGGACATCACTCTGAACGGTCTCGCCAAGATTGAAGCTGTTTTCCATAGTATAGCAGAATGAACCATATCCGGACCAGGAGAAGTGCCTTTTGGGGTGCCACAGTTCCCGATACACCATGTCAGTGCTCAAAGCCGCTTCTGAAAGTCCTATGGAGTTGTAGATGAAGCTTTTATCAATACAGTTAGTCTGGGTCGGTTGAAATTTCTGAGGGTACAGTTCAGCCAGGTCAGTGGAGTCACATCGTTGTTGATCAGGCCATCAGGATATAACAGTTGGAAAACTCCAGTTTTGACTTGTCGAAGAGAGGCTGCGTTACGACATAAGCTTTTCGGATCCGAGACAAATTTATCGATAAGCTTTATCTGGCACTGCAGCCTGTTATCTCTTATTGCCTTTGGGCATATGTTTCTTACTTGTTTGTACTGCATGTATGCGATGTTGTCATCAGTTTGTTTATATTCCGCCCAGCAGTACTTTTTGCGGCTTAGCAAACGAAGAGTGCGATTCTTGATGACTGTTGGTTGCTTGTAGAATTTGGAGACCATTTAATGAACATACTGCTTTGTAGCACATAAGATCGTGTTCTGTGAGAAATCCCAATGAGCATTCACATCAAGTTGAGAGTGAACTTCCTAGCTCATCTGCTGTAAATTGTCCTGCAAAGCTGACGGATCCAAGCGTTTGAAATTCCAGTACCCGTTTTTGGTAAGATGAATTGCCTCAGTTCTGATGATAAAACTGAAGGCCGTGACGGCACGATGGCTTTTCCCTGGGAGAGCTACGATTGTGAGTTAGGAATTCCTTATAAATACCCATCCTAAGCGGGAAGGCGTCTGACTTTCTCCAACGAGTCGCAGACTTCATATTTTCGAATAGTCTTTGATCCTTAATGAGTTTGAAGAACCGGGCTTCATTAGAGTTTTCACCTCCATTATGCGTATGTTCAGCAAAACTGACTTTAGGAAGATTGAGGTCCTCTAGAGTCAGCATATGGGTGAATCCGAGACGGGCAGAGCGGGATAACCCTTCCAGCATGCGATTGTCGTACTTGATGTCAGCAGTAGGCTTTCTTTATATGACTCCAGTTACATACCTAGAGGTGGTAGACAATCTTAATGAGCATCACATGGTTTCATAAGGACTGATAAACTCTTGTAGTTCATTGAGTGCGTTCGTCTCAGGGCAATGAGGTTTCTGTATACGATGAGCCATCACATAACCACACAGGAGGTAGGTCGTTTGCTGTTTGAAAATAATGAAGTGGTGGTCTAAGTACTAAGAGAGTAACAAAAAAATTAATCAGTTGATGGTTTGTACGAAGGCGGAATAGGAAGAATGACAGGGGGAATAGAGATGATGATAAGAGAGTTAGGAAATAGTTACTGATATGCGGCGATAGAAATCATGGTAGTTTATGACGCATGCACTAGATACACCCGCTCTAAAAGGAGGAGGGTGATTCATGGGTAAGTATGCGTGTGTCAGGTCTCCTCCTAAAGCTGTTCACTGGTGGGCCTGTGGTCACTACGACAAGTAAAGAATTCCGAATAAGAGCAGCTTCTAACGAGGAAACATTAGAGCATGCCTGGGAGTTTGCTATTTCATGTGCAGTACTTCGAGAGTTGCCTAGAAGAACGTAATGATTATGTTCTGCTAATATGCTTGCGTTCGGGTGGTTTGACATACTTATAAATGTTGTGTGCTACTATGAGATCACCTCTTTTTCTTTTGTTGCTCAGAGTGAATAATCCTAGGTTTAAAGCCTGTCATCATAAGATTTCTGCTTTAGCCCTATCACATATTTGGCTGCCCATCTCTTTGATTGGTTCAATAGATAAATGCCTCTTGAAGAGAGGGAGAGCGTTTGACTTGGTTGCATACCCCCATGTAGTTTGAGCCGGTGTCTAATCTCTCTGCGGTTACAGGCTCTTTGAAGAGAAAATTGAGAGAATGTTTCCATGGAATGTGTAATTATTTTTCAATCTACTATAAGCAATGCGTAACAACATTGAAAAAAATTTTTCTGCCATACAGGTATTGTAACAGAAAGCATACGCTGAAAATCTCTCAAAAACGCTTTATTGAATAGTTATGTGTTTACTCTTTTTCCTTGTCCCGTATTTGAACTTTTACGCAGATCTCCCTTAACCACGTTTTATGTTCTTCAGTCTTCATGATCTTGGCTTCTATAGTTTGACTTTAGTTAAACATTTACCTTTGTTGCTTGGTTTGAGTGTTGCATGTTGTTGAGCCATTAAAAACAAGGTCGTTTCTGACTCAATTCAAAGTTACGGTGTGGCTCAGCTACTGGTTGTTGAACTAGATACGGTTAGTTGAATCCTTACAGATATTAATTTGTAACTGTCTTCTTAGGAATACTCTCACTGATTCGCAGGCACCGAACAATTTTTTACCAACTATCCCTTCTGCTGTTTAGCACATGATCTTGTGTTAGAGAAACATTTGACTGTATGGCACAGATTGCATCGTTTGAGGCACTTGTTTCGGGATAATTTAAAACGGGTGACATAAACGCTAGGTAAGCTATACAGAAAGACGCAGTTCGGCCCGATCAAATTAACTTTGATTTGTTAGCTCTGAGTTCAGGCCAAATACTGGAATTTCACGCTTTACAATAATTACGAGTAAGAATTGATATTGAGTGCTTAAATGTTATGAGCAACTGATAAGTGACTTATAAAACGATAAGACAGGAAATATTCAGTCAAGTGTTTTGAATCAAACCTCTTCCATTTTACCTAACACAATATACAGACACCAACCGTTGAATCATTGGCCTTAGTGATGACTGTTTTGATAATACTATACAACTAATGACTTGTTCATTAGTCCAGAACTTTTATTATGATTAATTTAGTTTCAAAAACTTCATAAAACTTCGGCACCACTTCCCTATGAAAATACCTATATGCTATTTATTCTGGAAATCCAGTTTAGGGAATAATGCGATCAGATGCTTGCTTTAGAAACAGAAAGTTCTCAGAAAAGAAAGAATAAACCCAAGTGAAATTTATTTAAGTGATACGAAGTTCTGGTGCCAGTCCGGAAGACGCATTGTAATAATGAGTGTGTATATAAGCTTACTAGCATTTCAGATAACGAATTGCAAATAAACAAAACTTCTATGGCATTATTTATCATACAAAATCATATTAATCTTGACTCCACTGAAGAATTATAATATAGGTCGGTATTAGCACATTTATCATGGCTACTGTAGTAACTGGCTTGACCCTAAATTCGTAGATTTGTCACGATGTAACTACCCAAACTATAAGATCTTACGCGGAAGTCACACGGTTGTCTGTGCTGACACACCCCACGTGAAAATTAGCGATATGTTGTCTAGCACTTCTGGACATCACGTTCGAGCTGGGGATAAAATAATATATTGAATATGAAAAGGGAATAGGTTACACAGTGATCACGACTGTAAGGCCCAGCCGTGTCATTTGGATTCTGTATTCCCACATTCACCATTATAGGCAGTGTCCAAGTGATACTTGTTAAATGTAAATATTCCCAGTAATTATATGTCTAGCTTCAAAGATCGTATGGATAGAAATAAATATCGGCACATGGTTTATCAAAACAACTGGACGTGGAAGAATTCAACTCTTATAGGGTTCCTCACAGTATATTCCATGTATTATACATGTACTATTTTGAGCTTGGTAGCCTCTAGCGTGCAGGAATGAGAATTGAAGAACTTCAAGTTTACTGAAACCAAACTCCAGCGACGTCGTCGGTCACATCGTTTTAAGCATTTATTAATTCCCAGCAATTTTATAACGATTAAACAATAAGACATAATTATGATTGGAATTTATCACTTTGTAACTTATCAATATCACGAATCGCCCCATCGATTGGAATTATCGCTTATTTATATCCGCGTTGCCTATCACTTACACTTGAAAACAATGATCCAAAACAATTCCCACAAAGCAAATTAAGAACACAAAAGAATGGTACAATCGAAGTTCTGTTCGCTCCAAAACACGAAGACTCTAGTCGAAAATGCCCTCCATCTATACACTGATTAGTTCACTCATTGGGTTAGCAATTGGAAAAAAGTTACACATATTGGATTGCAACAAAATCTCATGTTATTTGTCATCTTGAACATAGATCGTGTCAATCTAACACAAAGATTATCATACATTGAATAAGCATCACACCAAAAGTGACCTAATAAATTATCTGTTTTATTTGTTGCCTTCGACTGTGAAAATAGACTTTTACGTTTCATAATAAACAAATAGGCACAAAACACAATATATTTTTGCCGGATCAGAATTTTGTAATGCTATAGAGTGCATTTGATGAGGTTCCTGAACCAACTCTCAGAGTTGGTTCGCTTACGACCAAGTGCTGAGGATAGAATAACATGGATTCAGCTCCCACCAATTCCCAACACCCGAAAACAGGACAAATCAATAATTGACAATGCGTATACACTAATTTAGACCTTAAGTCCCAGTAGACCTTCCAGAATGATTAGTTTAGTGGTACAATGTAATAAAGAAGCCCGAGAATAGTACTAAAATGTTTCGTACCTGTTGTCGATACACCCTCAAAAATTTCACTACCCACAATACATGAAACACTAAACAGGGTCCTTAGCACGACCAAATCAAACTGAAGTAGATATTTGCCCACTGATGTGTCAGATCCTAACATGGAATAACTAAATGCTACAACCCCATTAAAAATATCTGCTAAGTAGTTCCTGTCTGATTACTTCCGTCCAAATGTGTCAGTATTTTCCAACCGTTTCTTTGTCCACTCCCTCACTTATCCAAGCATCAAGGGGTTCCGGTCTCTCAAAAATCAAGAAGTTTCGAGCCTCTTTAATCCAACATAATTCCCTCAATTTTGATGAAATTTTACCAACATGTGGTATTTGTGTGAACTAACGATTCTTTTGTACTTGACTGCTTGATTTGAATTCCAGATACAATACGTTCACTTGTGCTCATTTAGTTCTATCTACCCTTAATTGCGTTATTTCGGGGATTCCTAACTGTTTGTATAATAATTTGGATACTTTCAATTATCATACCACAGTTCTAAAGAAATATAGAAATTTAACTTTCTTTCCTCATTACCATCTTTGAATGTTCCTTCTACAAGAGTGGACTCCTCTCTGATTGAAAGTTGTGGCCATACTCGACTATAAACTAGTAACAAGGTAAAGGCTTCCAATCAAGTGCTAATTTTAATCCTCACTTAGGTAGCTGTGGTGGCGGAAAAAGTTTTAATTAAAACCCTTTGAAAATATATTGCCCTGGTGGTCTGTATTTCCCCCTACAGTGATTACGTGAATTCATCTTTCACATTTATATTTTACCTGTATTCATAATTATGTCCATCTTCGTAAGCAATGTGATTAGTTGTCTACCTACTCATTATATTTTATACACTGCATATTCCTGAACATACGATGAATCACTCTAGGTTAGTTTGTCAAATGTATCACCTTTATTCTTTATCTACTTATCTTCACCCACACAACTTGCTGCTTGAAAATGAATGCATCCAATGAACTATCCCTGTTGCAATTCGTCTTTTGACATTTTACTTCAGTATTGTAGTGCCGTGATATCTCAGTGATTAATTACAAAATTAAATCTGAGAAACATGAGTATTGTACTGGAGTCAGGCTCAAATGATAAATTCCCAGTAACTGTTCTGCCTAAATCTTAACATGACTTTCCGCGAGGCAGACTTCAAATTATGAACTCATCAACTGTTTGAGATAGGTTGGTTTTCGAATTAGGGTGTAGTACTATGGTGCATATCTTCCCCTCAAGCATCTGCGAAGCATTTGACAGAGATGAACACCACGTCTTATGCTGTAAACTAAAATCGACAGGTACTATTGGGTATCTTATGAAAAGTTATACAACTGCACCAACAAAGACTCATCCTCACCCAATAATACTGAATTTAAAACTGCGATGATGATCGTTGATAGTACATCCCCCAAGTACTTTCTTGTTGATCCAATTATCTTGCACTTCATCACAGAAAAAATGTGAAAATTGCTTTTTGTCATATCATTTATGTTTCCTCTTACTGGTATTCCACATCCAACTAAGGATACTAACTTTTATAGCTTCTTTCTTATATACTCCCAGGAATTTCGAAGACCTTTTCAGTGTTTGATTAAGACCCCATCGAGGAAAAATGCACACATTATTTCTGACCACTTTAAAATGGACATCTGCTTCATGTAATGAGTTCAATATAAGAATCCAAAACAATATTCTCATATAGAAATACAACTAATTCAGCTCACTTGAGCGCCTTAATTTATAACCTGTGTAGTGTGAGAGGATTAGAGAACTTACTATTTCCTCCATAATCCTATTCACCTTAATTCATCAATCACACGTTTCGAATAGAAATACATTCAAGAGGACGTCTGTGCGTGATAGAACACTGAGCTGGTATAAACACTTACGCAACCATTTTCGCAGCAAGAATCAGTAAACTCTGGAGCCCCTTACCGAAAGTGTTAGTAACGGTACCTTATGTAGAATCTTACGATGTATGTTCTGTGATGAAGGATATAAAACCAGGACTTACTCCTAAAGAGCTTTGATGACTATTTACCAACGTCCTCCCTTCTCAGACTCAGAAGATAGATAACAAATGCCACTCCTTTCCGTATCCATGATCACTCCCTTACTACTAAGGTGTAGATCCTAAAGAACAAAAACTTGACTACCTGTGTATAGAGCAGTTTGAAAGTGTTGGACATAAGACCGCGAGTTACTATTGTTGCGTCACTGTACTAGGTTTGGTCTCCTATTGGTTTGTTAATATTCTTCCTTTACCTGAGTATTTTAATTATACTTCTCAGCTTTTAGTAACAGTGGGACTCATTAAGTTTACGTGCAAATTTTCTCAATCTCTAATAGTTCAGCTTATTTGTATAAATTGGTTTCCCTATGTAGACAAAATTGAGACAATTGTATGACCAACCCTGGCCGACCATTGGCGATAACTACATTGTCCGGCCTTGTGGTAGATAGCTTTGAGTTTCTGTAACTGATGATTTTCTTGGAAGAATAAGTTACCTCAGGCCCAGTGACATTGTCAGCCATATTCTGATTCAGTATACTTTGAAAGTAAACTTCTTCGGCATGTCGCTGTGCGGCTTGTTTAGCTTCAGCTAATCCGCAGTGTACTGAACGTCTGATTTTCCTCATGTATGATTCAAGAGGAAAGACAGAGAACGACTCTAAACTTCCATGTTCTATAACGTTTATTATTTATTTATTTATTTGGACACATAAATATTGGTACCCTGCTAGAAGACATGCACATGACCTGCAGTTAGTGGAGTCTGTGGTAAGGAATGTTCTACCTGAAGAGGTTTCAGGGGTACATATTACAAAAGTAATACGACTTGGTAAATGGGTTGGAGGCGAGACCCAACCAAGAAGAATCCTGAAGCTGGTACTCGGGAGTTTTGAAGAAAGAGACATATTATTGAAAAACGCACCAAGAAATCGTGACTCAAATATCCATATTCGACCAGATTGACCGCTTGAGGATCGAATCAAGTGGAAGAATGCTCTTACGGAGTTGAGAACTCGCAAATTAAATGGCGAAAATAACCTTACCATTAAGGGTTTTCGGGTAGTCAGGTCTTGAAAGCCAATGCTTCCGAAGCCTGTATGGGTAGGACGATTGATTGCAAAAACACCTTAAGTGTGTGCTACACGAACGCTCGTAGTCTTAGAAATAAAACGTCCGAGCTAATTCTGATGGTGGAAGAATTATGTCCCGACATAATCGTTGCTACAGAAACTTGGTTCATAGTAAATATAGACTGTTCTCCTTTCATTGCAGGTTGTATCTGTATTAGAAGTGATAGAGTTTCAAGTCGCAAGGGAGGAGGTATAATATTATACGTTAGGGATCACTTTCGTATACAATCAACCATATCGGAGGCCCATATCAGTGGCACATGTGAGGTTGCATCTTGTAAGATTAAATCTAGAAATGGGTTAGTGACTATAGGGGGAATATACCGTAGTCCATTTTGTCACATCTGTTCTTGGAGTAAGGCAGAATGTTTCCTCATCATTGGGGACTTCAACGCACTGCATATCAACTGGATAGAGCTTACAGCTCCAGGTAGTGGTTTCGATAGTGACCTTTTATCTACCGTTATTCAGTGTGCACTTGTACAATGTATCACAAAACCGACACATATTGATTTGCAACATGATCCGTCACTGCTGGACCTCGCCCTCACCCACCACTATGAGGATGTCTTTGATATTCACCACCGCCCACTAGTTAACAGTAATCACGTTGTAATTCACTTTAAGTTTAGGACACATGGTATACAATTCGTATCTGCTCCACCCCGTCCCAATATCTGGCGAGCCAATATTCCGGAAATCAGAAACTGTGCTATCTCGACTGATTGGTCGGTCGACGCGGATGGATTGATCGAAGATGAATGGAATAAGTTTAAGGCTACATTCGAGTTCGTAACGTCGCCGTTTATCCCATGGTCAGCACGTAAGCTATCACATTGCCCTCCATGGATTAATAAGGAAACCCGAAAGCTGCTAAAGCGTATGAAACATTTCTGGGACTTATTCTTGTTGACAGGTCATGCACCATTTAAGCGTGAATATCAAAAATTCCGTAATATCTATAAGAAAACCATAGACAAATCTCGTATCACTTACGAACGACAGTTAGTATATGATAGCCGTACTTGTCCGAAACGATTGTTTTCGTATGTTAAACGGCGAATGAAACGTAGTGATAGCATTCCCCCGTTACTGTTACACGAAAATTCAGATTTACTAGCTGAATCAGATCGAGCAAAAGCTGAGACTTTTTCAGACTATTTTAGCGAAGTCTTCTCTACGTTTATTGTAACAAATACTTGTCCCACTCACACCGAGATACCAAGCATTGAATCTGTACAGGTGACTGAGGAAACTGTCCTTCCGTTGATAACTAACCTCAAACCTGGTAAGATACCGAGCCCTGACGGGTTACACCCACGGTTGCTGTCATCTCTTGCGGACATTATTTCGAAACCACTCGCGATACTCTTCAACATGTCCCTTTTACTCGCTCAACTCCCTAGAGATTGGAAAGACGCTATAGTCAGTCCTATATTTAAGGACGGTCAGAGACAGATAGTATCTAACTACCGGCCTGTCAGTCTAACTAGCATAGTCGTTAAGTTACTTGAAAAGATAATTCGGGTTAGGTTGCTAAGCCACATAGATTTACACAATCTGTTAGCTCATGAGCAACACAAATTTCGTAACAAGCTTTCATGCTTGATTAACTTGCTTATTGCGAGGGAGGATTGGACAACAGTCCTAGATAACGGTCTGTCTGTCGATGTGATATTCCTAGATTTTAGCAAAGCATTTGACAAGGTTTCACACGTAGGTCTTATGCAGAAGCTCACGAGCTTCAGAATAATAGGTACTGTACGGGAGTGGATAGGAAATTTCTTATGTGACCGCAGACAAAGAGTGAGGGTCAATGGTACGCTATCCGATTGGAAGCCGGTCAAAAGTGGTGTACCCCAAGGCACCATCTTAGGCCCTCTGCTCTTCCTTCTCTACGTTTATGAGTTACCGCTGTTACTTAGGTCGTCGACATTATTGTTTGCGGATGATGTAAAAATCTGGAGAACAATAAAAAGTGCGACTGATCACCTGGATCTTCAAGCTGACTTGGACGATTTACTTAGATGGGCTCGAGAGTGGGTCTTAGAAATTAATGCTAAGAAGAATGTACTAATGCACATCGGTCACGGTAATAGTTACCGTTATATTATTGAGGGTAAACCTCATCCTTGCGTTCAAGAGCATAAAGACTTAGGAGTAGTATTAAGTCATGATTTAAAAACAACTAAGCATTGCAAAGCAGCCGCTGTCAAAGGTTTTCGTGCGTTATGGTCACTTCGCCGAGCGTTCAAATCTTTTGACGAGGAAACGTTTCAAATTTTATATCCCATATATGTTAGACCACATTTAGAGTACTGTATCCAAGCAGCTAGCCCGTTTCTGGTAAAGGATACTAACTCCCTTGAGCGTGTCCAGCGTGTAGGAACGAAATTAGTGAAGGGTCTTTCTAGACTCCCTTACGGTGAGCGTTTAAAACGCCTAAATCTTTTCCCCTTGTCGTATCGTAGGACACTAGGTGACCTTATACTGGCATTTCGTATCTTTAATTATGATTTGGGTGTTAATATGTCTGGTCTTTTTGCTACCTCCAGCATTAATAATCTCCGAGGTCATAGCAAGAAGGTTCATAAACCGCGATCTAATAAACTTAAAATGGGATCCCTTTTTTCTCATCGAGTAGTCAATGATTGGAACCCCTTACCAGAACAAGTGGTATCAGCCCCATCAGTGGATACTTTCGAGGAGAAACTGGACCTTCACTGTAAGGCGATCTGTCAGGATTAATACAAGTTCACCAACCTACTATCCTTATTACTGAAGATTGAAGAGGGCACCAAATATATATGCGCCACACACGTTTTTGTGTGCGAGCTAAGATACTGCCCGGGTGCCCAAACCGAAGCAGATTCTATAACGTCCTCTACAATGTGCTTTAAACTATGCACATTGTAGATTAATTGGTTGCTACCGTAACACTTTTCGTAACCTAATAAGAATTTGTTAAGATATACCCAAACACTGTTTGCTAATGTGGTGTACAACTTAGGGTGTGATAATAAATATATTGACAAGGAGAGTATATATATGCTCAAAAAACGGTTCGAAATTAGGACTAGCAGTTAGTATTTGTAATTCTGTTTTTCACCACAATCTAACAACCATACATTTTACCTTCACTGGTTATAAAAAGCCACGTCAGGTCCATATCTACGTCTAAAACACTGAACTTCTTGGTTAATCTAGCATTGTATAAAAGGTTCACAGTTCTTGTGATCTGTTTTAATCACGTTCCGGCGAGACTCAAATTTAGGGACAAGCCAATCAGAAGCGTTTGAGCAATTTCAATTATTAGCCGATCAGAAGACAGTATCAAATAAAAATATATTATAAGAAAGTAATGAATTACAGTGGATATTCTTCTTTTTCATGATTTAAAAACTTGTTAAGGTTTGATTAATGTTCAGAAGTTCTGAATTCATAATACATACGGTATAGAAACTCGTCCATAGGGTTAGGGTTGTAGCCTCTCAATAAACACCTCTTCTCTAAAATCCGTTGTAAACCGATCGTATGTTAGCATCTTAACCCTAACCTTAACCCTAAACCTAACCCTATGGACGAGTTTCTATACCATATGCATTATGAATTCAGAACCTCTGAACCTTTATCAAACCTTAACAAGTTTTTAAATCATGTGAAAGAAGAATATCCACTGTAATTCATTACTTTCATATAATATATTTTCACTTTATACTAACTGTATTCTGGTTGGCTAATAATTGCCAAGGTCATTTAAGATTCGTTCAAAGGTCGTCCCTAAATTAGAGTCTCGCCCACGTTCCTTTAAATGTTTTTTACTCACTGTTGGCTTCGCCCTGTATTCATTACAAGGGAAGGATATAAAACGTCATAATCAGTTTGATATCTAGGCAAATGGAATTAATACCCATAAGTTTAATAGTCCTAGAAACTTGCAACCGCCGTACTGCAATAAGCGATGATTTTCAACTCCTAGCTCCATAGGGGGCAATTCAGTTGTACAGTGTTTTTTTTACTAACTCGTTTATCAGTATGCATCATAGCACAGACAATTATATGATAAACTCCTACCGTAATGCATACTCTGCCCATAGTGTTTAGCATTTGAAATTAAATATTGTTGAGTACTTTCGAAATTCAAGGGAATGTTAATGTAGTGACCCATATACTATCTCTGGAGTTGTTATAAAGTGATAACACTGAAGTCCACAAACTTGTATGGTGTAATATACCCTGGTACGGCCAAAGGTGAGCAGAGTCCACTATCCCTCAAAATGCTCTCATATGGCCTCGCGTATACAGCCACTGCTAGGGAAGTCCTACTCACTGCCTTCTCGCGGCAGGGTTGTTGTTTGCGAAGTTGGGAGTACAAAAAGTGAATGTCCGGCGCTTTAATCTGATTGGCTCACCTAGGGAGATTGTAAACCCTGATTGCAAACCAATGATGCACATGGGTTCCTGGGTCCTGAGGGAACAAATGGCGTATGAACCTATTGTTGGTCACCAACTACCATGTAACTGAATCTCCTTACGTTGCTCCACCGCTTTGTGGACTAGACCTCTAGGTCAAAAGCTTGAGGAGTGGCCTAAAAGAACCACGTTCTTCGGTTTGGGCGCTCGGGTAGAATTCTAGACCCCACACAAATCGAATGGTGTGGCGCATATCTATTTGGTGCCTCCTTGTACAATGTTTGTGTGCCTAATCACAAGATTAATCATCTGCACCTCCAAGTGTTAAATATAAGACCCTCCAGTTTTGCACACCACGCACAGAAGTTCGCTTAGCTCGTATCGTTTAGTACTATTTCTCGCTTACGTGGATTATTCTAGATTTTGGAGAGACTTATTGATTTATTACTTTTGAATCATTATTCACACATACATTTGGTCTTACTAGTTATTCTTCTATAACCCTGATTGCCTTTATGTATGGGCGTATGTGTGCTTGTGTTTATCACTTACTCTTCGTCACATCGGCTTGTTTTTCTGTGTGGATATAAATCTTGAGCTATGTCTGACGAAATTGACTTGGCACGTCTGTTATCTCCGATCCGCTTCGTTTCTCTTATTGTCCGCCTTCGTTAATGGATGTATGGAATATATGTATCCAGAAATATAGTATCTGACTTTTTTTTTCCACTACTTACCAACGTGAATTAAGTCGATGAATATTTATTAGATTAAGTGGGATATATGTTTCGTTATCATCATTATCAACCGTTCATAAGGAGCCGTCTGGTTTTATACTAGATTTGATGTCAATAATGTATTTTAAGTCTGAAAGTACAGCAACATATAGTACCAGCTCAATGATTTGAGCTGTACTTTGTAATTAATTTTGCCAAATTCCAAATAGAAATTAAATCGTTACTTTTAAAAACCAGGGATCGATTGGTGTAATTGTTCCTTTAACTCAGAAGTGATCACTTCCTCAAACTAACATACATTTGATCAGGTACTCTTATATTTAAATGTTCCGAATTTATTCTCCTTTCGTTACTTTTTCAGATCATCCGTTTAATTGTCTGAAAACTAATATATCTTGAACAGTATTGGTCTTTCAAATATATATACATATATATACTCAGTATGGCTCAGGGAAAACTTAAAGTCAAAACCAAATTACCCAAAGGAGTAAAATCCGGTAAAAGTGAAAGGTCTTTACAGAAACAATCCGCCAAACCACTGCGCAAAGGGACTCGTGTTATAAAACCAAAAAAAGAAAGACTAAAAGAAGCTCATGAAATGAAGAAGCATATGGAAAAATTGTTAAAAAAATCAGTGGAAAAACAAGCTATTGAGAAAGTGTCGTCTTGTGAACCCCGTTCACTAAAAATTGTAAAAGAATAATAAATCATTAAGAATGTACATACTCAAGAATCTTTGCCGTTTTGCTTTCTAAGATATACTGGTAATTTATTTATACGTGGGGGGATGCAGCACAATATTATATTGTTTCTCTCTACTTATGTCTCCAGGAATAATTTCGTTTGGCCCAAAATTTTCTGAGACCAGTTGTTTCCTCACATTTTGCATGGTGAACCTAAAGCGTACAGACATCATAGTGCTACTAGGTAGAAGCTTCAAACAAATGTAGGGTCTCCCAAACTCCTCAGATGAAAACCTGAAAAGATTTGGCGTGTAACTGACATCCGTCAAATATAAGGTGGTTTAAAACTGATCTACACAACCTACTTAAAGAATAGGGACTAAAGTTGTTGAGCGAATAAGTCACTTTACTTATTCAGCGAGATCTGTCAACTGTATGGAGCGACAAATACCTGCATCTTATGAGTTGGTAGATAAGTGCTTTAACTCATAAACCACCACCTTGTTAATTTTCTCTTGATGTACTAATGTAAAATGCTACAGCTTAGTCTGATTTACATTTGTCAGGATGTACGTTATTTATAACTTGGTTACTTTTCCTATGCACATTATTCATGCCACTTAGATACTTCGCCTAAAATACGGTTCTCTTTGTTTATCAGTTGTAATGACTACAATTTATTTAAACCAAATATGGTGGGTCACAGTTAACTTCGTACTCTACTTTCTTTTTAATTAATGAACGCATAGATATCTACTTTGTTGCCTGTCTGGTTAGTTGGACAACACAGGTGAAACTATTAGACAAGAAAATGTAGTTAGGAATACCCGTTATAATAATTTGGGATCACGTCTTGACACAGTTGATCATTAAGAATTGCAAGACTATCAGGTTGACGTCAGTCACTCATTTTTCAGAAAGCTACGAAATGGTCGGGCGTAATTCTTAATTTTTTGGTTTGTATGGGTAATTATTATTTCCCCAATGATTTTATGGGTAAATTATGGGGGTTTCGCTATGGGAAGGAATTCGAAGAGTGTAAGCGTTTTTTTATCCTTCAGATGACTGAATAGAGTGTTGACTGTTAAATATAAGGTAGCTGAGTGATAGCTTCACGCGAGACTGGATTATTGACGTGACTCCCTGAATGAACTGATATGAAACAAAACCGCTTTCTAGGATACTGGGTTTCTTATCTAGACAAATAATACGATAGTATTCAAATTAGTAACCGAAAAATAGAATAGTTCCTAATAATAAATGACTTGCGAATATCAGCTTTTGGCTTATTTACTCGCCAACGAACCGAGATGACTGTTATACCTGGTTCTCATCATCTTAAGGGTGGATGTTTGACTTTTTGTCTGAGTTGTCCATGAAGATAGATCGTGTCGAGTGAAAGCATTCCACTCCGATGGATAGTTTCTACCTGTATAGTACGAATAGCCCTGAAATTCTATAATCTAGGCTATTAATTAAGATATAAGTTTCTGTAGTCTGATGAAAGCACTTAAATTTTCCCACAATCTTTATCTTTGAAATACGTGAATAATAGCGATTTGAAATCGTGACTGATTGAATTAGTATTGTGAAGGACTGTGATCCGACTGATCTCCCAACTAAAGCCTCACTTCAAAATATGCTATATCTCCTCTGGTACCGGAGCCTCCATTATGCGAAGCTCAATAAGTAGTGAATTTATGACGAAACTATTCAGAGTTGTCTGTCTTTTTACTCATCATCATCTTAAGCTTTGTTATTTTATTAGACTAGAATAGTTTTATACCCAGCACTTAACACTACTCCATCCAGGTATATTCGACTACCAATAACAATCTAAAATATTATTGAATTATTTTATATCTAACTCGATGTAATAATAATGAGAGACAACTTTAAAGAAAAGAATGCCTTTTTTAAAATATAAGAACCATATATAAAGGTGTTGAACTAAAACCCGTGTTTCTCATTAGTATAAAATGAAGAATGTTGAATATCCTACGGTCGCCTACTAATGGAATGAATTTTCTGTTTATATATATTATCTACAACTTCTATTTTTGGGTATCATAACTTTTTTCTTTCGAGTTTGTATGCAACTCAATCTTCACAAGTTATTGCCACTTTTCTAAAGCCTTTGTATTTTTTTTGCTTGTTTTAACGTTTTAAGAATAATAAATTGACTTGACTTTATCATAAAAAGTGGGGATGTTCCAACGAAGAGAAGTTTCTTCTCGATGAAATCATTTACTTGGATTGTATGATCATATTTATAGTCATATCGTTATGTCAATAATAGTGGCACTAAAATTTAATCTAAATTACTTAATAATTAAGGGGTAATAAGAACGAAATAAACGTAAATAACAATGATAGGGAAGATAACTCTCCGCTTGAGGATCATGAGGAAGATAAAATATGTGAACCGACACATGTCGAAGGATAACTTGTAAATTAGCAAGATGTTAGAACTACGGTAAACTAAAGGATTGGTGTGGTGTTTGTATGAACTAATGATTCCTTTGTGATTGTTGGATGCTTGATTTTGAATTCCAAATACAGTACATTCGTTCGCGCCTATCTAGTACTTCTTGATCCAATTGCATCATTTCTGGGATACCTAGTTTGTACTATAATTCAATTACTTCTAATTATCATAATTGGATGTACCATTTTTGAACTCAAAGACCACATTTGATTTAATGGATGACAGTAAGTATAATCATTTTTAATTTCGTCCATCGTGATCTAACCGAGGATATACTTTGATTAATTTGTGGTATTTACTTTGTTCGTTTTAGTTGTTTATAGACAATTGTTAGTTTCTTTGAATACTGTCTCTTGAAAGCCTTTACTAACAAGAATTACCTTTATTGAAGATTACATTTCGTCTCAATTTCAGCATTTTATCTTATTATGCTGAGCCTTCTTTTCCCAATTATAATCTCCCTATCTATCTTTATGATGAATATTAAAACCCTTAACAATAAAATCATTACAGGTTTCCCTGGCAAGAATAACGTTTTAAGAACGTTGTTTGTTCTACTTCACTGTCACCATGTTTAACAGAATTTAATTATCACTGTTATTATCATCATTATCATCCTAAAAAATAAATAAATATTTGCGATTGTACGGCCTTAATAATGAATTCGCCGAAAAAAGAACTCTTCACTGACTCGATTTTTCTTATTTTAAATATGGGTCAAACAGGGTTTTCTGCCAACTACCTAAAACCTAATGGCATCTTAACATAATGAACGGTAATCTCGCGCCACTTGTAGCAGTACCCACACTACAACCTAGTCGGTAGAATTCGATCACCATTGAAGGAATAGAGAAGCCTGACGCTGATCACTTCCTTATGATCAACCAACTGTACTGATCAACATCACATTTGAAATACTATTGAAAAATTAGAAAATGCTACAAATATTTGTCATACCAGTATTGGAATCCTCTAACAATGTTCACCCATATCCCTATGACATAAACTATGTACAAATAAAACTACTGAAGAATTTCATACTAGATGGAAGGATTTCCGTTAACTCGTTTTTTGCTAGTAAGTACCTCAATCGAACTAAATTCGTGACACTTGAATGATACATTTACCAAAGGGTAATTTTCTAAACATTTGATTTTTACTTTGCTATTTGTCGGCTGGGTATCTGAGGTTGAGGTGTCTGTTTATGTGGAAGGGGAAATTTTTCCTGCTGTAATTAAAAAATATCAATTACAACAGACAATGACATCCAGGAGCTCTCGGTAAAGTCAACAATGGCTATCCAAACGAGACTGGGAGCGTATAATATGGGAGCCACTGTGTCTAAGCGAAGATTCAAGGAATGCGCAAAAATCGAGAGTAACTGTTAAGCGAATGTGTTTACAATAATAAATGAATATTACTATTCTCTGTGAATACTTAAGAACGTTACACGACCATAAATATATGTCACATACCATTCTCAAAAGCTACTAGAAATGAACTAGTTACTGAATATTAGTAAGTAGTATAATATAGTGCGAAAAAGAGGAGACCAAAGACAGAGTAAACGAACTTAACCAGCTGAATCTGTGGATACACTGGTGTAGAAATATCATATTTATGAAAATAAGTAAGTTAGTAATTGAAGCAGATCATTGCCAATGAACTATAAAACTTAATCTATTGTTTGATTGAATTGCTTGATGGATATAAAATTCATTTATAGAATATTCGGCATAACAGACCCACCACATCAAATAATTAGTCACTAAGGATTAGCAAATACCTCTCAAAGAAATATCCTGTCAACTCAATCCGACACCAAATACAAACGAACCTGACTAATACCTTCGTTACTTACTTACTTACTTACGCCTGTTACTCCCAATGGAGCATAGGCCGCCGACCAGGATTCTCCAACCCACTATGTCCTGAGCCTTCTTTTCTAGTTCCATCCAGTTCTTGTTCATTTTTCTCATGTCTACTTCCATTTCCCGGCGTATTGTGTTCTTTGATCTTCCTCTTTTACTTTGGCCTTGAGGATTCTATGTGACGGCTTGTCTTGTGACGCAGTTCGGTGATTTCCTCAATGTGTGTCCTATCCACTTCCAGCGCTTCTTCCTGATTTCTTCCTCCGCTGGGATCTGCTTTGTTCTCTCCCACACTACGTTGTTGCTAATAATGTCCGGCCAACGGATCTGAAGTATTTTGCGTAGACAACTGTTAGTAAACACCTGTATCTTCTGGATGATGGCTTTCGTAGTTCTCCAGGTTTCCGCCCCATACAGTAGAACTGTCTTGACATTTGTGTTGAAAATCCTGATCTTGGTGTTGGTTGACATTTGCTTTGAGTTCCAGATGTTCCTCAGTTGTAAATATGCTGCTCTTGTTTTGCCGATCCGCGCCTTCATATCTGCATCAGATCCACCCTGTTCATCAATGATGCTGCCCAAATATGTAAAGGTTTTTACATCTTCCAAATCTTCTCTGTCAATTGTGATTGGATTGGTGCATGCTGTGTTGTATCGGAGAACCTTGCTCTTCCCTTTGTGTATATTGAGACCTGTTGCTGCTGAGGCTGCTGCTACACTGGTCGTCTCCTGCATTTGTTGTTGCGTTTGGGATAGAAGGGCCAGATCATCTGCGAAGTCCAGATCGTCCAACTGCATCCTAGATGTCCACTGTATCCCGTTCTTCCCTTCAGATATTGACGTCTTCATGATCCAGTCGATCACCAGGAGAAAGAGAAAGGGTGAGAGTAAACAACCTTGCCTGACACCGGTCTTCACTTCGAACGACTTTGTCAACTGTCCTCCATGCACGATTTTGCAGTGTAATCCATCATATGAATTCTGTATGATATTGACTATCTTCTGAGGCACGCCGTAGTGTCCAAGAATCTTCCATAGTGTTGTCCTGTCCACGCTATCAAATGCTTTTTCGTAGTCAATGAAGTTGATGTAGAGTGATGAATTCCATTGAATTGATTGTTCCACAATGATCCGTAGAGTTGCGATTTGGTCTCTACACGATCTATCCTTACGGAATCCTGCCTGTTGGTCACGAAGTTGGGCGTCTACCCAGTCCTTCATCCTGTTTAACAATACTCTTTTGAAGACTTTTCCCGGTATTGAGAGAACAGTGATGCCCCTGTAGTTATCACACTTGCTGAGATCGCCTTTCTTCGGTATTTTGATCAGAAGTCCTTCTTTTCGGTCTGTTGGTACTTGTTCCCAAATCTTATTGAAGAGAATGTGGAGTATCCTTGCAGTTGCCGCTACGTCTGCTTTTAGTGCCTCTGCTGGAATGTTGTCTGGTCCTGCTACTTTGCCACTCTTGATTTGTCTGATGGCCATGTTGATTTCTTCAATTGTTGGTGGGCCAACGTTGATTGAGAGGTCCGTGGGTGCTGCTTCGATGTTTGGTGGGTTCAGTGCAGCTGGTCGATTCAAGAGTTCTTTGAAGTGTTCTACCCACCTGTTTTGTCGCTCTTCAATGTTGGTGATTACCTCGCCTTCCTTGCTTTTCACTGGTCGTTCTGGTTTGCGACGATTTCCAGAGAGTTTCTTTGTTATGTCATACAGTTGTCTCATGTTTCCTTCTCTTGCAGCCTTTTCCGCCGTCGTTGCTAAATCTTCCACATATTTACGTTTGACGATTCTGATACTCCTCTTCACTTGTTTGTTTACTTCTGTGTATTCAGCTTGTGCTTTGGCTTTTTCTGCTCTTGTTCGACTGGTATTGATTGCTGTCTTCTTGTTCTTCCTTTCTTGAATCTTATCCAGTGTATCAACAGTGATCCATTCCTTGTGATGGTGCTTCATGTGACCCAGGACCTCATGACAAGTTGAGGTAGATCATGAAAGGCCTGGAACTTATTGCTCAGGACTATCTTGAATTTGTTTAGTTTGTTAGTATCCTGAAGAAATGCCGTATTGAACTTTTGTGATATTGTCCGCCCCATTGTCCAGTGCTTCTTGAGTTTCAATTTCATCTTGGCGACCAGCAAGTGATGATCTGATGCTATTTCGGCTCCTCTCTTGGTTCTCACGTCCTCTATAGTCCTCCTGAACGTTATGTTGATGCAAATATGGTCGATTTGGTTTTGCGTGGTGTGATCCAGTGAAGTCCATGTGGTTGAATAAAGCCATTAATAATAATAATAATAATAATAATAATTTATGAATGCGTTTATGTGGGAATATGGTGCCGCCTATGACCAGTTTATTGAAGACACATAGGTTTGCGAATCTCTCACCATTTTCGTTTCTTTCTCCCAGTCCATGTCGTCCCATGATGTCTTCATATCCAGTGTTGTCCGTCCCAACCTTGGCGTTGAAATCTCCCATCAGAATGGTCAGGTCCTTTATTTGGCACTTCTCGACGATTGACTGCAGTCTATTGTAGAATTGATCTTTAGCGTCTTCATTGTAGTCGTTGGTAGGCGCATAGCATTGGATGATGTTTATTGAAATGCCCTCTTTCTTTGTTTTGAAGGAGACTTTGATGATCCTTGGTCCATAAGATTCCCATCCTATAAGCGCATTTTGCGCTTGTTTAGACAGCATCAATGCAACTCCTTGTGTATGTGGGGCATTTTCTTCTTCATGGCCGGAGTATAACAGAAGCTCTCCTGAAGTTAGTCGTTGTTGTCCAAACTGCATCCAATGTGTTTCACTGATCCCAAGTACCTCTAGGTTGTATTTTCTCATTTCTGCAGCAATTTGGAAGGCTTGTAACAGCATAGGTTGGTTGGTTAAGAGTTGACTCCAGACAACCAAGCATATGTCAAAACAGTATTGTTCAAGTACTCATTCACTTCCTTATTTTGTATAAGCATTATATTCCGTATTATCTCATATTGAATGTTGAAAGCCTCTTGTTTGCCTGAACAGATAATCCCACGCTCCACTGTGACTGCGCTAAGATCGAAATAAAGACCTATTCACTTCTTGTCTGGCTTCTTCTATCAATAGCACGAGGGTTACCTATAGGCACGAAAAACTCTCCTGGTGTCCCACATTGTACGAACATTCCATGTACCTAAATAAATGGTCGCTCTGGTTATCAGAAGGGACAGCGGCCTCGTAACGTCCGAAGGAATTCGGCTTTCATCATGAGGCGTCATAGTTCTTCTAAATGAAGACCTTCTGACTCCCGGGGCAGAGTTTTAAAGGTTTAAATAATTTCTTTCTGGTTAGCGTTTTTTTAGCGAGTTAGTGTTCTAAGGGATGGGGACGCTAACCCCATGCCCAACCCTACTTTATCCGGGCATGGGACCGGCAGTAGCCCCCGGAGGGACCCCAGGTGGAGTTAATAAATCCCCAAAATCAGTAGCACTGTAATTCTTCGATATTTGATGCTGACCACATTAGTTTTGATGAACTCACCTATCTGAAGGCCATTGGTCACGCATCCGCACCAGATCACGAGTGGGCACGCTGTGCTCAACTTCTTCTGCAACCGCTAGCTAGCTTAGATCAGTCGCTTTTCGATATATCAAAAGCCTATCAAATATACTTTCGAACCTCTTCGCTTACGACTTCTGATTTCTCTGGGTTGGCACGTTTCGATTATAAAAGGTTTTACTGGTTAAGATGTTGTTACACTCCAAATACTTGATGCATCGTTACGTTTTTACGTAAATATCACTGCTGAGCCGCCGATCGTTAAAACCAAACACACAGTCTACTGCAGAAGTAGACTAAAATGAAGCGACCGCGTAGTGCATCAACTTAAAGTAAGTGTCCGAAAAGTTCTCAATCAAATGGTAGACATACAAACAAAACCCGAAAATCTGCTTGTGCCAAGAGTTCAATAGAATTTTCAACAGTGTTTGTGACGGAACTCCTATATTTCTCCCAGAAACGTTTAGAATCAAATGATCATGAATACAGATTTTACCACACTAAAACAGAAACTAATATTGGATAAATTTATATATTTCTTGACATAAACATTAGAGAGATGAAAATTTGTATGACACCTTTTTATGCACGTGTTCATCCAGTTTTGTAAAATCATTATTTATGAACTCTTGGGTTAATTTTAGCTTTTCACTGTCAATTTATGCAAAATGGACTCAGAGAACCTATCTTTAAATACAATTACTTGAATTCTGTTCCATTAGTTATCCTCTATCTGAGAGAATGTGTGTACACTGTAAGAATTCGCCGCTTATGCTTAAATATATTTTTGATCATCATAGAAGTAACAATTAAACTTATAACAGTGTGGTGTGGGTTTCTTATATTCACACAAGTAGTATATAATGGTGGTCAGGCATATAATGTATTTCAGTAGAAGGTTAATGAGGAATGAACGGGGACGGAATGCAGTTGGTATGAAAACGTTTGAACAATAAAATCTGAGACAATGAATTGAGGTTTGCAACAGGAACAATCAAGTTTGAGATGATGGATTGATATTTTGCAAATTAAGGGTTTATTATATGGTTCTCAGATTTTGTTGAGATGCTCTGTGATTTCGCACTCAGATATATTCGATTGTCCTTATCGGTGTTCTTGTTCACTATAACAGTAGTGAGACGTTATTAGGTATAAATTTGTAAGTTCCTGAAACTAATATGTACGGGCTGTACAAGTATCAATACCAATGTTGGACTTGATAGGTTCAAATAAAGTGAGTATACCGTAGTGAGTTAATAATAAATATACTTTCTGTTATATCCCAACGAGTGGAAAAATTGTATTTTTGATGTTTCGTGATTTCATGTAAGCCACTTTTCAGGGTAAATGAATAGCCCATCATACATTTTTTCTACTCATTAGGACAATTTCCACGACATAAATTAAGAACACAAAAGAGTGAAACAATCGAAGTTTTACTCACTCTAAAACACGACTATCCTAGTCGAAAATACTTTCATCTATGTGATCACTTGTATACTCGTTTGATTAACAACTGGAAAAGTCATATATATTGAATGTTTTGCGTCTGTGGCATTTGTGCAAACAAGTGATTCCTTTGTACTGGATTGCCCGCTGATTTTGAATTCCAAATACAATATTTTCGTTTGTGCTCACCTGGTTCTGTCTCGCTTAAATTGCACTGTTTCAGAAATTCCAAGTTAGTACAACAATTCAAATACCTCTTATCATCAAAGTGTCATCCTGAGAATAGTTGACGTCAATCTGCTTCATAGAATATCATATCTTGAATAAACATCACACAGAAAGAAATCAATATTCTAGTGAATAAAATAGCATACTGAAAATAGAACAAATATTAAACTGAGTGGTCACCATATTGAAATAAAAGAGCAAGTAATGCTGAACGCAAACCACAATGAGTTAAAAACATAATTTTGCCCTTTTATCCAGTCATTTCACTCCGGATATTATTTTCATCGCTAGTTATCTTGTATTATCTATCACGACTGGTGTATCCATGTCCAAAATGAATATGAAATGCAGTGCAATTATTTATCTCAAACTGCCGAATCAGAACAGATGGACGAATAATGACATGGGAACTCGTTTTATTTAAAGATTGCTACAAGTTTATTCACTATTACAATGAAGATTGTTCGGCAAAATCGCTGATTACATATGTCCAAATAACAATACTAACGATGAATATCATCCATACTTCTGTGAAATATTCACACTAACCCTGAGCTCCAATAACGAGCTGAAAACCGGTACACAATACTAGCCACAACTAAACCTAAATTATGGGGAAGCTGGGGTCAGAAATGAAAAGATCAATGGTTCCAACACTTTGGTTCTTCTGACAACATAAGTCCTGTTAGTAAATAAAAGGTTTTGGGGGACGTAGGGAAACTTGGTTGATATACAATCGAAGGTGGAATAATAGACGAGTGGGATCCCCGATATCATACAATTTTCTTTCATGCAGCCAACTTGCAAACAAAAACATTAACAATTAACATTCATTTATCGCGTTCGTGATAGATAACTATGGACGGAATACCAAGAATACGGAACTCGATGAAATATCTGCTGACACAATTTATGGAGTAACAAGAATGAGGAACTTTGGACCACATAGTATCAGGTTTAACAAGTACGTAGCTATCAAGTTAGTTGCCATAATATGTGACACATCCACCTGTTTAGATGTAGATAGTGAATCACAAAGGAAAGTCAGGTTTCGATAGGTTTATGGTGGTGTTCATCGAAATAAATGGTGGGTGATATCTGCAAATGGTGAATATACTTTGTAGAGTGAATATGGTTATCGTTAATAAAATCAAGTAATGTGTAGGATTATGATCTAGGTTGGTATTAAGTGCGTTTGTTTTTACTACTGGAATAATAGAAATAATCTCACTATTTCCCGTGATGTGACTACCTAATCTATAGGACTTTACGTGGAAGTTACATCATTGTCTATTTTGACTCGTCCTGCCATGACGGTCAAAAGTATTATGTCTAGCACTTCCGAAGGACACATTTGGGATGGGAATAGAATAATATATTTAATACCTAGAGGAATGAGTTTCATAGTGTGTGCATGAACGAGCCATGCCACACTGAACAAATGTTCTTGTGTTAGCCATTTTTGATGTAGATCTTCTGGATTATCGTATGTTCGGCTTTAAAGGATCGTGTGGTTGAGAACGAATACCACTATATATACACCATCAAGAGCATCGAAAGACTGAAACTTTTCTCAATAATATGGTTTTCACATTTCATTTGGATCCGGTGCATATGACATTCTTAATTACGATGAACGAACTACTCAGTCTTTGGAAAGACGAATGAAATCGCTATCACTGGTATAGTTAAACTCGTCTGGAATTATTTCAAATGTACTCTCGACGTTAATATCGCAACTTAGACTTCGTTTCAGTTTGGTAAGCTACAGAATATCTGGTATTCCTGTTTTATTTACGCTCCATATTTCTTAAACATACTTTACCGTTACTTCTGCACTCTTATCTTAAACAGTAGCCATTAGTGGCTTATCTGTTTGCGCACTACAAACGATGCATAAAAAGATTTTGTTGGTAATAATTCGCCTAATTTTCAGGGACTATGGATATTGTTACGGAAATGATTACCTCATTTATAACGTTCATTCTTTAACGCATCTTGCTAATGACATAAGTCTTCATGGAGCTTCGGATTTCGTATTCTGCCTTCCCACTGCAGTCCTATTTGATGCATATTATAAAACCAACTTATAGCAATTACGCTGTAGCTAAACAGGCAGCTCAGCGTAATGCAAAAAGATGTCATTTTGTGGTAGGTTTTAAGCCAGTGGTTCCGAGGCTATTACCAACACGTAAGCTTATATGATTACAAGAACCAAATAATTTAGTTCAGGAGTAACAGGTTCACTTAATTTAAATCGTATAATGTAGTAACGGTTCACTTTAAACCTATACTGATCACTTATACAGGGCATAACTAACAAGTTGAATTTGGGACTTTCACTGATGCTGTAGATTGTTTCAAAGAACAATTCCGTGCTATTTGTATAGGTGTTCTGTAGTGAGCCATGAACATATATGTGTTCCCACTTGTGATGTATGCACTAAAAACATTTCTTTGGACTGTACTAACAAATAACTCTAACTGGCAGTTGAGATTGTTTTTTCCAGATCTCCATCTATGACAGTCAAGCTTGGCAATTACAACGAAGCTGTGTGACGGGCAGACAATTGTTACTAGTCTCTTTGATGTAACTCTCAGTAAACAAATCTCTTTTGTATGATTTTTTAAATGCAGTCTACTCGGTCGAAAAGTTTTTTGTAATAGAAATAAAAGCGAATATAGGAGATATTTGGTTGGGGTGCATGTAATTTTGCCTGCACATAAAGGATGTTTAGGTCAACAGTAGATCATTTATCATAAACGTAAACTGCATGCAGGTAATGTGAAATAACTTAAGGTAAAAAGTACATAGCTCGTCATAAGTTCATAAGCGTTTACAACCCGGGACGAAAAATAGGGAAAAGTCTCATCATTTCCTCCAAGGAGGATTTTCTAATTCTCAACTCCTTTACTTTACCCTGATTTTTCCACCAAATACCCTCTTGATTCTCCTTTTTACTGGCTTCATTTGGAACCACAAGTTTTACAAAGAATGCTGAGTCAATTCAAGACTAAGAAAATCAAATATTTCCTCATTGTAGTAAGACCTGATTAATTATAGTGCAGAGTGTTGAAAGGCTACCTAAATATGAGAATCCTAATAAACCATGCTAACACACAAGTACCGTGAGAACTGAGTCGGGATACTCTCCTTAAATCTGGCAGTTCAAAGTCGAGTAAACGAAAGACACGGAAGTGTAGGAGAACCAAAATTATTCGCTCTACCTTAAGCAGACGGTCTTTTTCTCACCACAATGATTTGTAGTGATAAATCCCCAAACTAAATAGCTCTGTAGGTTTTCGACATTGGATGCTGACCATATGTTTTAGTGGACTCATCTAGTGACATAAACACCGTATTATTGGTGTAAGATCAAATCAAAATGAAGTGGCTGCATTTCTGCCGTCCAGATCCCACTAGTAATCAGTTTCTTCTGACCGAATTTGCAAATTGAAAAAGATTGATCAAACTAAGCCTTAATAATCAGGTTTTGGGATCTTTGAGAGAAACTGGATGCTTGGGAAGCGTACTGCTAAGATGTTGGATAGTTTTAGACCTCCCGGAAATCCCTCTTAGCTAATAGATTTTTATCAGCATCAGTTGTAGTTGGTGCTTTGCAGGCGTGTGTGAAAATGCGGTAAACACAAGTTAATAAATCCACAACCACCGTTTGTAGATGGCACTAAATAACAGTGAGTTTCTACTTATCTTATACTTTTCCGAATTATTATTCTTAAGCTATTGCAATATTCCTAAAGATAATTTATGAGAGACATGTATTGGGTGTTGATGAAATACATTCCTAGTTGACCATACTTTGAAACTGAACTTCAATCACTCCGTAAGCAGAAATTTCGACTTGATTTTCAACAGCCTTATTCGAACTCACCTAAATAACAGAAAACATCAGTTTCTCCCTTAATTTCGAAAAGATAAGAGCACCGTGGGACTTTTGTTGAATAGACTAATAGATGGAAGACTGGCTTGTGATCACGATTTTAATTCATACACGAAACGAATGGATATGCTAGATATCTTTTCACATGGGAGCTTGGAAGTATCGTAACAATAGACTGTGACACAACATATACTTTTAAACATTTTTCACAAATTAGGTACCTTCAATAAGTATTTGAACTAAGGAATAAAATCTAATCATGTCACTGGAAAGCTTTGAACCTGTAATCTGCACATAATGTAGTACTTGTTACTATGTCAAGCACATAGAACTTGTTTTAGCCTTTGTACAGGCCAATTTATTCATTTCTCCTAAGCCACGTTTTGGCTTTGTTAATTATTCGCTTATCAACTGCGACTGTTTTTTATATGGGCGTATGTGTGTGTATATCTTATCCGACTCATCACATGTCTGTGACTATAAATATTGATTAACGCTTGATTAAATCGAGTTGGCTCACATGCTCTCTCCACCGCGCATCATTTTGTTTCGCTTCGTTCCTTTGATCATCTACCTGGATCTGTGATTTTACAAAATATGAGTATTAGAAATCCGATCAACGAGTGTACAAAATATGCGTATTCGAACATCCATTCTCGTATTTGAATTATTTTAATTCCGTTATTCACTAACGCGAGTTAAGTCTACAATTTTATGTGAGAACAGCCAAGATGTATATTTTGACAATAATCCTTCATACGATTTGTTTGTATTCAAATATAGGGCCACTAAAAGAATATAACAATAGGCGCAGGTGGTAAAATTCCATGTTTTTTAGGATCATCTTCATCTTAACAGAGCACAATTACATTGTACTGCTAAACAACACTTGAAGGTGATTATTATTGGGTAGACAAAAAATTATCAAGTGTGAAGACGTGTCGTGGCGGAAATCTATAAATCTGGAATTCATCATCGGGAGAAATAGGATTAACACTTAATGTCTTCAAGGCAGATTCAATACTCTCTTTACCTACGAAAAGAGTAAAAAAGGCTACTACAGAAGTTTACTTATGATAATTCTTTTCACAACCAACCCATAAAACTCCAAATCATCTGTAATTTGGAATAGTGTAGCAGAACGGCTGGACAAAGGCATAACCGGACACACCAAATGATTTGACGTAGCACACTAACGCCTTGATGTGAGTACAAAGAGATATTTTAACTAGTACTAGTCGATCATATCGATGTTCAATATCTCGGATATTACTTACTTACGCCAGTTACTCTCAATGGGTAATATTCCGCCAACCAGCATTCTTTAGCACACTCTGTCCTGGGCCTTCCTTCCAGTTATATTCAGTTGTTGTTCATCCTTTTCATGTTTTTCTCCATTTCTCGGTCAAATGTGTTCTTCTCTCTTCCTCTTCTCCTATGGTCTTCAGGATTCCATGTGAGGGCTTGCGTTGTGACGCAGTTGGATGCTTTCCTTAATGTGTGTTCTATCCACTTACAGCGCTCCTTCCTGATTTCCTCTTCTGCTGGAATCTCGTTTGTTCTCTCCCATAGTAGATTGTCGCTCATAGTGTCTGGCCAACGGATCCAAAGGATTTTGTGTAAGCAACTGTTAATAAACACTTGTATTTTCTGGATGATGGCTTTCGTAGTTCTCCAGGTTCCTGGCCCATACAGTAGAACTGTTTTAACATTTGTATTGAAAATTCTGACCTTGATGTTGGTTGACAGTTGTTTTGATTTACAGATGTTCTTCAGTTGTAAATATGCTGCTCTTGCTTTGCCGATACGCGCCTTCACATCTACATCAGATCCATCATGTTCATCAATGATGCCACCCAGATATGTAAAGATTTACATATCTTTCAAAGCTTCTCCGTCAAGTGTGATTCGATTGTTGCACGCTGTGTTTTACCGTATAATCTTGATTTCCCCTTTGTGTATATTTAGATCTACTGCTGCTGAGGTTGCTGGTTTCTTAAGAATCGTAACAAAACTGATGCTGTTCCATAATTAAAATCTGTAACACCTAATAATCCAATCGCTTCGAGACACAGAGCGTGTACACTAGCTGTTAAAAACTCATTCATTAGTAAATGCGGATGAATTCTAAACCACAATGGCATAGTGAATCTGATACGACATTACCTGTTTCCGATTAGTTAATGTCTGATCAGTGCTTAAATAGTTGCTGATTAGAACTTTTTGACATCGTCATGTGGCACTGTAACAATTTGACGATCACGAAAGGTGATTGATGCAATTAATGAAAATTGAAAGAGAAGTCAATAAAGTGACTTATAATTGTCAATATGTGGGATGTTTTCCCACAGTTATATTCATCTAACAGATTTCTATATACTTTCCCATTAGTTCCCGCTTTACTAATCAATCTATAAACTCGCTGGTTTAACTAAATATTTAGCAACATACATTTATGCAAGTTGCCATTTCAAGCAGACTCCATGTAAACTAAAACCATCACTGTCATATCTACCCCAAATCTTGGAAAATATTCATTACGTTGCCACAGACATGTGTTGGGAGTTGTAATCCCCTTGTGCCCTTCCTAATGACCATACAAGTAGTAAACAATGCTCGTTACGTTACATAGCTTTATTTAGCTAGGAGTGTTATGAAACAATGTCAATCATAAATTCAGTTGGTGTTGTTTACACGAATCTTCCGATTGGTGCAATTGATCAGGTTCTTATTAGCGTATTTGCATACTGTGTGTACTGCCTTGATATTGCCTTAATTCGCAGGCATTATAAGCAAAGATGGATAGTGACTAGCAGTGGAATCCAGGATGGGCGTTTCATCTTATTTGGAACGGTACAGGGTTCAAGTCCCAAGGAGAACATCAACTCTGAGATGTAGGTATAACCAGATAAAATCCAAAACAGACGCATCCTGGATTCGATTGCTAGCGACTATCCATCTTCGCTTATAATATCAACAATATGTACATACGCCATTTTAATTTCTACAACCTAAGATCACTAATTTTCATGCTGATCGATTTATAACTGTCGTTTTACCTAAAATCTGGAGATTGTTTGTATCTAAAATTCGTTTTTTGCTGTTGCCAAGACAAGACGAATAACTGGTTAGGTGTGTACCAGGAAAATCAGTCTACAGCATGTCTCTCCAGAATGAACTCATCTTTAAGTATTTGTTCTCAGCTGCTCGTACAAAATTCATGAGATTTCCAGTACTGTCATCCAACGAAAGATTTTTGGCTACAGTCTATGTTTTTGCAGAGTCACCTAATTTTATTACGGTTAAGCAAATTGTTGTGCAGCATACCTCCCAACCGAGTACACAGTATCAATCATAACGAACTAACTCGAACACCGGTCGAAATTCTTATTCTCCGCGTCCATATCTCTGTTCCTTACGTTACTTTACAGTTAGAGATGCAACTGAAATTCAATACATGCAGGAAAAATATGGACTGATCTTCGACTTTAAATACAAGATAATGGTACTATCAACATTTTCAAAGTATCGATGAACGGAAACTCTCGATCTTCGGATTAACAGTTGCTGTACAAGAATGGATAGAAAACTTTTTGTGTGACCACAGACAGAGAATGAGGGTCAGTGGGACTCTATCCGAATGGAAGCCGGTCAAAAGTGACGTACTCCAAGGCACCATCTCAGGCAATAAACTTTTCCTTCTCTACGTTAATTAGTTACCGCTGTGATACTGATTAAAACCAGTTTAGTAATTTACTACAGTGAAAATTGTATCATTTGTAACAACTTTATCTTGCCTGTAAATTGGCATGTGTCATGTACCAAACTTATTTGAGAATAAATGATTATTATTAAGTCGTCGACATTATTGTTTTTGCGAACGATGTCAAAATCTGGTGAACAGTAAAAAGTGAGGCTGACGATTTTGACCTTCAAGCTAATTTAGGTGAATTAGTTAGATGGGGCCGAAGTTTGGGCTTAAAAGTTAATTATGGGTAGAGTGTGTTCATGTACATCAGACATGGTAATAGTTACCATTATATTATTGATGGTTCATCTCTACCACGCGTTCAAGAACATAAAAACTTAGGAGTAATAATAAGCTATGACTTGAAAACTACTACGCATTGCAACTCAGCTGCTTTCAAAGGTTTTCGTGCTTTATGATCACGTCGCCGAGCATTCAAATGCTTTGACGAGAAAATGTTTCGAATTTTATATCCCACCCGTGTAAGACCACACTTAGAGTACTGTACTCAAGGAGCTGGCCCAAGGATAACAACTCACTTGAGCGTCTTCAGCGTGTGAGAAAAAAATTAGTGAAGGGTCTTTCTAAACTTTCTTACGACGAGCCCTTAAAACGCCTAAACCTTTTCCCCTTGTCGTATCGTAGGCGCGAAGTGAATTTATACTGGTATCTCATATTTTTAATTATGATTTGAGAGTTAATATGTCGTATCTTTTTGCTCCTTTCAGGACTAATAATCTCCGAGGTCATAGTAAGAAGGTTCACAAACCGCGATCTAATAAACTTAAAGTGGTGTCCCTTTTTTCTCATCGAGTAGTCAATGACTGGAACGCCTTATTCGAACAAGTGATATAAGCCCCATCAGTGAATATTTTCAAGGAAAAGCCGGACCTTCATTGGAAAGCAATCTGTCAGGATTAACACAGGTTCACCAACCTACTATCTTTAATACTGAAAACTGAAGACTGATCACTATGACTCCGAGACGCACGACCGCGCGAAATGAGTTTAGAGTTTTCATTTCATCGTCCTTAGAGCTCTGTTATTGTGTGGAAGGAATATCCCCTGCATCAGTAGTCAAAGATGTTATCAAAGAAGCTGAACTTTGTTTTGGCATATCTAATGATCTCATGCACGTTAATTTTATTGATAGAGGTACCATTCCAATCACTGTAAAAATAAAATGTCTCTATAAACTTAAGGTGATCTAATTGATTCTTCCTCTTTGATGGAGTCAAATATTGTCAATGGGTCTACTTTGCACGTTACAACATCAAAATCACTGGAGGCCTTATTCAAGTCTATAATAACGAGTGATATGAATCTCGTAAGTGACTTCAAATAATATTTTTAGATTATACAAAATAGCTTGTCGAAATTCTTCCCTTATCCATCTGGACCTTTCATCAGTATGACAACAAAATATCAGCATGACTACATCGCATCTCGTCTGAATGCTGCCCTCCTGTTTGCTTCTGGAATGGGTTTGGCAAACGTTTGCAACACACTAATATGTTTAGGTAGGTGTTTTGTTCTGAATATGTTTACCTGACATGATCCATAGTTCCAATAGATGTATTTGCTAGACCTTAAGGTGTCAGCCATCCACACTTGCAGGAGCAGCGTTTATCTTTTTATCTGTTACCAAATGTATCTGCGCAGAGTCGAAAAATACCACCCATAAAATATGCATTTGACCGACTTATTAAATTTGGTAGTGTCACATTTTTTCAAGAGAAATATCTCTAATTCACTGCCTGTTTTAAATACCTACCTATTTCCCAAAATGTGTTTACGATGACTTATTACATATACTGAATTGCAAAGTCAGTTTCATTACTTTTTCTAACCACACGCAACTCACCACTTTGTAAACTTAAGTCATTTTTGTAACGTATATTCGTGCTGCCATCTGTTTGGATTCCATAAAATATGTTGATATCTACTGTATATGTCACAGTTATTGCAATTTACTATACCACTTCTCTACACTCGTTTTATAAGGTAAGTGTTAGACAGTAATAAAGTTGTGTCCCTACTTTTCGTTGTGAAAAATAGTATTTTTCGTAAATATCGTCATTTCATTCTATTTGTTGGGAAGAAATAATCGTATGAAACGACAAGTATGAATTGAAAGTGGTTTAAGCTGAATAGCTTTTTTTAATCCTCAAGTAACCCTGTCACATACTTCGATTAAATTGTATTGCTAGGTTGGTAAAAAAAAATTTAAAAGGACTTTGCAGAGTATCTAATAATTGGCTTGGGCTGTCAGTGATATGAAAGGGTACAACAAAAGGACAAGATTATCAAGACAAAATGAAAACATCTCGACGGTGGATGGAAACCGAGGTTATATGGAACAATAATTTGTTCAGGGTTAGGAATCTTTAAGTAGATGCATTAATTGCCTCAGAGTTTCTGTAAAATGATTTGTATCACTTGTCGAAGAATTATTTCACAGTCTTACAGATAAACTGCGTTTATATGCTCAGTTCAAGTTTAATCCTTGATGATCCTTCAGCTCTTTTACTTTCTTGATGAGTGACGTAAGTTGGGAGATTCCAGCCGGATCATTTACTTTTACCTCTGAGGATAATTTTTCACTGCCTTAAAGTCAAAAGTTACAAATAACTAACTGACTTATGCAGTGAGGATGGTACAGGTATTCAGTGTTTGACAACGCTTTTTTCAGTAACACCTAATATAACTCGTACCCACCAAGAGAACTCAAAAGACAGAATCGAGGAGATCGGAAGAGTGTATTTGGCGATAACCAATATATCGGAATTGTCTGATCTAATCTGGCTAGCGATTGCGGTAGATGTTGATCACGGTGTTCCCACACATGATCTGGTGCGGATGCATGACCGAGCGCCTTCAGCTAGGTGAGTCCATTAAAACTAATCTGGTCAGCATCCAATGTCGAAAACTTACAGAGCTATTTATTTTGGGGATTTATTTACCACTACAGCAGAATTGAAGTTATACCTATCCTATTTCAATGTTACCTTATCTGTATTTTTAGTTGTCCTTTTGCTGTAATTTCTGAACTTCTTTCTGCAGTTTTGAGTCGTTAAAAAGAAGTGAACTTACAGAAAACCCTTATAAATATAAGTCATTAGAAAAAATCCGATGATGGATTTTAGATCTAGAATCTTGATTCATTTCACCAAGATATCCAAAAAGAAAGTTCAAACCATTTAGTATGTAGATGTATCAAAATACACAAAAATGCATCATTTTCAGTTGCCATGTCTTACGAACTTTTCACGGATTTTCTACATTATTGTGTTTGTTTATTTATCAGCATGTCATCTATTCATTTTAACTTTATGAAATCCATTCATTATAATCAATCCTTCGAATAATAAAGGATTGAACTTGACTCTTCCGTACACAGAGGTCGGGTTTGAAGTGATGAATTGCTATAGCCTCAACTACGCACAACATCTTGATCTAAAAACATTTTCAGCCAGTTCTTTTCGCGTTTTGTTGAGGATTTTGAAAAACGATCAACGTGTTGAGGTGTGATTCGAATTGATCATATGCTATGCAACTGAGCTGTTGATCGATCTCTCTAATTTCGTTTTTCTTTTGATAGGTGCAAATGTCAATGCAAAAACTAAATTTGGCAGAACACCTTTACATATCGCTGCAGCTCATTTTTCATCAGGAGAAATAATTACAGATCTTGTTAATCGTGGTAATATTTAATTTAAGATTAGCTGAATCAAAATGTTCCATTAAAAATTTACATTTTTGGTGAAATAATATACCTTTATTTCTTGAAAAAAACTTTAACAAATTCAAAAGGTTGAGTATTGATCATTTAATCTGATGGTTCTGGGTTCGATCCACTAGTAGGGGTGTTGTTATTATTGTGAACACTTTAGATGAAAAAGTGTATAAATTATTCATTAACTAAGGTATCTGAGTATAGTTCTTAAAATACATTCTTTAGTAAAACTGAAAAAAGTATTGAGTAGCTTTTGAAATGTGTGTGATTGTTCAGATTGTCTTTGTTTATAGAAAGTTCGTAAGAATAGTGTTCAATGAACTTTCCTCGAGGAACTGAAATAAATTCTTACTGGTTGATTTGAGCCATCGAAAATCATCCACAAGCTTAGCGGGAGTTATTTATAGTATCGATCTACCTCATTCTGTTTCAAAACGAAGTTATTGGTAATGCAAGTGATATTAATATAACTCAGAAAACCGAAGTATTGATAAAAGGTTGTGGTATAATAACCCATTCTTTGCTCTTTTTCTAATGTCACACTTTTCGAAATAAAAGATTTCATCTTCAGTAGAAACCTATCCAGTTTAGTTGACTATTCAGCCCTTATCCTGGTTTGTGCATTCTTAGGACATTAAATTTGTTTTTATAATGAGTTAACTAAAAATTAGTCCAATACCCTAAAGATGAAATAGTACAAAGTAAGTGCATTATGGTAACTTAATGCATTTACATAGCCTATCACATTTAAGACAGAAACTAGTTAAAACAATATATCTTGAATAATGGTCAATCAGTCAGGGATAATAAATGTAGAGGCTGGTGAAAATTTTGATATAGTACAACAAGATAAATTTAAAAAGATGATTAGTACAGGGATCGGAATAATGTTACAGAAATTTTAATGAGAATGACTGAACACTGAGAATTTGATGCTTTAACAAGACAGAATCCAATGGTAGGTATAAAGGAATACTAGAGCTCTGGATCGAGAAAATGTTTAAGAAGAAATTTAACTGCGTCATTGTAACCAATTTAAAATCTTCACTGAACGCCTCAAGTCATTGATCGTGCTTAATATAGTTCGGACCAAAAGTTAGCTACTTTATAGATTGACGTCATGTTCTTGTTTGACCGCTTCTAGATTTGGAATATAGAAATAAAATTTATCTATAGTGTTAAGTAAACTTATTTTAATTTCTTCTATTTTCCAGGCGCTGATATAAAAATGAAAGATATTTTTGGTGAAACTGCATTAGATATAGCTCGGCGATATGGTAATCATCATGTAATTAAACAAATTCTACGACTTAGTTGGTTACAAAGATGTAAATCTTCAAAACCACAATATTCGAATATACCGCTGCGTGCTTTTCAAATGTGTGATTCAGCGTATCCGAAATGGCGTCGAAATCTTAATGGTCAAATTTATTTACAAGTTAGTACATCTATAAGTATTAAACAACCTCGTTAAGTTGATGATCTTGGTAATTTTTTTTTAATAGTTTACTTATTTAAAATTAACTGAAAAAAGCTTCTTAAAAATAATAGTTACTTGTGAGAAACATGTAACAATAGTGTGAGGACGGTCCACGGGTGAACTCGAGGAAGCTCTAAGAATCTCAGAAAGAGTCGAAGATATTCCATCCAATCATCTTTTGGAAGAATATTCCAGAATCCCTACATGTAGCTTCCCTATTAGACAAGTGCTAATAACCCCCTGTGTGCGAATTGGATAACTATAATGATAATTTCGTTTTTACTAAAAACTATAAATACCCGACAGTTTTGTACCATAGTTGACACTGTTTGAAATAACATTCCTTTCACTTGTTTTCTATCTTCTCATTTGCGACTTGAAAGTGTTCTAGCGTTCAAGTGCTCAACTTATACGCGGTATATTAAGAATCTAAGCTCTTGATATAACAAACAGTTTAAATACATATGTATAATATATTTGAATCATATTTAACGGTAGAATCCACAATAACTGTTTCATCCTATTTGCTGTTCATAATTTGGAACTATCTGTATACTAGTGTTTATATTTTATATCTCATTGCTAATCATTATCTAGAATATACAATTCACTAATAATCCAATACAATAAGGTTTATCTACTAATATTAGTTATATAATAATATACCCTTGTGGGCCAGGGTAATTTTACATTGGTTTTCAGGTGAACGAGACACCATCCGGACTTTCACGTGAAAACTCAAACAGTACAGCTCAACCCCGTTTAGCAGGGGGACCAGAAACCGTATAGGCTTTAACGCTACAATCTGAATAGTACAACTTAATCCTGTGGCGCAACCACACAGGTACCAAGCACCCTGGTGGACCATTATCTACTAATAGAGACTAATCAAAATTAGTTGTGAATGTCAACAGTAAGAAAACTAATGATTATGAAATATTATATTAAACTGTGTTCGTCCGAACTAGTACCTCCTTATATTTCATTCATCTTTTTCTTTTCTTTTTTTTAAATGTAAAATAAAGAAACTTACACCAAGAGGTGAATATTTTGGATCAAGACTAGATGCACCAAAATGGAATTGGCCTAAATTAGAAATGGTATTAACTAGAAAACAGATGTAAGCTTAGAAATATTTTCATTTTTCAATATTTTATCGATTGGTAAATTGATTTCTTTGGTTCGGTTTTATAATGATTGATTTAATTATTAGAATGTATTCATTACAGACTGATCTGAATCGGGATAAAATCATATTGAATAAAATTGGGATAGTACCAGTGAACATGAATTCAGTATTTTTAATGATCATGTGTTCACAGCGAGACCCAAATATCGTAAGTTTCATCCTTGACACTTTAGTGGATGGACACTACTGAACAGTCCTATACCAGAACAAAACAGCTATTCAGTACTCATCGGTTTTCAATGATATCCCAATTGAGATCAATCGGCTACAGCTTAATAGATTACTTCGTTCTTATTGAGATTACAAAAAATAATGCTATCATATTGGTTCATGATGTGAAAATGTGTCTAAATTGATTAATTAGACCCATCAAATTAATTTATTCGAGACTTGTTCTATTCAAGGCAGCTACTTTGATGAATTGGAAATCGAATTTCAAAGCTTCATTAAGGTTCAATGTAAAACTATTATACACCATGAAGGTGACTCAATTGACTATGTATATAATTGTCAGTTGTTATACCATAGATTCCAATGTATTAGCCACTTTTGTATTTCTGTTTAGCATACAAGTTATTGAATGTACTATCTATCCTTATTTTTGTTTGTTAACCCAAAAATTTTAAATATTGAGATGTAAATATCTCATATGAAAAGTCTTTCACTCTTTCCACTGCAAATTAGTAACCCATTATATATTGATCACTCAAGATTATGGCTCGCTATACTTAAAGAAGTACATCATCACTACGTGGTTAGTTTTAGTATTACACTTAAACGTAGTATTTGTTTGTTTGTATCATTATTCTACAATATCGTTTTACGAGATCGGATTATCAATATAAATCTCAGAGTGGTACCAATGATGGTACAAAACACTAGGCCATAGACAACGTGATTCTAGAATATATAATGAATTCGTGTCATGAAAAAGCATACGTTCATTATAAAACTGAAGATTTACGGAAAGACAAAGAGTGAATGCGTGTGCTTAATTGTAATAGATTTTGATTCATGTCATCTAACATCTCCAACCGTTGATTATGATAATCAGTCATGCCAAAAACAAGATAGTCTGCATCTGCGAACATGGCTTAGTCTAACACCTTATGATTTCATAGAGATATCAATCCTAAGTTTTTCCACTTCCAACTTCCTAACAGTTTACTCCTACATTAACCAATATCCCCCATCTAGGTAGACGATAGTTACACATACGTTATACATATTTAATTCGTCTTAATAACTTTTCAATCTATACTCATCACAAACTTGTTTTATTTCAACAAACGAGTATTCATTTGTATTAACAAAATTTGTTTCCTACTTTTAGGCATCTTGAAGCAAGATCAACTGGTAATCGTGTCAAATCTGCTTTACCTTTTTCATGTGCAAAATAACATCATCGTCATCATCATCACAAAGCCTAACTAACAATAAAGCGGAATTTTAAATTTTGCACATTCTAAATTTTATGTTCAGATAATGCAAGATGATATTCTTGTTTTTCTATACACCACTCATCCAATAATCAAAATAAATAAATGTTTATAATATAAACTATATTTCTGTTCAATAGTTCACTGTTATTCACTTAGACCAATTATGTTTATTGATATAGATGAGAAACTACTTAAACTTATAAGTAATTTGAAAATAATCCATAGTATAGTATTCAGAAACCATTTGAAACACTAAACACATGTATGTTGTTCAAGTTATATAATACACCCTTGTGGGTCAGGGTAATTTTACATTGGTTTTTCAGAAGAACCAGACACCATCCAGACGTTCACATGAGAACTTAAACCTCAATCCCGTTTAACAGGAGAGTCAGACGTCTCCTAGGCTTAAATTTTATAACCCGAGCAGTACAGCTCAATCCCGCTTAACAGGAGAACTAGACAATGTATAGGCTTTAACGCTACAATCTGAATAGTATAGCTCAATCCTGTGGCGCAACCGCACAGATAAAAAGCACTATGGTGTACCATTCATATACACATTCACGTCACATGTATAGTTATTCCGATCAATGACTGCGTGAATCGGTTATGCACAGCACAAACAAGCCAAAGTTGACGTATTCCGCTTGCACGACAGTCAAACCCATTAATGTTAGCACTGAAGACATGCCTTACAATGTCTCAATGACAATGGCACTTGAGAACACTGTAAAGCAACCACCAGTCTGAATGAAATCGGTCAACCAGAAAACCAATTTTGTGCATGAACAGTCAGCGAAACTTGTCAAAGCAGTGCCAAACCATCCACAATATTAATGGCAAACCTCCAGTCTCATATGAGACCCTCATCTCTACATAGCCATTTAGCTTATACTGAATGCAATACATTTGTAGGGTAGTAAAGGACATAGCTCAGCCTGAAGCGTTAGGGTTTAAACAACCCTTAAAACCCATTGTCTGGTGTCAGAATACTATCACTAGATCACCAAGATCATTTTTATCGCATTTGCGGAATTTTAATTTTTTACAACTTTTCAGATCCTGAGTTAGTAGTATCCCTATGTTGTTCAAGTATGTTGGACTAATTAGTAATGCACTAGAAATCGAATGTTTGACCTTCTAATCTCTTAATAAACACGTTTGATCTAGTCTATTGATTTGGTACATCCAGTGATCCACGGTTACAAATATAATCATAATTAATAATTATCTCACTCCTAACATGATTAAACTCCAAGGGGTGATTGTTAGATTAGTCTTTAATATTGATCATGTTTGTGTGATCTAGAATTCCAGTATTTATTTCCAATTACGTAACTTGAAAGTGTGTGAATCCCAGTTTAGTTGTACACATTCTTTCTAGATAGTTATCGAGCTGTAATATTTTTTCCACCGTTGTGTACATAAGTATTTACAAAATATCCTTGTAAATCTTAAAGAAATTAAAGCATTATTGTTGTGGTTTTACGCTTTGAAGGTAGTTTACTTCATCACGAACTGAATTAAGCCAGACAATGACTTAAAAACTGAGTAACATTGGATAGTTGTTACTTTCTAGTATGGAGTGATGGTCGGTCGATCATTTAGTGAATTGACTACATTTGGGAATTTTAACAAGCAGATCCCAACTCATTTGTTTAAATCTGACTTACCATGAGGTCGTACTAAAGTCGTTCCGCTGTATAACCCTCTTTAAATATAATGTATTTTAATGATACATAGATTTTGTAAATAAGAATACGTCTTCGCGAGCGAAAAGTTCATCATGACGTATTAAATGGAAATAATGGAAAAAGTCTGACAAGTCGGCTTAAAATTTAAACTGTGGTTATGCATTCTTAAGTGCTAGTTGTACAATTAACTAACAAATAAACACTCATAAAGCTAAAATTTAACCAACCTTTTCTGGTCTATTAAATTACATTATATACTAATAACATGTGGTGAAGTTTTATGTGTAAGCCTGTATAGTGTCATTGAATTCCTATGCGACATTATTCTTGATATTAAGTCATTATAGATAGTCTCCGGGCTATTCTGGACCCAGGTTTTACCCCGTTTGGTAATTATTAGTAAAGTTTACCTGGAGTGTTAATAGTCCTAATAGACTCGAATTCAAATCACCCAGTTTTATAGTATGAAACGTTAACACAGCTATTCGCGCTGTAACTGGTTTCCTATAGGACTAAGATATTCACATTGACTGGTCACACGGTAGCGATCAATATTATATTTGATTAAGAACTTTACGTCAATAGTCTGATAATAAAATATTGGGAAAATTAATATTGCGCAAGAACACGACGAGTATTGAAGAGGTTATAACTGATTTTCGGAATATTATTGTTTATAGTTCAATGGTATAATTAATAGACAAGTGTGTTATTGTATTTATATGTTCTCCTTATTGTAAGCTTTCTGTGGACATTTTAACTATTTTCATGGGTTTTATCGTTCTTTAATTATTCCTAACGAGTTACATACCGTTTGTTTCACTGTCTGCCATTTATGACATGATTGTGTTTAAAGTATGATTTCTTTTTGAGAGTTTTGTGTGACCTCATAATCATTGTTAATTGAGTATTCCCATCTTTCTGCGTTTTCTGCCACTTATCACCGTGGTTGTATATTTGAAAGATCAAATTGAATCATTCACCGGGTATGTGAGCATGAGCCATACTTCAAGCTTAAGAGGTAATGATACTATTCGGCTAATCAAATGGAAGTAAGTAGAATGAGGTTCAGAGTTGGGATTAAGTGACTGAAAGTCGAACACCTAAACCACTAATCCATGATCTATGATGCCTTTCTTATTTGCGGTGTCAGGTTGTCTGATGATTATCTTATTTAAACCCATGAATGTTTAAACATTGAGTATTGAACAAAACAGATGATTGCCTGCTTGTTGTTTTCTTATTTTGTACCAAATACTGGGCGAGAAGGTGTGCATGTCAGACTAACAGGTAATAAGAATTATCTTGATCACCACTCAATGTTGACTTTTATTGATCAGAGTGACCCATTGGTCATGATTAAGCTAGATGATCTATAGGTTAAAGTATACTTGGATTGATCAGTCATAATGCAGATCCTTTTCAGTGGAATTATATTCAATGTACTCAGTTAAGGGAACATATATAGAAGAACCGAAGGTACAACACTTATAAGATACAAAAAGTATCTTCTGAATACGAAACTCAGTTCAAATGAAATAATTAGTAATTCAGATAACATTAAACTGATAAGAGAATAGTGGATAAAGAAGCTAATTTTTAATAACAGATATTCAGGAAGTTAACCAAAAGACAGTTATTCTGCACCACAGATCAGTATAATTCAATGATCTTTGACGTTGTGGTATGAAAGCTAGATATATCGGGACTGGCACCTGTCAGTACATAATAACTCTATAGTTGATTTCCTAAAACTCGTAGAACCCACCGGCTTAAGACTTTATCAAATACGGCTTAGAAGATAAATTACTAGCGACTGATCTTTAGTTTTCTCTAATTAATCTTTGCATTAGAATGAGATAAATTTACTAAAACTGGGTGAAGTATCTTTTTACTGTATTTTCAATTGAACTGTATTGCTCATTAGACACCAATTTTTTTTATCTAATTCCTCGACTGTACTGTAGTAAACAAAGACGCGGACGAGAACAACCAAACACTCCGCAGTACAAAAATACGGAGCCGCTTACTAAAATGTGAGAACCATACAACAAATACTTCATTTGTAAAATATCGATCAACTGTCTCCGACCTTGTTGCTCCTTAGTTTCCACACAAATCACTCTCTGTTCTCATTCTCTTCCCTTTGGTCTTCTCAATCTTCTGTCGACAGGCATTCCACTTTCGATTGGTGATACATATTACTTATATCTGTCGACATCAGTAGCACTAATTACAGTATCACTATCCTCTCATTTATTCCTTTATAAATATCATCACGTCATTTGTTTAATTCGTATATTTTTGGTTTCCTATTGTCCACCAACAATTGCAGAGATCACCATGGCCACCAGACAAATCAAGATCAGCAAAGCAGCAGGACCAGACAACATTCCAGCAGAAGCACTAAAAGCAGACGTAGCGGTAACTACAAGGATACTCCACATTCTCTTCAATAAGATTTGGGATGAGGAACAAGTACCAAAAGACTGGAAAGAAGGACTTCTGATCAAAATACCGAAGAAAGGCGATCTCAGCAACTATGATAACTACAGAGGCATCACTCTTCTCTCAATACCAGGAAAAGTCTTCAAAAGAGTATTGTTAAACAGGATGGAGGACTGCGTAGACGCCCAACTTCGTGACCAACAGGCAAGATTCCGCAAGGATAGAACGTGTAGAGACCAAATCGCAACTCTACGGATCCTTGTGGAACAATCGATTCAATGGAATTCATCACTCTACATCAACTTCATTGACTACGAAAAAGCATTTGACAGCGTAGACAGGACAACACTATGGTGTACCGGAGAAGATAGTCAATATCATATGGAATTCCTGTGATGGACTAAACTGCAAAATCGTGCATGGAGGACAATTGACAGACTCGTTCGAGGCAAATACTGGTGTCAGGCAAGGTTGCTTACTCTCAACCTTTCTCTTTCTCCTGGTGATCGACTGGATCATGAAGACGTCAACATCTGGAGGGAAGCATGGGATACAGTGGACAGCTAGGATGCAGCTGGTCGATCTAGACTTCTCAGATGATCTGACTCTTCTATCGCACACGCAACAACAAATGCAGGAGAAGACAACCAGTGTAGCAACAGCCTCAGCAGCAGTAGGTCTCATCGTACACAAAGGGGAAAGCAAGATTCTCCGATACAACACAGCATGCACCAATCCAATCACGCTTCACGGAGAATATTTGGAAGATGTAAAAACCTTTACATATCTGGGCAGCATCATTAACAAACACGGTGGATCTGATGCAGATGTGAGGGTGCGGATCGGCAAAGCAAGAGCAGCATATTTACAACTGAGGAACATCTGGAACTCAAAACAACTGTCAATCAACACCAAGATTAGGATTTTCAATACAAATCTCAAGACAGTTCTACTGTATGGGGCGGAAACCTGGAGAACTACGAAAGCCATCATCCAGAAGATACAGGTGTTTATTAACAGTTGTCTACGCAAAATACTTCGGATCCGTTGGCCGGACATTATTAGCAACAACGTACTGTGGGAGAGGACAAACCATATCCCAGCGGAGGAAGAAATCAGGAAGAAGCGCTGGAAGTGGATAGGACACACATTGAGGAAATCACACAACTGCGTCACATAACAAGCCGTCACATGGAATCCTCAAGGCCGAAGGAGGATAGGAAGACCAAAGAATACATTACGCCGGTAAATGAAGATGGATATGAGAAGAGTTAAAAAAAATTGGATAGAACTAGAAAGGAAGGCCCAGGACAGAGTAAGTTGTAGAATGCTGGTCGGTGGCCTATGCTCCATCGAAAGTAACAGGCATGAGTGATTAAGTAATTGCATTAGAAATTATGTAGATTAATTAAAATACTAAACTCAAATATTCAATACTTTTTTGAGTACTTTTATCATCAAGTGTTTCGTGAAAATTTTCTTGATTTGTTCTCTCTATGGAAATAATCGCAAAGCCTAACATCTTTTCTTATCTTTTTGCTTTGAAGTCTCATATTTGATGAACATTTCACAATCATATAAGACATTATTAACAATGTAAATTTGCAGAGAATTAATTCAATGGTAAAATTTTATTTTAAATGAAATCTAAGCATAAATTAGTCATTTTTAATAGTTGAGATTATGAGTCAATTGAAACTAGATCACTATGGAGAACCTGGAAGCACTGGATGGTTGTCTCGTCCTACTATGGGACTCCTCAGCAGTGCACATCCACTATCCCGCCTCGCGAGAATTTACTTTGTATGATTGTATGAGTTGAGAGATAAAACTGAGCGATATAGATAAAAGCTATCCGCTTACTGTTTCCTCGTTCTACTCTGAATAGCGAGCACGCAAGTGTGGGTAAATAGTATTCTGAACAAACAGGCATGTAGTATTTGTCTCCGTTATCATCTCAGTGTTATTAAATTATTTGTCCATGGAAGATCATCGTGTTATTGGTTAACAGATCATTAGTTCTATACAGAGAGTACTGGAACTAGACCATACAATTGCTCCTGTAATTATGGCTCATTTATATGAGTCCCAACATAACACAAATAGTTTGTCAATAACCCAGTTTCGAACTAATTGTTTTACTTGCTTTGCTCAGAAATATTCTTCTAAGTAAACGGTGTTAAAACTCTACATCTTCTAAGTTATTTCTTGATTTGATTTTCATGATTTACATTTGTACCATTCAATTATCGATAAATAAATATCACCCGAATATTTAAGCGTATGCTTTTGTATTTTAACAAAAAGGGTGTATAATATGGATGATGATTGACATTACAATCACATCCTGAATAAAAAAAAGATAATTAAACAATGAAGATTTAGAACCTTCCTTTAAAAAATCACTAAGCTGATAATTCACTAAAAATCATTCTGTTGTGACGTTAAACTCGGCTAGTTAACAAGGGATTTCTTTGCCAATCGAAATATGACTTATTTAATCTTAGTATTGTGCCAAATCAATGACGTTCGACTGATATGAGTAGCTTAGCGTCATTATTGATCCCTTGTTCGCCTAGCTCTTCCAGTAGAGTTCAGAACATTAATAACAACTCAAACTATGAGAATTATTTATTTCAAACATACTTGGTTTATATACCAGCCAAACAGACCACATCACACCATAAATTAGGAAATAACAGCCAAAATGTGGCTGTGAACGTTGGAGACTTTAATCAATAAATTGAACATACTTTGAGAACAGTAAACCATATCATAGTAATCTATAGGTCAAAATAAAGCTTATAATATGGGTAATATAAATATACATAATCTGGTTACTGAACAGTTATACAATAGGAACATATATATCTCCACAAGACCCCTTCTGATACTAATCAACATATGCTCACTAGTGACTGGCTTCAAGAGGTCTGTTGTGAGATAGTAGCTCAATGATGACTATATATATATATATATATATATATATATATATATATATATATATATATATATATATATATATATATATATATATATATATATATATATATATATATATATATATATACGTAAATAAAATGCTCTCCATATATCAGTATTTGACAGTTTACCTCATAGCCTCATTTATTAAGAATTTCAGTAGTTCATTTGAATGTTATCAGTCAATGAAATAATTTCTGTATTGTTTGATTGAAGTGTTTATTCATAACCTAACACACCAACCACATTTAATAAACAATAATGAAAATTTTTAGATTTACACCTAGAGTATTATAAGGGAGTGGAAATGGGGAGAAGTTGAAACTCGCAGAACTATTTTATGGAAAACTACTGTATATATTTTTATTGTGCTTAGGCTTTCGTGCGCGAGACCAATGGCTATGGGCTCGATTTCCGCAAGTGGAATAGTTGATGCGCACTGCTGAAGGATCCCATACTAGTAGGATATGGTTGTCCAGTGTCTTTAGGTTTTTAGTGGCGGTCTAACATTAAATGATTGACGATTTCAAAGAGAATCATTAAATAATCGGATTATTGTATTTTGAATATTCTCCATACTTTACGTACACTCGTTATTAGTTATTAGTTATTAGTTATTTTACCTTCCTCAAATTATTGCTAATTAATTATTTATCAAATTTTGTATGCTCCATCAGTTAGGGATTTGTTGTGCACAAAATATGATCTAATTGTGATGTGTTAATTGGTGCGTATAAGTCTATAAGTTTCCGGATTATGAGAAAAGACAAATATATAAATACTATCTTCTGACCTATTGGTTAACTAGAGGGACGCTGAATTCTGAGGCAAAAACAGTGGGAATATTTACAGTTGTTGGTCAAGGTTAGTTTTTATCTGTCACAATGAGTTACACTTGACTGTGAAGGTCGATGGTCAAATAGAGATAATTTCAATAGTTGAAATCAAGTCAATTGGAGCTAGACCATCATGTTGAACCTAGAAGCACTGAACGGCCGTTTCGTCCTATTGTGGCATTCCTCAGCGGTGCGTATCTACGACCCCGCCTCGCGAGATTTGAACCCAGGACCTATGAGTCTCGCGCGCCAGCACTTAACCACTAGACCATTGATCCGGCAAGCGATGGTGTTAATGTTTAATTTCAACTAATCCACGATATTAAGCGACACATCAACCGTTGTCATCAGTGTGTTACTATCTCACAACAGACCCGGTTGAAATCCACTGATCACTGCTTCTCACTAGAACTCCAGGATATACATTTTGAAGCCAGTCACTAGTGAGCATATGTTGATTAGTATCAGAAGAGGTTTTGTCGAGATTTTAGTAATTATTAAATTTATTATAATTACCTTTTGTTTGTCGTTTTTCTTCATATCCGTCAATTGAACTATTATCTGACCCATAAACTATTTTCATCCCTACCCCTTGATTAGTACGTAACCTTGAGTATTTTAAATATGATTAATTACTTGAAATCCAATAGAGATTATTTCAAATGGAATTTTATACACTTTTATTTTAATACAACTGAACGTATTAACTACCTGCTATTCAACTATAGTTATTGTACTATGAAATGAATACTTTTCTCTTCTTTCTTATTTGGTTTGACACTGCGGTATTCCTAATAGAAATATATTTTATCCTTTTAAAGTCCATATCATCAATAGATAATCTGTTTCTTCAGCGAGGTGGGATCTTGGATGCGCACTGCTAAGGGGGAGTCCCACAATTAAACGAAACGGCTGTCCAGTGCTTCCAGGTTTCCAATGATGGCCTAACATTAATTGGTTCATGAGCTCAATTAAAAACTTAATAATCTCAACAACCCTATACTGATAATTACCATGTGCTCATCAGTGACTAACTTCGTGAGAGAATTCTCGGAGTTCTAGTGAGACGCTTTGACCAGTGGAGCTAATCCGTGTCGGATAGAAACAGGTATCCACCTCAGTACAATCGAAGATGGTCGCTCAATTTCGTGAATTGTTTGATGTTAGACCCTAACACCATTGGATGCCGGCTCAGTGGTCCAGTAGATTAAGCGTTCGCGTGCTAGACTGATATGTCCTGGGTTCGGATCCCGCGAAAGGGGTCGTACGTGGGCACTACTGGAAAGTCCCACGATAGGAAGAAAAGGCTGCCCAGTACTCCCAGGTTTTCAATGGTGACCTAACACCATTCGGTTAATGAGCTCAATTAAGAAATTTACGTTGTCTTTAAAAAGTGACATCATGAAATTATATTCAGCTTTGAGGTTTCATTATTAATGTAAACTATTCTCAATTTTCCGTTTATTAATAAAATTTGCTTAGACTGGAAATTCTACGATTGCTTGAATAATCCCCATAGAAAAGATGGAGAGTGGCCAGCAGTGAAATCCAGGACGCGTGTTCATCCTTGTTTATAATGCATTTCAATCAAGGTAATATCGAGGCAATATGCACAGTATGCACATATCGCAATAAGAGACTGATCAATTGCAGCTGTAAACATCAATGGGAAGATTCAAGTAAACAATACCAACTGAATTTAATCCCCTTAGAATATTCAAAAATAAAGAATATTTGAGCGAACAATTGTTTTCATTATCAAGCCCTACAATTATAAGTCCATAGTTATGATGATATTTTGCAAAGGTCAAAATAAGACATGCATTAATGAATTTGATAATGGTATATGTTGAAAATGGTGAATGTTTGCATCCGTTATGATATAAATACTTCAAAATTGTATTATTCGTAAATTAGAATATTTATCAATTGAATTTTTGAATTGTTAGTTTAACTACTAATGAGTAGTAAACGTTTTAAAGCATATTTTATACACCTAGATATAAGTTACATCCATTGTAGGTTTCTACAAAACAGTTGTAATCTATTTACCATGAGTTTTAGAGGAAGTTTTTGGTTACCTTGACATTTCAAACTTTGGATATTTTTCATTACAAACAGATTAGATCTATACATGGGTGAATTATTATGGAAAAATAAACGAACTAATTAGTATAAAACAAATTATCTTAGAACCTGAAGCTCGGCTAGACAGTTTGGATGAGAAAAAGGATGTTTCTCATTGTATTGGTATATATATTCATTGACTTATTAAGAGGGTATACATATTTATCGGTTGTTCTGGAGTTAAGAATGCTACGTAATCTAAACAGCTTTATTTTAATCAACAAAAGTTATAATCACATGTTTTCAATCATCATTTGTAGAGGAAATCACCAGGTAATGATTCATTGTAATTTCTCGTGACAAAACAAATCTACCTATAACTTGAATTTTCATGAACTTAAATTAAACTTATAGTTAAGTCAATGTAGGTTATCTCGGACAATATACTTAGAAACAATGAAGGGTTAAATGGTGTTATGCAACAAAATCTATTTATGAAGAACTTTGAAGATCGAGATAAATGTTAGCTAATTATAACTTCCTTGTAGTTATAAGTTGTTCTTCTGTTCAACACATACTCTTAGAAACATGTGTGTTTTGTGTATTTATAATCTAACATCTCAGTTATTGTAGCTCTAAGGAATGTAAGTTTTTTCTTTGGTTTTGGCTTCGCACGGTCAGATTACTAACCGTAGGGGTATTTGATTAATCTATCTATAAGCTTTAGGATCAATGATCCTCTGTTTAGCCAGTGATACAATGATCTTCTATTGACGAATGAATCAGTGCGGTAATGGTGACGAATAGCTTAACACCCGGTAACCTGCATGACTATCTGGGTTACCTGTGACTCCCTTATAGATATTTGAACAAGTTATCTGTTTTCTTGTTTGTTTTAACACACCACTATATCTATTAGTCGCATATCCTATTCGGACGAGTTTATGAAAAGTTTACTGCCTTTCGCTGTACAAGTTACAAAATAGTACAATCAGAGACATCGTGGTATCTGGCAATATGCATCGAAAAGAATGAACACTATTTAGATGTTGATTCTTGAACTTCTAACATCTAACTGGCGATCATTCAATATTTACCGTGAGGATCGATAAGAAAACATCACATTGAAGTAAATTAATGTTATACTGAATAGAATATCATACTGGGAAACAAAAAAATACTACAGTGAGTAATCATCATATTGAATTAAAACAGAAGTAATGTTAAACAAAAAAACCCATAATGAGTAAAAGAATGTAATTCCGCTTTTCAATTCCATCATATCACTGACCGGGCATCGAATAGTGTACAAATCTAACTTCATTCAGCTCACTATATTGAGAGATCATCTTCCATTTTCTACAGTGGGTACTTTCCTTACATCCGACAAGGTTTAGCTACATTGATCACGGCTTCTCACTAGAACTCCGGAAATTTCCTCCCGAAGCTAATCTCTGAAGCTGATATGGTAAGACCATAATTTATAAAGGAACTAATCAAATTTAATCTTATCACTCTTGAGCTTTGATTCAAAGCTCATTCACTAAGATGGTTAAATTATATTTCGACATTATAACTTATATCAGTTTGTGATCGAAACCCTGAATTCAAATTCCAGTTACCTACATTAATTTATAATCTTATTTCAACCCTAGTAAGCGACATAAATCTGGTTCATATGTTGTCAATAAGTTTTATTCTCATCACTTATCTTACATGTGCAAAATATCAACCTATTACTGGGATGGAAAACCTTAAATGTTTCAATATCATTCCTGTTTGCCCTACTAACCAGATTCTTGTTTAAATTTTTCTTGCGAGGCTACAATCTATGGATGAACCAATCATGGCACAAATCCATGAAGTCACTGACAAGTGGACTTAGTCATGTTGGTAGGTGTAGACTACCTGGTTGGGATACGCGAGACGATAGCAACTGATAGTTAGAGACCTTGAATAACATAGCTGAAAATCGTTTGCGATGGCTCAGGTGCATCCACTCTTTGTGTTCTCCCAAATTCTAATCTTCTGAATCGTTCATATCCCTTTCTTTTCTCTCTTTCTAAATTTATTTCACTGGATTATACTCCTTGAATAACATCTTCAAACCTTAATCTTTCCGATTACTGCTTATACTCTTACTACCTCTACCACTATAGGATTTAAACCAACAATTGTATCTATGTACTCTTACTACCTCTACCACTACGGGATTCGAGTAGATAATTGTATCTCTATGCTAATGTGATGTGGGAACTCGAACGGGTGTACCTACGTACGAATTTCTACGTTGTTACTGACTGACTGACTGAACCAATCACGTATAAGATAACACGTCTTTGATTTTGGCACGAAATTCACTCATTGCTTTTAGCTAAATAGAGTTTTAGCATTATAGCTGATATCAGTTTGTGATGAAAATCTTAAATCAAATTCCCAACTTTAATCATCAACTGTCAGTCATAATCCTTATTCATTAAACTGTTTTATAACCCTCATTTAACTTCAGTAAGTCAATTTTATTTTATTTTAACACAGATATTGGTACAAGGAGGCACCAAATAGATATGCGCCACACAAATCTCATTCGATATGTGTGAGGGCTGTGATACTGCCCAGGTACCCAAACCGAAGTAGGTTTTCTTAGGGGACCACACCTGGAGCCTTCGACCTGAAGATCTAATCCACAAAGCAGTGGAGGAATGTCAGTAGATGCAGTTCCATGGTAGTTGGTGGCCAATAATTGGTTCATATGCCATTTGTTCCTTCAGGATATTGGAGCTCATGTGCAACATTGCTTTGGAATCAGTGTTTCCCAACTCCCCTAGGTGGACTCTCCATGTCCACCAACCCCGTTAAAGCGCCAGACATTCGTTTTTCATAAACAACATCCTCACCACGAGAAGGCAGTGAGTAGGACTTCCTTGGCAGAGACTATATACCTGTGGCCATATGAGAGCATTTGGAGAGGGAGAGCTGACTCTCCCCACGCTCGGCCGTACCAGGGCATTAAAGGTCAGTAAGTCAATAGATACTTTCAAGATCATTTAAAGGTTTTTCAAAAGATTATCTCATCACTTATAATCCTACTAGAAAGTCTTTTTCATCTTCTTTTAGTAATGTCATTTCATTCATTTTATACAAATATAAATACATATTATAAACAAATCATTAATATATTAGACAATAATCATAATCTATGTGATTTATAGACTAATCAATGATGAATAAAAGGACTATAATGAGATGATACTAAAATTTGGACATATTGTACAACAACACCACCAAAAAAAACGCTTAGAGATAATCATATTCATGAAATCATTGTGTTGTTGTCGTTGTCGTTGTTCTCGGATTCTTTTTTTTGTAACCTACTTAACAACAAATTAAAATCTATTATTCAAGGTTATTTATTAAATTAGAATATTATTCACGTGTAACCCTATCAGACAACCTTCAATCATTATCATATGGTCTTATTTATTATCATTTATAATTTTAATTGGTTCATTCTATCTGTCTATATTGGATAGAATAAGAGTTGAATAATTATTATATCAGAACAACAAAAGGGTATTTGAATCATCAACGGACATATATTGAATGTTAATAGTTGAAATCATAAGTCAATAGAATACTTGGAAGCACTAGACGGCTGTTTCATCCTACTATGAGACTCCAAAACAGTGCGCATCCATGATCCCGTCTCCCCTCCCCACAAGATTTGAACCTAGGACTTATCAGTCTTGCGCACGAGCGTTTAACTATTAGACCACTGAGTTGGCCGGAATCTAACGGTGTTAATGTTTAAATTATGTTAGAATAAAAGGGTATTTTAATCAAGAACAGACATTTATGGAATATATAAGAACTGATTTAAATATTTACAATAGTTGAGAGCATGAGTCAGTTGAAGACTGAACCATTATGGAAAACATGGAAGCATTGGATGACCGTTTCATTCAGGTTTTCCATAGTGTGGTCTAGCTTTAATTGACTTATGATTTCAACTATTGAAATTACTACAATCTTCACAAAACCCTTTCTGATTCAAAAATATGTTTCTTATATTTATTTATTTAAACATATAAACATTGGCACAAGGAGGTATTAAATAGATATACCCCAATAGTGGTCCGATATCTGACTCCAATTAGATAATATGTTGATCGCTATTGAACGATTGTTATTGCCTATTCTCGTATATAGTCATCGATTTAAATCGTGCTAGTCAATAACGGAATTAAATAAGTCAAATAATGAGAATGAATTCTGAATACATATATATTTCATACAATCTTTGATCCAGACAAAATATCGGAGAAGCGAAGAGAAATGACACGCAATGAAGAAGGAATATGAGCCAAATCCCTCTTGTCAAGCGTTAATCAATATTTATAGTCACATAAAATCAAGCTACAGACATGTGATGGAATGGGCAAAGAAATGTATACACATATACGCTCATATAAAAACAGTCATGTTTGATAAGCGAATAATTACCAAGGTCAAAATGTGACTCAACAAGAACGGATACGTTGGCCCGTCCAGAAGCTAAAATAAGGCATATAGGCTTAACATAATAACGGACAGTACACGCCATATAAATCATTCGATTTATGTGATGGATGGGATACTGCTCGTGTGCTCAAACCAAAAGTGATTTACTTAAGGGGCCACACCCCGAGCTTTTGACTCAAAGATCTACTCCACAAAGCAGTGGAGCAACGTCAGTAGATGCAGTCCCATGGTAGTCGGTGGCCAATAATTGGTTCATATGCCATTTGTTCCTTCAGGATCCTAGTGCCCATGTGCATCATTGGTTTGGAATCAGTGTTTTCCAACTCCCTTAGGTGGATCCTCTGTTTCCATCAACCCGGTTAAAGCGCCGGACAATCGCTTTCCATCCTCTCAATTTTGTAGACAATACCCCTGTCGCGAGAAGGCAGTGAGTAGGACTTCCCTGTCGGTGTTTTTATGCACGTAGCCATGTGAGAGGATTTCGAGAGGGAGAGGGAACTCTCTTCACTCTTGGCCGTACCATCGCATTTGAGGACAATATGTTTCTTATTTGTGGTTTATGACTTGTATGGATAATTTGTAGGTGTATGTTAAAGGACGTCATATTTTACAGGACTAAAGAAAATTTCACTTCAGAAACTGGTTTAACTATTAGATGCACAATATGAATGATGATAGATTGTGGTTTTAATCGAAACACAAGACTGAAAGATCACTTCAGATATGGATTTCATGTAAATAACGCTGGTTAACACAGACTAGTAAAAATAAGTAATTATTTAGTTGGATGCTTGCCGGCTCGTTGATCTAGAGGTTAAGCGCTCGCGCGCGAGACCGATAGGTTTTGGGTTGGAATCTCGCGGGGCGGGATCATGGATGCCCACTGCTGAGGAGTCCTATTCTAGGATGAAACGGCTATCCAGTGCTTCCAAGTTTTCCATGATCGTCTAGCTTCAATTGACTCATGATCTCAACTATTGAAATTACTATAATATCCACAAAACCCTTTCTGATATATTTAATAATTATATGAATTGTAATACTCATTTAGAGTTAAAACAGTAATTTGTCGATGATAAGTCCCAACGAAAATTCAATAAAATCCATTTCATTTGTGATTAAGCAACTGATTGATATCAATTATGTCATCGTTATTTGACGTTCTGACTGTAAGTGTAAGTTTACATTCTATACACAGTAATCGAGGTTTCTTAAAGACGATGAATACACATTTAATCGATAATTGCAGTTTGATTGAACAAACAAACTAAATGGGTTTGTCATTGTTATGGATGATACAAAATTCATTCGATTGAATAATATAATCAATATTATTAGAAGGGGTTTCGTGGAGATTTTTTTTAGAAATTTCGATAGTTGAAATCATTAGTCAATTCAGGCTAGACCACTACGGAAAACCGGGAAGCATTGGACGGTCGTTTCGTTCTATTGTGGGACTGCTGAGCAGTGCGCATCCACGATCCCGTTCCCCATGAGATTCGAACCCAGGACTTATCAGTCTCGCGCGTGAATAAACCTCACATGATAAAAACCGATTACCATTTCATTGATTCAATAAACAACATTAAACCATTCATAATTAAACTTCCTAATATATTCTCTAATATCTAACTAAACATCCACACTAACATCCATTCATTCATAAAGACACAATAATCAAACACATTTACATTGAATATTAGAAACAATTACCATCTATACTAATTGGTGTATTGATCACAAACACTTCAAAGAGTATGCAACATTCTACTCACTACCAACGAACACCACAACCGAGTTGTATCGATAACAAACTCTTCTCCATTAACTAATAAATTTATTCATCAATACTCAATTACTTTAATGTTCGTAATATGCTAATCTCATACAAGCAATTCCAATCAATTCTAATCCCTTTGTTTAGATTCTATAATAAGTCGATATGAATTGTGGATTCGTGTGTTTACTGTAATTATCATTTAAAATGATTGTGTTCACACAAGTGGGAACAGGTCATGACTTATGATCATACAACACAATAACAAAATAAACATTGATTCACTCATCATTCAACACTGAATAATGATGGTGGTCAACAAATTGAGAAAACAACAAATTGAAACAAACTCAAAAATCCTAATCACTTATCTAAAACACCATCGTAAGATTTCCCTGATCCTCAGATCAAAGCTCCTATAAACCTAATCATTCAATCAGTTTACTCACCAATATCATCAACATCATTGTTTGTTGAAAAGAGATAACTTCATTGAATCTTCATGTTTTTAGTGATTATCTCGATTCATTTCATGATGGTTGACTAGTCGAATTGAGTTGGTTGTTTTACAGTCATTTTACTGCATCAATTTACTAAATGTTTATTTAGTGTTTCACTTAGTAAGTACGTTCATTGTCACTACTTGATTTCGTTCATGTGATAAAATAAAGAAAGTTCAAGTGATGTGAAGATATTTTATACTTGGTGTGAAATCTCTTAAACTAATACCTAATCCTATCCCAATCTCATATGGGTTGTTTCAGAAGATGCTCTGACATCGATACATCACTAGATTCGTAACATAGTTTCTGTTTTCATATCATACTATAGAATATTTCTGAAGATAACGTCTACCCTTTCTCACTCTTCTTCCATAGTTATTCACTGTTTTACTTAAATCGCTAGTTCTTGGTGATGTTAAATACATGTAAGAAATCTACAGGAATCTCTGAATGCAAGTTACGTACTAGTTTGTGTTCATCGGTAAAGCGTATCTCTAATTTTGTTGATAGATGCTGCTCTTCTCATGTCACTAAAATAAGTGGTTATTCAGTACACGTGATCTAGAATCCTTTATCCTAATAGTCTCATTTCAACTTCATTAATTAAATTCGACCAAATGTAAGGACTACACAAACATGATCTTGACTAGTATTAATTCCAACTAAAGATGGACATTATACACTGGAAAGATTTTTTCTCACTGTTCAGTCTGAATACTAACAAATCAAATTGAAAAAAACTGACCGGAAGCAAGCAAGTTGAGGACAAACCACCATGTATCATTATTTCCATGAAGTTACTAACTGTTAGTCTGAGGCATATGGGTAGATGTAGATCATCTGATTGGGGTCTGGGTGATAACTGTGACAAATAGTTAAAGATGTTGAGTGATATGACTTGCAATCAGTCTGAATCTGAAACCGATATACACGCTCCCCATACAGGAGCCAAATTTCATGCTTTAGTGAGAAGATAAGGAATTTAATAATAACTTGTATAGGTTTACTGAATTTATCATTATCACAAACCCATTGATATTATCAACAAATAGAGTTGATCCATCAACAATAATCACAAACAATTTGACAGTGAATTTACCGTTTATCTTTATCTAGAACTTGAGTTTTAGTATTTCTTCGTACATAGTCCTTAATTCTTTCTTATTGAACTATACTCTCAGTGTCTAGTCTTTCTCACTATTATTACTGTTACATTGTTTCAATTCCTTCAAGATTCTTCGTGTTGTTCTAATGTGGTATGCCAACTTGGAACAATATACATGGCGAGACTCTAATTTATGGAAGACCTTTGAACGAATCTAAAATGACCTTGAGAAATATTAGCCAATCAGCAAGTAGTCAGTATAAAGTAAAAATTTGTTATACGAACCCAAGGAAATGAAGTGGATACACTTCTTATACGTGGTTCAAAAACTTGTCAAGGTTAGAAAGAAGTTCAGAGGTTCTAAAATCGTAATGCATTCAGTAGAGGAAATCATCCAGACGGCTACAAAATAGTCGTCCTCTGGAGCCATGATAAAGTTTCAAAAACTCTTTCAGCCTCAACCACATAGCTTCAATATTGTTTATGTGCATTCCGGTTGATGAGTGCACAAAATGATACTTGTGGATAACGACACGATGCACATAACCAAGTCTATGTAGGAGTCTGTACGCTCTCCAATCATCCATATATATTGTAGTACCTGGCTGCAACCAGTGTTACTGATGCTTTTATTATCCAGTTCGCGATAGTTGTCATAATTTTCCGTAGTTAGGAATTATACATGGGGTTATCATCACGAACTGACATCAGCTATAATGCCAGAAATTTATGTAGCCAAATGGATGAAAGGCTTTCGCGTTAAAATCCGAGGTCTATTATCTTATACCTGATTGATTCGTTCACAAACTATATTCTTGCCGTTTTATTTGTTATAACCTCTCAATTATCACGTTTTGTACAAAATTCGTTGTGAACCTATTGTACGCTATAATTAAGCACTGAAGTTGGCGCTGTAACCTTGAAATCTCTAGAACGCTTCTGATTGGCTCGTCCATAAATAAGAGTCTCACCATAATTTTTTCAACTGAGCAACCAATTTTATTCAACTTTAAACTATACATATTTTATGATAACCCTAATCGAATTGACCTCAGTGAGATCGATTACAAAATGAACAATGAACAATTAAGAATTAAATGATTCAACGTATACAATACAATTATTTAATTCAATTATTTATTTACTCTAAAGAAGTGATTTAAATTAAGTTACGAAACATCAGAAATACAATTTTTATACTCACTGTGATATAACAACGAAGTATCTGAAGGGGTTTTGTGGAGATTGTAGTAATTTCAACAGTTGAGATCATGAGTCAATTGAAGTTAGACCACCATGGAACACCTGGAAGCACTGGACGGTTGTGCTTCCAGGTGTTCCATGGTGGTCTAACTTCAATTGACTCATGATCTCAACGGTTGAAACAAAAAAACTGTTTATCTTTAACTTTCTACTTAATGCTCAATTTATTTTAAACTGCCATTATCCAACCTAGGCATTGATATCTATCCGATTATTTTCATTGTAATCATAACTAACATAAATTCACTGTAAGAATAAATAATTCTTTCATTATGGTAGTATATTCATTGTATAATATTGTCACATTTAGTTACTTTGAAAGAAACATAATCTTCGATCAGTTAATGACAAGCGATTTCCTCTATCGGAATGTCTAACATACTTAGAATGTTTATCATTTTGATTAAAATGTTTCAGAAGAACAAATTCTACAACGGTAAAGACAACTTCCGGAGAGAAATCTACCATTGATGAAAGTAAATCATAATCAAAGTAATTCTTCATGATTGTTTCGTTTATTTGTTTCTTTTCTTTTCTATATTGACTATTATCCTGGTTATTCATTTTAAACTAATAAAGTTGTATCTAAGCTACTTATAAAATAATCTGTTATCAAAAAAAGAAATTTCCAATCAATGTTTTTCATAATGATTGAAATGGTTAAAGTGTTGATTAACCCATAAAACTGATAATTAAGTCTTCTGACTGATCAGACTTCTGTAGACAGAATCATCAGCAAATTAAAACTGTCACTGATATACATAAATATCTTTTCATCAGTTCAAGGTGACTAAATAACCTAACATTAGATAATTAGTGACTGATCAGAGAACAATAAAAATGAAGCTCCTAATGTGTAACTGCTGTTACTTTGTTTTTGGACACTAGGGAGTTTCTTTGTGAAAAACACATTGTTTTAAATACTAGTGGAGAGAATAACTATATAATCGTGTGATAGAGTTGTTCACTAGTCTAGGACTGAAATATACTTCCAAACAGATACATATCAATTATACCTTGTTATTGAGATTCGATACGGACCTACTATGGATGAGAATTAAGGGACAATTGAACTCATTCAATATAAGCCATCCTACTACAAACTCGACTATGGCATTTGATATTCAACACATCAACAATTAGCCCTGAACGAAAAACTTGATACTCAAACAGAACAACTGGAAACAATACAACTCATTATATACATATAATAACGAAAGCATAATTTTCAAGAATACAGAAAACTGATGAATCAAGAGTAGTGACATCGTCATTTTAAAAAAATCACTGTCAGTTATCATTACTAATAAGATTTGAATACAATTTCAATAGTTGATATCATGAGTCAATTGAAGCTAGACCTCTATAGAAAACCTGGAAGCATTGGACGACCGTTTCATCTTAGTATAGGACTCCTCAGCAGTGCGCATCCACGATCTCACCCCCCCCCGCGAGATTTGAACCCAGGACAATTGACAATAATTGTATAATCCACTAATTGACTTAACAATATCCAAGTTCAATTCTGACAGATCATTAAATTAGTAATGATCTACTACTTTTGTTATTTTTGATAATCTAATATTTTCATGTCTATATTCAATAATTTAAACGATTCTTTAGTATGATTAAAGATTATATATTCCCAATTTCGAAATAACCGTTAAACTTTCTATTTGCTAACTTTAAATTTCCAGTAAATATTCACATAGTCAGTTCGTTAAATTAAATCAGTCTTTATAAACTTATTCTATAAAGATCTAATTTGAGGATAGATTCATAATGGCAACTTTCCAGTTTGATCACTTCAATCGATTTTAATCATTGATCAAATCAATTGATCTATTCATAATATTTAATTAGGGTAGAAGAAGAACATAATAAAACATATATCAGATCTAATAACTGTTAATCACTTTCTGTAATGAGTAATTGAATTAACTTGTATAGAACTCGAAAGATGTTTACTGGTATTGAGTTTTTTTTTATTAATGAGAGAAGATTCATTTATTTTATGTTTAATTAATAAACTACAGAACATCATGAAGTAAGTGTTATAACTTGTGGCCTGTGTACCCTGTTAATGGATAACGTAATAATACCGCCAATTAGAGAGCAGTGAATTATCGATCGGACCAATGACGCGTAAAACCCATGTGAACAGTCTAGAGTACTTATCAATCCTGCTTCCTGCTTAGCTCAGCCAGTTATGTCCAGAACACCAATCTCAGCCTCTGCAATATGAATCATTTATTTCAAACATACTGGGTTTATATACCAACCAGACAGATCACAAAGTACCAATAAAATATGAAACAACATTTGTACAAGAATTAGCCAAATGTGGCTGTGAATGAGGGAGATAGTAATTGATAGACTGGGTATAATTCGAGAATGGTAAATCGTATAATAATAATTCACTTGATATTGTTTTTACTTGAATCTTCCCATTGATGTTTTAGGACTGAAATTGATCAGTCTCTTATTGGCATATGTGCATATTGTACGTATGCCTCGATTCAAGTAAAAACAATATCAAGTGAATTAAACTTCACCCCATTGCACAAGCAAGTGGCTATTAGGACTCAGTAGCTAAGTGGATAATGCGATGGCTTTTGAAGCGAACGGTACTGAGTTCGAGTCCCAGAGTGAACATCAACTCTGAGATGCAGGTACATCCAGCTGACGACTCCCAAACAGGACGAAACGCGCGTCCTGGATTCCACTGCTAGCCACTATCCATCTTTGCGTATAATAATAGTTCATAGATCAAAATAAAGCTCATAATAAGAGGAACACGAATATGAATAGGTTAGTTACTTAGCAATTATACGATAAAAATACACGTTTAGTATTGGTTCATAAATGGATCCCAAAAATTACCATGCATACTAATAGCAAGTTACAATGAGTTCGATAACAAGTCATAGGTCAATTCATCTAATTTTAGGCGTGGAAGAACATTAGGTCATCAAAATTATCTTCATGTAAATCAAAATCCAATATCAGTTGTGATGATAATTGTATTTACATGTCAGTATGTATATATGTATGTAACGCCCAGTAACATACTATTTTAGTTGCCTTCTACATATTTCATTGGTTATATGATTTCAGTCACTGATCAAACAATAAATTCTTTTGAATAAATTTGAATAAAATCGTTTCATTGAATAGCTTTATAAAGATTTTAAATGGAATTCAATGGAATAGATAAGAAATTGATGTTTGATTATTTTCCTTGAAAACGTTTGGACCAGATTGCCAGGCGAAACGTTAGATTTACTTCAAATTCTTTCTCTGAGATTTTACAAATACATTCTTCCTCTTTAATGTTTTATATTAACTCGGCGCCCAAATATTGTGGAACTATTCAATCAAATTTAGACGAAACTTCTTATTTGATGTGTGATATGTTTGAATAATGATACAACTAGTGAATACTATGAATACTTACTTACTTACTTAAGCCTGTTACTCGTCGTCAAGGAGCATAGGCCGCTCACCAGCATTCCCCATCCAACCCTGTCCCAAGCAATCCTCTCCAGCTCCGTCCAGTTGTAATTCATCCTTTTCATATCTGCTTCTATTATCCGACTTAATGTGTTCGTTGGCCTTCCTCTTTTCCGCTTCCCTTCAGGATTCCAAGTTAGGGCTTGCCTCGTGATGCAGTTTTATGATTTATGTAATGTACGTCCTATTCATTTCCATCGTCTTTTCCTAATTTCTTCTTCAGCTGGAAGCTGATTTGTTCTCTCGCACAGTAGGCTGTTGCTGATGGTATCCGGCCAATGGATGTTGAGCATCTTGCGTAGACAACCGTTTATAAATACTTTTACTTTCTTGATTGTGGTTGTTGTAGTTCTCCAAGTTTCAGCTCCATACAGTAGAACTGCCTTGACGTTGGTATTGAAGATTCTCACTTTGATATTGGTTGAAAGTTGTTTTGAGTTCCATATGTTCTTTAACTGTAAGAATGCTGTCCTTGCTTTGCCAATCCTTGCCTTTACGTCTGCATCTGAACCTCCTTGTTCATCGATGATGCTTCCCAAGTATGTGAAGGACTCTACATTTTCCAGAGTTTCGCCATCAAGAGTGATTGGGTTGTTGTTTTCCGCTTTGAATTTGAGGACTTTGGTTTTCCCTTTGTGTATGCTGAGGCCTACTGGTGCAGAGACTGCTGCTACACTGGCTGTCTTCATCTGCATCTGTTCATGTGTACGTGATAGGAGGGCTAGGTCATCTGCGAAGTCCAAATCGTCTAATTGATTCTGAGCTGTCCATTGAATTCCGTGTTTTCCTTCAGATGTCGAGGTCTTCATAATCCAGTCGACCACCAGAAGAAAGAGGAAGGGAGAGAGTAAACAGCCTTGTCTGACTCCGGTCCTTACTTGGAATGCATCTGTCAGCTGTCCTCCATGCACGACTTTGCACTGTAGTCCGTCGTATGAGTTCCGGATAATGTTGACAATCTTCTTAGGAACTCCATAGTGTCGAAGAAGTTTCCATAACGTCCTCTTATCCACACTGTCAAATGCCTTTTCATAATCAATGAAGTTGATGTATAGTGATGAGTTCCACTCAACTGATTGTTCGACGATGATCCGTAGTGTTGCAATTTGGTCTGTGCATGATCGATCCTTACGGAATCCAGCTTGTTGATCTCGAAGTTGGGCGTCTACTGCATCTTTCATCCGATTCAGAAACACTCTGTTAAAGACTTTCCCCGGTATTGACAGTAGTGAATAGTGAATACTATGTATATTAAAATGTATTACTAGAATATACAGAATACAGAATACAAATAAGACTTTTAGCCATTGCTTAGTAAACTTATTCTCTTGAATCAGATATAGTTGCTTTGAGCCTATTGCTTAAAAAGTCTCATAGGTACTAACAAAATACAATTAGTGGTTTCTTGGCAAACATATATTGATTATATATGTGTAATGGAAAGGACACTTGATATTATTAAATGTATGACTTCATAAAGCACTTTTTTGTAAAACGATGCAAAATGTTACGAATCACCTTGGTGGCGATAGTATGATTTGTGAACCATTCAACAAATCAATGAGAGAGTCATTTAAGAAATTGGAATTATTATCTTAGTATACATTCCGTTAACTTGAAATTATCAAGTTGAGATCATTATGCTAAATCAAAAATAAATTAATCTCTATTCAGTAATCTACATTTTAAGCACTTTTTGAACAACAACACTGGATCCGGCTCATTAGTCTAGTGGTGTTAAGCGTTCGCACACGTGATCGATAGGTCCTGGGTCCGAATCCTACAAGGTGTGATCATGAATACACATTGTTAAGGAGCCCCATGCTAGGAAGAAACGGCCATCCAGAACTTCCAGGTTTTCCATGGTGGTCTAGCTTCCACTGACTCATGATTTCAACTATTTAAATTACTATAATATCCACAAAAATCCGATTCTGATACTAATCAGCATATGCTCACTAGTGACTGGCTTCAAGAGGTATTTCCTGAAATTCTAATGTGCAACAGTGACCAATGGATTTCAACCGTATATGTTGTGAGATAGTAACTCACTGATGACAATGGTGAACAGCGGCTCAATTTTAGGGATTGGTTGATGTAAGACATTAACACCATTGGATGCCAGCCAGCTCGGTAGTCTAGCGGTTTTCCATGGTGATCTAGCTTCATTCTTACAGGTTGATTCATTTCTCAACAGTTCAAAATCATTATAAAATACAATAATACACATTAAATTCTGAGAACTACTTGATGTATCTTACTTAATAATAACTTATACACCATTATTACATTTTATTTAACAAAATATTCAAATGAATAAATACACTCGTATATATTTTGATGTGTTTTTGTTCTTTGAGCTGGATGTTTTGGTCATGGAGCTTTCATTCTTCTTCTGATCGATTTCATTAGCACAACTTCTTCCATCTGAGCTACAAATCTTCTCCACCATCTCAATATATATATTAGTGCTTTTATTTCATTAACTGGCATACTCAGATATAATTCTTGGACAAATCATTATTTCATTTCATCTATCACATGATAAATGTTATTTATTCTATTATGACAAGAGTATTCAAAATTATTTTTTTGTAATTTAATATCTTATTGCCAAAAAGAAAATCAATAAATTGTCTAATTTATGATTGGTTGAAAATAAATAGTATGACCTTCAAATTTTGGTCTAATATTGGTTCAATTTGTTTTATTAAAAATAAAAAAAACTATGGAGGGAAATCATGAAAATCATTTTTCGAGATAATATCGAATTTAATGAATATGAAAAATTGAATGATTCTTTGAAATTCATATGACTAAAAAAAAATATTAGAATTTTAATAATGAAATATAAAACAAAACAAAATGATGATGATGATGATGAACATAATTGTAATATCTTAGTTGAATTCATAAATTAATTGAAGTGAGATCATTATGGAAAACCTGGAAGTATTGGACAGCCGTTTCGTCTTAGTATGAGATTCCTTAGCTATATGCATTTATGATCCCACCTTGTGAAATTCGAACCCAGGTTCTATCATTCTCAAACGTCAACTCTTCATCACTAGACTTACTTTACTTACTTACGCCTGTTACTCCCAATGGAGCATAGGCCGCCGACCAGCATTCTCCAACCCACTCTGTCCTGGGCCTTCTTTGGTCTTCCTCTTTTCCTTTGGCCTTCAGGATTCCATTTGAGGGCTTGTCTTGTGACGCAGTTCGGTGCTTTCCTCAATGTGTGTCCTATCCACTTCCAGCGCTTCTTCCTGATTTCTTCTTCCGCTGGGATATGGTTTGTTGTCTCCCACAGTACGTTGTTGCTAATAGTGTCCAGCCAACGGATCTGAAGTAGTTTGCGTAGACAACTGTTAATAAACACCTGTATCTTCTGGATGATGACTTTCGTAGTTCTCCAAGTTTCCGCCCCATACAGTAGAACTGTATTGACATTTGTATTGAAAATTCTGACCTTGGTGTTGGTTGACAGTTGCTTTGAGTTCCAGATGTTCCTCAGTTGTAAATATGCTGCTCTTGCTTTGCCGATCCGCGCCTTCATATCTGCATCAGATCCACCATGTTCATCAATTCAATAGTGTTAATGTCTAAATTCAACTAATCCACGAAATTGAGCCACATATCCACCATTGTATATCAGTGAGTTACTATCTCACAATAGACACGGTTGAAATCCACTGGTCATTGTTTCTCGCTAGAATTTCAGGAAATGCATCTTGGACACCGTATTAAACAGGGACTTATTAAAAATTGTTAGGGCGAGACTATAATTTAAGGATGAACCAATCAGGTTTACGTTAACAAGTCTTAAATTTTGGCGCGAAATTTATTCACCCATTTGACTAAATAGAGTTTTGACATTATAGCTGATGTCCGTTCGTGATGAAAGCCCTAAATCTAATTCCTAACCCTAACCATCAATTGTAAATCATAATCCTTATTCTTTAAACTGCTTTATAACCCTCATTTGATCCTAGTCAGTAGGTGGATACTCTCAAAGTCGCTTTAGCGTCTCTCAAATGTCATCCATAAACTATAGTCTCACCAATTGTTAGTTTACAACTTTATTGAGTTTCAAAGTAGTTATACTGGCTTTCATTAGCTCGTAGATGTGCCTTAGCTTAGTATAACTTATATAGGTTATAAAGGTGTCGAGGGGAATATTGGAATGCACCTAAATATAATTAACGGGAATTTTCATAAGTTACCTAATTATAACCAAAATAAAACAAATAACCAAATGAAATTTAGTTTGATTATCCTGATTCAAATATTTTTGAGTGAAATTTGATCAATTTTGATTGGCACATTAACATTCTTTACGGATTACCTCGATATAGCTTATAGTGACATAAGTTGATATAGAATAGATGCATTGTGGCTAACAGTGAAATGCAGAACCCACTTTTTGGTTTCATTTAGGAGTATTCAACTGGATTTGCTTGTTGCACAAGTGAATGGCTATCTGAAATCAGTAGTTAGATGGATAAAGTGATAAAGTTTGAAGGAAACAGTGATGAGTTTGAGTCCTGGGGCGGACAGCAACTCTGGGATGTAAGTGAACACGGTTCATAAGTTCAAAATAGGACGAAACGTGGGTTCTAGATTCAATCGCTAGCGACGTTCCATCTATTCTATAACAGATAGCTAAATAACAACTTTTCAAAAGAATTTTCTTAACATTCATTGAAATCTGAATACTTTAAACAAATGCGGCATCCGTTTGATACCATAAGCAAAAGAGGAAATGATGGAATGAAAAAATATCCACCATATTCTTCTACCATTATTCACTCTATATATAATGTCATTTCAGCTATCTTTATTTATATAACTGAAGATTACGAATTTTTTTCGGTGCACTTTTGTTCTCTGAGCTGGATGGTGTGGCCGTGGAGCTTTCATCGTTCTTATGAACGACATCATCAGCACAAACTTCAGATAGAAGTGAAGTGTTCGAATTTCTCCATATGCGTTTCACAGTTTGTTCTGTACACCTCGACGTTGATTGGTTCTTATTGACCTTCTGGCAATGATTAATACACTGAAAAGTTCACAAGTCACAAGTTTATGAATGGAATTATGTCAGTTAGTTTGAGATAGTTTCTACTGAGATAATAACAACCAGTTTTATTTGATGGTTTTTTTTCTGGTTAGCATTTTTTTAGCGAGTTAGTTTTCTACGGCATGAAGATTCCTGTTAGGCGGTCTATGCTCCTCCACGAGGAGTAACAGGTGTAAGTAAGTAAGTAAGTAAATTATTTGATGCAGTTCATTATTTAAGAAAGCGATCCCAATCAGTTTGATAAGTGTATATTTGCATAAATGCAACAACATAATAATAGATAGATAGATTTATCTTATTTATTTATTTATTTATTTATTTATTTATTTATTGGCTTTATTCAATATTATAATTTAGTACAATATAGAAATTCTCAGCACAGGGTATTTCAACAAGTTACTTAGACAGAAAAAGTAGTAACAAATACAAAAAAAGGGAAAAAAGGTTTAAAAGAAACCTCGAAAAACTGTACAACTTTTCAAATTAGAGACATGTTAAGAATGCATGTTATTGACTATGTTAACTCTAACAACCTGTTCGTCGCAGTGTATATTTGCTAGGTAAGGTATTATAGAACTTTTATACTTTTGCTTGAGTGCATGGATTTTAATGTAATTACGTCTCGTTCTACTGGAAGATATACAAGGAGAAAGATAAGAGTGAAGGGGGTGGTTAGTATCTGATAAAATAACACCTGCCAGGAGTTTGCATGACTTTAGATGTCTATCCACAACCATATTATTTATGACCTCGAAAGATTCACCACACATTTTGCTAACTGACTTCAGCACTCTCTGCAATACAGCACAGTCTTTTCTCAAAAGCCCGGAAAAGAATAATGGAGAACAGTAAAGAACAATAGGTAATATGCAAGAATTGACAAATTCTAAGAGTAAATGGTGAGTAATCCCATGAGTATGCAATCTCTTTATTTAGTAAGTCAGACGGAAAACCTTCTTCGATAACAATAAAACGTGAGATGACCAAGAGAGATCAGAGGAACAGGTAACACCAAGATAATTGACCTTCGACACTGCGTTTATCAAAGAGTCTTTAATGGCACAAGCATTATGGGATCTCAAAATGGTGTTTATATTCCGTTCATGTCTCATGCTAAAGTTAACAGCTTGACATTTAGATGGATTAAGTATGAGACCATTACCAACAGACCAACAATAAATACGAAACAAAAACTCATTCATTTCTATGGGATGTAAAGAGGAAGAGATAGGCATACGTACAGTGAGATCATCCGCATATTTCACAAAAGTGTGTTCTGTGGAAGATGGCAGATCATGAAGAAAAAACAGAAATGAAGAGATGAAAGAACAGCTCCTTGTGGTACACCTTCATGGGACAGTAGAGACTCTGAACACTTTCCTCCAAGTACAGTGTACTGTTCCCTTCCAGAGAGGTAGGAACATAGCCAGTTGGTTATCCAGCTATCAGTGCTGACGCTGATTAACTTGTTAACTAAACATTGTCTTCGTATAGAATCAAAAGCTGAAGTATAGTCCAGAAAAGCACATGGAACATACTTCTTACCCTTTTCTAAGTTGAACACTACATTGTGATGCAGAACAGCAACAGCATCTAAAGTGCTTCTTTTGCGCCTGTATGCAAACTGGTATGAGTCAGTATGCTCTTTATCGCAGACTGAAGTGGAAGTACTAATAATTTTTCCATTGTTTTGAGGAAGGGTGAAGTTATTGCAATAGGTCTAAATTTTACATTCTTATCACCAGGAATTATCTTCATCATTCTCCATATTTTTGGTATGAGATTAGATGAGAAGGATCTGTTAAATATAGTTGTGAATGGATAACATAGAACGTCAGCACATTTTAAAAAAGGAGGCTTAAGATACTATCAGGTCCCAAACATCGAGATGAATTAAGTGACTGGATAGATTATGTACACTTTTCTAACCTGAGGAGTCCCATACTAGGACGAAACGGCCGTCCAGTGTTTCCAGGTTTTCAATGGTGGTCTAGCTTCAACTGACTCATGATTTCAACTTGTGAAATTTCTTAAACTCTCCACAAAACCCATTCTGATACTTTTCTAACCGTTAACTTGTAATGAAAATTATCTTTTAAAATATTTTGTTGAATGCTGCAAGCACTATTGAAAATAACATTGAAATGAAAGATAGTAAACAAAGCAAAGTACATAAATTATAAATATGAGTCATCTTCGCTCATTCTTTGTACATTAACAATGAATAAACATTCTTCATATCGTTGAATAGGGAAAGAAGGTAATGTCTCCTCTTTCATATCGTTTCGGCAATTTGTTATATTTCTAAGTTAAGGTCATGACCTTAGGGAAATAAAACAGTTCGAATTATGTAAATAAGTTTTGAGGATAATGAATGAAAGCTAATTGATTGATTCTTCAAATGTTATTGTGATTATTTTTACAAAAGTAACTATCAACCCTAAAAGTACTCATAAGGAAAAAAAGATGATGTGTTACATCCCAATAACATATAGATAGATAAATAGATTTATTTATTTTGTTTATTTAAACACATAAACATTGGTACAAAGAGGCACTAAATAGATATGCGCCACATAAATCATTCGACTTGTGCGACGGGTGGAATATTGCCCAAGTATCCGAACCGAAGCAAGTGGTTTTCTTAGAGAGCCGCATCCGGAGTTATCAACCTAAAGGTCTAATCCACAAGGCAGTGGAGCAACGTCAGGAGATGCAGTCCCATAGTAGCCGATAACCAACAGTTGATTCATACGTCATTTGTTTCTTCAGGATCCTGAAGCCAATATGCACTATTAAACTCTCCGTGTCCACCAACGCGTTTAAAGCGCTGAACATTTGCTTTTCGTTCACTCAATTTTGTAAAACACTCCTATCGCGAGAAGGCAGTGAGTAGGACTTCCCTGGTAGTGTTTGTATGCACGTGGCCATGTGAGAGCATTTCGGGAGTGGAGAGCTGACTCTCTTCACTCTCGGCCGTACCAGGATATTTAAGGGCAGATATATAAATATTTAGTTAGTTCATCAAATACTACTAGTTTGTTGAATTTCAAATAGATTCTATCAAAATTTGATTAGCAGTAATCTCCTATTCTGCCTTTATTATCAATATAGCTTGTATTCTATTCCGTGTCATTTTCTGGTTTGAATTCATATCATACATTATATTATTATTCTTTCAAGTCTGTTATATTCAATCTTTCAATGTTACTTTCATGTTGTTTAAACTGTTAATGTTTTATTATAAACTATAGAAATACATGTTTATCTTTGTTGGTCAATTCAATCATTTGATCAATCAACTTGTATATAATTTATCAATGATTCATCAAAACAAACTGGTAACAATAAGCTTCTTATTAATCAAAGTTTCAATCAGGAATGAATAATTTTATATGAAATACAATACAATATGTATACCCTTATAAGTCAAGTCAAGTAAGTATGAACAATCGTCATTGTTAACTGAATGGAAAATATATTTAAGTACTTGGAGATTTAAAATACATAGAAGATTATATTGCTTATTTTAAGTATTTCTTACCGCTATTTCATGCAATTCTATACAATATAATGTAATTACGAAGTCTATGAATGTCAAGTGAAAATAATTGTTACCATAAATAACTAGACTGTCATTTTAAGAACTACATGGAGTTTCATGGATTACTGGATGGATTAAAGAATAATAGTTAAATTCACTTTAACATAGTGTTGGGGACGATAGATCCCCAAACTCATATTTTTAAATTTTATCTTATCGATCAACTTATTCATTAAATGTTTAAATATTTGTATTGGGGTCAATTGATGAACTGATCGATTAAATGTTTGTATAGCAGTCAGTTGATGAACTTATCAATTAGATGTGCAAATAGGTCAATTGATGAACTATCGATTAAATGTGCAAATAGATCAATTTATGAACTCATTGATTAGTGTTTACAATTTTTCTATGACAATATCGATTGTAAATATTGTATAAATACGCGTGAGTTGTGTGTTTGACTTGACTTGTTATCTGCTGTGTGTCTGCAGAATACACTCCTACACCTTACCCAGACTTCTTGATCGAGTTAGCAGAGTTGGGGACAACGAACCAGAATAGCTATCGAGTCGCTGAGTCACTGATCCTTCGTTCCGTTGAGTAAGACGCACCAGTAATAGCATTCAAGCGAATAACGAATCATAACATCTAGTGAATAATAGTTCATGGATGCATACTACTGAAGATTTTTATAATAGAACGAAATGACAGTTTACTTCTTTCTGATTTCAATAGTAATTCAGCTGAGACAAATTTATGGTAAGAACCATATCGGTAGTATGATAGATATATTACTGGTTCCAAGTCAGAATAAAAGGAAGGGTTAACAGCGGATAAATATTATAATCAGTTAAACTTAGTTAAACTGTGCTCTGAGAGTAGTATAGCTTTTATGAAGAAAAAAATTATTCCTCCATTGGGTGAAAGCAGAAATACTTTGGAAATAGAAAGGTCTAAACCGCTTCTGACACCCACGGTTACAATAAAAATGGGTATATGGACGATTCTGGTAGTGTGGGAAACCGGGAGAGTCATTCATTTACTCACAGGAATGAGGAAGAATAAATTAGCTCTGTTCGGAATAAATGAAACTCATAGGCTACTAGCTAGATAGAAAAGACTAGCTTTGGGATATTTGTTGTTTACATTTCGGCCATGAAAAAGAAAGCGCTTAACACGTACAAGGAGTTGTACTGATGCTCTCTAGACAAGCACAAACAGCACTTACAGAACAGAAAACCTATGGATCCAAAATAGTAAAGTCATCCTTTAAAATTAGTGCGGGAATGATTGCAATAAATATCGTCCAGTGTTATACATTCACTAATGTTAACAGCGAAAATTATAAGTACTAGTTTCATCAGAGTGTGATCATGAAGTACACCACAGTGAGCATTAATCAAATCACATTTAACAGCTAACCTTTGGAAAAAAATGAACACATTTACGCCCTTGGGTAGCACCATTGATATACTAGAAAGTTCTGATATAGAGGTCATGGCACAAATTCGACATTTTATGGATCGACTGCTCGCCTTGTAACCTAATAGTCTTGGGTTCTATAGCATGAAAAATAGCTGTACACTGCCCCCTGGTTTTCATTGATTTTCTAACTAAATTCAATTTATAGTTTAAGCTTTCAATTCCAACAATCTTCATAAACCCCTTATGTCAGTAAATGAAATCGGTTATTAACGATACTTGATTAAACATTTTGAGTTATACCCATGCATATTCAGTATGCTAATATACTTAAAAAGGAGACAGAATTAGTTTATGAGAAAATGAAGTCAGCTTAATGATTAAATATTTCAAATAATACACTGTTTGATCTTTAAATAAAGTAAAGAAGGTAAAGCCTATTGATCAGAAGTGGAAAACCTGCAACAGAAGGTTATGAAAGTCCACAGGAAAAAAAAAGGAACAGAATTATAAAGAAATTGTGAATCGGAAGAATCATACAGAATATAAAAGGAAAAGTGATGGAAATTTGTAAATAAAGTATTTAATGTATGCGAATATTTGTTAATATTAGAACGAATAATTTGACAAAAATTGGGCGCCGAGTATAAAGAAGTCATTATTTATGAAAATTATATTTGATTAGTATCAGAAGGGGTTTTGTAAAGATTGTAGTATTTTCAACAGTTGAGATCATGAGTCAATTGAAGCTAGACCGCCGTGGAAAACGTGGAAGCATTGAACGGCCGTTTCGTCCCACTGTGGGACTCCTCAGCAGTGCGCATCCACGATCCAGCACCCCACGGGATTCAAACCCAGGGCCTAGCAGTCGCGCGCCAGGCGCTTAGCCAACTAGACCACTGAGCCGGCATCCAACGGTGTTAATTTCTAATTTCAACTAATGCACGAAATTGAGCGACACATCTACCATTGTCTTCAGTGAGTTACTACCTCACAACTGACCCGGTTGAACTCCACTGCTTCACACTAGAACTCCAGGATATATCTCTTGAAGCCAGTCACTAGTGAGCATATGTTGATTAGTATAAGAAGGGGTTTTGTTGAGGAGTACCACAATAGGACGAAACGGAGGTCCAGTGCTTCCAGGTTTTCCATGGTGGTCTAGCTTCAATTGATTCATGATTTCAATTGTTGAAATTATATTTGAAATAATCTCAACGATTGAAATTTAAATCATTTCAACGTTTCATCCAACAAACTTGTCTGAACTTCTTCAGGATATATTTTTTTACCAAGATACTATGTAATTTTTGTATTAAAATGTATTTGTTGTTCCCCACCTTTGTTCCCGTTCATTACCTATCTATTTGGTGGGGGTAGATTTTCAAAAGCACTCATAAGCGATAAAATGTTCATTTTTCCTTGATAAGGGAAAAAAGCACATTTTTGGTAAAAATGAAGATTTGATGATTAGATGGTGGTTGGAGGTAGTCGACAGGAAACCTTGGACTCGAGTTTCGTGCTACTTGGCACTCGTCAGCAAGGTGTACCTGTAATCTTGAGGGAACTGGTGCTCCCTGGCGGATTCGATCTCGTGTCACCCAGCTTCACAGTTAGAGACGTTACCACTAAGCTATCCGGGCCGCGACCGACCTCCTGTAGGACTGAGATGTAATTACAATTGATTGATCACTGGGTGGTGATCAATGTCATGAGTGTCAAGTCCTTATTTAGTGCAGATTGAATGCTATCGATCATGTTGCAATGTGGCTGACTGTGAAGCTGGGTGACACGGGATTGAATCCGCCAGGGAGCACTAGTTCCCTCAAGATTACAGGTACACCTTGCTGACGAGTGCCAAGTAGCATGAAACCCGGGTCCAGGGTTTCCTGTCGACTACCTCCAACCACCATCTAATCTCAATATATAGTGCACGCAGTGTCGTGTCACCTAGGCTGGTGGCCACATTGCAACATGGTCAATAGCACTCGATCTGCACCAAAGTAATGATTTGACACACATGACATTGATCACCACCCAGTGATCAATCAATTGTGATGAAAATTTTATCCTACGAATTAATCAATATCCAGTATGAAAAAACCACACCCAGTTATCATTAGTTTGTAATGGTAGACTTATATACCATTGAACTAATAGAAACATTCTAAGGTATTTCATTGATTGTAATATGTTTCAGAGAAGTGAAGTGACTTATATTGAAATCGATTCCATTCAACAAACATTAGATAACATTTATTACAAAATATTGTGTTTATTTAACTTGAGAGCCTAGTTAGAAACTTGATAAAATGAGATTTGCCCAATCAGTTGTTATGTTCTAAAGTTCTAATCCATCCCTACTGCAGGCTTCTAAACTATAAATAGCCGACTATGTGGACAGAGATAAGAAGAAAATTATCTGGCACATCTAGCTGGTATAGATAAGTAATAATGTAAACAACTGATGAGTACATTATAAGTTACGGAACTGATCTAGGAAGAGGTGTATAGTTAAAGACTTTGACTAGGTGATTATTACTCTTACTTACAATGATTCACTTAAAATTCCATCTCTCACTTATTGTATAGTCCTGCAGTAGCAAGTGCAGTATTCAATTTTAGATAATGGTTTGGTGCTTCCAACAATGTTAAACACATCAACAGGACTTTATACTTATTGTACGATATTTATTATTAATTAAAGCTCTGAATAGCTCAATAAAAATGTTTTTGACTATAATATCAATAAACAATGAATTACATATTATACTCACGGTAATGAGAATTACCTACTACTTATTGTTAACTAATAAATAGTCAAGGAACACAAATAGTTTACAGTTCAAAAATGGATCAATACTGTATCACAGAATATCAATGAATCGAATTAGGTAAATTGAACGATATTTTAATTGTATACATGGAATACGTGATTTTTCATCTTAGTTAAGTTGAATAGATAATGATAAGTAATGTATTTATAAAGATGTCTTTGGGTTAGCAATATCTTTTTAAAAGTTACAATACCAGTATGTAAATGTCACTAAGCCATCATAAAGCAAAAAACTAAGTGTCCTAGATCTAGATGAACGGACTTATACATCATCATCCTTTGATTTACCGAAATAAGAAACTTGTTGAAGACTTCAATAAATTTATTAGTCATAAAAAGTCAGTGTACCATTTGTACTATTAGCTACTTTCGATAAAACTATATTATGGAGACAATATCTAGACAACAACTGAGATTTAAGATACCTCTTAAAAAACTCGATCAAAGATTCAAAACACAATGAATAGTAGCATGTATCTCATTAAAAAAATAAGTAGAAGTCGTCTGTAATTGGTTTTTTATATGTTTGAACTTATTAAAATGCAACCATATGGTGAATTTGGGATGGAGCGTAAGCTAAGTTACAAGAAATATATGCTTCCGACGTAGATAGTATCTGACTGTGAACGATGTAACTCAGGGGATATTCACGGGGAGTTCTAACTTCTAAACCTAACACTCCTAGCCCTGATCCTGCCTCTAGCTAGACATTTGGTTACTAATCCTGGACTGTCTTCGATTATTTATCAATGTTGGTATTGTTTGTACATCGTAATTTTACCATAAATCGTCTCGTAACTAGACACTATTTTCTGATTGGCTAATAAGCCGCCCAAGGTCGCTGCCATAATATTGTATTGTCGTTCATTTTCTATAGCTGCTTTCTTATTAGCTAACAGGAGTCTGAAAATCAGTCATTGTTGTGTTAAGCTCGTCCTTGTGCTATGCGCTTACCAAAATCTCTTTCTTCACCTTTACAGTAGTTAGGACCGTACGCAATGTAAATAACAGCAACTCAGAATCTTAATTCAATATTGTGCACCGTATAACAGCATATAGATAAAATTCGTATTGATTGATTCATTAAGGTAAATTAGTACTCTAGTTTATTTGTGGTGCGTGCTACTTATAAGTAGTATGTGATGCTAGTCAGTAATGTAAAGTCTGACGGCAGAAGATGGGAAAGATCAAGAAAGGAAGAGCGGGAATAGAAAGCAATTGGTATGGAAATGTAAGAACAACGAAGTTCTAGACAATTATTGAACGTTTTGCAAATTAAATATTATAGTATGGTTTTTACCAAGTAACTGTAATTCTGGGTTGTCCTTCACTACATATATTGCTTTACAACTTACAAGCGATCAAATGACTAGTCATATCAGAATTACTGGAAAATCTTTCATCTTGGTATCGTTATAAGATTACTATCACCCATTACTGCATCATAATGCCTAAAGACATGACCACTACTAATCCACATTTTGTCAAATGGTTTACAACCGATAGTCGACTATGAGGATTTATGAAATAGTTTGTTTTATGCAAGTTGAATAGGATAATCAAACAAAGTGATAGCACGTATTCTAAAACAAAAAAAAGAAAGATATCCTTCTTTGTTAAATTCTTCTATAATGAAAATCTAAAAATTTACAGTCATATGACATATATGCAAAGATAGTTGGTGGCTGAAAGTGGAGTCCAGGACGTGCAGTCCTGAATATCATTTTGATGTTTCTCATTGTTCTATCAAAATAATGTTAGTTGACAAAAACCTCCTATATTGTGTTTGTTTTTTTTATCAGCCTACATTCACCTACAATTCCTCCTACCTTAATTCACAAATAGGATTTTAGTAAAAAAAGAAATAACTAAGGAAACAATCAATTACTTTAGCTGTACATTTGTATATATATACGAATTATTTTGTCGAAAACAAACAATTAGTATTTGTGGTCGGATTTTAGTGCGAAATTGTACTTAGGTAGATACCTATCTCTACCCGACACGGATTAGCTCCACTGGTCACGTCTTCTTACTAGAACTCCGAGAATTCCTTCACGAAGTTAGTCACTAGTGAGCACATGGTGATTATCAGTATAAGGTTGTAGAGATTTTTAAGTTGTTGATTAAGATCGACGTTAGGCCGACATGTGTGTCGTGTAGAGACAGATATCTACCCCAGTACAATAGAAGATGATCGCGCAATTTCGTGTATTGGTTGAGGTTAGACATTAGCACCGTTGGATGCCGACTCTGTGATCTAGAGGTTGAGCGTTCGCGCGCGAGACTGATATGCCCTGGGTTTGAATCTCGAGGGACGGGGTCGTGGATATGCATTGCTGAAAAGTCCCACAATAGAACGAAATGGCCTTTCGGTACTTCCAGGTTTTCAATGGTGATCTAACGTCAATCGGCTCATGATCTCAATCAAAATCTTAATAATCTCCACAACTCTATATTGACATTTTAATGAAGTTGGATAATTTGAAGCAGTGGAATCCCGTATTGCATGTATTTTGTCCTGTTTAGCTACATTTACGTGAATCCCAGAGGTTTAAACTCAGTATTTGTCCGTCTTATGAATGCCAAACGCTTTATCCACTTAGGTACTGAGTTCAGATAGCCATACACTTGTGTAACGAGTAGCAATTTTTGTGTAATTTGTAATGATTTGGATTATCGCATTGTCTATATTTTGACTAAAATTCGGACTCAGTAGATTAGTTTTAAAGGAAGGGTGCAAGGTTCGAATTCCGGAGTGAATATAAACTCTAAGATCCAAATACATCCTGCTGATGAGTCCCAAGAGGAAAGAAACTTACATCTTAAACTTCACTGCCAACCATATTCCTTTTGTTCCACAAAAATCTACATGATTATTCACTATTGTGTCTTTCAGACGGAAATTTACGTAGAAATAGTATTTTAGTGAATACATTCAGCTACCATTTACACTAAAGGTTCTTTCTATTGATTTTATTTACACGACAGATTTGATCCAGTATCACTTTTACAGAATCGGACAGAAGTGGATGGAGTTGATAAGATTCCGCTTGTTTAAACGCTTAAAGGTTTGTGGGTTATCATTGTGAGATTAAATATCTTGTCCTCATTCAATAACATAACTTGTTTGAATTGTAAACATTGAACAATTGTATTTATGGAATAAGTGAAGTTGTCACCGTAGATCATCTGAATTATTACGGGTTGTTTTGATTGATCTCTTGGATCAATGCAAATAACTTCATTTGACTTGTTTGATTGCTCTAGTATTCAGTTTGTCTACCTATTTAGTTTTTAAATTGAATGAAACTCATTTGTAAAGTACAAGTTTATTCACTCAGTTTTGAAGTAAACTTTAGTTGACCGAATGATTTTACCAGGATAGTCGAAGCGTAAGAAAGTGAAGTATAATACAAATATATTAATTTATTTAAAACTAATTATTTCAATAGTTTAAGTCATGAGCCAATTGAACCTGGACCACTATGGAAAACGTGGAAGCGCTGGACAGCCTTTTCGTTCTAGTATGAAACTCCTCAGCAGTGCGCATCCACGATCCCACCCCCCGCGAGATTTCAACCCAAGACCTATCAGTCTCGCGCGCGAGCGCTTAAACATTAGACCACTGAGCCGGCATCCAACGGTGTTAATGTCTAACTTCAACCAACCCACGAAATCGCGCCACCGTACACCATTTGTTCCAGTGAGCTGATATCTCACAACAGACCTGGTTGAAATCCACTAGTTACGGCTTCTCACTAGATGCGCAATACTGAGGAGTCCCATACTAAGACGAAACGGCCGTTCAGTGCTTCCAGGTTTTCCATAGTGGTCTAGGTTCAATTGACTAATGATTTCAATTATTGAAATGACTAAAATCTCCATAAAACTAATTATTTGTTAAAAGGAAAAGACTATCATGACAACACAAGGAATATGGTTATAGTAGCACGAAATGATAGAACAACTGAACAAGTTCAAATAGGAATAATCAAGCAAAATAAGTCAAGATGACAACCATTAAAGTGACATGCTTAAGTAAAACAAACTAATACAATCAATGGTAAATCATACAATGGAAATGATACATAGAGGAAAAACAAAACTGTTGATCAAAATGAATGATCACAATTTCATCTTGATCCCGTAATCAATATGATACCAAATGATGAAATGGTTGAGAAAAGTAACTTCACATTTAGAATAAGACAAAGTGACTATTATTACAGAATAAATACACGAGGAATTTTCTCACACTCATGTATTCATATACATGTAATGTAAGATGTTACACTTTCTTTTTTGTTCCTAAATAAAATACAAAGTAGATACATCTTTTATCAGTTATATTACGTAATAGTCACATTTACTAACGTATCATTTTCATTTATCATGTGAGAATAATTTATTAAAACTAGTACAGTTAAAAATAACTAGTCATATGATAAATGTCGCCTGAAATATACTTTTTTTTTAGTTTGTTAAATGTTATATTGATATATGCGTGGGTCAAAAAGAGAATGTTTAGTCATTTCAATGGGTTATACCCTAAAAGTTGTCTTATAGTATAAATAAAATCTACATCATCGTTGACTGAATTACATAAAATATACTTTCACATTGAAAGATCAACAATCTATCTATCTTGAAGTTAACTATCAGTAAGCAGAAACGATTACTGTATAAAGGGATCATGGAGGGTCTTATTAAATTTTGTAACAAATTGATTGAAAGTAGATAATCATTACAGATTAGGAACTACATGATAGCCGTTTCGTCCTCATGAGAGACTCATCGGCAGCTGATTACTTCAAAATTACAACATTATTGCACAGATGGTCGTCATTCTTGATTATTATTTTCAAAGAAATGAGAAGCGGTTGGGATGGGATTCATGGATTAAATATGGTCGTGAGAATGAACAGAATTATCATTAGAATAATACTGGTTGTGGGACGTTTGTTGCATAAAGATGTATGGTAGCTAATCACTGTCGGAAAACGGTTTAATGGTTATTTCTAAACATCGTTTTGTTAAATGAATGTAAAGGGAGAAATTTACAATAATGTCTGTTTTGTGCTAAAAATTACGTTACTGTAGACAGTCATATCTTACTGAATAAAGTGGTTATTGTTACTGTTGTGGATGCGGAAGGATAGACCAATAATTATCATGTTAAGTCCAATGGTGTCCTTGGACTTTAAATGGACATTTCCTACTGGTCGATATCTGTCCACTTGTTGAATATTGTACAAAATGTTGTTTTCTATTTTTATGGTACGATGTGGTATGTTTGGTTAGTATATAAATAGAGTATGTCTGAAATAAAATGATTCATAACTCAGAGGCTGAGATTTGTGTTCTGGACTCAACTGGCTGGGATAGACAGGGAATCGGGACCAATCGTAACTCTAGGTCGTCCATTACGTTCGTACGTGCTTACGTGTCATTGAATCGGTCGATAAATACGCTGCTCTCTAGTTTTTCAGTCAAGGACACAACAATTAGCACAAGGTAAAAATCAACCACAACTTAAAGTCACAACAGTTACTATTAATATTAACGTTATCAATATCGCTATTACTATTATTACTATTGCCTTTGCTATACGTAATCACTAAACCCCAACAATAGTTCAATTATTACAAAAGTGCCTACTTTTGAGTAGTTTGAAATTTATTAACTATTATTCAGCTTTACAGTTAACACTGTAGGTAAAAAAATCATTGAAAACATGGAACCAGTTTAGTGAATAACTTCTCAATAGTTCAAATTCATGACTGTATCAGGATTTGAACCTAGGAAGGGTGAACCAGGTTGTACATGCATACACAATGCTGAGGAGTCCTATTCTAGGACGAAACAGTCATTCTGTATTTCTTGGTCCCCAACAGTTGTTCGTGATGCAAACTTAACAATCTCCAAAAACCTACTGTGGCAATAATATTTAGTTAACATTCAAGAGTGTTGTTCATGACTATTAATGAGAACAAATGATCAGAGTGCACATTGTTCAAGTGTAAACTAATAGTTTAGTATTTCACTCTTCTGAGAAAAGGAGTAGAAGGTGAAATGGCGTATGTTAATTTCCACAATTTGTATTATTGAAAACATTTAATTTCACTTTGCATGAATCAATCGAATATCGTGTTACTATATGTTCATATTAAGAATCCCAGTAATTTGTGATTCGATGTGAGAAACTAAAATCTAAACGTAATTAATTTGATCTCATTACTTGAACTTTCTGAAATTATCCTCTCAGATTATCAGTCCTATATACTCAGTAAACTATTAACCAATAATGGATCATCTTTTAGCTGATAGTAAAATAAAGAAAACAGATTAAGACCTCTCATTTCATCTTCATAAGATAGATTAAAAAGAATTTTTACCATTTTAGTCCCTCCCAGCTGGACCTCTTCACGATTAAAAAAATATTAGATACTATTAGTTACAATCATCCGTTTACTAATGACTAGCTTTAAGATACAACTCCTTGAGTTTTAATACGAAGTTGTGACCAGTGGAGTTCAATCCTAACTTAATGTGAGACAATTATCCAACACAGGTAATGAATAAGGTTTATATACATTAGTTGCCAGTTCAGTGGTCCTGATTTAGAATCATACATGTGGGCTTAAGAATATACACTGTTACCGACAAAACGACCGTCCAATACTTCCAAATTTCCAATGATAATCTAGTTAAGATCACTCAAGTGCACTTGAGTCATCATTCAAAACTTCCAGAATAAGTGATAGTTGAAACCTAAAACTATTGAAATTTAACTAATTGGTTATTTGTGATGTGTGTGTGTGTATTTTTCCCCCCTATATGTTAATAGGATAATTAAATTATTTTTGTAACTCAAAATTAATTATGAAATGGCTTGACATTAAAAAAAAGGGGGAAAATCAATAATGGATAAATTATTGATTTATTTTTCCAATTTTACATTTCCAGTATCTAACTTTAATATGAAAAGAAAAAGTGAAAATTTACCAAAAACACATTATTCCTTTTATATGATACATTGTATATAAGCTATTAGATAAGAGTTCAGGGATAAACAAGTCTAGATATACCTATATACATATATACATGTAAAGAACTGAAATGATGCGTAGGCTAACCAATAAAGTTTATACAGTAGTATATTAGATAAACGTTAATTCATTAATTTGGGATAAAACATTGTAAGATATTTTATTTGTTTAAATGTGAAATAATCTCAACGATTGAAATTTATATTATTCCAATGTTTCGTCCAGTTAATTTGTCTGAACTTCTTCAGGGTTGTAAATTAAGGCAATATCAAGGCATCAATGGCAAGATTCAAGTAAGATAATATCAAATAAATTAATAAGCAATAAGTTTTAAAGTAAATTCTATGACTCAAAACAATTTCAATACACTGAAATCATCGTTTATTAATTTAATTATATGCTCAATAGGGACTAGTTTCAAGATGGATTTCTTGAAGTTCTAATGTGAAGTTGTGATTCATGGAGTCCAATTCATGTTGAGTGGAGAAAGACAATGGATAAAGGGTTACGCAAGATCATGGATCAGTTGAAGTTAGATATTAACACTTTTGAATGTCGACTTAGTGGTCTAGAGGTTAAGCGTTTTTTGTGTGTGAAACTGAAGATCATATAGTGTGGGATCATGGATGTTCACTGCTAAGGAGTTTTACACTAGGATGAAATGATAGTTCAGTTCTTCTAGGTTTTTAATGGTGATCTGGCCTGAACTAATAAAGTCTAACTAATCATTTTAATATCGAATATGATAGAAAATAATGTTTTGTTATTTTTTCTAATATTAAAATTAGATTGTTGAGTCGGCTTCCGTAGAACTTCAACGGAGCCTCCAGAGGCCCAAAAGGAGCCGAAGGGTTCTAGCCAATCAGAGTATGATGGAACGTTCGAGGATTCCAGCACGGCGTGTTACTATTGGTCGGTAGCATAATATGACGTTAATGGGTTGGCTGAAATATGATGTTGATTTAACAGATGCCAACATCTATAAGTACCCTTGATTTCCTGTACAAAAATGAACCTTGGGATAAAGTATTTTCTCTCATACTTGTGTCTTCCCTCTGGTGTTCAAGTCGTTGTGTAGTTCTAGACTGCGGGTTACCGGAATACCATAGGAAACTAATATAGCGTTCAATCGACAAGACTTATCAAGATCTAATCTAAATTGATAGCAATGTAACAAGTTATTATTTTACAAACATTAATAAAGTACTTTCTTTTTGTTACAATTTAAATGAACATTGAAATGTTTGCAAAAATTGAATGATCATCTCCAATAAAAATCTCAAATTTAACAGAATAATGAACAATTTATGACACTTGCAAAGAATTTCTTTAATTTTAATGTTCAAGTCAATAGATATTTTGGACATAAACCCATTTTGTTAACCACTAAGGGAACTGATACAGAATCATATGATCAGTGATGGGTAATGTCTACGTAGAGATTAATTTCTCTATACCTGACTCCAATAAATATTATCCCGTTAACTTAGTATTTACGCAGGGCAAATCTCCTAGTAGTATGATGAATTTACTCGAGATTATTCAAAACCCAGAACACTAGTTATAGAGATAGTATATTGTTAATAATTGATATAAACCGCAAGCATTCAGGGAAGCTAGTACGTGAGAAGGTAGAGAGCAAAACGCAACGGATAGAAGATATGTTAGCCAACTCTATTTAATTAAACACATTAATCAATACTTGTGGTCAAGACAAAAAATAAGCTTCAGACATATGATGAGTAGGATAAGGAATAAACACACATACTCTCACATAAAACAGTCAAAACTGACATGAAAATTATTAACAAGGTCAAATTGTGACTAAAACAGAGTGAATAAATTGGCTTGTCCTGAAGCTAGAATAAGCTATGTGGGCTCGACATAGCAACCAACACTACATATATTCTTAACACATATTGTTCAGTGTGTGTGACTTTACTTTTTTTGACCGCACTAACTTTACTCTTTGAAGTTAATTGATAAGTATACTTATGTCGAAAATATTGACGCCTAGATAATAATCAAACCCGCGAGCAGTAGACTCAAAATAACAATAAAAGTAGTTTTAGATGTGGACGTTAGTTTGTACATCAGGTTTTAAAATATAAACTCTCGACTGTCGTTAATCTTCTTCACCTTTAAGTTGTATTTGCTATTAGTGATCAATAGTTATGATAACAGTCTATCACTGAAGTTCTCTTTAAGTTCTTTTCTCAAACACTGTTGACCAAGTTATTAGGACATATGATGTTTGTTAAACGTGGTTATTTTTGGTGATAACTCTTTCTTTGTTAGACGTTCCATTAATTAATTTCCGGTTAGGAGATTAACCTATCAAACTAGAGTATACGAATGTTATAGTTCTACTTAATGAACCCACTGAGAAAAATTCGGAGATTTCTGTATGTCTTGAGTAACAATGCCATCATATTTGACTTGTTTTTTCCTATCTAAACTTTAAATATTTTTTTCATAAATAGTTTGCATCAACCCCTGGTTTCATCACAAAAAGTGAATAAGTTGATTGAACTGACCATTTGCGCTATCCTAGTGGTCTCTTCAATTTTAGTGGATTGGTGTCTCAAGAAATTTCCGCAAAAATATAAAATGTCTTCTAGGCGTTTAATAATTTACCCCATTTACAGTGTAAGCAGGATATCCGTTTGCAACTAAGGGGCCAGATTGCAAAATATTGATCAATTCTACACTACTCTATAGCTCAGAAACATGTTTTTTATTATCAGAAGGTGGATATAGGATAAACGTATCTGTTTATAGGTGTCACTGAATCAACAAAGTTTATAATGTTTAGGTTGGACTTTTGGTCCCACTTAAATAAATCGGTTATTGAGGCTCTAAATATTCATTGGTAGAGATTATGAAGACGTGTTCCATGAGTGTTTGATTACTACATACAACAATTTGCAATGCCAGCTAATATAGGAGTAGGTTAGGAAAGCTGGGAATGTATAAATCAAAGCATGACATCAGTTTATGAATTTATTTACTGTTTTTATGAACTGAACCATTTAGTATAGACTTCCTTATAAGGGCTTTGGCTACATTTAGAATTAAGGGTTAGAGACTAAATATAATGGCTCAAAATTGGTAGCAATGACGTAGTTACTTTTATTTTTTTTCTTTCAATTATGAGTAAAGTATCATCTCCAATTTTTAGTAATTCCGTCTCAATTATTATTTATGTTTACATTTCTATTGATTTTAATGTTATATCTCATCATGTACTTCTTATTTTATTGATGACCTCTCTTTATGTAACTACTTGGATCGACGCTTATTCTTACATTATCTTAATCTGATAATCATTGGCTAACAATTGAGAAGGGGGGTATTTTAATGAAAAATAAATTTAAAAAAAAAACACTTTTCAACTCATTAATGATGCTTTACAAATGGTTAACTACTTAGAAACAAAAAATCCACTCTGAATTAACTCAGTTATTCTCAAGTAAAATCAATTTGTAATGAGATGTTAATTAAATCTAAACTCAGTAGTTTAAACATTTTTATATCTAGAGCTTAGATTCTTAATATACCGCGTATAACGTGAGCACTCGAACGCTAGAACACTCCCAAGTCGCAAATGAGAAGACAGAAGACAAATGAAAGTAATTTTATTCCAAATAGTGTCAATTGTGGTACAAAACTGTTGGGTATTTGTAGTTTTTAGTAAAAATTAATTCATCATTATAGTTATCCAATTCGCACACAGGGTGTTATTAGCATTTGTCTAATAGGAAAGCTATATGTAGGGATTCTGGAATATTCTTCCAAAAGATGATTGGATGGAATATTTTCCGCTCTTTCTGAACTTCTTAGAGTTTCCTTGAGTTCACCCGTGGATTGTCTTCACAAACATATCATGTAAATCATGAGAATTGAAAAATCTTAAGTTATATCATATATGAGATTGTTGAAGGAAACTTTTAAAAAGTCTCATGCTAAAATAAAAACATACATCTGATATTTGTTAGTTTTTTTAATTCATTTTCTAGATAATACTAAATTGGTGTGAATAACACTGTCTTCAATGACCCTTCAACTAAATGGATCATAATGAGTTAGCCTTATTTCTTCTCTAAATTGTATATAATGTTATTCAAAAATTCTCTAGTGTTATGTTTTCTTTTCTTTTTTGATAGAAAATTCTCAAATTTTAACCTCGACTAAATGGTGAAAATTGAAGAGAGTGCTTCAAATAAAAATGAATCAGTTTAGTTCAGGTTCCGTTTATCCAACTGGTAAATTTAAGTAGTGTGTTGAAAAACTAAATCTGTGCTTTATATGCAAAATTGGATAATGGCTAGTAGTGGAATCCAGGACACGCGTTTCGTCCTATTTGGGACTCATCAGCTGGATGTACCTGCATCTCAGAGTTGATGTTCACTCTTGGATTCGAACTCAGTACCGTTCGCTTCAAACGCCATCGCGTTATCCACTTAACAACTGAGTCCTGTTAGCCACTTGTTTGTGCAATGGGGTGAAGTTGCATATAATTCATATAATTCGTAGTTCTCCAAGTTTCCGTTCCACACAGTAGAACTGACTTGACATTTGTATTGAAAATCCTGACCTTAGTGTTGGTTGACAGTTGTTTTGAGTTCCAGATGTTCTACAGTTGCAAATATGCTGCTCTTGCTTTACCGATTCGCGCCTTCATATCTGCATCAAATCCATCATGCTCATTAATGATGCTGCCTAAATATGTAAAGGTTTTTACGTCTTTATGTCAGTATAAATTGCTATTTGTCAGTTAACAGATGCTGATCAAGGACAAATCTGAAGGTCACATGATAACTAATGTACAATCTACACTTGACACTTGTTAAATGAAAGCTCTCTGTATAAATGTCAGACAAATTATTCAATTGAATCATTATCACATGTATATCAGCTGATTATTACATAATTTCATCACCAACTGTGTTTCCTAATAAACAAGAGCTAGACAATAAAAAATATGGATGAATCATACTAAAATGGACAAAAATTAATGTCTTTGTCTGCATATTTTCTGTCAATCCAAGTAATTGATACTTTAAGAGTTGATTTAAAATATTCTAGTTGTTGATCAGAATTTGTAACTAAATCACGTGTCTGATTCTATAGATTCTCGAATTGTATATCTGTATCACGACTCTCTGTGTTCGATCATCGTTGTCTCCGAAAGATTGCTGACATTCAGTGGCAACACCATGTTAGTAATTCAGAAGTTCGGCATCGTGTGTTCGGATGCAGAGATGATAATCCAATTAGTGTCACCATCTTGAAACACCGACTTCGGTGGCTTGGACATGTTCTACGAATGTCGTCCCAGAGAATTCCACGTCGTGCATTATTTGCCGACTCTGGGACTGGTTGGAAAAAGCGGAGAGGTGGTCAGTGTATGACATGGTGTCGTGGGATGAGAGAAAGCTGTAAAGGGCCGGCCTCTGTTGGTCCTTCTCGACTCCCTGGCTGGGGTCCTAGAGATGGTGCTACACAGTAGCTAGAGACGTTATCAGATATGGCTCAGAATAGAAGCCTGTGGAGATCCTTCTATAACCTTCTTTTACTTTCTTCATAAAAAGTGGTTGTAACTTCTTCAACTAAAAGGATTCTTTCTGATTGTACCTTTCCGTTCCCCCATTAATACTATTATTATTACACGACCTTACACCAATCTGTTCGTTATTGTTCTCTTTTTCTTTCACTCTCCTTACCTTTCTTTTCTTGTCTTTAAATTCTCATTGTTTTGTGTGACGCATATATATTTGGTGCCCTCTTGTACCAATATTTAAGTGTTCAAATAAATAAATACTTATAAATCAATGTGGTTTTAGTTATTACACGTATCACGAAATTTTAGACCTAAGGATAATACTTCTAACTTTTCTTTATCTAGTTCAACACTTAAGAAATTATGTACATAACTTTTAGAGTCGGTTGGAAATTTGCTTTTGACTGTTTGATTTTCCAAGCCTCTGATCCATAACGTTCGTAACATAGTCTATAAAAGATATTTTCAAATCATCAGTTAACTCATCTAATGCATACTTTCTACGAAAAAACATTCATCTGTATCTCGAGTCCCATTTTTGCTTATAATGCTCTTTTATGTAGAAACTATCTAAGAAAATTTTTAATATTTTTCGCTGGTGTTGTATTCGCTAAACTTGGTGATTTAATTAAGAGGCTTATATTGTTGTTATGGGAAATATCATTTATGTTTACTTTGGGTAGAAGTGAGCATTCTTAAACTTATTCCATAAATCCTTTCTGATAATCTTGTTTGAAATTGATATTTTTTGTAGCTAATGTTATCTTAATTGTGGGAATTAAAAAATTGACCTTAGTTAAACGACCAATGAAAGTCAAGAAGAACTGGACTAATATAGGACTTCTCATTATTACTCATCCTCGATCCCATTAGGGATCACATTCAAAACTGTGAGGTCTCACAATGAGCGTTGGCTGTTTAGGGAGAAAAGTGATGGATTTAAGTCTTGGTGTGAAAATCAATACTGAGATATGGTAGGTACATACAATTAACGGATCATAAATAGGATGAAACGTGCCTCCTAAATTCCATCTACTCCATCTAAGAGTAGTTAGTAATCTTAGATTGAGCAAAACGCACAGACTCATACATGCATACATATATATATATACACACATACATACATACAGCAAGTTCAACAGTTATTTATCTTGCCAAACAATATGCATGGGAATTTCCTAAATTGTAATAATGATAATTTCCTGTTTTAAAAATAATACTTATGTCATTCAGAAGATAGAATGTCATATGATTTTTGTTTTCTTGAATCATATAATTATGAATTACGACTGATAGGCTCACTATGAAGGTGATCTTCAAGTTACTTTATTGGTATGAAAAATTCCCTATATTTGCTAAGTTGAATTTAATTGATGTTATAACGTTTAACTTGATGATTGGATGGTCTGTTGCTATTCTATGTAACATAAAGATACTCAAAGTATTTTGGAAAACAAACGCATCGGAATAAATAGATAATCTAGCTGAATTCGAATTTTGGTTCAAAGGTTTTTTTGAATATTAGTCAATGAACTTAGTGTTATGTTGTGAATTGATTGAGATAATGGAAAGGGACTAGTGAGTTTCAGTTCAGTGAATTGGAGATTAAGAGTTAGCCACGAAGATGTAAATTTCTAATTTCAGGCCCTGAAGGTACTGTGGATCTCCATTGCTGGGTAGTATAACACCGGAACGGAACTACTTATTATTATTAACGTTGCATGTCATTCATTGTTCTACCTAGTCCGCCATAAATCCCTTTCATATTAGAATAATCTCAACCTTTTTTCCAACTCTACTCTTGAATAAAGCCATTCTAAGTTGTTTTTTTTTAAAATTTTTCATAATATATCACTCAAATATTCTCATTGTCTCTGTGACATAATATTCCAACTTAGTATCCACATCCAGAAAAAAAGAGAAAATGGAAGGGACTTGAATACTTTATCTTAGTAAATTGACATTTAATAATTATTAGAAGGGGTTTGTGGAGATTTTAGGAATTTCACAGATTGAAATAATGAGTCAATTGAAGCTAGACCACCATGGAAAACCTGAAAGCACTGGACAGCCGTTTCGTCTTAGTATGAGACTCCTCAGCAGTGTCAACCCACGACCCCGCCTTCCATGGTGGTCTAGCTTCAATTGACTCATGATTTCAATCTGTGAAATTTAATAATTACTTGTAAGTCAAGTCTGTAGTGAATTTCAAATTCAGCAACAAAATTTCCAAATAAAGCATTTCAATTCGTTTTTATGGGGATAAATCAAATGATGAATGGTTCTTAAATAAATTACATTATCACTTGACAGACAAATACATGCAATGTCATATATCCATTATTCTAAGCTTGAAACTAATACGATAGGAAACCTAACTGAAGTGATCAAGAAGGATATTTGATGATAAGACTGACTACTAAGTATGTGAATTAATCGAACAAATCCCAAATAGATAGCCTCTGATTAACGATATATATACCGAATCATGTAAGCAGATGATTTTCGCATAAATTTAATAGATTTTTAAGGCCATTATTGATTGGTTAAAATTCAAAATATATCTGTATTGTAATTGGTCAAAAAGTTTGGGTGAATTATTAACCAATCATAAATCAGAGAGAAATTCAATCGATAATCGATAGATAGCCATGTTTATTGTTAAGCCCGTAAGCAACATTATGTAATGCTTAGAAATATCCACTGTCATTTCAAATTATATATAAAGATCAAACATTTCTTTAACATTAGAACGTGAAGTATAGATTTCTGTTCTATATTATCAGGAGCAGATAAAGCAATGAATTTTAAGCAGACTTTCTCACAAGGAATAAGTAGCGAAAATAAAAATGACCGAACAGTGATTGTTACTGAATAGAAAAGATGATGAAATCGAACTATGTATGTAGATATTTCTGAGAATTTTCAAGGATTTGTATTTTCACTTTGCTGATGTTACGGACATAGATTGTTCAGTCTCAATGAACACATATGTGTCTTGAGCGTATCGCCTCTATATAACCATTTAGTGATAAATTAGATAATGAATAACGGTAAGATCTGAGATACTTACTTCGTCCTACGTAGAACTCGTCAGTTAGATACGTTGGGATTATAGTGTTGATGTCCTATAGTGATTTCTTTCAAAATTTTTATTTGAACAAATGTTATTGCTTTTCCTCTCAAATCGTTATTTTATGTGTAATCAATAAATTGACTGGGATTAAACACCAAGTCATCATAATATACACGTATACAGAATCAGTTGATTAGAGCTAGTGGATAAATAGATCTTATTCAAAGTCTCCATTCTGAATTTTGTTAACTAGTAGCGTATATCTAGGATATTCATAGCTACTTCATGTGAGGAATAGAAGAAAATATTCTAACATTGTCTTCGATTCGTCAATATTCAATATATCGTTAAAACAACCATATTGTAGTTTATTGATTTATGTATTTTCATTCTTCAGCAATTTGGAAGACTCTACCGGACTCCCACATTGTACGAGTATTCCATGTACCTAAATAAATGGTTGCTCTGCTTGTCAGAAAAAGCATTGGCCTCGGATTTAATCATGAGACTTCAAAGTTTTTATAAATGAAGACCTGACTCCCAGGTTAGAGTTTGAAAGGTCTGAATATTTTTTTCTGGTTAGCGTTTTTTTAGCGAGTTAGTTTTCCACGGGATGGGGTAGCTAACCCCATGCCCAACCCTCCTCCTTTATCCGGGCTTGGGGTCGGCAGTAGCACTCGGAGGGCCTCCAGGCGGAGTTATGTATTTTCATTAGTATTCATGATTTCCAAAAAAGAAATGCGCCTGATTCAATGACTTAAATGTATACAGTGGATATTTAATATTATTGACAGTATTTCATTGTTTATTGTAACCTGATACACTAATATCACCTCAACCAAATATGAAGAAATTGATAGGATTTAAAAGATTCATTGATTTCAACTTAACTATTAAAATAAATACAAAGTAGGATCAAATGGGAATTTTATTGTTGTATACAAACAGTTTCATAATAGTACTATGTTTTTACTATTAAAACAAATTTCTTTTTGAGAAAAATGTTGTTCTCTCATATATAGACAAATTCTCTTAGGAGGTTATTTTTATTTATTTGCACATGTAAAAATTGGTACAAACGGGCACCGAATACATATGCGCCACACGAGTCACTCAACTTATGCGTGGGCTATGAAATTGCTCGGATGCCAGATCAAAACAGGTGGTTTCTTTAGAGGGCCACGCCTGAAGCCTTCAACTTAAAGGTTTGACTCAGAAGGCAGTGGAGCAACGTCAGGAGATGAAGTCCCATGTTAGCCAGTGACCAATAATCGGCTCATGGGCTATTTGTTCCTACAGGATACTGGAGCCCATGTGCACCACTGGCTTGGAGTCAGTGTTTCCCAACTCCCTTCACATCCTTCACATCCACCAATCAGGTTAAAGCGCTAAAAATTCGCTTTTCGTCCACTCAAGTTCGTAAATAACAGTAATACTGTGAGAAGGCAGTGAGTAGGACTTCTTGGCTGTGGTTGTATGCACGTGACCATGTGAGAGGATTTCGAAAGGGAGAGAGGACTTTCTTCACTCTTGGCTGTATCAGCGAATTTGGTGGCTCTCTTAAGAGGATTTGGTGACCAATCAATAGATATCATGCACAAGTGAAATTGTAGAAATGCCAAAGTGAATTTTACACCAAATCAATGAAGAAAAATAAATGTTATGTGTTATACTGAATGAATATCACACTCAATTAAAATATGATCATATATTTTATCATATTGTAACAAGAGTTCAAATTGGTCAATAAATTAGTAACTGAGCATATTTTCTTATTTGTTGTAGTGCTCACATGATGATAATTATTAGTAAATGCATTTTATAGGATAGTAATTTTGATTATTTATGACTTGATCAAATCTCTTTTTAAGAAACTTGTGAAGATCTGTTATAATTTTACAATGTATATTTTAATATAACTCCGCCTGGAGTCCCTCCTGGGGCTACTGCCGGTTCCAAACCCGGATAAAGGTGGAGGGTTGGGCATGGGGAATTTTAATATACGAAATTTTCGGGGAAAATGAATAGTATGAATTGTTTGTTATAAGTTTATTCTACTTCTTAGAATCACTTTAAAAGTGTTCGAAAAGAATTCCATAGATGAAAATATTTTTCACTCGGTCAAATCTTGAGTGGTTTTTGTAGTATATTCGAATAAAATACGTTATGTAATACAAATACTGTCTCCTTTATGTTGGATTTCAGTAAACCAATATCTCTTGTTTTCTTGATTATGCAATCAGCAATAAGATCAACATGTTTTAATCCTAAAATTGGTCACTCGCGACCCAAATAGCTATTTTCTCTGTGAAACTGAGCGACACACGACTGAATCCGCCTAGAAGCATCCTCCTCCTCAGGAATACAGGCACACCTTGCTGACAAGTGTCGCATAGCACGCTACATAGGTTTAGGGTATCTTGTCGACTACCACCAACCACCTAATATATATATATATATATATATATATATATATATATATATATATATATATATATATATATATATATATATATGGCTAACAAAAGTAGTAAATATTAGTATGAGGTTGTGAATATTGTTAAGTTTTTTATTGAGATCATGAGTCGATCAATTTTAGACCACCATTAAAAGCCTGGAAGCACTGGACGGCCGTTTCGTACTGGTATAGGGCTCCTCAGCAGTGCGGAATTGTGGATGCGCAGTGTAGCATATCAATATCATATCTCAGTCTGTTAGACCGTAAAATTATCGTGAAAAATTTGTTTAGGACAGTAACAAAAGAAAGTATTTTTGACGCAAACACCATCCCCTCATCAGAACAGATAATCTGTAAAACTATGCATTGTTAAGAAATTGTTAACACCTACAGATTGTTTTACAATATAAATACGGATACAATTGAATTTTCTCTTGAGGACGTTAATCCATTTACAACTGATTGATAACTGAATAGTGACCAGTATCATGTATATCAAGTCTTCATCTTTGTGCTAGTTGAATTCTATAGATGAAATTACAGTGCGAATACCACTAATCATAACCTCAAATCTTATTCCACTCATATTATGTAGTGACATTATAGTGAACGAGGACACAGATGGGGACAACCAAAAGTGTTTTAATACAACATTACAGAACAACTTGGTAAAATCTGAGAACCATACAGTAAATACTTCATTTGCAAAATATCCATCAACTATCTCAGATTTTGTTGCTCCTTCGTTTCTATACCAATCACTCTCTGTTCTCGTTTTCTTCTTTTCGATCTTCTCAACCATCTTTCGTCAGGCATTCCACTTTCGATTAGTGATATATACTACTTATATCTATCGACATCAGTAACATACAACACAATATTGCTTAAACTTTTAATATTACAACATGTGTAACAAGCTACTTATATTAATTCATGTAAAAAACAGCCTAAACTTGTATAGTGACATTAAAAGCGTTATTAAAGCAATATATTTGTACATTTCAATAAAGACATATTTTTTCATAGAATTTACCATTTAACTAATCTGGTGATTTTATCAAATGTCTCTACATTAATCTTGTTTATTTTTTCTCTATGAATACAGCCATTTATGACATGATGCTATTTTGATTTTAACATGTATAAAGTTCAATCTAAGTAGCTTTGGTAATAACATTAAGCATAGTTTCTATTAGATAGTTGGCGTTGTTTTGGCATAATTACTAATGTATTTAAACTAATAACAGACATATAATATCAACTCTGGGATGCAGGCACATCCAGCTGACGAGTCCCAAGTTGGGCGAGACATGTGTCTTGGATTCTATTGCTAGGTACCATCCATCCTTACACATAACATTAGTTTATAGGAATATAGAATGAAGATATTTTTGATACTAATAAAACAATGGAATTTTGGTTACGACCGGATGGATATCTGTTCAACTACTAATTACTTCAAACACTAAGGCATTACTTATTAATTCTATTAAGTAACGTTGATCATTAGCTTGTTCATGATTAAAACGAAAATACATTCAATTGAAGATTCCCAGCTGAGATAAAATTTATATCTAGTATTCTGGTGCTAATCCCGATGCAATTGATAATCCTTTATGAAATTCTAACTCTTATTACTCAGCTACAATGTGGTGTGTGCTACTTATATTGACATAAGTAGTAGATGATGTTAGTCGTCAACAGAATGTCTGGCAGCAAAGAGACATGAAGATCGAACAGTAAAGAATGGAAACAGAATGCAATTTGTATGAAAAATGCAAGAACAATGAAGTCTGAATCATTATGAGACAATTGATGGACATTTTGCAAATTAAGCATCTAAATGATGGTTGTTAGATTTTATTAACAAGTCCTGTAATTTTGTGCCAAATACATTCGATTGTCCCCACTGGTGTTCTTGTTCACTACAACACAGTTAGGGACACTATCTCTGAGCTAGTTGGTCAGTGAGTTAATGATATATGATTAATCATTGAGAATTAAGCTGTTGACTACCTCCAGTGTCTTAATATTTAAACATATAGTACATCAGATATCAAGTTATTAAGATTAGTGATTAAACTGCAATTTAATCGACATCATTCGATTCATGCTTAAAGACTGGACAAACATGACATTGGTTACTATCCAGTGATCAATTAATACATTTAAAGTTCGCATAAGAATATATTATCCGGTTTAGAAATTAAATGAATACGTTTAACTTGTGGAAATATTCACAAGCTACTTCTCAACTTTCGTTATCATCATTATTTGAATACAGAATCGATGTACAGTTGATACATTTGCAAGGGTTTATTTTCCTGTTGTTGATAGTAATCAATATGTTAAACCGTCCTTTAACGATATACCTAAACATTAATCGAATTGCCTCGATTTTGTGCATTTATGCACATGTTTTAGTAAAGTTGGACCGTGGAATCTAGAATGCACATTACATTCTATTTGACACTCATTAGTTGGATGTACCAGGATTTCAGTGTTCACATTTACATTTGAAATGGACTATACACTTCAAAGGCCTAACGCGTTATTCAATGAGCTATTAAGTTCAAATAGTCATTAAATTGTTCGTGTATAAAGTCATGTATATATCAGGGTTCAATATACAACCAGCTAGATGATCTTAAATAAGATAAGAAGCATGTATTGGATTCCATTGCTGATTATAATCTAACCATACTAAAAATTGTGCTTAATTACTATGTTATAGTCATGGAGATTCACTGTACTACTACTATACTAGAACAAAACAGGTGTCCAATTATTGTCAACCAAATGTCAATCTGTATTATTGAAACTTAAAATTCAATAATCTTCACAATATGCTATAAAAACACCTATATACTTCAAGTTATTCATTCTTAGTGAGTAAGAATAACTAAGTACTATTTGCTATATTATATTCTATAACATTTACACATTAATAAGAATGATTACTTTACACTTGGTAAACATGTTTTTTTTTCTAACATAAATCAATATACAGTAATCAATCATGAATTATTGTCATTTACAAATGACAAACAATGAATACAATAAGTGGAACTTTAGAATTTCCCATAATTATAATATATATACATAGAATGTTCTTATCAAACTATCCCAATGTCATTGCTATTTCTAGTAAGTGACTAATGATCCTTATAATCACCTGTATATACTACAAACAACATGTTTTCTTCAAATACACCTATTTAAAAGAAATAAGTTTCAAGAAATAAATAAACATTAAACTTCAATATACATATATATATATATATGGAGTGAGAGAGAGAGAGAAAGGTGGGGGGGGGCTTGGGCTAAAAAACGAGTGACTAGGCTTTATATCTAAACTTTTCATGAATTAAAAATTTAATTAAACTTCAAATTGGACATGATTATTTTTCAATGACTTTGTTCATATTCAATTTAATCAGATTAATGGATATATTCATTCATTATTATTTAAATTATTTACTTACTTACTTATGCCTGTTACTCCCAATTGAGCATAGGCCGCCGACTAGCATTCTCCAACCCACTCTGTCCTGGGCCTTCCTTTTTAGTTGGATCCAATTGTTGTTCATTCTTCTTATATCTGTCTCCATTTCTCGATGTAATGTTTTCTTTGGTCTTCCTCTTCTTTGGCCATCAGGATTCCATGTAAGGGCTTACCTTATGACACAGTTGGGTGCTTTCCATCATTTAAACTAACGCACCTTAAACAAACTTCAATAAATTTTAACATGTTTCTTTAATTAAAAGACAACAAAACAAGAATCACTTCATTTGTTTTCTCTTTATCATTACTATTAACAGTTAAATACAAATTCTAATGTGCTTAATTGTGATTGTGCACAAAACAAATGCCCTAGGACGGCCGAGAGTGGGGAGAGTCAGCTCTCCCTCTCGAAATTCTCTCACATGACCACGCGTATATAGCCTCTGCCAGGGAAGTCCTACTCATTGCCTTCTCGTGGTGGGGGTGTTGTTTACGAAATTGAGAAGACAAAAAGCGAATGTCCGGCGCTTTAACCGGCTTGGTGGACATGAAGAGCCCACCTAGGGGAGTTGGTAAACACTGATTTTCAAACCGATAGTGCACATGGGCTGGCTCCAGCATCCTAAAGGAACGAATGGCGTATGAAACAATCGTTATTCATGGGACTGCATCTTCTTACGATGCTCCACTACCTTGTGGATCTGACCTTCAGGTCGAAGGCTCCGGTGTAGCCCCCTAAGGAAACCACCTGTTTTGGTTTGGGCAACCGGGCAGTATCACAGCCCTCACACATATCAAATGAGATTTGTGTGGCGCATATCTATTTGGTGCCTCCTTCTACCAATATCTATGTGTTCAAATAATAATCATAATAATAAAACATAATCCGGAGGTGAAAAAATTTAACGAAAGAAATAAGAAAACAAAATAACTTTATACACATAATACTAGTAAAAGAATTGTAATGTGACTTGTAATAGTTTCTTCTTTAAGAATAATCAGTACATTTTATTAGTTAATATGTGAATAGGTTGTATTTATCACAGATTGATCACAGTTGATATATTACTAAAAGTTACGGAGCTCTGTGCATCAGTTTAGTCCTAGTATAAAACTTAGCAATACTCGTCTATGACTACACTAATGGCACTCAGGTGGTGGTAGACGCTTTACCATTGAAACCATTAGGTTGTTGTCCTATGGTACAATTTAGCGCCAAACAATTTACGAAATAGATTGACGATCATTCAATATCATTGATAACAACTGATTCATTTTTGATGTTTCTGGATTCTGTTAGTAACCACTTCTCATTATAATCCCACCAACTATTATAGTTTGAATGAAGTGGTTTTGTAGATTGTATTCGTCACAGGTTTTCAGTGGTTTTCTAATTACTGTCAGTCCGTGATCTAAGCTAATAAAGTTTAACATTCTCTACAAACTATGTGTATCATTAGTAAAAATAATCGACAGAGTAGACATTAATATTTATGTGAGAGGTGGAACAAAAGATGAAGTCCTAATATTCTCGAACGAAGGTGTTGGGAAAATACGACGTATTCGTCGACAAAGTCCAAAGGGACCCTGAAAGCGCCGGGAAACATTTTATCCAGTTAGCGTTTAATAGACGTTTCTCATCTAGAAAGTAAAGAGTCACATTTCTGATTTGATGATTAGCTATTCTGTCACTATGCTTAGTATAGTTCCAGAACCATTCAGGAGCCCAGGGCCATATGAAATACCATAAATATCCTCGATTTTCTGTGCACAAACTAACCTTGGAGTATAGCGTTACTTTAACACTTCGCTCCTTTTCTCTCGTGTTCAAGTTGTCGTATATATTTAGCTTGGGGTTATTAGAAAAGCTTAGGAAACCGATTCAAGCGTCCAGTTAGAAGATCTATCAAATATAGGAGATAAAGTGAGTTAGAACAGATTCGAAGACTAAATCTTTATACTGTAGAAGTAGATTCGGCCAGTTATAATCAGTTTATGGCATGGTATACATGCGCTTTGACTTATGTTATCATACTATATTAGCACAACGAGATGAAGTTAAAACAATGGATAACAAAGCAATTCTGAAACAAAAATCTAGAGATAAAGAATTTAGATGAAGTTTTATCCTTTGAGCTGAATGGTTTAGTCATCTGGACGACCGCGAGGCGGGATTGTGGATGCGCACTGCTAAGGAGTCCAGTACTAGAACGAAACAGTCGTCCAGTTCTTCCATGGTGGTCTAGCTTCAATTGATTCATGAATTCAACTAATAAATAAAATATACGTTATTTGATTTCACAACTGTCATGAAATAGATGCATGATCGACTTTATTCACAACATTTATATTTCTTTGAATAGTAAAATATGCTGAATGAGGATATGAAATGTAGTGTTTGCTTGTTATCTATCTGTCATGAAATGTCTAATCATACTTACTTTAACCAGTCATTTTGCCTTATTCCATATATTCTGGTCGAATTCTATTGATTGTAATGTCGTAATCAGATGACTAGATAAAAGTAACTGGACATTGGAGTATACTTTGTTTAATGTAACCGATTCGTGTGAATATTATGGTCGTAACAGAAATCAGTTATGATATGAATAGCTTATTAAATAAGTTTGTAACGTGTAATAGAATTTCCCTTCAATTGTTTTATGTTTCTCAGGTAAATTCAGTTGTTCATTTGATAAAGTCAAATCAAAAAGTCAAGTACGTACTAATGTTTTTAGGATAGAAGTATTTTAGACATTCGAACTCATCCCACTAAATGAAAAATGTACAAAAATTGCAGCAAATATGAATTATACGGTGTCTGAACTGATGTGACAGTTAATTGTTGCATGAGTCTACATAGTTCATAAGTGTTATGAAAATGCATATGGATAAAAGGTCATAATTGATCATATGAATGATTACAGAATAACGCATAGAATAAAGATGTCACATTTATTTGTATAATCTTACCATTCACATTCATCATAGCACACTTGTGAGCTGAATTTCGACAGATGTTATAGGTAAATGAGACTAAGCTGTTACAAATACTAAGCAGTGTGGATTTGAATCTCTTACGATATATCAATTTCTCTAAGACTGAAAATATACCTCAATGAGGGTGAGTATCAAACTAGCATAAAACCTAACTTATCGAATGTCCCACAGGTTGACTCTAATCGTCTAAAATATTGTCTTATTTCTTTATTTACTGTCATACATTGAAGGATGTTTTTATTTCATTCAGTATAAATGTCATTAAACGAATGTGTTGTTTAGTTTTGAAAAGAAAGAGAATAGAATGTGACTTAACTAGTGTAGTAGTGAGCTAGATAACTTATTTATATGGATCATTATCATGTAACCATATGATGTTACATATTGTTATGAACCATCGTGCTATCGGATATTCATGTGAATTATTTCTTTAGCATTAAAGATAGAATAAAGAACCATCAAGGCCCTGGAAACTTGATTGAAAGGTGTCTAGAAAGTAAATAAACTATAGCAAATTCGTACATGGAGTACTAAATCATTCTAGTGTGTGTGAAAAACATTCTACCAACCTATGCAATTATTTTGAAAGCTCTACAAAACAATATCGCACATTCGGTAAAACAGTGACCTGATTCCATTTTGTTCAGACCAAACAACAAAACACCTAGATAAGACAATTACAAGATTATCTACAAAAGAGATTGTACCCATTGTGAAAAATTTTACACTGAACGAAATGATTCTATCCTTTCACACAGGACGGTAGTAAAACGAAACATATCTATGTATTACGGCGATTGCTATAAGCAAGAATTTGCTAAAATATCGACATTCTAGGCGGAGAAAATTATAAAAATGTTAGAGAATTTCTACAAGCCTGTTATCCAAATTAGTTTGAAAACATTGGGCATATTAAAATAGATCTAATTTATTAATCTATTAGGAAAAAGTAAATTAATCACACAATCAGAAGTTAACCAGATAAAACGGTTAATGCGAATAAGAATATACATGAAAGTAATATTACTGGTGAAGACATTCAGTCACAAAAATGTTGATCAGGACGGATTTATTGCCTTGAAGATGATTTTTTGAATAGTCTACTTCAACTCTGATGTATCCTCAGTTATATATATGTACATCTTTCACTTTTTACTAAAGATTTCCATTGGGAATTACGATATAATGAGTATTATCTTTTTTTCCAACTTTGTCTCAAATCAGCTGATGAGGTAGTAAATCTTCATCAACTGATGTAGTAAATAAATGGGGAACCAAAACAAGACTTGATATCAATTCATAAAGATTGTTCCATTAAGTCATGTTAGTATAAGCAGACTATTTGGGTAGGGTCTATTACATTATTGTAATCAACAGTTTGTGTTTAATGATACGATTCAGGAACGATCACAACAGCGCAGATACACTTGCTATCTTCCCTTATATCCTGACAATTTCCTTAATAATCTTATTTTACTGTGCTGATACTGTGTATTGACTTGATCTGATACAAGTTCTACATTGCTATTGACTGATAACTTATTTCTATTTCTACTATTGTCCAGAAAAAAAAAGAGAAAGCTCATCAATTAAATTATCCAACTTATAAAGAAACGGGACACTACACAGAAGCGATCATCTGTGCGATGTTTTTCTTCATCATTTTAAAATTTCACTTGAAATAGATATGATGGCTACACACCACATGATGATTCAACAAACAATCAGATATTATTTCGCCAGGAAGTATCACAAAAGACAGGAATCTTATTCAATACACTTATTAAGTTATATACGTTGATAAATACTATAGGGGTCAGATCAATGTTTTGTTTGCCTATTCCAATAGTTATTATTAATGATATGAAGTATTCACTGATTCATACAAAACGTTTGGTACGAAGATATTAGACTATAGGTCTAATTTAAGTAACAACCGGTTGTGGTGTATCCGAGAAAAAGTGTTGAAGGCTTTCATGAATCTTTCTGTACTGTTTTTTTGAATAAATAAATTTGTCTCCACACGATCAATACATTTAGCGAATTCCAATTTTCCGTTAAAATCTCCACTACAATTAGAATGATGAGAGAGATCACAAATACTTTTCATTGTTCAGATTCACAACTTACGTAATATTACAGTTGAAATACCAAAATGTTGTAATATATCAATAAGTATACACAATTAAGACATTTTGTTAACTGGTCGTACATGTTAATATATATTAGAGAGTAAAGATCATATTGACAGTGACCGTGTTAAGAGACCGTGAGTACTACATCCACAGGAGTGAACAAGATGAAAATACTGGGACGTAGCTGACCATTGTGTTAGTGAATGGGAGTTAAACCATCGACTAATTAGATTTTCTGACGTTTCGTGACTTAGTGTAAGTCACTTCTTCAGAGAATAAATAATCAAATTAAAATTAATCCAAGTTTAAATAGTACAACGGAACAATGCAAGAATAATATTAATCACAACATTATATCACGAATTTGGCTTAGATATGTAGACGATACATTTGTTGTTATAAAAAAGACTCATCTAAGATCTTTTTCTAAACAAATAAATACACTTTCATCACACATCAAATTCACCAATGAAAATGAACATGGTGAGCTACCGTTCTTGGATTGCTTAGTAAAAAGAAATCCAAATGGAAGTCTAAACCTATTTATTTACCGAAAACCGACGCACTCAAATCGTTATATTGACTTCCATCCTTTCAGTGCTAAGATCTCGCTAGCCTTAAATCTTTTTAGAAGAGCTAACAAGATCATCACATCAGAGGAAGATAAACAAAAAGAACAAATGAATGTAATCAGCATCTTACAATTTAATAATTTCCCTATGAAGATTATTAAAAGCATATTTAAACAAAAGTTTATTGCGTTATAATTAATAATTCGAATGAAATGCCATGGATTGGTACTGCAGTTCTACCATACCGTCATGGCACAACAGAAGAAATCCGAAGAATCTTAAAACATCACTGAATTAAAGTATATTACAAAACAACGAACACGTTTCGAAATACTTTAGTTCGCTTAAAAGAAAAAATCCCTTTCACGTCCACACAGAACTGTCTCTACAAATTAGGTTGTATCGATTGTGATGCCTATTATATTGGAGAGTCATCCCGCGAAATCTTGACTCGTGACAAAGAACATATTATGTACACAAAGAAACCTCCTAACAATCCTGTGGAATTGAACCAACTTCAAATTAAATTGGCAATAGCAGTTCATGCCATTTTCAACAACCACCAAATCGATTTTAAAAACATCAAAATATTGCAAAAAGGCTTTTCCAAGTACAAAGAAAGGAGGGTAGCTGAGGCGTTCCATATAATGCTCAATCGTACTTCTTTCAATAGAAAAGAAGGCCTTACCATACATCCTACTTGGACTATCTATCCTGGCCACCTAGTCTGATGTTATTCACAATTCACATTATTATCTTACAAATTTAAACTTTATCCTTTCTTACCATAAAGGTCACGCAAGTTTTCATTCTTAAACAATACACATATACATACACACAAATTTACATACATATCACTTATGAATCACCTTGACAGAAATGACAAGACAAACGTGTTCAGACCTGTTTTTTGATTGATCAAATATTATTCTTGCATCGTTCCTTTGTACTATTAAAACTTGAATTAATTTTAATTTGGTTATTTATTCTCTGAAGAAGTAATTTACACTAAGTCACGAAACATCAGAAAATCTAATTTTCTACTCATTTGGATATTACAAATATATTATTTTTATTTATAACAATGAACCCAATGCTCAATTTATTCGAAATTATCAAATCAAACTTTAGTAATGATACCTATTGACTAATTGATGAAGTGACGTGATGTGATCTAGTCAAAGTAACTTTTAGTTAACAAGTTATTACATTAAATTTCAACCCTAATGACGTATGTAATTTATTTTTTAAAATAATACTTGACTTTCATATTTTATATACTTTCGAAGTAAAACATTAATTCAAGTCTTTATTATTCTTATTACAACTAGTACAGCTGTTATCAAACTATCAATTTGTACTTTTTACCGATTTATATAATCAATCCCACGGTTATCACTGACTTATAAACTGCTTTGATCGGGTTTTTTTTTAATATGTACATTTAAGTATTAATGTAAATTAAAACCTGATGATGATCTAATTGAAAATGGTATTATTCGTTTATATAGTTAATTAAAGTTCATGAATTGTTTTTTTTCTCTATTAAGCCGATCAAACACATTAAACTTGGAATATGCAGTTGTCATCCAAGGTTAAGATACATCAGCAACACTTGACATTAACTGATTACTTTACAATAGCTGAAATCATGAGTCAATTGAAGCTAGACTACCATGGAAAACCTGTAAGCACTGAACGGCCGTTTCATCCTAGTATCGGACTCCTCAGTAGTGCGCATCCACGATCCCGCACCCCCCGTGAGATTTCAACCTAAGACCACTGGGCCGGCATCCAACGGTGTTAATGTCTAACTTCAACCAACCCACGAAATTGCACCACCATTGGCTTCAGTGAGCTGATATCACACAACAGACCTGACTGAACCCCACTGGTCATGGCTTTTCACTAGAACTCCAGGAAATGCCTCTTGAAGTCAGTCACTAAAGGGCAGATGATTATTATTAGAAAGGGGTTGTGATTTTAGTAATTTCAATAGTTGAAATCATGAGTCCTGGGTTCGAATCTCGTGATGCGCACCGCTGAGGAGGCCCATACTAGGACGAAACAGCCGTTCAGTGCTTCCACGTTTTCCATGGTGGTCTAGCTCCAATTGACTGATGATTTCAACTATTGTAATTACTCAAATCTCCACAGAACCCCTTCTAATGATTACTTCACATCTGACCTCTTCCAATCTAATCATTATTATTGACTGAATTGTATCGTTTGTTTTTAGTGATTTAACAACATGATTTACATTTTTTTAATGTTACAAATATTTTGTTAATTGATGCAAAATAGTAACAGATTTCGTATTACTAACAGTGGAATGTTTATGTGAATTACCACAACACTATTTCAACTTATTTAACCAAACAAACAGATTTCATAGACTGAACCAATTCAACAAATTCATCACATACAATGGACATATGTTGAAATATTAATGATGATTAACCGCAATAGGTTGAAATTTTGATTGGAAAACATAATTGAAGAATACATTATATTTATTTGTATGTAAATAATATTTATACATAATTAAGTATATTTATTTATATAAAAAAATATAACGTGACAGGTTCCAAATAATAATTAGAAAAAACAAACAAAAACAAACAAACAAACAAGTGTGAATAAGCAGGAGATCATGAAATTGTAACATTGACAAAAGGTAAGAATCAACAATAAAATTAGAACCAAAATATAAACAAAGAGAATATTAGAGTTAACAATAAAACTTTTTTTTTGAAAAAAAACAACCCAATTATACAACAAGATCAAGGAAAGTATTCTAAAACTGAAGAAGAGACATCATTATTAATTATTATGAGAGGGGAATAAAAATTGACATTAGTACTATATGAAATATATAGTAACAAAATCAAGGAAATGTTCCTAATCAAAAGAAAAGAAAAAAAACAATAAAAATTTAGCGGGAAAAATGGTGAGAATAATGAATAAATAAATGATGATAAAAGAAACAAGGCAAGAAAAGAACGAAGAGGTAGGTAGGTAGGTAGCTTAATTATTGATTCTTTGCTTATGATATATATATACGATAAGTTATAACAATAATTAGTTAAAAACAATACGCAAACAAACAATACCAATAATGAAACGATAATATTAAAAATAAACGGCACATAAATTTGTAGGGAGAGAGAGAGAGAGAAAGAGGGTGGGAGAGGTAAGAATGTTGCGCCTAAATTTTGTTTTCTCTCTTATTTTCATATTACCTTGGAAATTCAATAAATCGAGGATTGAAAAAGTTTTAACATTGTGTGTACGATATTGTGATGTGGAACGATTGGGTATTAAAAAAACAACCCAGTTGATGATCGCGAATAGGAGGAACAGGAGAAATAGGGAAGAAACCATTTAAAAAAAAAGGTTTTTATATGAAAAAGAAAAGAATGAAAACTGTACAGAAACAAAGACATGTGTGTTGTTATTATTAACTTAACGTTGTCACACATACACAATGATAGTTTCAACAATAAAATGTGCAAATGATAACAACAAAAAGTTGATACTAATAAGTAGGTAGTATATTAAATAGTAAGTAAAATAATTCAGGGACAAAGACTAGGTGGTTGAGAAGAAAACACCAAATAAAAACTAGTTAAATAATTATTTTAAAAAAATGACAAATATATTGTAAACATTAATTTTGTATATATGTGTAAAAATAAACATAGAAATTGATTTCGACATTTTGTGTACGATGATAAGTAACATAAAACACGAGAAAGGGAGAGGAAAAAAAGAGCACAGGATTAAAAACCGACTCAATCATAAGAAACTATTGAGTAAATCATATACAGAAAATTTATCAAGGCATGTGTAAAAGTAAAACAATCAAACAATGATGACGTTTCAAAGGAATTGAAGCGAATAGAAATACATAGAGAACAATAACAAAAAAAAATCAAACAATCTTTTACAATTATCAAAAGAGAAGAATAATTAAACGATAGTGAAATAAGCAAAAAAAAATTGAGATCGTATAGTTTCACGCTAATTATTTATGTACAAACTGCTCTAAACTCTCTCTATTTATCTTCCTCTGTTTACAGGTTCCTCTTTTTGATATACACACAGTAATAATAATAAATAAATAACCAAGAAGGAGAAGAGTTAACACAGAATAAGAATATGTTTGAAGGGGAGGGGCATTAATAAACAATAGAAAAGTGAAAACATAACAGAAATAAGTCACATTTCTGTGGACAAATAAGTTTCGACTGTCATCTTTCAATATACATACAAAAGCAATGGGCGACGAGAGGCAGTAACATACATGAATAACAAATAAATTGATTTGAAAAATAAAAGTAATTATAGAAATTAATAGATGAGTAAAAAAAACTGATGACAATGTAAAGACTCACTTAACACAAATACCAGCTATTAACGAGCGGAGTTCATGGGCCATTTCTGGCATGTGCACAATTTGATAATAATCGTTTCCAATTAGGAAAAAAAAGCATAATAGACAAGTGTGGTGTCTATGCAAAACTGAATTGTAGAGTTGAAAATGACAACATTTGGGCATAAGAATTCTTTATCTCTTTCTTTCTTAGATAAATATACACACTGTATCTGTGTACGTGAGATGGTGTTTATATGTGTAGGTGTTATGGATAAAAATAGAAAAAAAAACATGCACATAAAGAATAATGTGAATAAAATGGTTAATTGATGGAGGAAAAAAGGAGCCAAGCAATCGAAACCGTTAGGGTGACACACGCGCATGTATAGATAAATATGATCTAAATGTAAGTCAAAAACTAAGATTAAGAAATAGGTTTTTTTGGAAATTTAAAAGAGAAAGCATAAGTAAAGGAAATAAAAGAATGAAAACATAAATGTAAAACAATGCAAGTATATGTGTGTATGTATGGGCATAGCAATGTATAGTTGTGGTAAGTGTTAGAGTCTTAAGAAAATAGTTTTACATAAATATGAGGACAGTTTATACAACTAAAAACATGAGGTAAACAGGAACGGAATACACAAATATTATTTTATAAAAGCAGTATGTGCGAGGACAAACACATACGCATATATATATATACACCACATAGTCCAACAGGACAAAAACTAACAATGATACAGAGTACGTAAAAATCTAGTTTGACACTACTGAAATAATAATATTTAGTAGTAGTGGTGATAATAGCTTAGATATACATTTCTGTTTATACGTGGAAGAGAACAATAAAAAATAATCACTAAAAAATAAAAGTCCATTTTCATAAGTAAACAAAATGATGAAAGGATAAAATTTGAGCAGGTAGATGACAGTCAACCAATCACAAAATTACATACTATCTTATTTCCATTCATGCATAAGGTTGATGAGAAGGATCCGGTAACAGAGACAGACAACAGAGAGAGAGCCTTGACAAATTGCACATAGTATCCATCCAACACTATATTACCATTTTAATAAAAATTCTTTATAAAAAAAAGAAGATAGCGAACCATCTGTCCACAGACAACAGAACAATATGTAAACTACGAATAACTGAATTTACACATAGTTCTCGTTTGCTTTTCTTTCTTCTCACCCACAAATTATCCAACTTTTTTACGAGTCCCACGACCAATCAGGCGTATAGAACGACATAATGTTTTTTTAACAGATGTAGTACGATCAATTTTATTTGAATTACTACTACTCCATCGATTAGCAATACGTATGCCGGTTGTAGTAGAAGGTAATTTATGCAACGTTTGATTTTCTTGAGCCATAATATCACCAGATAATTCGCCTAATGCCATTGTACGTGCAAAATCGATTTGTGTATAGTTGACGCAATTTTCATCAGGTGGTGAACAACTGGATAGTTCTACCGTATCTGAAACAACTACACCACCACCTTCTACTGAAGAAATACCAGATGATGTCATAGAACGGCATGAAAATGTATCACCAAATGAAGTTGATGAAACAGGTACTAAAGAAGATCCAGTTGATGATGACGATGATGATATAACTCCAAGACCACTGCTACTACTATTCGATGAATTAGGTGAATTGCCAAAATCGCAAATTAAGCTCTTATTATTATGGTTATGATTAGAATCACCTACAGAACATGGACCGGATAATTGAACTGCATCATCGGCAGTTGTAGTTATTGATGTAAAACGACTATTAGATGCAGCGATAACATGAATATAATTCAATAGAATTGATGGATGGTCTGTTGTAGTCACTGATGATAAACTATGACTGTGTCTACGACGGGATGAAGAAATTGAGCCAGTCAATAAGTTGCCATCTTCACCACGAATACTGCCACCACCATATGAGTCCGTATCAAATGATTTTTTTGCTTTCAATTTGTTTAGTTTACCATTATTATATGAATTGTTATTATTAGAAGCACCAATAGTTTCGTAACTTTCAATAGTATCCGATGTTAGAGTGGCTGCATCACTCGTACAATCACCACTACTACTACTACTGCCAGTACTAGTACTACTACTGTTACAGGTAGTAAATTGACCAGTACGGTGATCATTATGATGTTGAATTATGTTCAGTGTTAATTCTGTAGGTGGAATAGTAGAACTTGCTGGACTAGGTCTTAAATCGACCATAGCATAATTCCGACTAGGATCACGGACCTGAAGTGAATAGAGAAAGAGGGAAAATGGATGTAGTGGAGTATGGTGATGAACGGAATAGAATGCTAGTAGTCAAGTCTGATTTTTTTTAATAGTTAGAGAATTTCTTCTTTAAAATGATATGTAAGCACATACTCAAATTTGAAGTGTTCTGATCCCAATTAAGTTTAGACAGTGACATTTAAAAGTAAATTCGATGCTTACATCAAATACTCATCAGCCACCACCCAACTCGACAGGCGATGTTAGGTGTAGAAGTAGGCTGGAAGAAAACTAGGGGTATCCAAACCACAAAAGGGCACCAGTTAATGAAGTCATAGACAATTCAACTAAGCCGTTCTAACAGGTGTAGATTACCTGGTTGGAGTCCACGTGATTATCGTAACCGATGGTTAGAAACTTTGAATGATATGACTAAAAATCATTTACAATAGCGCAGATATATCCCGAATTCTGAGCTTCTGGATTTATAGTAAATTTTTGTTTTATCCCACTAATTTACATTTCCATGCCTAATCTGTTTCATTACCACTGATACTGTTATTACCTCTACTACGCTCGGATTAGGCCTAACTATCTCATCTCTCTGGGATAATAGGATATGGTAACTTGAATCGATGTATATGCGCATCAAGCTCCAAGTTGCGACTGACTGATTGACTCAACTACACATGAAATAAAGCAAAGTTTAAAAAACAATACTACGGAAATTTGTATATTGCAGGTCAAAAGAATGAGTTATCTACGAAGAACGCAGAACCCATAATTAATGTGTATCTGTCCAAGAGTTGTCACATCGAACTACCACTAACAGTGATAGTGCAGTGAACGATATCTTAAGCAGGGAAAACGGATTTATTGTTTAAAGCAAAATAATACAGTGAATTAGTAGATACGAAAATCATATATTAAATACATCATTTGCACATCCCCTTCGTGTTGTCTTCTACACACTCCATTCTTCTAATTTTGTTTTTATTTCGATTGCTTTTAGATTTCCTTCCTGATCTCTTAACTGCAATCCTCTACGGTCAGGCATTTCACTTTCTGTTGGTGCTACATACTACTTATATGTCAGTATAAGTAGCATACGCCACAATAGTAACATTGGTCATTAAAAAAATCGCGTGAGTACCAACCGGGAAGTCTGGATCTATCAAAATCGCTCAGACTAACATTAAATGAATTCGTGGACCGATATCACGTTTTGGCTAAAAAGCCCCTACTTTTTATTTAACGTACAACTCGACAGCATCAAACACTAATCATCAAGGTAGTTGATAGTAATAGGGGCATGAGTAATATCCGTCCCAGTTTGTGAATATTGAAGGTCTTATTATTCGGTTTATCAGCTTTACTAACTTCTCTATGTCTAACCGAAATATCGCTTACTTGAGATTCTCAACATACGCGAGGAATGCTTTCAAAGTAACCACGGTTAAATCGCAGGTCATATCCATAAAGTATACCAACGCGGGTTGTTTCTGAGTATACCTGCTACTCTGCAAACCCTTGACGCACACGTCTAATCCACGAGGCAATGGGGCAACGTTATAAGATGCAATCCCGTGGTAGCGAGTGACCGAGAATAGGCTCACAAGCTATCTGCTCCCTCAAATTCCTGGAGCGCATGTGCGCCTTTGATTTAGAATCCGAGTTTTTCGATTCCCCTGGGTGGATGCTCCGTACCACCAACTCGGTTCAAGTAGCGGACATTTTCTTTGAGTCCTTTCAATTTCGTAAACAGCCCCGCCGCAAGCAGGCAATAAGTAGAATTTCCTTTCGAGAGTCAATTTACGCTTGGCCATGTGACAGCATTTCTAAAGGAAGAGTGAACTCTCCCCACTGTCGGCCGTAGCAGGCCGTTCGGGGGGGTCATGGCGATGACAAATTAAGAAAAGTTTGTGCAGACATCATAAAGCTAACTTTGTTGTCAGGGTGTTGAAAGTTATCGTCTTACGTTTCATCTAGACGTAAACAATAATCTTGCATAAAATGACTCGTAATACTGAAGTATATTTTACACCATATGCCATTGAAAAGTGAAATGTCCTATTTTATGATCAAATAGTGGAAATAGGGATGGTATGTTACTTATTTTACAACATTAATGGCGGTCTAATATTGATCAATTTATGATTTCAATGAAGCCCAACAATCTCCACAATCCTATACTTATAATTATCATGTGCTGATTAGTCACTAGCTTCGATAGGAAATTCCCGGAGTTCCAGTGAGAAACCGTGACCGCTGTAGTACAATTGTCAAGTTTGAATTGGTTACCCATTGAAGAAGTTAGACAATAACACCATCAAATGCCAGTTCAGAGGTTTACAAGTCGAGCGTTAGCGTGCGAGACTGAAAGTCCATAGTTCAACTCCTACATCAGAGGTTGTGAATACTCACCGCTGGAGTCCTAGGGCGAAAAAACCCGCCCAGTGTTATCAGTGGTGACGTAACACGGATCGGCTCATAAATTCAATGAAACGTTTCAAAACGTTTTCTCTCATCAAAAATACATAAATATGTTAAAATCAAGTAAAATATTACCTCATCAGGTAGGTTTGAATAATCAGAGTTAGTGGGTAAATTTGCCGCTACTCGTGCGCTCGCCACTACTGCTACTGGACAATATTGAGGTAATGTTGATGATGTAGTAGGGATAAAATTAATTACTGAAGTAGGGTCCAAAGAATGAGATTTATTCGATATATCCGTGATTTTTGAATTATGATCAATTATAACACCTGATGGCAGTTGTGACTCGCCATTTAATGAACTACTGTTACTATTACCAGTACAGTCAGCCACAGAGGGAGGAGTACCAACACCACTATAACGAATATGATTTTTGGACAATAAACTGAGGTCAGTTTTATTGTGTTTCTGTTTATTTCTAGCTGATTGATATTTACTGGTAGTATTGAGCGGCATTATATTAGCATACAATCGAGGCTCTATTGTCGTAGTTACCGTTGTCGTCACATCAGTAGAATGTTGTCGTTGACATGATGTGGACGACCTAGAAAACATTGACAAAGGTGCAGGAGTAGTAGTAGTAGTAGAATGATGGTTAGACCAAAACATTGGTAAATTAACATAATTGGCTGTTGTAGATTGATTGGGATGGTGATAACTATTATCTTCATTGATAGTTACATGTAGGGATTGTGATGATAATGATGACTCAGATTGTAGGCTTCCAGATGTTGATGTTATAATTGAGGACTGAAGGGATGGAATCGATTTTAAACCATAAGTCAACATACTGCCAACACCATCATTACTCAGAGAACGGGCACTTTCTCGTAATTCAATCAAATTATTATAAACAGGCTAATAAAGAAAAAAGAGATACATATTGTACAATTTTCACAGATTGAAATCATGAGTCAGTTGAAGCTAAGTAATTAACTTCAATGCAAGAAATTCTTCCAACTCCCTAAAAGAATTGAATCATATGGTTTTGAAAAGATATTTTGTATGGGAAAGATAAACAGAGCTGGAGAAAATGAATCTATGGTTTAAAACAATCACTTGTATTGATGAAGACAGATTACGTGTTTAAAATTCACGCGATAATAGATGATACGGTACAGAGTCTATTGCATTGATGTAAATTTATTCATTCATTGTTTTTCCTTAGATCTCAAGTTTTTAAATTAACCTCTGATTACTTTCCCTAATAATGTTGATCACTGTTATATCTAGAACTTAACTTTTTGCTATTCCGCTTATAACATGAACACTCGAACGCTTGCACTCTTCCAGTCTTAATCTTTTCTGCCATATATTGCTACTACTTATATTAGTACTGATAATCTCATTGTGCTGTGGTGTGATAATTTGAACTGATGAATACATGGTATCAGATTCTATGTGGTTTACAACTAATTGATACAAAATATTAATGAGAAAGCTGAATTGTATTAACGATATAACAATATTCATTGTTAAACTTAGAGGTCAAAGTTACTGTAAATAGTTAATAAACATTGGTTGATAAGTGTCGGTTATTACTTTACATACACATACAAACATACATGAGTATAAAATAATGAAATAATATATGTTCAAGAACCTTACCATTAGTATTGATAGAATTGTTTAAACAATATCCGTTAATCTTAATTATGAAGTCAGTGTTAATTCACTGAGTACTGGTATGTCTTAATATATTCTGACAGTTACACCAGAATATTGAATTTCGCACGTAAAAATTCAAATATTACATTCATCTAATTAAAATGCTATTAACAAGTTAATTAGTCATAATGAAGTGAAATCCATCATACATATGGATCAGTCCAAGAAGCCGGATACCAATATTAGCACAGGAAGAGATAAAATTGTCGAGACACAACATAAAAGTATTATTAGTGGCAGTGGTAATAGGAAGGAAAGAAACAATTGAAGCCCTTAAATCTGAAGGTTTCGTCACATTTGATATGGTTTAATGAATAGAGACAGACAATCAAGATATAAATGGATTAACGATTGACTAGTAAATTTTTTATGCTTGCTAGATCAGTAGACTTAATCGAATTTCAATAATTAAGTTACAATGTTATCACTAATTCAAATAATTTGACATAATAGCCCAGCATTTTCTGAAGATAGGTAGTGGTTCGAGGTAGTCGGTTGGTATCGAACATGAGTTTCATATTGACGAAATCAATGTTTGCTATGGGATTCGAACTCTCATCACTCAACTTTACAGAGTGAGACGCTACTGAGTCATTGAAGTCACGACCGGCTTTATGTAGAGCATAATACATCATCAGACAGTGCGTTAAAAAATAATTCGTATCTAATATGGAATGTTCCCAGTTTCAGATTTTTTGGGTCAATCTGTTCAGGAGAGATGTGTAGCACTTAGTTAGATTGATAGATGAGAGTGGATGCTGTGACTACAGGTTAATACTCGAAGTATTAATATATAAATCTTCGAAGTCTTACAAATTGGAAATCAGTCAGAAATTAAATTGGTAACAGTAAGTACATATAGTGTATGTGCGGCACAATTTGGTATGCAACAAATCATGACTACTTGTTGCTCAAACCTTACACTATTGTCAGTGATATCAGCCCATTATATCATTGACTATTAAACTAAGCCGGGTTGGTGGGTGGGAAGTATCATTTACGCGACTATTGTACCCAGTGGTTGGAGATATTGAGTTTAATGTATCAGAAGCCACAGTAATAACGTAGATCCATTCAGTGTTAATTTTCCATTAAATAATGATTTTTACAAATACATTACACTATCCTATTCCACAAATTCAATGTTTCTTCCCGAGTCATATTGTCTATGCTGGCCAAATGTTTTCTGTTATCGCTGACATTGTTTCATATGATGTGGAAACTTGAACTGATGTATAAGTAGACTAGATTTTAAGTTGTTCACAACTTATTGACTCACCAAATCATGATTATAGAAATAAAAATGAATCTTTTTTTGTGGAAATACTTAAGAACTTCACTGTTTTTGCCCCTCTATAAAAAAAGTGAATGAATTAAGCAATAGACTTACATATTCAGCAGGTATTTGTTGTTCAACATTACAATTGGAAAGTGTAGATTTATCACTAGGTTGTTCATTGGACTTTCTGGATCGTCTGTTTGCATTACTCTTATTATTATTGTTACTGCTAGAGGTATTTGTGGTTATGATACGTGAGAAATGATCGATTTCTGATTGATGAGAAAACTTTCGAGTCAATACGTTATTTAATTTATCACTACTGATAGTAGTGTTCATTTTAAAATGATGATTATCTTGCACAGTGGAATTTCGATGGTCAGAACGATGTAAAAAATGTAAGTGATTATTGACTTTTTGATTGATACTACTAATACTGTTACTATTAGCAACAATATCTTGATTAGTAGTATCCACTTTTGATGAATTAACACAAATAAGATTATTATTACCATTATTCCAAGTACTTTTATGATTAATTGATTGTTGACGAAGAATTCTTGTAGTTGGTAAAGTATTTGCTCGTATTGTAGGAGAGAAAATGGATGGAGATAATGATTTAACATTACTACTAATAGAGCGATCAAACAATTTAGATAGATATGATTGCCTAGCACTACTGTTACAAGATAGTTGATTTGTGGAATAATTAGGTTCATTGATATTGCTATCGATTGTGTTGTTTCCATAAAGTGCTTTAAACCAGGTAATATCACTTCTTTTCGTTGTTGTTAGTCCTCCTGAAGAGGAGGCGGATGATGAAAGGGATTGTGTCTGTTTATCAGAATGTAATGATAGTTGTAATATGTCAGAATCATCATTACTACCGTGGTGCATATCACGAATACATGTAACATTCTCGCCAATAGTATCATTATCGTTAACGTTTTGTTTTCTCTGTTGAGAAGATTCAATTAGGCCAGATATATTATTATTACCCATATCATTATGGTGAGAATTCATGCGTAACAAATACAAGCGTAATTCATTTAGAAATTCAACATCACAATAGTTAGATAAAGAGCCAACTAAAGATTTCTCAACAGTATTATTACAACGGAACAATGGATGATATTTCAAGTCAATCGATGGCATTGATGGTGATGAGGATGGCGATGACAATACTGAGCTGCCGCCAGTCATCATCTCTGAGTGACATGATTTTTGTACATCTGACAACATACTATCATTATTATTATTTCTTTCTTTCATATTTTGTGATAAGGATGGAGATGATATTAATGATTTTGAAGTGTTGTTGTTTAATGATAAATCATGATTATAATCTACACCGAATGATGATGATAATGAATGGATCAAATTAATTTTAGATAAACATGGTTCAGAACATGGTGAGGAATTTAATGATATTAAAGATGGACATCTATTACTAACCGGTGCATAATAGTAATAATTATTATTATTTGGAGAATAACTGTATAGTTGATTGATTATAGTTGAAGAGATAGTTGTATGTGATGGTATTAATGAATGGGAAATTTTGTTTTTAGGAAGCTGTTAAAAAGATAAATGTAAATAATAATAATAATAAACTTTCTCATGTCATTTAAATTATCGTAGCGTTAGTTAACCTAGATAGACTCTGTAGCAACTAATGACACTTTTAAAATAGGGATGATATGAATAGAAGTGGGGAAAAGCAAATAGTCTAATCAGTCAACCTGGATTAAAAATATGTGTTAGCCTAATTTGTCACATTTTATTAGTATGACAAAGTTAAATCAATAAAAAGGATAGTAAAGGAGTTGAAAAGACAATAAGAAAGTAGGTATGAACGAATATTGGAATTCAAAATAGAAAAATAAAGAGTGCATCTGGACTGATTTTAAACCATGCCAACGTCTCCAATTACTGATCAGTTTTTAAACGAACCTTAACCAGGTAGTCTGCACCTATGTAAACAGCGAAGTCCAATAGTCTTCATAGACTGATGACGTCTTGGTTTGATGGTCACTAATTGGTTGCTCTCAGTCTACTCCTGCACCAGCTATGATTGGACATCAAGTTAGGTGATAGTTTAGCATGAGTAAAACATGTCCCAACCACTTCAGTCGAGGAAGATTCGCCACTTCACCAATCGACTGACCACCTGTGCTTATCATACTGTCTAACCTTAGCATTGGATATTCTGTGGTTCCAACAAATTCGAGCAATGTTCCGAAGGCATCGGTGATCAAGTACTAGAAACCTACGAATAAACTCTATTTCAAATGCTACGTTCCACAAAAACAGAGTTATAAAGAGCGGACCGCTATGCAGTATCGTCCTTTGATGAACAAATGGATATATATATAATAGAAAGAAATTTCAACTCACAGTGTGGGAGCTTGTTACATCTATGATTAAAGAAGTATTATCACTATTACCAACATTACTGTCTTCGTCGAAGTTTAAATTTGTAACTTTCGATTCTTTGTTTTTTATATAGTGTTCAGAACTTTTTCTACAATGAAATTTTGATTTTTCTGTCGTTAAACGTATCAAGGATAGTGGTCGAGGTAAAGCGGTAGTATTTAAAAAGTGAGGTGGCAGAGTTGATACTTTTGAATGCTTTTGATTATCAAATGTCGATTTTAAATGTTTCTTAGACTGAGGAACACTTTCTTTTCTGCTAGTATTCAATCGTGAAATATGTTGTTGACCATCATCATTACTAATGTTCCAGTGAAGACTTTGAACACCATGGCGTGGGCAAATAAAGATTCGACACCAAAGATCAAGATTTCTATCAAAACGATTTTCATGTGTATCATTAGTATCAGCATCATCACCGGTACAACTCCAGGATGGTATATTCGTACATAAATTTTTTTTAGATTTCGCTTCATCCCATAGTTGTACGTCAAAATCTACATCGTTTAAAGGTTCTGATCTATCCATGGAAGTTTTTTCATATTGAAGATTATCATGACTTTGAGAATGTTGTTTACGATGAAATAATCTGTAATTTATATGACAGAAAAATAAAGAATAATAATGGTAGATGAACAACAAAGAAGAATTGTATATGCTTTTATTTTCAGTATAAATGAAAAACTATCAATCGTCTTCTTATTTTATAAACTGATTTTAGAAAAATTACACCCCAACCCTATACTATTAATTAGCACTGATATCAGTGAGAGTTGATCTATGGTCAAATAAAACTGGAACAAATTCTATTGGTATTATAATAATGTAACATATTTGTCAAAGACTGATCTCAAGGTATGATTGAAAATTTTGGAGCGTAGGACAGTTGTTTCGTCTTAGTATAAGGCTATTCAGATGTGTGCGACTAGTTCAATAATGACTTACTAATATGCTGGACCAATCAAATAGAAATGGGTTAAATAAGAAATGGAAAATGTGTACACATTGTTGGCCAGGATTTGGTTAGATTTTTTAAAAGGGATATGTACTTAAGAATGAGCAGTGGATGTATATTTGATTCAGTTAGCCAATAAAAGCTTTGCACTTACTCGGTTTTCTTACTCGATTAGCTAGTTTGGGAATGCATATAGGAAACGCACATCAGAAGCAGACTTGGAAGAGCATGGAGCATACGACTAAGTTCATGATTTTCCTGAAGTTTGACTGCAAGATCGTGATTGATGGAGTTCATAAATTTCGCTGTGAGACCCGAAGGTCCTGGGTTGGGCCTCGGAGGAGTCGAGGGAGGGATGCTGCTGGGAAGTGCCATCTAGAACGGAACGGCCATCCGGAGCCTTCTATATTTTAAGTGTTAGAACGGCTCCCACAAAGAGTGACGAAACCGCCAAAGGCTCTAAAGAAGCGATCCCATCTAATCGGAATCCCCTAGAGCCTTCAAGAATATCAACGTAGCATGCTGTGATTGAATGAATGCATAAATTTCCCACTTGAGATTGCCTGGATTATAATGATGTTAAAGCCTATACCAAAAACTATAAATATACCTATTTCTACGTGCATTTTTGCCGTATTTGCCGTAATCACAGAGAACATAAAAAACGGTATCTCAACTGAGGCCAATTTGTGGAGTATGCAACGTATACATGAAACCAATCTCCACAAAACCTCTTCAACTAAGCTAAATGTAAATGATTTACCAAGTGCAGATTAATTTAACCAGCTTTGAGTCATCCTTTATGTGCAAAGGCTAGTGATCCTACCCGGTTACTCAAACCAAATTATTGTACTTACTTTGATTCAGATGTCTGGGACCTTCATCTGCGAAGCTAGTGAATGAAAGTCGAACTATTAACCTACTATTCTATTGTTATTATAAGTGACCGATAGGTCAATCGATCAATCATAATTACAACATTCTAGAAGCTTACCTAATAAGAATTTTAATAGAATTACTAAAATTGTTATTTGTTTTTATTTCGCTTTCCATGAAGAAATAGTTGTGAATAATAAAGTATAGTTTATGTCATCGCATGCATAAAAATTTCAATCAAAATATTCTATGCCTTTATGAAAAAAGTCAGACAGTATTTTTGAGCGAACTGACTCAAAGATACAAATTACATTGAGTAGTGTAAATTGGTTAAAAATCATGTTATCATTTGATTTATAAAACGGGAGAGAGAAAAGATTAATAAGCAGTATATATAACTGTGTTAACTGTTCTACAAGAATAGTAACCGAGAAACTTAGAGTGATTTCAACATTTTCTGGTTTCCACTTTAATATAACTGTAGTGAATGAGTATTACACTAGTCTATATCAATTGATAAGATTTATCGATAAGAATTTGATAATGTTTCTCTACTCTGAGTATAGCGATAGCTTAGTGACTAAACGGTTCAGGTTAGAATATCACTCAGCCTATTTCGGTTAGGGAAACCTTGTAGTATCATCAGCTTACACACCTAGAGTGCAACTAATACATGACTGTCCAATGAATAAGCCAATTTATTATACCTCACATGTACTATTTCATCCATACCCTAAAATTCTAAGCTCTGACTAATGGTACGATTCTACTGATAAGATAAAGTTTGGGTTGAGGCCAAAGCAAATCTTAAAGCACATTTTTAGGATAGGTTTTTCACGCGCCCGCTTGCTCAATAGCCAAACTAGAACAAAAACCACAGCAGGTAAATACACCTCTATTGTAAAGTTTAACATCTAACACAAACCAGCCTGATAAGTAAACATTGATTTAAAGACCGCATACAAAAATAAGGAATAACAATTTAGGTATAACTACACAATAAACGAAAGAGAACTAGATAATAGTTTCATCATCAATTAACAATAAATTGAAGGATGTAAAACAGAGAATAATAGTTTATACACTATGAAAAAGCTTACAAGTAGGCGTAAACAAGCACAATAGTTCAAGTATTAATTAATTATACAACAATAAAATATAAATAATGAGTTCCGGTAGAAAAGTTCTGAAAGTTTAACTTTGCTCACTATTCGCCTTATTATAAGAATAGCAAATTTAAAAAAGATAACCACCATCATATCAGTCTATAACTAATCATAAACTATAACGGGAAAAATAGAACTAAGTAAATAGACAAGTTGATTTGTACGATATAATATTAACTAATAAAATATGTTTAAAGATCGACAACTGATTAACCAGTCAATAGAGTAGTATTTTATGACGGAGTATCGCATTGGAAGAGATAAATTGGTCAGTTATGAGGAATGGGGAGCCTGGTATATATATACATTAATACAAGTTGTCACAAAATAACATCAGGACAACACGATAAAAGAGTAGCAGAATCAAAAGCACTACTAATAATAGTAGAAAACATTCAGCGCAGAAGATATGATTCGAAAGGAAAAGGAAAGTTGTTGGAATGAAAATAACTGAAGAACATTTGCGATTAAAAGCAATTGTCTGTCAGTCAACACCAAAGTCCGAATCTTCAATAGAAACAGAAAGACGATAATATTGTGCAGAGCCAAAACATTGATAACTACTGAAGCTATCAACAAAAAGGTACAGGTATTTGATAAACAGTTGTCTATGAAAGATAATCCAGATGCGTTGGCCAGACACTATCAGCAAAAAAATTAGCTTTCAGTTGGAGAGGACATTAGTAGAAAAAGGCTGAAGATGGAAAGGATACAGTTTACAGAAACCATCAGACTGCAGCACAAAGTAAGCCCCGACTAAGGATCCTCGAGGTAAAAGGAAAAGTGACATTGGGAATAGGATGCAAACGTCAAAATAAATTAACAGCACTTAAAAACAACTGGAAAGGAGCTCAAGAGAGTTATTTTATTTTGAACACATAAATATTGGTACAAGGGGGCACCAGATATATATGCGCCACACAATAACAATGAGAATGGGAAGAGAAAAATAGTATAAGATGCGTATAGGAGAGAAGAAAGGAAAAAGAGAATGATAACGACCACAGATTAGTGTGTGGTAGTGTAATGATAATAGTAATAATAATGGGGGAAGTGGAAAGGTACACTCAGAAAGAATCCTTTCAGTTAAGGAAGTTACAACCACTTTTTATGAAGAAAGTACAAGAAGGTTACAGAAGGATCTCCACTGGCTTCTATTGTGAGCCATATCTGATAACGTCCCTAGCCACTGTGTCGCACCATCTCTAGGACCCCAGCCAGGGAGTCGAGAAGGACCAACAGAGGCCGGTCCTTTACAGCTTTCTATCATACCACGACACCATGTCATACACTGACCACCTCTCTGCTTTTTTCAACCAATACCAGCGTCGGCAAATAATGCACGACGAGGAATTCTCTGGGACGAGAGTTGGAGAATCTTGGACAGGGACGTATGCTCCACGGGAGGTAATAGGCGTAAGTAATGATCTGAAGGAAGACAAAGATTCCATTTAATTGTATCATTGCGAACGATTCTGAGCCATGTCACACAAATTCTCCGACCATTAATTACGATAATTCTGAGGATTTACTGCAACCAAGTAGGTTTCTTATAACCTACATCTCTGACATAGGCTATCACAGTGTCGAAATGAGCGGCGTTTGATTGATTGGGCGCACGTGTAATACTTATCTGACAACCACTTAACTTGATGAAAAAATTCTCTGGAAAATTAAGTTTAGCTTGAGATTACTTATCAACAACGAATCCTTGAAACATAAGAAAAAACTAGGCACGTATTTTAAAAATTGGTGAAAATAACAACATTACCTGTGAATTTTTTGAAAACGACCTCCACAAAAAGATTTACATAGTGGGGAAGGAATAGAAATATGTGGATTAGTACTAAATGATCGCAAAGTTCTACAAAGTTTTGAATTGTGATCAGTAGCAGCAGTAGTGTTCTCGACCAAACTGTTATCATTTATAGTTTTTGTACGAGAAACAATAGAACTGTCTAATGAACACATAGTTCTTAATGTTAAAGATGGACGAAAATTAACAATTTGAAGATCATTTTTTGATAAATCAATGAATTGAATGTTAGAATTCGCAGAAAATGATCGTCGAAGTAATGATATACAATTACAAACTCGATATTGCTGTAATCGATGTCGGTAAATACATTGACCAGGTTCAATTGATGACAAATTGAAGTGAGGATAAACAAATGATGTATTGGTAAACTGATTAAGTTCACATGGATTAGATGATGATTCTGTACATGTATGCAGTTCAACAGAATCAGATGGAATTGTACCAGCTAGAAAAAAATAGTCAAAAGCGAAGAAAAATAAGAGCATAAAAAGAATGTTCTTTTTAGCATGATATAATGTATACTGTTAACAACGTTATTTTGTTCAATTCTGTGAGTCATAAGTAACATTGAGCCTGGGACATATACGTATCGGTTCAAGATGTCAGTCAGTGAGTAACAACGTAGAACTTCGTACGTACGTACATCAGTTCGAGTTGCTACACCACATTAGCACACAGACACAATTGTCGATTCACATCCCGTAGTGATAGAGGTAGTAAGAGTATAAGCAGTAATCGGAAAGATTAGGATTTGAAGATGTTATTCAAGGAGTATAATCCAGTAAAATATATTTGGAAAGAGCAAAAAGGGACATGAATAATTCAGAAGACTAGACTCGCGCACGGATGCTTAAACTCTAGGTCACTAAATCGGTATTCAACGGTGTTAATATATAACTTCAATCAGTCCTGGGTTTGATTCTCGCGCCAGGGGTTGTAGATACGCACTGCTGAGGTGTATCATACTAGAACGAAACGTCAGACCAGTGCCTCCAGGTTTTCAATGATTGTTTAGCTTAGATCGCTTCATAATTTCAATGTACGTTAACATTTTTTGACTTATATCAAATCTTGGCTTGATATGATCCGAAATTGTCAAAAGTTAAATCTCAATGAAACCAGATTAACAAGATCACATGTTTAAAATCTAAACTTACTCATAACACAGAGATTATCAGATGTATTTGATGTATCTGTAACACCAACCATAGTTGGATCCACTTTTGACGACTGAATTAATTTATGCTGACAATTACTACTATCACGTAAATCCCAGTAGTCTTCATCTGCTGTAAATATTTCATGATTAGGAGAGTTGCGGATACTTGTAACACAAGTTGTAGTGGTAGTACTACTACTACCAGTAGTAATAGTAGTGGTATTAGTAATAGTTTTATCAGTATTACAAATATTCTTTTTATTATCAACTTGATCTAAAGTAGATTCCACTGAAGACGAGGTAGTAGTAGCAGAAAAATTTAAGTCTGAAGTGGATGTATTCAGTGAATCAGAAATTTGACAAGATGAAATAAAATTCAATAAACTATTATGATATTGTTGTGAATCTTGTCTTTGTTTAGGTAATAAAGATTCAGGGTAAAGTTGTGTACGATTATATTCACTGGAAGATGATGATAATGAACTATGCATAAAATTATGAATATTGATACCAGAATCAGTTCCAATAGATGGAATAGGAACTGATGGAAGAACTGCAGTTGTAGAACATCCACTCGATGATTGATTACTACTAGAATTAGGACCATCGAAAATAAAACGATGATGATGAGTATGTGAATGATGACGAGTTGAAGTTGAAGAGGAAACACGAAATGAAGGAACTGCTGATGGTAGCGGTTGTTTACTGTTACCAGTTGTAACAGCACCACAAATAGTACTAGTAGTAGTATTAGTCATATTAGAAACGCCAGAAAAAATTGTACTAGCTGGTGTTAATCCGGAAATCCGTGTAGGATAACCACTTCCACTGAAGTGTTGTTGTTGATGGTGATGATAGTAAGGTGGTTTTTTAGAAATAATTAAACCAGCTGCAACTTTAGCTACTTGTATATTATCATCAAGAAAATAATTCGTTTCAGACATATTTTCAATTATATCATGACCAGTCATCAATGAGGAAGAAGACGATGAAGATAATACATTCATATCATCAACTAAACGAGATGATGAAGACATTGGGAATGTATTATTACTATTATTATTAGTCCCAGTATTACATAATGGTGAACATGAACATATAAATGAGGTAAGAGGATTGTTGTTATTATTATTGTTGTTGGACATAACTGATTGATCAGGATTAGATACTGTACTGAAATCACTAACATTATGCGACGTTTTATTTAATGAATTCATAATTTCAATTGGACTATTGTTACCTAAAAAATAATTTTAAAAAATGAACATGAACATAATAAAAACTAACAGTCTTGAAGTGTATATCTTTATTCGAAAATAGCTTGAATCATCCTAGCTAGCACCATATCCAGCGAACAAATTGCTGGTTAATGCATTGACCGTTTTAAGGTGAATATCAATACATTGAGATATGACAGGTACAATTTAACGAGAAAGTTTCAAACAGGACGAAACGGGAGTCCTAAATTCCTCTGTCAGTTACAATCCATCAATTATATGAAAAATTCTGAACTTGTTTAAACACAATAAATAAATAAGAAATGTACCAAAATATTTTATCTAAAGAAAAAAGTTTGTAGGTTGGTTAATAGCGACCGTAGCCTAAGATAAATCACATGATACTTATACACATACATATAACTACATATATACTACTCATCGAACATTAGTTTTAGCAATTTCAATTAGATACATGTGTGTGTTCTACATAGTAAAAAAAACTGTTCAAGTATAACGTAGGCAACTGAGGTCATCCATAGTGTTTTTGATGTTTAATAACCAAGCGCTTTCGGCCATTTGCTTGACCATGTAGTGAATGGGTGTTGTGTATATTAGAGGGTAAGCTTCACTTCAAAAAATTCACTATAATGTATTATTCACTACAATGAAAATGTTAATAGCATATAGTTGTGGATAGCTCCAAATGAAATCTCTGATGGAAATCGCAATTTAATGTGGTTAATTATTCATTAAATGAACGAGAGAAAAAAGACTGAAACCGCTAAATACAACACATTTATTGAATATTGAAAACTGTAAGGACAAACTAGGAAGAAAAAATAATAACAAATTCTGTCACTATGTGAAAAGATATTTTAGAGTGATTGATTTGCTAATTTAGTCAGGGATTTATACAGTTTAAATCAATTTGTCATTTCAAAGTAGAAAATTAGAGATCGTGACGGAACTGTCAACTAATCGCCTCCTTGGAAATTTATAAAATTGCACAGTTATTTTTTTGGAAAACAAACCAACTACAAAAATGTTCTCAATAATAAACACTATGTGTTCCCTTTTTTCAATATGAATTAAACAAATTCACTGAACGCCTAACGTAATATGCTTTTTTAATACATAAAATAATGGATTGAAGATAAGTGGAACTAAAGAATATGTAGAATAAACGTGAAATAAATCAATCAGTCATTCAAGGCAGAATCTGGCATGTGCATTGGTTTATGCTGTCTTACAATCCACATCAACTCGATGAAACAAAACTATCAAGAGAAGTAGAGGTAGTCACAGCGTCGGTGATGGTAGAAAGTATTAATATGATCCAAGAATGAAGAATAAATACGTGGAATAAGTATAAGATAATTCTAAAACTAAAGGTTTAAGTGAAGAAAAAGAGAGAACGTATTTAAGCCATTGTAATCTATATAGAACCATGTAAACCAACGTCACCAAACATTTGTTAAGATAATCCTGAGGACCTTAACCAGGTAATCTGTACCCAGCATCAGTTCAACAGTCAATGTCTTCATGGGCTGATATTACATTTTTGGTTTCGCCGTCTTCAGTTTTCTTACAGCCCAATGCAGCATCATCCACACTTTATTATGGCGGGAGTACAGTGATGGCTTAATGGCTACAATACTATGCATTCATTAATCAACTGTATCTGCCTCAGTTTAGAGGGGTGGGGTAGTGGGTTAGGGTGTTCAACCTCCAGTTATTAACGACCAGTTTCGAACCTCGCTCCATCCACTTCGGTTTGGACAACCGCGTAATAATACTCGCTTTCACACTTAGAGTAAGGCTCGTACTCAAGTGCCTGGTGAATGCGTTAATTAATTATTTATTTTTTATCAGTTAAAAAACAGGTATGTCCGACTGAATTCTCGGGCATTGATCTCCTTCCAGGAGGTACACTTATCGACTTAGAATACGCAGACGATATACTCCTGCTTGGTGAAGACCCTGATAAAATGCAGAGTCTTTTGGTAACACTAAACAACAATGTCAGAATGTTTGGGATGTGTTTCTCTCCCTCTAAATGCAAATTGTTACTTCACGACTGGTCTCCTCAACACATGAACTTAGGATAGTGAGTGAAGTAGTCTGGTCAGCCTTAATGGGTTGGTATGGAAGGAAGTTAGGGGCAGCCAAACCAAACCGTGGCATCAGTGCTTGAAATCACTAACTTCTAGTCTGAGCCATGTTGGCGGTAGATGTAGACTACTTGGTTGGGATCCGTGTGACTATATATATATATAGTCCTACATTGTAGTTGACTGACTGAAGCAGGTATATATTACCAGTTTTCACACACAAAATAGTGTGAACAAACTCTTTAGCTAAAGGTTCACGTAATACTGGTAATTACTAAAATTAACTCCTGATTCAATTTGCTTTACACATCATTAATTTTTCTTCGCATTATTCTGGTTTATGGTGCATATTTGTGCCAGGTTCTAATTAGACGATAATGATGATAAACGAGATTTCATACCTTTATTTAAAAATTTACATTCAAGACTCATGAGTCCAAAATTTATTTACCCTCCCCCCACAGAAACATTCCTTACAATAGTTGAAACAAATACATACTAATTCTTGTACGGAGGTTTGTAGAGATCCTACTTACACTTCTATTGAAAACGACAAAGTACTGGATAGACGATTTGTCTTAATATAGGAATGTTCAATATTGAAAATTCATGACTCCATTAAGGATTGGACCCGATATATTTAAATTTTGTGATGAAGGATCAGTTTTTGGATATTTCAACCGGCATCCAGTAATTTAGATGTTTAACTTAAGGGGTTGTGGATTTCATACATTCCATCACGAATACCTACACTAATTAATAATCATATGTGTATAGTGAGGGTTCTAGTAATAGACCATGATTAGTCGAATTCAACCAAATTGGGTATGAAGTAGTTGTTCACCGAAGACAGTGGAAGATAGTTATGTCATATTGTCTATTAATTGAAACCATTGGATACTAGCTCATTGATCTGAATGTTAAGCGCTTACTGTAAGACTCTTATGTCTTGAATACGATTTATGGTATGATCGCGGATACACATTGTTGAGGAGAAACACATGATAAGAAAAAAAAGGCTCCCCAATGCTTCCAGGTTATTTAAATAGTTGGCTCGTCGGTTAGCGAAATCAACAAGATGAAAAGTCTTCGTCCGATAAATTTGTTTTTTTTTAAATATTCAGCGTGGATAACACGGATAACATCAGATAAACGTTATGCGAAGTGATAGTATAAACATACACAGATATATCATGATTTTTGAAAAAATTGTCACAAAATTTGTTACCGATTGCTATTTTATTATACATAGGCATAGTGTACTATTAAAAAACTGGTCGATTAAACTGGAAAAAAAATTCCGGGTCGTATATAATTGTTCGAATTACGAATGATGTGTATTATATGCGCTAGCGTAAGGTAATGGTTACGCATACACATACAAACAAACGAATAATGATGGTGTGATTAGGACAGTTGTGAAATAGTGTAAAATATGGTTGTCGTTATTATTCTTGTATGTAATTCACCTTGTAACTCAATATTGAATAAAACGAATATGATTAATGGTTTGATAAATTGGTACACACTAGTTAAAATGTTGATAACTACTTAGTAGTATGTATAATTATGTGAAGCGCTATAACTACTACTAGTTGTAGTGATAGTAGTAGTATTGCTACTATAACTACAACCATTGAAAATCAACTACATGATAAAAAAAATCATATGACTGCGTGTGAAAAAAATAAAGCTAAACAGGAAAACAGTCAACCACATTCAAACATCCGCTGACTTGAATTGGCATACATTATTTAGCAAAACATGATAAATAGTAAAGGAATAGAAATAATAAAACAAGGACCAAACATCAAGAATTTGGTTTGAAAACAGAATGAAGTCATAGAAGAAGGACCACTAGAATTAAACATCTAGATGAAGATAAAAAAAATAATGTACTTGCGTCATTACAGCTAGTTATAAACGCCATGTTACTCAAGTTCCCCAACAACTCACTGGTCACGATTATTGTTTCAACTACAACCAAGTCAGTCAGTCAACTACAATGTAGGATTAGACACATATATGCATTGGTCCAAGATGCTACACTTCATTACCACAACAAGATGAACACCGGATTCATAGGAATAGTTAAGTCAATGGTGGTAATATTTAAAAGAAAGATTGTGTATAAGATTATAGTACAGAAAGAAATAAAGCAATTATAATCTCACAGTTTAGGGGAAGACAGAGAAAGTATACACCGACATCATTGTGAGCCACGTCATCCAGAGTCTCCAACCACTGGTTACGATAGTCACGCGGATCCCAACCAAGTAGTCTACATCTACCACCAACATGGCTCAGACTAGAAGTTAGTGATTTCAAGCACTGATGCCACGGTTTGGTTTGGCTGCCTCTAACTTCCTTCCATACGTCTCCAGCACTAGTCAGCATTGCGTGTCATGTTAATCGGTGTTCAGCAATACGTAACACGTGGTCCAACTATCTCAGTCGATGAAGATTTACAACCTCATCAACTGATTTACCATCATTCCCTAATACTCTGCGTCTAACCTGCGTCACTATTACTTACCCGTTCATCCCAGCAGATGCCAGCAATATTTCTAAGGCATCTGTGCTCAAATACTAATAAATCATGAGTATCTTCTACTCTTACTGACCACGTTTCGAAGCTGTAAAGTGGAACAGAACGAACTGCCGCGCAGTATACTCGTTCCTTAATTGGTAGACGGATATCTTGCCTTCGACATAGGTGACGCAATATAGGAAAGGTTAAACGAGCATTTTGAATCCGTGTTGAGATTTCTTCAGATACCAACCCATTAAGGCTGATCAGACTACTTCACTCCCTATCCTAAGTTCATGTGTTGACGAGACCAGTCGTGAAGTAACAATTTGCATTTAGAGGGAGAGAAACACATCCCAAACATTCTGACATTGTTGTTTAGTGTTACCAAAAGACTCTGCATTTTATCAGCGTATCCTAAGTCGATACGCAAGTACAATCTGTGTATACACAAGATACTTCAGACCAACAAACGAATGACGATTAGTTGATGCCATAATTTAGCTTGATCGGCATCAGTTTTCAATTAAATTAATTCTACACTAGTGAATATCACTTATCGAGGTCAATACAGTGTCAAGTGATCAAACGAATGACACATCGTGAAATCTGTTAATTAATTAATGTTTAAAATGTAATTGTATAAACACCAGATACAATAAAATATCACAACAGTAATAGCAATACTAATAATATGACTTCTTCAACGAAAGAATTTATTGGTTCCTTATCAGCTTTTCTTGATTAATCGGAAAACAAAATAGACAGTAAATCAATAACAATAATAATCATAATCGAGAGCAGTAGAATAGAACAATATCAATAAGTCAAATTAAATCCGTTGAAAATCGTACACAATTTGTATTCTTCATTGTCTCTTAGGGGAAAAGAAAATCAAAATACATACAATGTACATGACATGAAATTCGTGCATGTACAGGTATGACTAAACCATTCTAATACTACTAATTTAGAACGGGGCAATGGACAGAAGAATTATTTTATTAAAAGAAGTTACAAAGCGTTTACATAATATGTAGACATAGTTTTCGATCATCCATTTGGGTCTCGAGGTGTACTCTGCAAACCAAACTGTCTTCTTGTCTGATTATCACGTGTTCTGCCTACTCTATGTTGTCGATGGACTGAAACTCTTCATTTGGTCTGACCATTGTGAAATCATCGATATCACGTATTGCTACACACTACTTACAAACAATCTTGTGAGTAGAGTCCACCATACTACTACTATTCATCGATGACCCATTTGTACGTTTTTCAGTAAGCAACAATACAACTAGTTAGTCTATAGTAATAATAATAATAAACCCTTAATCCCAAAGAAATTTGATAATGAGTAAAACAAACAAATTAGACAAGTGTGTGTATTTGTACGCACACGTGTTCGAAGATTAATTGAAATATTTATTTAGAAAAGAAAAACAATTGAGAAAACAAACACAATACAACAACTTTCTCTCTCCATCACACACACACACACTTTGTTCTCTCCACGAACAATAGCAACAAATACAATGCTAGTGTCTTGATAGTGGGGGAAAAACGAAATTTAAAACTTTTTTAAAAAAAATATAAGTTTTTACATGGTATTGGAGATTTGTAAAGAGAAAAAAGTTGAATTTCAAGGGATATATTTATGAAAGTTGATATATTAAGTTAGCACTGACTATAGGATTAAATTTAACAGGGTAAACCAATGTGAACATCAGAAAAGATTGGAACATGAATACTTTTTTAAAATTTTATTTCGTCATTAAACTTTTCATGAGCTTTCTTGATAACTATTGAGTCCCAGCGATTCAATGGTAACCGAACTATAGGGTTAGTCCGTGTTAAAAACGTATTAGTATAATTTGGAATGATTTATGGTAAAATTTAATCGATTTATAAATGATTAGTTTATAGAACATTTTTGTTTTTGTTAGAAACGAGGAGACAATAGCATAGTATATCACCACTTAACGCCTCCTAAGACCATACGATTAAGATTGTAGTATGGGAGCAAACAATTTGAATGTTTGCTTTGACTGACAAAACTTAAAATCGATAATCTCTTCGTTTGATTGCTAGATAGCTATCTTTCGATTTAATTCAACATACGCTGAGAAAGGAAATGTTAAGAGAAGAAACTTTGTAGCCTCTATCAATAGACATGCCATTATTTAAACAGTAGATCCTATGATTAACAGTTTTATTATTATTCAGTTTACGTTTTCTTCACATGTGAGATCAAATACTAATATCCTAAAGTAGGAACTGAAACCGTCACTTCCAAAAAATAATAATGGGATGATTTAAATGTGAGGAAATTATCAAAATAGAAATTAACTAGTTAACAATTACGATAGACATCTTTTTTTCAATAGCTAACAAGTGTTCAGTCAGTCAGCATCTAGCAATTTCGGGCATTTTTCTGTTCGTTTAATGAGTGTACTTTGGACCGAAGATTTCATTTCAGGCACCAACTTTCACTATATTTGTGTTTTTCATTCGACATCTTGGTATGTGGCTTAACTAACGTGTTCATGGTACAGATATATAAGATAGCTTCATGACATGAAATTTTCAATGAAAATGAAACTTTTATATAAAGAACATACCAATTAAATGATTTGGGAATATGCTTGAGAATGTAAGATAATAACTGTATGTTTATTGAACATTGAAGAGAGGACAGATAACGTGACACATTTCATATGAACTCATCATAATCTACTTCTATTATAATGAAACTAGTGAAAAAGTCCTCTATAATAATAAACGATATTGATCTCAAACACAAACAAACAAAGTAGGAAGGTATGGGATAATTATAAACGTATCATTAATTAAAAATAAGCTTAATTGAAACAGTTAATTGCCAAGTTGTACAGGATGTTAGATAATATACGAATACGAATGAATAAACAATTAATCATAGAATAGTGAACCATATGACAGTGTTTTCGAGTAGAAGACCTATTGACTGAAATCATTATTCACTATTGGCACTTAACATCATTCAGAAAATTATATTCTATTCTAATCCAGAAAAGAAAACTACATAAAACATTTATTGTATAGACATAAATATAAAATTATTTTAAGTGAATACGTAGTTTTGCATTGAGGCGGGAGGAAATAGTGCAATTTTTGCTCAAGTTAACATTGAGACACCACACTACTACCCAGATATCTAGAATACTACACGTTTATTCCTAGTAGTGTTCTCATAAAGGATAAATTAAGGTTGGAATCAGTAGAGATGACTTCCACTTCGGATTTTTGGAACTGGTTTTACCTTGAATTATTTCACAAATGAGATTGTAGGAACTTTAATTGTTTAGCCACTTTTATTACTGAATCGACTAAGCAAAACTTCCTACCTGTTGTTACTTTATACTTACAACGTCCCTGGCAAACTTAACTAGATCACAAAATAACCTGACACGTATTATGGTAGATCTAACTAACCTATCGCAGTAATAATCGCCTTTTTTGTTCCATACTCTCTGCTTCCGTTACATTTTCTCTAGTTATAGATAGTTATGACCAGTTATATATGGAGCAGGAAATGACCATAAATGCACCGTTCATACACCAGCAGGATGTCAACATTAAAAAAATTAAAAGTTCTCGGCTTGAGCCTTTCATTGCTGTTATACATGTGAAAATTAATGAAAATGAAGACTGAAAGGAGAATAAAATTTTTGGTGATGAGAAATATGTTTGATTTATCCTGTGTTGTGTAAGTCCTTCATAAGAAGAACAATGTGGTAGAGAGGAGACATAAGGACTTTAGCTAACGTATTGTTGATGGTTATATATAGAAAGTACATAGAAATTTATTTATGCCCTGAAAAAGGAACAAAGTTTAAATGAACCAAAATTAAACAATTTGTTGCACGATTCCAGCAAAAGCATTTTTTTGTAAAGTATAAGGGGATAGCAGTACGTATAAAACTGGTCGTAGAAGATTACAAAAACAGATTGACACTAGATTGTCGACGTGAAATAGCACATAATTTTAGTGCGCATATCTAAATATGTTCAAATGTGTTAAGAAAATTTTATAATGTATGCAATATTTACATCTATATTAGACTGATTCTTCCCTCTTTGATTTGCTATATTCAGTCAGTTAATATATTGCCGGGATTGCACGTAACATCCATTCATTGGCTTCCCACAAATTCTGAGATTCTAAAGTTCACATAACTTTATTTTTATTTCAATAATTTATATTCTGTTTTCAAATAGGATCTTTGATGCTTAATCTTTCCCATTACCACTTATACTGCTACAACCTGATATCCAGGGCTTTGATCTCAGTGTGTTAATGGATTATGACAAGTTGAAGAGACGTACATACGCACCAGTTTCTATGTTGTGACTGACTGATTGACGGGATTATTTTAATGTAGTGATAAATTGAACCTTTGATAGTTGCCCATATTAATAATATGTCCCCTATTTCACATACTTTTATGAATAGATACTCCACAAAACTATTAATGATCATAAATCAATGCAGATAGCTAAGATTGTATAGAAATGATACACGATAGATATATTATACATAATGGAATAAATATTAGGGATTGGTGTGTGATTTATAGATTGATTTGGGAAAAAAAAATCACATAAAATAAACGAATCTATATAGTTTATCAATATTTAGACACCTCTATTAGTCCATGTGTAGTTTAGTTGGAAAAAAAGAAAAGAAATTTCAGATCCCAGGTTTATTTGTGATCAATATCAGAGGAGAGTTACATTTTGAAATGCCTATTTAACTACAGACAAATAAAATAATAATGATGATCATAAAAATTTTGATAATTCGTTTTTTTTTCCAAAGAAAAAAAACAAACATGGGATGGCTGAATAAGGGGAAAAATTTAATCAGTTTTTAGTTGTTTATATATGTATGTAGATATTATTTTGTGAACTTACAAAATTGTGCATAAACATGCACAAACAACACAAGTGGAATGCATATATATTACTTAAATCAATGAAATTGTAATATGTATTCGATGTAATAAGGGAAAAACTTTCAATTAGATAATTGGAAGAAACTATAATTTATGGACGATTCAATTAGATTTAAGATAATATGATTTGGATTTCATTCATTTGACTAAAAAAAAAGTTTTGGCAGTTTAGCTGATGTCAGTTCGTGATGGAAACCCTAATCATCAACTGTAAATCATAATCCTAATTACACACACTAGTTTCTAATCCTCATTTGAACCAAGTTAGTAAATGGACATTCTCAATGTCACTTTAGAGTCACTCAAAGGTCATCCACAAATTGTAGTCTCACCGATAATCATTATTATCATTATAAGAAGATTAATATCAATCCAACATTGTTTTGGTTCTGATTGTATAAACTTTAAGGTATTCCTACTAGGTTAGTTGAGAATTAGGAGAATTATTATTGAACATATTAGTATTGCATTCCAGTAGTGTACCTTTAGGGTTCAAATGATAACACATGTTAATTCCATTGGGTTACAAAGTTCAGATATCCATTAAATTTACTTAACAGGTATGAATGTTTGCATCACTATTAGTAGTAAGAGTTTGAATTATTTTGTTATTGATATTTAGAATTGTAAGAAAAGGTTTAATGGTTAAATTAGGCAGACTTTCAACCCGTAGGCTGAAAGGATTGAACCACTATTCTTTACCTACTTGAGTAGTTTAAATAGTAATATTATGATTAGCTATCAAATGAGAGAACAATGTGAGTTGAATCTCAGTAAACAACTTAATAAATGATCCTAACACAGTCATTATTAGGAAAATGATAAGTGATGGATCCATTTTTTCTTGTAATAATAATAATAACAAAGCAAAACGTTTTCTTCGTAGAGAAAAACATAGATTGTCAGAATCGCGTAATGAACAAAAACTTGAATATAGACACTCTTAATTAACTTTCTTTTTCCTAACAATAAATCTATGCTGTTCACTACCTTCAAGATATTTGAAGTCCTAGTAATGAGAGAAGACGTGATTTGCGAGGGTTAAAACAAACCCTATCCTTTGTGAGCCAAGTATCACTGAGACTGATAGATGATATTTATATTATATCGCGAAGTGATCAAAGTTGAAACTGTGAGTTGTTGGTATACTTATTGAAAGGAAAACATAAGCTTTCTATGAATTTTGAAAACTCTGAGGATCATAGATATAGCGAAATCTTATACATAGACAACACAAATGTCCAAGATTTCCTTGGTACTCAACGGTTGCTTATCCATCTAGCAAAACCAGTTTGTAATTGCTTAAAATCTTAATATAAACATATGTTTCTAAATCACAAAAGTTAGGGCAAGAAGAAAAGATGAATTAAATAAGTATTAGAGAATTATAATAACATAAAAAACATACCCTCTTGAATATTATTATTCTGATTCGTAGCAGTTGTTACTCCAATTGTTGTAGCAACAACACTGAGACCGCCACCGCCACTGAGATTAAATTGTTCTTTAAAACTATTTTGATGTAAACGATCATATCTTGACAGTGAATTAGGATTATAATTATCCAGTATAGAATCATTTACAATCATATCTGGAGGAGATAAAGATGATGTTCTTTGGAAATTCCAACTATATTTAGAATGTAATACAGGAACTGATGATTGTTCAGTACCGAAAGTGGTTGTATTAGCAGTATTAATAGTAGAAGTAGTAGTAGTAGTAATAGTGGCAGTAGTAATCATGAATTGTGACATAGTTTGTTTACTGAAAAGACGATCTATTGTTGACGATTGATAATCATTTGTTTTAAATAAATTAAAATTATGATGTCCAGATGATATTTTTCGTAAAGGATTAAAAATACTATCACGACTACGTCTTTTTGTTAACTGTTGTTGTTGATGATGATGGGTTGGAGAGACAGATCGTGGATTACTACTTGTATCTGATGAGAATGATGATGAAGCAATACCTAAATCATCAATTGTACTGCTACCATTATTTTTTTGTATTGTTGTACATATTGGAGGGTTACTATTATGAAATAAATTATCATTTTTATTACAACGATCGATTGTTCCAAAATTTGTTGTACCTAAATTTGATTGAGCTGTAACAGTTAATTGAGACGCTTCTGCACATGTAGCCGGTTTCAAATTTGGATTATAACGTAATGCAGTGAATTGCTCAATAGCTATTGTTAACTCAACTAATCTGCTACCATCAATTTCAAATATATATGAACCACGACCTAGATAAGAAATTAAGATATATATATGTTTTTAATGGCAGAAAAGGTGACTAATAAAACGGGGATATGCAAATGAATACTAAAATTAGTCAGCAGTAATTAAGAGTTAGTGGAATACTACTATCGAATACAACTAGATGTGTATTAGTGTTGAATTTGGAAGTTAGAATGGGTAAACCAAATTAGGGCTACACTTCATGAAGTCATTAAATGATGTATTGGTTGATGCATATTACATGGCTTAGAATTGATCCAAATAATGAATAGGTAATGATTCTTCCTCTTCTCTCGGATCATTGATTTTGAAATTATATTGCACTTTTCTATCCCATGGATTCCTTCTTTATTTCCGAATAGTACTGTTGTCGACTAAAATTGACGATATCACTACTGATCTGTTTTTTGTCATGATAATTTTGTCTCTCTGTGTTGATACGGAATATGAAAAATTGAACCGAAGCGCATATTTCCCATGTATTGCATTGTCCACAGTTGACTGACAGATTGAATGTCTATCAAAATTACTTCAAACCGAAAGACCATTCAAAGTATTCTCATACAACTTTAATTGGTTATATCCAGCGATGCAAACACATAAGAAAGTATTTATCCTAGATATGATCTGATTAGTAAACTAGCAATTTGTGTTAAGAATTATTATAGTGTAGGACTTTTAGATTTAATGATCGAATTATCGACCATGAGAATGAATGGGATGCCTATTGATAGATAATGTGAAATGACAGCACAAAATAACTGAGTTAATGCTCCTTCTCACAAGACTGAGTTACTGATGTAAGACATCAAATGAAAAGATATCACAAGACAGCTGTCTAGTTGAATAGACTTTTTGTGTGATACAATATGCTAATATACAAAATATTAAAAGAAAAAGAAACATGATTGAATATTGTAGACTATTGGAAGGAATCATTTTTTTAGAGTCATACACTAAGGCATTGGAGCTTATCATTAACAAAACAATGGTATCAATCATTCGAGTAGTTTCTATAGATCATAAACGTTGCATAAGACAATAAACAGTTGAGTGGGATTAAATTATTCAGTCATATGATATGGCTGTGTGCAGTGTGCTTAAATTATTTACGATTTTCTAATTAACTTAAATGCACAAGGATCTATATGGATTAATTCAATTCGGAATACCACACATTAAGAGTTAAGATAAAATTACCGAGGCAAATACCAAATTAATAGAAATATCAGTGGAAGTATTAGTAGTTTTATTTCCAACCAACAAAATCGGAGTGGCCTGTGGGCTCTTCAGGGAAAGGAAAGATCCTTGTATATAGTGCGCGACTGCAGAAGGCAAGACAATCATCGAGATTCAAGAACAGAGGAAAAGATGGGTAGAAAACTTTAAGGAAGTCTTGAATAGACCAAGCCAATGAACACACCGGACATTGGAGCGGAATACAGACCTTCTTATACATTTCACATCACTAGCGACAGAAGAAATCAGGATGATCTTCAAGCAAATTAAAAGTGGGAAGGTAGCAGAATCTGTCAATATACCAGCTGAAGCTCTGAAGTCAGACATAGAAGTAACTGCAAGCATGCTCCCCGGTCTATTCAGGAAGGTTTGGCAGGAAGAACAAGTACCGAAGGACTGTAAAGAAGGACACCTCATCAAAATACCGAAGAAAGGAGATCTGAGCAAATGAGAGAAGTACAGAGGCATCAAACTACAGTCAGTACAAGGAAAGGTTTTCAACAGTGTTGCTGAACCAGATAAAAGATCCAGTAAAAGTCCAGCTTCGAGATCAATGAGATCGCCACACTACAGATGATCACTGAACAATCCGTTTAGTGGAACTCGTCACCATACATCAATTTCCTTGATTGTGAGAAAGCATTCGACAGTAAGGATAGGAGAACATTATGGAAACTTCTTCGACACTATGGAGTTTCTGAGAAGATTGTCAACATTATCCAGAACTCATACGACGGACTACAGTGCACGGTTGTGCATGGAGGAAAGCTGACAGACGCATTCCAAGTAAGGACCGGAGTCAGATGAGATTGTCTACTCTCTCTCTTCCTCTTTCTTCTGGTGATCGACTGGATTATGAAAACCTCGACATCTGAGGGAAAACACGGCATACAATGGACAGCTCAGAACCAATTAGACGATTTGGACTTCACAGATGATCTAGCCCTCCTATCTCATACACACAAACAAATACAGATAAAGACAGCCAGTGTAGCAGCAGTCTCTGCATCAGTAGGCCTCAACATACGTAAGGGGAAAACCAATGCCCTCAAATGCAACACGGAGAACACCAACCCAATCACACATGATCGATAGGCTCTGGGAGAGGTCGAAACTTTCACGTATCTGGGTAGCATCGTCGACGAACGAGGAGGACCCGAAGCAGATGTGGAGGCGAGGATTGGTAAAACAATTGTCAACCAACATCAAAGTCACAATCTTCAATACGAACCTCAAAACAATCCTACTGTATGGGGCTAACACTTGGAGAACTACTATAACCATCATCAAAAAGGTACAATTATTTCTAAACAATTGTCCACGTAAGATACTGAGTGTTCGTTAGCCGGATATCTTCAACAGCATACTATGGAATGGAACAAATCAGCTTCCAACTGAATAGGAAGTTGAGAAAGGACGCTGGAAATGGATAGGACATATGCTACGGGAATCATTAAACTGCATCCCTAGGTAAGCACTAACTTGGAATCCTTAAGGGAACGGAAAAGAGGAAAACCAAGGAATCGATGGTAGACACCAAAAGGATGGAAAACAACTGTAAAAGATTGTCCAGGACAGAGTTGGATGGAGAATACCGATGGGTGGTCTATGATCCTCCACGAGGGGTAACAGGATTAAGTAAGTATTTTAATGTACACTAAAATACTTGGGGACATATTTAGGAATGAACTCTTCTTTAATTTAAGGCTTTTAAAAAATGGTATAAATTCTGAACTCTCAAGTTATTATCTTGATAACTAGTGATTTTATGTAGTTAGAGCAAATTTATTCCAAGTAAGTAGTTGGTTCGATAGACTACACTTTATATTAGCATGAGCAGAATTGATTAAAGCAACGTTCACAGCCTTTGACAGGACATATGTAGGTTAAGATGAGGTTAACAATTTTTTTTCAAATTAACGCAGAGTTGGCTTACTGACTGAATTAATATTTGACTTGCAGCTAATATGGAGCACAGGCTCGAACCAAGGCTTTATGTGCTTCAGTTTGAAAAGGCATATTGTTATAAAATTTAACTTCTGTTTCTTTCCTTCACACACAAGCATAAATAAAATGCGAATCAAAGCCTATTATTGACTAACATAACAAAAAATAACGATAGGATATTACGGAAATGTTTCATTTTCAGTGGACAAAAAAGCAGATGATGGATTACCTTTTCCTGAAGCTGGACTGCATTCCATGAAAAACAAATATTTGTTTGGATTATTTAAAGCAGTAGTATTTGGTGATGTTATCATTGTTGTTGTCGATGTTGGTACTGTAGATATTGTTGTTAATCCAGTTCGTGATCCATTTCTGTGATGATCTAAATTCAATGGATTACCAGTATTAAACGAAGATGAAGATATAGAAGAGGCAGATGTTGTTGTTAAACTTGTTGAAACATATGTTGTAGAATTATTGGTGATGCCTGTCGTAGAATTACTCGTAGTAGTAGTCATAGTAGTAGTAGTGGAAGTATTAGTGGAGTTCATATTACTATTGTTTGATAAAAATTGATTTGCACTTTGTGCAGGCATTGTCATTGTATATGCTTTATCAACATGATCTAATCGCCAGTTACAAATAAATTTACATCCAGTCGACGGTTCACCTATTAAACATAGACGCCAATGTTGTACATGTAAACTGCCTTGAAGACCTTGAAATAGTTTACTACCATCACCACTATGACGTAATGTGACTCGAAATCGATTGTCTGGATTTTTTTAAAGGAAAAAAACGGAAAGTAAATACATGAATAAATCTACACAAAAAAATACCACTCAAATATATATGAAACCAAAAGAAAGGGTTGATATAATATATCTGACAAAAAAGCCTTTATCATATAAGGGTTGACATCAATGATACCATCTGTATAGTCAATCAGTAATAAGCAACGTATAATACGGTATATACGTACACTGATTCAAATTGTTACACTGTATCAATACACAGAAAGATGAAATTATCAAGGAAAACGCAACAGTAATAGAACTAGTAATAATATCATTGGCGGCAGAAAACACTAGGTGAATTCAACTGAAAATACTAAAATCTCCACAAATCCTCCATACTGATAATACACGCTTTCCCAATGCAGCTGATATTTTAGTCTCTCAAAACATTCTTAAGTGAATTCGTGACGATACCAAAAGAAATAGCCTACTAAGAAATATACAATAAGCAAGTCATTAAATTTTGGAGTCAAACTTGAGAAAGTTACCCTAAAATTCTCTATACAACAACAATTGATTAGTTTCAGTTTGTATAAAAATTGGATAAAATCTCAACATTGATGTAAAGTTTTAGTAGCTGATGTTTTTTTTAAAAAACATATTTCCGTTTATAATCATCTGTGATATTTCAGTCGGTGATATAGCTAAAGAGAGAATCAGATTTTGTTCCCGTTATTTACATTTTGATTGCATTTTACTAAAATAGCGAATTGTATAATTATTACAGGCTATTTTAAACAACTTTTTTGAAACTATAGTTAAACCAATTCATTTGTTGTAGAATGGGAACCAATTCTGGTCTGGGCCATGTTGGTAGATGCAGACTACTTGGTTGGGGTCCACGTGACTATCGTAACCAATGGTTGGAGACTCTGGATGACATGGCTCAGAATCGACCACAATCGTGTTGGTGTATACACTTCCTGTCTTCCTTTAAACTATGAGATTAAAATCGCTTTACATCTTTCTTTCTACCAACTAATTCTTCTTGTATTATATCCTTATATGCAGTCTTTCTTTTATATATTACTACCATTGACTTAACTACTTCTATGAAACTGGTGTTCATCTTGTTATACTAATCAGGTGTAGCATCTTGGACCGATGCATATATGTGCCTGATCTTACGTTGTAGCTGACTGACCGAGAATAGGTATCAAATGACATTTAAAATAGACGGCAAAAGTTGAAACAAACTCCATAGCATTCAAAACTGCAATTGTAAGGGTTTTTTTCTTGATAAGCAGCACAATCAATCAATTTGTCGGTCAGTCAGTTATAAGCATCAGTTCAGGTCCCTACATTAAAATAGCACAGTTAAATTAAGACGGAAGGGTAGCAAAGACATCAAGATACTAGTAGTAAGTCAATGACGGTATATTAGGTTAAACATACAGAATATGATTCGTAAAGTAACAATGAACTCGCAAAGTGAAAAGTAATGAAAATGTCATTTTAAATCTCACGGATAACAAAGAGTGAATAAGTCTATCCTACTGTGACCAGTATTGAGCCATATCACCTAACGTCTTCAACTGTTGGTTACAGTTATGGCATGGATACCAACAAGGCATTCTGCTAGCTACTAACATCGGAAAGTCTATATGTGTGTGGGAATGATTGAGTAAAATCATTATAAAATATGGTTATCTCGTGATTTTCAATATATCAATTGTACTGTAAAGAAAATCACTAAAAGGATTTTCTTAGGGGAAGAAGAGGGATGTATCCACTTTGAAAAATTAAACTCATGACATTGAAATTGAAAAGAAAAAGAAAAACAACCAAGAACATATTTTACACAGTAGTTTAAACTTTCGGCTTTTTATACATGTATATACCTGCTAAGTAAAACATGTGATAATAGCTATAAAAACTAGTGTATATCACCTGATAGACTGTGTATAACAATGTATCACATGTGTCATTACTATTTCATTAACCTGAGTTTACCTAAACGTACAAAATGTAACCGAAAAAAATATGAACTAATTAATTCCATATGAGATTACATACTTTAAATTTGTGAAAAAGAAAACAATTTGACTCGAGTTTTGGACAACAAAAAGAACCAAACAAACAAACAAATAATCGTTGTTATCCAAGATCTGATCCAATCAATATGCGATAAAATTAGAACAGGTAAGCAAAAAAAAAATCCCTACAAAATTTCACTATATTAGGCAGCGTATTTAATTAAAACGATCAACATATATTAGTAAGAAGAAAAGATCCAACAGTAGATTCTGATATTGTATGCAACCGTTCAAATGCTCCTCAGGAGTCAGTCATATACTCGACGCACAACTAAATAAATAGTTCATTGTATTTTTGAATATTACCTTTCATGGTTGATTAACCTACTAAATTTAGAACAACATATATAAGCGAACAATATTGTTTTCGATTAGATCCTCATCAGGCTTTACTCTAATATACAGTAATATTTATATGCATATACGAAATTATTAAACCAATCAAGGTAGTTTATAAGTCAATGATAACAATGGAAAAGATTACATAATAAGTAAAATGTGAAAAGTACAAATTGCTAGTGTGATGACAGGTGTACTAGGTTTGATAAGAATAATAAAGGTTCAAATCAATGTTACATAATCTGAAATAGGTCAATGATTAGAAAAATATAGAAACTGAGATAACAATTATAAAATTATAAGATGACGTAATAAGAAATGTTCAGATAATTGGACCATGAAATGTATAGTTGAGAGAAAATAAAGTGGTAGGAGGGTGTGAAGAAAAATAATAAACGAAGAGAAAGTTAGAAAAGGAATAAATAAATAAATTCATTTATTAATTAAGGCCAAGGGAGAGATAAGGGAGTTACAAATTTCTTCTGAACACAAAGACTTGGCTTGTTGGCTCGGATTCCTATAGCTTCTGCTATGTGTAAGAGACGAGATCGAACACCATAAGGAAAACTAGTGGGAATCCGATAAATAACTTTGAACGACTTGTTTTTGTCCACTATATGACCGCTATCGATCAAGTGTGATAGAACCGAGCTGTGTTGTTTTGACGTAACCTTTTCCGAACCACGATGGGAGGTGTTCACTAACTCGTTGGTTCAGTTGCCTGGTAGTGCGCCCAATATAGCTTTCTCCACAGGAGCAGCTGAATTTGTAGATACACATAGAAGTGGCATAACCAGGTAACTTATACTTCAATTGCGGAATCACCATCGATCATTGACTTATAAACTACCTTGATTGGTTTAATAATTTCGTATATGCATATAAATATTACTGTATATTAGAGTAAAGCCTGATGAGGATCTAATCGAAAACAATATTGTTCGCTTATATATGTTGTTCTAAATTTACAACAACCTACTAAAAACAATACAGAGAAAATCTGTGCAACCTGATCTTCTAATTAATTACACTTACAACTGGAGAGTTTTTCGGTCTTACACTTTGCATCACAGACTGGTCTTGGTTAAGTATCGATTGACAAAAGAAGTACCGGATATATGCTTTTTTCTTCCTAGTATGAGACTTTTGCACATTCAGCACCCCACTGGGTATAAAATCCAAGAGTCAAAGGTCTCGCAACTAACGCTTAAACTTCGGATCAGCCTGAATCTACCTACAAATAATGGCTTACGTGTTTAACTTCAATTTTCTTGAATCTCGACTTCTAATTTTATCATTACAATGTTTGGCTTTAATGAGCTAATTACTTTAATTTCTCGGCATTATATTCATAAATAACACTAAAAATTCTTAACTAAATGCTTAATTTCAGAATTACCAAACTCCAATTTTTATTCTTACGTAACCAGTTGCAACCAATGAGTTATTTTATTTCAACTTTATTTTTTTTTATCTTATGAGTTACTAACTGATAAAACAGTTTAGAGAAAATATTGAGATTTAAATTGTTAGCTGGATGAAGTCAACAGGAAAGTCTATACCAAATTTTCGTGCTATTTGGCACTTGTCAGCAAACCATATCTGTAATCTAGATGGAACTCGCGCCTGCCAGGCAATCTCAACCAGTTACACGGACTGAGAAGTTACCAGTAAGTTATTAAGGTTACAACTGACTTTCTGTATGACTGTAAGACAGGATTCGAATAGCATTGAAAACGACTAGATAAACTCTACTTGATGATCAATCAATTAAGACAAATATTTAGTAAATTGATTCACTACTATATATATATTTGGTACGGATTTTTATACTGAATTATGACATCTATTTATAATAGAGTGTAAAGCCATAAAGAGTAACTAATTTATGTCTGTCAAATTCAATATCACATTGCTATGATTCAAAGTGACACTAAAGATTGTCAAAAAATAGTCAATACAATGTCAAGTAAGGATATATTCACAAATTCTCAACACAAAAACAAACTATTTCTACTTTTTATCTATAAAAATTAGTACAAGGAAAAATAGAGATCCCTATTAATTAGATAAAGTTTAAATTAAATAGTTGAGATCATGAGTTAATTTAAGCTACATAACCATGGAAAACCTGGATGAATGACTGGTAAATTCTGCTGATAATATACATCTCTTTTTAAAAACGGTATTTTCTCATGAAGAAAATTGTACGAACTATGTATTATAATAGGGTAGGTGTAAAGAAAAAATAACACCTCTATTATAACTTACTGATCACTAATATTTTCCATGATTAACAAACAAATCAGAAGAGGATTTTGTCGAGATTTTAGTAATTTCAATGGTTGAAATCATCAGTTAATTGAAGCTAGACCACCATGACAAACTTGGAAGGACTGAACGACCGTTTCGTCCTAGTATGGGACTCCTCAGCAGTGCGCTTAAACATTGACTAATGAATCCAACTGTTGAAATTACTACAATCTTCACAAACCACCATTCTGATAAAAAATTAATTAAGGCCAAGGGAGAGATTAATTCTTAATTATTTCGACCTGATTATATTTAATTAATTTGTGGATTTATTAAAGTGATTGTTAAACAGAAGGGATATAATTATGAGGCAGGGATTTTGTGAGTTTTGTTTAATGTTTAAATGGCATTTATCACTAATTGGTTTGAATTGGATTATTAGTGGGAGGTAGGAATGATTAAAATAACTGTTTCTCTTTATTATGGAACTATTTAGCAGTGCATTAACTTAACCATAGCTTTGTTAATGATTAAAACTAAGTCTTTTGAGGAGTGCTTAACTATTAGATCCAGTGTTACATATTGACAACTTAATGAAACTCAATATAGTTAGACGTTCACCTTATAGCAATGACGACAACCGTTTCACTTTCAAGGGATTTTATTTATATCAAGTGTTAGGGAGTTATTTACCAATAATACCTTTAACTGAGATTAAATCCCTACAGAATAAAACTTAGAAAATGGCATATAACGTCAATTATAGAGTTCAAAAAAGTATATTGATGATAACTTTCGAACTTAATTTTGATGTGTTATATACTTCTATGCAAGAAAAAGCAATATTGCACTATATCAAAATCTTGAAAAATGCACCAACTTAACGCGTCTTACGTTTTTTTAGGACGACTACTGCATGATGTTATCAAATGTTTACAAAATTTATTAAGGTTATGGCTTGAAATACTACTACTACTACTACTAATAATAATAATAATAATAAATAATAATAAGACTGTGTTTATCAGATAATATGAATCTCACAGGACAATGACAAAAAATTTACAACCACGATACCTTTGAATCATGAAAATCTAAAGCTTACATCAGACTGTGTAGTTTTGATGTTGAATAAATGGACTTTCTAGACAGTATAACCGAAAACAAAGTTTTATATCACTGACAATAAACTTTCTTTTATAAAAAAAGTGCAAATAAGCAACACGATATATTAATTGGAACACGTAAAGATTAGTGATTAAGTTAGCGGTTATCAATGAACTTTGAAACTTGTAATTAAAGGGAATACTAAAGCATACAATAATATAAGGACACTATATGTTAACAGAAATTGAACAAACTCGGAGTTAAGTATCAAAGATGCTAAAATATAATGCTTGTATACAAGGAAAGAGTATAGATAAAAATTACTAATTGGGGTATAGTGGGCGAAAAGAGTTTGGAATAAATGAATAAGTTTTGTTCTAAACAAGCATAAATTTTAATTAAAATCTTTGTATACAGTAAATTAAAGAGAATTGAAGTTAACAAGGTATCAAGTGAAATTTTTCCACATAAACAAACTTGGTATTTTGTATAGAATGTAAAAACAACTCATTTTTAAGAGTATAATGAACTGTTGATTCCTCAATTCGTTGCTTTACAACATTACAATCTCAATAAACTAGTAAATATACTTTAGATATCAACAAAAATTGAAGTCAGACACACAGAAGTTGAATAAACTACTAAATTAAGTAGATGCCAACATAATTGTCTAATAATCAAGCATTCCCCGAAAAACCTCGAGGTCCTACGTTTGACCTCTCATGGGTTGGTGGGTGCTCATTGCAGAGTCCTATACTAGTAGTCGTCTAATGTTCCCTGGTTTTCGATGGTTGTCCAGGTAGTCAGACGGTGATGTAAACTATAAAATATCTACAGGATAAGGAAATATACAAATACCTTAAAAAGTGAAAGCAAATGACATTCACTTAAAAAAATTGGTTCTCTATAACATTGTTAGGTCACAGAACAACTAAACTACATAGAAAAATCTTTAAAGTATAAAATAGATTTTATATCATACAGCAAAATCCTAATTGACAGGAAGATTGATTAGTTTATAGCTGAAAATGTCGTGAGTTATTTCACAGTTTAAAAAAAACAGTCACTCAATAAACTTGAGGCTCTGATTTTTCATTGATAAAAATGTCTTCGGGAAATTTGCACACACTAAAATGATAATGATTACCTATATTAAACAAGATTTTTGATTGAAAATACAACTATAATTGTCTAATACTGTAGATTAGACTACTTATTAATATGAAGTGGTTATAGTGTCAAATGAATGTTTTCGACTTTTTAGAAGAAGGTATACACCAAAAAGCACCTCGTATGTAAGTAAATAATATTGAATAATAATAATAATAATAATAATAATAATAATAATAATAATAATAATTATTATTATTATTATTATTATTATTATTATTATTATTATTATTATGTATACATATCAGTATGGACAGTTGGGATAGTTGTTAGTTATTTATTCAGTCATGAGCAAGAAACAACCTAACGAATATGTGTATCTGTCCAAGTTGCTACACTGCATTGCCACAGTGAGATGGCGACATTATGCAGTTAAATAGCAAGGTAGTAGAAGTAATAAGAGTATCAATAATAGTAGTAGGAAAAGTTACAGAGAGAGAATAAGATTATAGAACTCACTAAGATAATAGATGTAAAATGATTTGAAAAGTTGAGGTTAAAGCGAAGATAGCTTGAATGTATCTAGTTGCACCATCGCAACTGATTTTGAGTAATGTAGCCCAATTTCTTTAACCATCGTTCACGATAGTCGCACGAACCCTATTCCAACCAACCCATCAACGTGACTTAAATTAAAAGTCAATAACTTCAAAGACTGATGCCAAACCTTGATTTGACCGCCCTCAGCTTTCTTCCAGCTTACTTATATACTAACACAAATCGAGCGTCGAGGTAGACGGTGGTTTGGTACTTGGTATTTTATGTGGGCAACAAGATAGTATCACTAATAACTCATACAAAGTATAGTTCAAAGTTGAGTACACTAAATAGAACTTGATAAATAATTTACATAATTATCATCTGAAGATCAACGAAAAAGTGATACTATAGTGATCTTCTTCTTGACCAAAAAAACTATGGTTCAATTCATAGATAACACCTATTATGTCATTAAAATTAAACAGAATTCGATTAAGCTACGGTAGTAATTTGCCATCTTGACAGATTATAACAATATTTTTTTTTGGAAAAAAAAGGCTCAGACATAGTTCATTCACATTTATGTATATTTGTAAATAATCTCTTATTAATATGCGCATTCTTGGTGTAATCACCATATACAATTAGATAGAATAAAACACTAGACTATTCCTTTTATTTTCTAACAGCATACTTTAACATGACGAGTTAATTGTGTATGAATTGTTTTCACCGATTACAAAAAAACCAAAACAAAACAAAACAAGACAAAATACCGAATATTTTGGCACAATATCAAAATTGTCCAAACATTTCTTTCTGTTAAATTATGTAGATATGTACATTTCAAACAATAATAATAATAAATATTGTCAATGAAGATGAATTTTTAAAAAAATATCCTTTGGTACATTATAACTAGTTAATTTTTTTTTCAGTTTAGGTAATATGTACACATTTGAACATAACTACTCATTGATAAGGTACAGATTTATGTACTTAGCTTCGAGCTATGCTTCAAATGTATTATGTCCCAATAAGAATAATGAATGGTAATTTTTGGGATCCATTTATGGATCATACAATTGTTAAATAACTAAACTATTCATATTCGTGTTCCTCTTATTATGAGCTTTATATTTGACCTATAAACTATTATTATACAATTTATCATTCTTCAGTTATACACTATCTATTAATTACTACTTCCCGTATTCAAAGACACTTTTGGCTAATTCTTGTACAAATGTTGTTTCCTATTTTATTGGTACGATGTGGTCTGTCTGGTTGGTATATAAACCCAGTATGTTTGAAATAGAATGATTCATATTGCAGAGGCTGAGATTGGTGTTCTGAACATAACTGGCTGAACTAAGTAGGAAGCAGGATCGATAAGTACTCTAGACTGCTCACACGGGTTTTACGCGACATTGCTCCGATCGATAATTCACTGCTCTCCAATTGGCGGTATCGTTACGTTATACATTAACAGGGCACACAGGCCACAAGTTATAACAAAATGTGAGAGCTAGTGATACTCCATTCAGTTCTTCAAAATGAAGGAAACAATATTTTTATGGAACCTGTAAATTAATGGCTGAAAATTAATCACATTAATTAATGAATGGCAGTTTTATATTTGAACATTAACTATTTTTTATCGAGTATGATTTATATATGATGTAATGCTGGAGGTTATGTTGTAGCTTATTCACTAAGCACGGTTTATGTTAGGATGTGCAGAAAAATATACCAATAGTTATCATGTTGAGTCTAATGTTGTCCTTGGACGTTAAATGTACATTCCCTATTGGTCGATATTTACTTCACTTGTTTAATATTGTGTAAATGTTGTTTTCTATTTTTATGGTACGATGTGGTATGTTTGGTTAGTATATAAATAGAGTATGTCTGAAATACAATGATTCATATCTCAGAGGCTGTGACTTTCGTTCTGGACTCAACTGGCTGGGATAGACAGGGAAGCAGGGCTAATCAGGACACTAGGTCGTTCGTACGTGTTTACGTGTCACAAAGGCGATCGATATAAACGCTGCTTATCAATAACCTGCAGTCTTCACGCGTTACAACAGTTTATGTAATCAGCTTTGAGACACGTTGTTAAATACACAATAATTAGTGATATTACTCGGTTGCCTAAACTCCAAGTAGGTGAAGCAATGTACGAAGTTGAGACTTAATAGAAGTAGAGTCCCATAACGATTTGGCTAACCCTATCAATAATATTGGAGTCCTGACTTTCTTTTGTGTTATGATGAAAATTATAAACTGAAACAACAAGTCAAACAGCGGTAGTAATCTTATATGAAGAAAACAAATGTAACACATTTAATGTGAGGGATATTGAATAATGGCTATCCCACTGGAAGTAGGTGAATTACAGTTCCAACCTGTGAATTATTGGCTGAAAATGTTTACTGTAATTACTAGGAGACCTGCTTAATCGTTTGGGGCATCTATTTGCCAACCGTGAAAATATGGAGATAAATCTTCCTATTTCACACCTCGTTCATTTGAATAATTATAGATGCTAACCATATGTTTCTATGATAATCTTACAACTTATTATGACAAATACTGTGAAATTCAAAAAGAAATATGTCTTTGTTTATAAAACAACTTTCTTCTTATCTACTTTTGATAGAAACGAGATGCGATGGGGATTGGGATTCATGGATTTAGTGCATAAAAAAAGGGGAAAAAGTGATTGTGTAGTTAAAATTAGTTGAAAACTTTCGCAACTCAAGATGAATGACAAATGGTAACACTATTGAGAAACTTTTCTAAGATACATTATGTATGTGAGGTAGAAATTTATTACCATATTAAATAACTGGTGCTACGAATATTTTTTTACTGTAACAAAATCTATAGTACTGAATAAAGTAACTTATATTATCAGTTTAATATCAAGAATGAATATAGATGTGGGATACATTTTTGGTAAATTAGTTGTGATGTGTTATGATTATTGAAATAAAAATTCCTATTATTAACCTTACAATCTTATAAATAATATCGATTATAGCACATACTAATCACTTATGAACTTGTTTTATCGCAAAATAAACAACAGAAAAATAGTTGAAAGGTATTTTATTTCGATAAAACAGTGAACATGGGAAAATATTTACAACTATCAATGTTTAAAATTGTAAATAAAGCCAAAACAATAATCGAGGTAGAATAATATGAATTCATTATATTTCATGGCTTTTTATCAGCTACTTATTTATATATTTATTACAGTGTAACATCAACATACCCCTTTTCTCAATACATTCAACTGCATTTACCAATTAACATGTACATGCCAAAGCACATGCATTGGAAGAACAAAGAGAAGAGTACAAGTTTGCATTTCCAAGCATGTTTTAAAGAATTTGAAACTGAAAAGTGCAATAGCTCAGCATTTAATTCATACAGGGTACATTGTTGACATTTATCAATCCTTAAAAATGCAGCGTCTCATCGATCCGCCGAAACAGTAGCAATTAAAAAACTCAAACCGGATTTGTGTCCAGAAAGAGATAGTCACTAACTTACTACAACCTTGGTAAATTAGCAACTTTGACTAATATCACCTGGAACTATGATTATTCAGTATTTATTTTTGTTATGCAATCTTTGCTAGACTAATTCTCATTTCATAAACACCGGAACCATTCTCTCATTTGTCGGCCTTCTTTAATTACTCAATTCTCTTAACGTATGTGAATTCTTCAAATCATGTCTAATTATTACGTAACTCTTCAATTTCTAAGTCTAGACAATAACAACCGCGTTTCTCTAAGCTGTCTATATTTATTTTCAGTTGATTTGAGGCTCTACTCTTCACAACTTCTATAATTATCACACAATTTATCTATTTCCGAACTTTATTTAATTACTACATAATTTCTGTCGCCCATTTTGTTGAATTTCGTCTCTAAACGACCTTACACCTGTTCGTGTGCATATATATGTATATATAGTTATTACTGATCATCTTTGTTCTGGTTACTTCCGTCATCAATGTTGATTATTTCATATTGCATCACATCTCAATGTTACCACTCTAATAAATACGTGGTTGTAAACAGCTGATAAGAAACCACAAAGTATCATGAACTCATGTTATTCTACCTTGACTGTTATTTTTCCTTTATCCATATTTATATTAAAAAAAACAATTACACGAAATTTTTATTTATGGGGAGAAATGGGATAATTTAGCTAACAATTTATAAAAATTAATGTTCCAATTCAACTTAATTAAGTGATTGTCTGTAAGGGGTTGTGGAGATTGTTGAATTTCGTTAAAATCATGAACTTATTTATTTATTTGAACACATACATATTCGTACAAGAGTGCGCCAAATATATATGCGCCATATTTATGGAAACTACTTTTCTTGCTTCGACTAATCAAATGATTCAAATCATGAACTGATCAATGTTAAACCACCAGTGGAAACCTAGAAGTACTGTACAGGTGTTTCGTCATAGTATGGGACTTCTCAGCAGTGCAATAAAAGTACAGTAACATTTCATCACTAAGAGAGTGGATATATTGTATGTCCATACAAAGGGAACCATTTTTGAACGATGCTAACTGGTCTGTTGAACAATCCGAAAGTAACGAACGAGTTAACAACCTTGCTTGTCTCTACATTTCAGTGACCTGATTATGAAAATTATCTATTTAAGTGATAATGCATACAATGAATTACGTAGACAGTAATGACATTCTAACTCTAGTCCATTCAACACGAATATTTCACGCTTTAGAAAAAGAGCATTGATATTTATGGGTGTCACAATATTTCATATTATTTGCCATGTATAAACAATTAACAGCACATCATAGCAGAGCAATTCTATAGTCGATTATATTCAAATTATTAGTTACGGAAATTCTACGTAAATTTTGGCAAAAGGAAAACAAATGTCAGCAAGATTGATTCACAGTGAATAGGTCGAATATTATTGTCATCAAGTAGAATATGTTTATTGATTGTACAAACAGATTTATTTGCCCGAATTTTAAATCACACACGGATTACATCCTGGTTACTTAAACCCGAAGTAGGTCAAACAAACTTCGTATATATGCAAGACGTAGAGCGTATAACTTCAGTCACAAATTTATTATTATTAACCACTGAGCACATTCCTATATCGCCAGTTTCAATAATTTCACGCATATTGCAGTTCGATTACCACTGAATTCCATGAAATTTATTGAATAGAGTTGCACTAAAGAATTTAGAGTTTATATTTTTTATCTTAGTGAGATATCTACATTACTTGAAAGTCGTAGGCACGAAAATATTTAGAGACTGGTGGAATAGTGTAATAATTACATGTTTTTATCGCTAGAAATAATAGTGGATATACAAGTATTTGACTTATTTGCCAAGTACTGGTAGTAGTGTAAGTTTTATCACAGCGTACTTGGGTATGAACCCCACCTTAAGTGTGAAGACTAATGATACTATCCGGTTGCCTAAGCTGAAGTAGGTAGAGCGGGGTTGGGAACTACGATTTAGCGGTTGAAATTCGAATGCTTTGACGACTAAGTCATCGGCTTGTGGAACGGCCCAAGGTTGGAACCCCTCGACACTTTGGTTTGGATAACCAGGTAGTACCACTACCCTTTAGGGTGTGACTTATATTCAAATTCCCGATGAACGAGTTAGCTTATTTTATACGCATGTTTTACTCGAATCTAGGTATTATACCAATGAAATGAATAAAAAAGTAATTTATTTGTAACACACAAACAGTTGGTTGATGATGATTACCAACCTTCAGAAATATGAAAGTAGGAAATATGCACAAATTTCTTAAGACGAAAGTGTTAGAATAATCAACTGTTGCTAATTGACTAAATGAGAATTCTGTAAAATGCCGTTTCTTTAATGAACAATTTGAAATAAAGAGAAAATGAGGTTTTTTTAAAAAGGTATTAAATTGAGAAATAAAACTTACCAACAACGATACGAGCTAAGTTATCAGCCCAACAGAACATTTCATCCATACCGGCTAGAGCTAATGCATACACAGATGATCCACCAATTAAGACTATAATATTTGATTCTTTATCCATATGGTAACCACTTTCAAAACCTGTGATTTCATCCACAGGTGATGGACCACCAACACTTGATGCTAAATTTGATGCTGTTGCGAGTCCTGATAAAGTGTTCCCTGAAGCAGTATTATAAGAATGAGCTGCAGTATTAATTAGTGGACCACTAGAAGTTGTAGTCGATGAACCGTAATTGGATAATGTGGAGGATTGAGAAGTTAAAGTATTTTGATAAACTGACAAGGTATGATTGTGATCAGATGATCTTTGTATAATATTGGGAGTATCATTAAGTAAAGCACGTGATTCTGGAGAAATTGGCAATTCATGTAATTTGCGAACAGCTGGAAGCATTGCAGTAAGCACTGAACCTGAGTTACGATAAGCTGCAAAATCATCGTAACTTTTGGTGATGTATAAATGTAAAGCATCTAAAAAGTAAAATAGAAAGAAAAAAACATTCTAATATAGATCGACTGACAGAATAGTAAGAAAAAACCAGATTGCTAATTACTTCGACGCATTCTGGAATTTTGATATTGATGAATTATTGGAATGGTAGCGGTGAATTTAGATGCATAGTTCGGGGTCTAGATACAACAAGAGGGGAATATAATCGCCTGTGATTGCTCAATGGTGTGAACAATGAGTGCTTTACTTTAGGACATAAAATCATTAAAACATAATGAAGCGTTAAAATAAATGGATAAATATCCAACCTGTAAAAAAGAACGTGTCGAGTAAAAAACTAATTCTTTTAGTTAAATAAGTAAGATGATAAGTAGTATTTTTAGAAAACAATTTGAATTATAACCCTTCAGTTATATGATGGGAGGCTTCATAAATGTGACATGCATACACATTGGTTTACAAAAGCAAAACAACTATGATAGGACTAAACATAAAGATCACTGAGTATGTAAGTCATTGCATGTCGTAAGAGAAAAGTCACAACGGTTATGTATGTAACAAGCTGATATAATATGCTTCAGTTCAACCGATATTATATGATAAGGTAGTCTTTTCTATATACTATTAACGAAACAATTATTATTAGTTATATCATTATTGGCAAGAGTTTGATATATAAAGGACTGAATTTTAATCAATCTTTGTTGGTATGAACATCAACACTGGGATACTGATATATTTAACCAACACGTACCAAACAGGACGAAACGCGTATCTTGGATTTCCCTGCTAGTCACAACCCGCCTATTCTGAATTGTTATTACAGTCAAAAATAAGACGATGTAAGGATAACAACAAAGATAAAGACAATTAGTAACTAATACATTGATGACCAGTATCGATTTTATCATCTGAATGAAGAAATATGGATAGAACAGAATAGATCATTCTCTGAACTGGAAATAGAATGCTAAACGTTTGCTATGCCGGAACTCTTATCATTCAAAAGAAAAAACTATCTAGAAACTTTTGAAATGAAATAATAGAGCGACGGGAAAAACTTATTCCAGATAAATTGATTGTGTTTAAGTGGTATTCCGTAAAAGCTTTAATTAAAATGTTATTTTAATTTTTTTTCAAAGATACTCCCTTACAAAGCATAATTCAACCCTAATATAGACCGGAGTTCACCTTAGAATGACCTTGAGACATACACGTGATGACAGGGTGAAGGTTAGCAAAAAAGGTCTGAACGAAAGCCAATTTCTGGTTGCTTAAATTATATTTATTCATAAAATGAGTCACGATGATAAGATGTGTTGTTCATACAATTCGGATTTATCTTGATAGTAAAGACAGAAGACTTATATTACTACAAATAATAGAAAATCATGTATGCAAATTTTTACAGCTGTCAGATCTGAAGACTTTCGTACAAAAGAAAGCAAGTGATTTTGTTTTAGAAATAGTTCGACATGCCGTTATATTTCTTTGGCAGAGAGGTGTGTTAGTGGCTAAAGCCCCTGATTTCTAACTAATAGGTAGGGTTGATGATGTACCGACATTATTACGACAGTATGAATCATTGTTAAACAATCAGTTGAATGGAACTCATTGATATGCATCAAATTCTTTAATTATGAAAGCATTCAATAATGTGCATAAAAAATCTTGTGGAATTATCAATACTGTAGTGTCTAAAAAGATCATCACCATCATGCAGAACTCTTACGAGGGAAAAAGTCAAAAACTCATGTATGTAAGGCAGGTAACAGATACGTTGTACGTGAAGATTGGTGTTAAACAAGGCTGTCTGTTTTGCCTTTCATTTTTCCGTTCGTTGTTGATTGGATCATAAAGATATATACAGTTCATGAAAAAAGACGGAGCACAATGGACACCTTACATGAATCTAGATAAAATGGAATTTGCAGATGATTGTGCTCTGCTATTGTATACACAGTAGCAAAGGCAGACGAAGACAGCTATATAGAAGCGGTCCCAACATTCAAAAGAAAAAAGGCAAGATTCTTAGGTACAAAACTGAGAGTACCAACTAATTCACACTTGGTGTGAAGAGGTGGAAGCTTTCATGTGCCTGGGCAGCATCATCGATAAGCACAGATGACTTGATGCAGATGTCGAGGCACGTAAGCAAAGCAAGAGCAACATTTTTACTATTGGAGAATATCTGGAACTCAAAAGGACTATCCATAAAGAATAAAGGCAGAATTTTGAACACAATCGATAAATTATTCCACTGAACAGAATTAAAACTCAGAGAACTATCACAACCATTATCAAAATTACGGGTATTAATAAAAAGCAATTTACGCTAGATCCACTGGACAATTGCCATGAGCAATGACCTACAGTGGCAGAGGACAAAGCAGGTAATTGAGAAAGAAATTAGGAAGAGACGTAGATAGGATATTTTGCGAAAACCACGAAACTGCATCACGAGGCAATTATTAGATGAGTGTCAATTTTACGATGGTCGTAACTAACGATAGATGGTGATATCATCTTCGGTTTTATTTGAACTGCACTGCTTTAGAATAAAAAGATACACCTACATCTACGAAACAGAATGGATTAGTCTTTAGTGCTGTTAGATGTATGGATTAGATACTGAATAGTTAACATGTAAGACTGAACTCAAATAAATCATAATACAACTAGTTACTGGTAGCATTGGTGTGTAGGCCAGTACACCTGCATTTAGAACAACAGATTGTATTTTGAGCATGTTATATCATATAAAGCCCCCATGTTTCTTCATAGGCAACAAATTTGTTATCCTAAACAAACTTGCCTAAACGAATGAGATACACCTAGTCAGTCACCTACAACGTAGGACCAGTCACACATATGCATCGGCCCAAGATGCTACACCTGATTAGCATAACAAGATGAACACCAGTTTCATAGAAGTAGTTAATTCAGTGGTGGTAATATATAAAAGAAAGACTGCATATAAGGATATAGTACAGGAAGAAAGAATTAGTTGGTAGAAAGAAAGATGTGAAGCGATTTTAATCTCATAGTTTAAGGGAAGACAGAGAGTGTATACCTCTAACAGCACTCAAGATACACCTAATGATACAAGCAAATGTCAAGACGAGTTAGGTTTAAAGTTAGTTGTCGATCCAGTGTGAAGTAGAGATTTACTGAACCTGCAAGATACTGTGGAAATGAGATTCTGTAGGATACTTACAGCTTACTGACCTTTTTAGACTATGGTGGCTTGTGATGAAAAATAAAATGAATATATCGATTGATTAAAGAATCTCAAAGAGTACATGAAGACTATTAAACTTGGTTAGGATGCGATATCGAAATGGAAGTAAGAGCTGGATGCAGCAATAAACTGAAGCTGTTTAAATTTACTTGAGCAACAAACATCTGGTGGCATTTGGTTATTGATACAATCAATTAGGGGCGTTGTAAGTTCACTGACAAACTCCAAAAACTACTGAAACCCTGGAGAGAACATCGTGAAAAGTTAGTTAATTGTCTCACTACTTTAGCTGTTTCGACTAACACATCATATAACCTAGTAAGTGACTGAAAATCGAACAAACTAAGCGGTTAGCAGATATATCATACCAAGTATTATTCACTACTCTAAAATGAGACCAATAATAGAAATGGCCGACTAAACATGTGCGAAAATACGCTTGACATATGCTATTATGCATCCTGAATATTGGTTGCCATTGTACTATACAGATTAAGTAACACCTGAAATTCGACTTTACAGAAACAGATCTGTTGTTGAGTATATGGAATATTTAGTAACCTTTAGCCAGTTATCTATGATTCATTGGAGACGACTATTAAACAAGGACATCGGTAAGGAAACGCAACTAGCGTTTCCTCTTATTCCAAACCAAGACTGGTAAGGTATGGTTTATTTAGTGATTACCGTCGGTGATATTTTTAAGACAAAATTGAGGAGAGCACGGTAGCAGTTTAGATGTGTTATTCAGAGAAACTTTTGAAGATACAGTCTACTAATGCTGTATTTAATTGCTGATCGGTATTTGTAGACAGGATGTGTGCTCTATACCGTCAACGTTTAAAATATCTAGTTATTGGGATGTCGACATCAGTACAGTTGGGTGTCAGTGGAAGTTTGGTAAATGTGAATAGTCTACATATAACTAAATGAAGGACGACACTGTCCAGACGTTTTAGAATCACAGTAACCTTAACCTAGCTTTGAAACGCTTCAGTGTGATCAGTTTTGACTTAAGCATGTAAGGGCTGGATTCTTCAGTCCGAGGGTTTTCAACAGTTCTTCATGTTTAACAGACACCTCCAAGGTACTGCCATCGCTTAGTGGCAAAAGAATATACGTATTGTTGCTTGCTTAAATTATTTTCTTTTTCATTGATTAACATGACAACTTCATTTCATATGGCATATTTTAGTGATTTCAATACAATAAGTATTTAATGTCAGAATAATACTGAGATTTTCTGTTCACAATAGCAGTTTTCAATGCTTGTCTTTTGGTGGTGACTTAAGTGAATGATTAGTACATAGGGACTTTCCAATGCATTTAAAAGAACACGTGTAAAATTATCGGATGTAAATCCAAATACTACTTGAATTTTCACAAATAATATCTAACAGCACATGATTAGCTTAAACTAAATTTAAGAAATCATGTATGGATTTATATTAGCTGTGAATTACCTATCAAAACAGAATGGCTATAGAGAAGAATCCTTTAATCGTCACTACTGAAATATACAAACCAATTTTACTGGAAAATGAGAAATTCAAGAAAAGAAAGGTTGCTTGCATTATCCACTTGAATGGTAAGCCTTATACTGAATTTGTTTCCTAAGAAAGTATAAGAAAGCATCAACCAAGAGTACTTTGAAAGCAAAGTGAAATCGATCATTAGAATGAATGCCAAGTGACTTATTTAAATTATTTGTGCATAAACTTTCACTTTAAACGAGAGAGAATTGTATGGAACCAGTAGAATCGATGGTTGGGCTGGAATAGAAGAAATATTTAGATTACACTAATTATTGGTAATCAGTTATCCCAGTCTTTGATTGTATATATTAGTGCTCAAGTATTCTTCATTAGTAGACCCATTAACTATACCTTAATTTAATAAACCATGCAAACTTTCACGATTAATAACCGACCGCTAAAAAAGTATGTAGTTCGTTCAAACGTACGTGTGGTGTCCAGTGTCACTATAGCAGACCAGACATCCAAATAAACTTCAGTAACGATCCATCATTCGTGATCGGATCACTAGACTTTCGTGTCCTGCGAACCGCAGTATTCAAAGATAGGCTTTTAAACAGCGATGAAGTGGCGATGTCTGGAGGAAACGGTTGCAAAACTCACAAATATGGTGAAAACAGTATAGTTTGATTATGTTCTTACAGTAGCCCTAATAATCGTGTCTTGGACATATACAACGATAAATCTGTATCCAACTACTGACTGAAGAAACTTGACTAGAGATAGAAGAGATAAATAAGTTGTAAGGTTTTAAAAGAGTAAGGTGTACATGTAAATATACTACAGGTCATTATGAAAAGCATAACTTCCGGTATTCTTCGTTTTTTAATGAAACCAAAGGTGCAATGATGACTATTTGTGTCAAGCATGCGCATCGGTTTGAAGACAAGTAACAGCATTTGAAGAAGTCGCTGTTTATTTTACATATGTGAACACTGGGTACAATTAGATGGGTCATGTGTATACTGCTACTGTGAACTTACTAAGGTTATCGTGAAAATTTTTAGTCTATTTACTTCGTTTCAAGTTTATTTGAAATAACATAACAAAATAATTAGATTGAATCGGAAAACATAAGACTAATTTGCAGCTTATTCTGAAATGGGAGCAATATATTCAAAACGTTTACACAATTTTTCGAAATCTGATAGGTCTTGTTTCATTACAATGGGATGAAATCATCACCGCACACACTAAAACTATCAAATTATCAAGGGAACCACTTTTATAAATTGTCATAACTTTACTACTTTAAAACTATATAGATTTAGAAGTCTACTGATAAGCCAGGTTTTGTTTTTGGTATCTATATCCTCTAAGTTTGTGACAGCATGGACAAAATTATGTCTATGCAGATCGATTAATGTTAGACTAAACCATAAGTAGCCAAAATCTCCAACAGAATTGAGCTTTAGTGTCAAGTCTAACCCTACGTACATACCATTTTGCAAGTTCAATTTGAGGATGTCTACATCCCCTGCAAAGATAACGATTGCTGTTGTTGCTCAACTATTCACATTTATTGGCAACAATCAGTAATATTGAAGCATATCAATATGCATCTTAATGTGGTGAAAAGTATTTTGGAGTATGTAAAGCTAATATACTGGAAATGAGAAGTATTTAGACGTATTAGCTATCAAACCGAAAAATTGTTAAATAATGTCGAAACTAGCCGAAGTAACAGCGAACTCATGATTTAGATGAAATCTAGCTCACAACGTACAGGTTTATTCACTTGGCTTTTAATCAGTTTTTATGAGCTGGTAATGCTACTGTCTCTGAAACCAAAGTCGATTAGACAGAGTTCAAACATGTCATTTCACCACCAACATACAGTCTAGCACAAATGTCCATATGATCAAGTCAACACATCGCATAAGTACAGCAGAATGAAATTAAACAGGTGAATATTAAAGTAACAGTATCATCAGTTGTAGTAAGTAATAACATAAGGGACAGAGAACATATTTAGAGAACACTGTTGTTAAATAAAAGAGGTAAAACAATTTTGGAACTCAGGATCTAAGGTAAGATGAAGAGTGGGTAGATCTGTCCCACAGACCAGTTCTAAACCATGTGACCCAACGCCGCGATCGAGATGTTGGTAACGATAATCAAGCCCAACACTAACCAAGAGGTCTACACCTGCCAACATAACTCAGATTAACAGTATACAACTTCATAGACTGATGCCACGCTTCGGTTTGTCTGCCCCAATTTTTTTTCAAATCACTACTATACAAGCTAACACCACGCGTTGAAGTAGGTAATGATTGTGGATGTAATTTCTAGCCACTTCAGTTGATTAAGATTCAAAATCTTACCAACAGAATTGTTATCCTTGCCAAGTACCATGCATCTAATCTCAGAATAGCTTGAGTCGCGATCCAAAGCTAATCGAGCAGTGCTTCGAAGACACAATCAAGATTAGGAAGCCTACATGTGTCTTCTATTTTCATATATAATGTTTCCCAGACATTAATGTAAAGTGAGATGCTTTGCAATGTAGTTGCATTGTCCGGGGTTGAAGGAGACTAGTAAAACCAAAGCGAGTTCCCTGTATCCTTCCCCAGATCCTGCCAAGGCTGGTGAGATTGCTAAGATAAGTCAAGTAGTCAGTATACTCGACTACTTCATTTCTGATAATCAATATATACGTTAATGTAGGCCAGTCTTAAAGCAATATTACAGATTTTGAGGAAAAAAGAATCCCAAACATCCTTGAATTGTAGTTTCCAAATGCCCTGGTACAGCTGAGGGCAGAGAAAGTCAGCTCCACCTCTCGAAATGCTTTCATATGGCCACGCGTATGCAGCCACTGCCAGGGAAGTCTTACTCACTGCCTTCTCGCGGCACTACTGTTGTTTACTAAATCGACAGGACGAAACGCGAATGTCCGGTGCCTTAACTGGATTGGTGGACGCGGGGGGTCCACCTAGGAGAGTTAGGAAACCCTGATACCAAACCAGTGGTGCACATGGGATCCAAGATCCTGACAGAACAAATGGCGTATGGACTAACTATTAGCCACCGGTTACCATGGGACTGCATCTCCCAAAGTTGCTTCGCTGCCTTGTAGGTCAGACCTTTGGGTCGAAGGCTCTGGGTGTGACCCTCTAAGAAAAGCACCTGCTTCGATCTGGGCACCCGAGCAGCAACTCAGCCTACACACAAATCAAGTGACTTGTGTAGCGCATATGTATTCGATACCCCTTGGCACCAATATTTAAGTCCAAATAAATAAATAAAAGGCAACCAAAAGTTTTCATTATCCGAGTTCATATCAAATAGGACTATTTCATCGGCAACTTCTGAGCTGACGAGTAAATCCCCTGAAAAGGAGATTAATCTGTTATCGCTGAGAATACACCCATAACGAAGTCGGAAAAAGACATTTCTGAAGAACATAACTCAAGATAGACAACTCAGATGGCAGTTTACTATAAGTTCTGCGTATACAAAGTGCTTAAAGTTTAAACCAGACTTAAAACCGAGTGGCTTAATCATTAGGCTGCCAACAAACCTTCGAAATTACTACATAGCAGACACTGCAGGTAGCACTCACTAAGCTAACATAACATGAATGTTGAGTTAGCTGACGCTATCAACATGCGAATCTAGGAAACAGTTGCCGTATTTTAGTAACCGAGTGCAGCTTTGAGTTGTGGGCTAGAACTGAACTCATAAATACTGTCACATATGATTAGCGAGTCGCTGGGATGAACCAATGTAATGACTGTTTTGATATGATAGCAAAACACGTATACCTTGGTTGGTTAGATGACGTTACACAAACGAACGCAAATAACATAAAATTAAAGACAAGCATGAGCCGGCACTAAGTGCCACAGGTCAGAGACAAAAAAGATTATGACTATGATAGTAGTAACGATGAGATTGCGAACAAACAGAAAATATAGCCCAAAAGAAACAAATTGGATCTGAGAATATAGTCCACTGAATAAGATCATATTTAATATTTAGAGGAAGATACAGAATGAACACAAATGCGTCACTGATATCAGTTTCGAGATAAGTAACCTGAAATTCTCACCACGAATTACAACCGTTACACGGATCCTAACTAACGAGTATGCGCCATTCCATACAAACTTTGTCTGGATCAAGACTTTGTAGACTGACACAACCGTTTAGTTAACATATTAAGAGATCGAGTGAGTAGTGATGTTGTGGTAATATCTTAGGTAGGTAATGACCATCAACTCGAGAGCACAACAAAAAGAGGATCTTTGAGGGCGTGGAGAACTACAAGCATGACAAACTAATCGAAAAATAACTTAATTTATTCGATACATTTGATACATGAAACGTTTTAATAATAATCATGAACTCACCTGGAGTGGTTGGTGAGAGTGACAACACGCAGTAACGTTTCTTCCACTAGAACAAAGCAAAAAATCTCGTTAAGCATCCATCGAAAACCAATTTAGGTACAGCTGGTTTCTAACTTACCTTCTTACCATCACGATACCGCGCGTATCCCTCCAAAACAATCCTGATTTTCGATGGCATCAAAGCATTCAAAACAATGAATTAATCGTTAGGAAGAATGTTTACTATTTCTAGAGACAGTTATGATGAATAACATGCCCAAACGGGTACAAAACACATAAATAACCATTCCGTTGCCATGGCCTACGCCTCGTGACCCTGGCGCACGTGATAGATGAGACCTTGAGCGCATAAAAACACAAGGTCGTTTAACTGTGATACTAAGCTCGATTCAATAATACGTGTTGAAATTTTTAGAATTTTAAAGCCATCGAATTGCTAAAAGACAAGGAATTCAAGACTGTGTAAACTTTTTATTTTACCACATTCAATACTTCATATCAGGGTATGAAAATTATATGAGCAAAATAATATTTTCTCAATCGGTTTTTCGTTTATAGGGAGGAGGAAACGCTCAGGAGGCGTCAAATGAGTGACTGAAAAGGTGAACTATTTCCTGATATCCATTTTATATTTATTACCAGATTCAGATATCTATCTCGTTTATTTCACATTTTCATCTTTATCAGCAAAGAACTGCCTGAAAACAGTCTGGGTGACTAGATAACTTTAAACATCGTAGCAGTGAACTATGAAAATGCTTCACACATTGAATGCTAGTAGGTTACATTTTTTAACTAATGTCAACAAAATAGCATTAAATAGTATACAAAATTTCCTTAATGCTGCTTTTGACTAAATATTTATCAGGCTGATATACAGTAATATTTATATTCATATACTAAATTATTGGGCCAATCAAGCCAGTTTATGACTCAGTGATAAAAGTGGAATAGATTACGTAAACATAACAACTAAGGATTAATAATCCGTAGTGTAATAACAGGTGTAAAGTTGTGATAAGAATGATAAAAACTCGTATCCATGTTTCATAGTGAGAATTAGGTCAATTATTTTCTCATCAAGTATGCATTAGTACGGAACAGTCCTCCATTTGAAATACACATGGTAGATGGACTATATACTCTTGTAAGACTTCTCGATGAAGCCATCAATTGAACTGATCGAGCACACGCGAACATATCTGCGTCACACACAGACATAGTAGGCCCTTTCCATGTGTAGACTATATTGGACTCTAGGTTTAGTTTTCTTTACTTCTCTTCTTAAATTTGATTTGCAGTAGACAGTTAACTCACTGAACCTATCGATACTATGGTTGGTCGCTAAGGTACGTTTGCTAATACTATGAAAAGTTATCACGAGAACATCACAATTCCTTGCCTACTGCCATTGATCTTGCATCTATGGAATCTGTAACCCATCAAGTGGTTAGCATATCACAAAGTAACATCAACACCAAGTTAATGGGAGATCCTTCTTGTCTACTCTTTATCAACTTTTTACTCTCCAATACACTATGTTGATGTGTCATTAATATTATTTCACCACTCGTTACCTTATCTACAACTCATATATTTCTATAACTTTCCGCATACTTTGGTAAACAATTATCATGCAATATACCCTTCCTAAATTCTATGCTCTGATTGGCAACCTGTACCTTATACTATAGTCAATTAAAGCATTGCATCGATGCCTTACCCACAGTTCATAATTTGTAACTGCCCGATAAGCTTGTAGAACGGTTCTTATAGAAATAGTGTTTTCCAACAGGATGTGAAACACAGAGCATTGTGTAAGGTATGATATATATCCAAAAAATAAGCTTAAACGAGCTTAACATCGCAAAAGGAGGGAGGGTGGAGTTAGTGACCAGCTAGCATTGGTGGTGAAGGCGATGATTTCAATCCACCCATATTTCGTGGGGTAGGACATTTTATTTGCATCAGGCTCTTTATGTTTGAGAAGGATTCAATCAATCTGTAATGTTGAGGTTGTTCTCCTACACTCACCATTCACATTCATGTTTCCGATTTTATGCTGGATTAGCTATTATACTAAGACAACCTACAACATGCTAACTCGGACTTTTACATTAATACTTTCTGACAGGCACCGAATGAAAAAAATCCGACAATAAAAGACATAGTTATTAGTTTCTTAACACTTTACTCTCTATATGCACTTTCTGTTCTTATAAACAGCCTTTCTTATGCCAACCCTAATTTCCCTCCCTTCATTTGAACTTACTTCATCTTGGTAAATATCACAACGCATTGCTCTTTATTACTGCATTCTCTCATCTGGAGCCTCTAATCACATTTCACTCTAGCTACAAGAGCTAGTATGAATTTAGTCTAATAATTTATCATACCTCTACCTGTTCCACTACGAAATGTTAAGCATTACTTATCGTTCATATCCAAGTGCTTTGCTGTCCCTTTGTTTCTCTTTTTCAGCGTCACGTTGTCAGGCCACGGGTATGGAGTTTTTGATGCTTGAAATTAACCTGACGTATGTAAGTTTTCGAGGTAACATCTCATACCAAGCGCTCTGTAAATTTGCTTCACAACAGCTATAAACTTAAAGTGTTGCATAAATACTTAGTACGACATGAATTTTAACGCAGTAATGCTGAGTTTGAACCAAGCGTGCAATAATTGAGCAATGTCTTTTGAAAAAAATATTTTAAAAATTTCACTCAATGCAGTACTAAAACATAAACCTAGTCATTAACCCTCTGGTACATCTGCACGAGTGCAGTGTCTTCTATTTTTATTGATCTCATTTGTTAAACAATCCTACTTCAGTAAAATGCTGTAAGCAGACCGATGTTGTAGCTTGTAGATAATGCCTACAAAATGGCGCGTACCTGTTTTTGCAGAAATATATTATATCACATCATTATTACATGGGACATGGTAATGCTCATAAGAGAAATACAAATTCCGTTTTCTAACAACAATAATGGCAATAACTTATTCTCAAAAACAATATGTGACATGAGACAAGCCAGTTTTCTAGGCGAAGTCAAATTGTTACAAATGCAACAGGATTTACTGTAATATGTTACTCAGGTTGTGAGACACATCGGTCACAGAAACAGGGAACATGTTCTTGTACGTTAGAATGTAAATGTTAGTAGGACTCGAATATTCAGTATGAGAGTTGGCGCACTTTGTGGAGGTTGCGTTATAACGAAAAACTGGTGGTCGACAATGAATGCAAATAATTTCCTGAGCTGCTTATAACTAGTAATAATAAGATAAATGCATAACCACTCAGTTAAAAAGCGTCGACTTCATCTCATTAATTAGAGCATTTGGATAGTGTTTATAGATAAATATAATATTTATTTTTCAAACACTAATTTCTAGCGTACACTGATCAAATAGTAAAGTGATGGTTAGATGTCTGTATAATGTTTGGGTTCTAAACGTTTTGGGGTGACAATGATTTCATTTGTTACTGTCAGTGAAAATGATCCGTACTCTTGGTAATGATGTGATTTGACCGGTTTATCAAGTCACGAAATCGCGTAACATTGGCTCAACATTGAAACATGACTAATTTTACACTGATTGCCGATTCTTATAGTGAAGAACAGTACTAAAAACAATTAACTATAGGTTGTTGTTCATTAAAAAGGCCAAAAATAAACGCATCAGCAGTTTGAAGCATTAGGAATTCTGCTATAATACAAAACGACAGATGTAATTTACACTTTTGATCAAAATGAGGTTTGTAGAGATTGCAGTAATTTTGATAGTTGAATTCATGGATCGCTGTAAGCTAGACCATCATTCAAGACCTTGGAGAGTTGAACAGACGCTTCTTCCTGGTATGGGACTCCTCAACAGTGCACATCTACTGTCTCGCAAGAAATGGATTCGCAAAGATAGGGATATTCGACGTTGCCTCTTCGTCGTCTCTGCATATTCTCCCACCGACTGCAGCGCAGATGATGTAAAAGATGAGTTTTATAGAAAGCTTTCCGACCTTCTTCGAAAAGCTAGGCGCTCTGACGTAGTAATAGCGGCCGGTGACTTTATTGCTCATGTGGGTAAACTAAGCGAAAACGAAAGACACCTGTGTGTTTCTTACAGCGTCGTGGCTCAAAGAACAGATAATGGCGACCGTCTGTTGCAGCTATGTTCGGATAACCGCCTCTTTCTTGTAAATACTAACTTTAAGCATAAGGAAAAACATCTTTTAACATGGAGACCCCCTAATTCGTCCCAGCGTTGGACCCAAATAGATCACATCGCTATCAGCCACCGATGGAGGGGCTCGATAGAAGATTGTCACTCATTCTGGAACATATGCTTAGATTCAGGCCACGCTCTAGTACGAGCGCGTATCTGTCTGCTTCTTACTGGACGTAGGAAAGACGCTGCAAATAAACCTCTTAGGGCTCTACGTAGTGATAGTCAAGCTAAGAGTATAATTCAGGAGCAACTAGGAAAACAGTTAAGCAGCCATGTATGTGATGCCCACCCCGAGGCAGCATGGAATGATATCCATAAAGCTGTAGAAACAGCAGTGATATTTGCTAGTACGGTAACCCGTAAGGTTAGGGAACGACACTGGATCTGAGCAGCATCTATCACACTGATAGATGCTCGGAAACTCATTCCACCTGGCTCTGAACATAATGAAGAGCGGAGTCAGCTTAAGTGCAAGCTGACAAGAAGTCTACGCAATGATCGCGAACAGTGATGGGTAGTGAAAGCAAGAGAGATGTAAAAGGCAGACAATTGTTCAGACTTGTTAAGGAAACCGGTATTAGGAAACCGACTGTTAGCGAAACACTCTCAGAGAAAGATGGACATATTATTCATTCCCAATCCAGGAGATTGGATCGATGAGCAGAACACTTCAGGGATCAGTTCAACTGGCCTGCAGCCACACTTTAGTTTCCCACGATCTCCAATCAACCTGAATGGCAAGTTAATGTAGGTCCTCTGACTCTTTACGAAGTCGAAAAATCCATGGAAAATCTGAGGCGGGGGAGAGCAGCAGGCCCTGACAGGTTTACTCCTGAGATTTTTAAGGATGGTGGTTCAGTATTAGCAGTGAGATTAAATGAGGTGTTAGGTAGAATTTGGGAACTGGACGTAATCCCATCTGACTGGTCTCAATCGCCGATTGTGCCAGTCTGTAAGAAAGAACAAAAGACGCCTAACTAAAGCTCTTGAAGAACAGACTAGAGAAAATCAGGCTAGTTTTCGACCTGGACGTGGTTGTATAATAATAATAATAATAATAATAATAATAATAATTTATTCTCAAATAACAGTTTGTTACATGAGACCAGATATTCACACTACGTCAGGTTCTAGAACACAGTCACACGTTCAGATGCCCCACAATCGTAGTACTTCTCGACCTTAAGGCGGCATTCGACTCTGCTGATGGTAAGGTTCTATGGCACTGTTTGTCACTGAAAGGAGTACCAAAGAAGTACATTAACCTTATTCAGGCTCTCTACTCGAACACAACTGGTAGAGTGAGAGCTTATGACGAACTGTCATCATAATTGATTACCTCAAGTGGTGTTCGTCAGGGCTGTCTACTCTCTCCTTTCTTGTTCAACTTTGTCGTCGACGTACTTTTAAAGATAACACTTTCCTCATCTCAATTTCCAGGGGTTGAACATCTACCGGGAGGTTCACTTGTTGACTGATGACAATTCTATTTGGTGAAGACGCTAACAAAATGCACAGTCTTCTGACCACTCTAAGCGACAATGCAAGCATGTTCGGGATGCCATTCTCTCCCTCGAAATGCAAAATGTTGCTTCAGGATTGGGTTGCATCGACACTCGAACTAATGATAGGGAGTGAAGTAGTTGAGCGTATCGACTGTCTCACATATCTTGGAATAATCATCAGCCCTTGTGGTCTGGTGTGTGACGAAATCTCAGCACGGATACAGAAGGCTCGACTAGCTTTTACGAACTTGCGTCATTTATAGCGTAGGTGAGATATCCGTCTACCAAACAAAGGACGGGTTTACTGCGCAGCAGTTCGTTCCGTCCTGCCTTACGGTAGTGAAACATGGCCGGTAAGAGTAGAGGATATTCGTAGGTTACTAGTATTTGATCAGAGATGTCTTCGAAATATTGCTCATATATCCTGGGTCCATTGAGTAAGTAATGCAGTTGTTAGGAAACGGGTACAAGGTAAGGATGGCAAATCAATTGATGAAGTGGTGAAACTTCATCAGTTGAAATGGCTGGGACACGTGTTACGTATGCCCAACCACCGACTGCCTCTATGTGTGATGTTCAGTGGTATAGGAATAGGTTGGAAGAAAGCTAGGGGCGGCCAGACCAAAACATGGCACAAGTCCATGAAGTCACTGACAAGTGGACTGAGTCATGTCGGTAGGTGTAGACTACCTGGTTGGGGACCGCAAGATGATAGCAACCGATGGTTAGAGACCCTGAGTGACATGGCTCAAAATCGTTTGCAATGGCGCAGGTGCATGCACTCTTTGTGTCCTCCCAAATTTTTAATCTCCTGATTCCTCCTTGTCTCTTTTCACTTCCCAAATTTATTTCACTGGATTATACTCTTTAAATAACATCTCCAAACCCTAACGTTTTCGATCACTGCTTATATTCTTACCACCTCTGCCACTACGGGATTCGAATCGAAAACTGCATCTTTGTGTTAACGTGGTATGGCAACTGGAACTGATGTACGTACGTACGAAGTTCTACGTTGTTACTGATTGACTGACGTATTCATGTGTGTCTTGAGAAAGAGCCATATTACATGTGGAATAAGTAAGGTCTTTGAGGAACTTAAAATAGAGAACCAAATTAGACCTAAGCCAAAGACGTTCTAGTCCTAAGATATGACATCGGGAACTGTATTCAGTGAGTGAGTCGTTCTTATGTATTTTGCGAGTGAAATCTCGTTGTATTCCTTCCACCTTAAGCATATCGGATAGGCGTCGGTCGGAAAATGAGAACGAACAGTATTCAACGATAGGTCTCACACAAACTTTATAAAGAAGGATTTTAGATTCATTTTGATAGAAATTGCGGAGATTGAAGCCAAGCAATTTCTGCATTTTGGATGCTTTGGCTGAGATGTGTTCAGAGAAATAGAGACTGTGTGAGTAATGTACCCCTAGGTTAGTTACTGATGTCAGTCTGGGCAGTGTGTTCTCGTTAAGCGCTAGTTTTATTTTAAGAGACGTGTCTCCTGTACATAGCTAGCCGCATTTCTCTGTATTGAGCTCTGACCTCTAGCGTTTGCACCAGTTGTCTACCGTGTCGGATTTTTTGCATATTGTTACGTACATCGAGAATGTCAGTTTTATAGATGACTTTTAAGTCGTCAGCGTAGAGGTAGGTCTTACCCATGCTAAAGCACTTGCGTATATTGTTGATGTAGATTGTAAAGAGCAATGAACCCAAGACACTACCCTGAACAACACCATTGGTTATTGGTCGAGGTGTAGTTGTTGTAGAGTTAAGCTCGGTTATTTGGTATCTGTTTGTGAGAAAAGACTTGATCCATCGCAATAGGGGGTTTTTAATTCCAACTGTCTGAAGTCTGCCAATTAGGAGGTTGTGAGGTACTTTATCAAAGGCTGTCTTAATATCGAAATATAGTATAGCCACTAGTTTCTTTTGGTCACCTATGCGATTAACCTCGTTAAAGAAGTCTATCAGACATGTACTGCGGGACCTTGTACAAATGAAGCCGTGTTGTGACGGATCCATTAGATCTTCCTCAAGTAGGTGATCAGATATTTGATTTTGTATCAATTTTTTCATTATGCGTAATATAACTGGAGCGATATTTATAGGTCTGTAGTTTTCGACCAGGTTCCTTGGTCCTGATTTGTGTTTGGGAAGAACATGCGTTACCTTTCAGGTTTCCGGATATGTACCTGTCTCTAAAGATAATGTGTATATTTTGAGTAATAGCGTCTACATGTTTGGTCCTGACATTTTATAAAGGACTGATGGGGTGTCATCGGCATCAGAATTTGCATTCAGCTTAAGGGTTTTGATGGCGGTACGTATAGTTCTTATATCAAAGTTTATGGTACTAAGATAATTTTCGCTGATGCACTTTACGTTAATATCTGGGGTATGAGATATGTTCCCGTTGTCGGAAAACCATTCACTTAACAGTTCATATATGACGGTTTGGTCATAATACATCACACCATCGTGCAGTAAGGAGTATGTTGTGATCTGTGTTCTTTCTTATGCGTTTTGCAAAGAGATGACATTAGTTTTGAGCTTTAGACGCAGCAGTGAGCGCGGTACGTTCTTCTGCCTGTTTTAGTTTGTTGCGAAGGGTTGTTCAAAGGTAACAGGGTGTTGATTCATCTTATTTTGTACGGATCAAGCATTGTTTAGAACAAGTGTCAGGTATGGTGAGTGTTCATCTAGTAGAAGGGTGTAGTATAAACCCAGTGAATTGTCTGTTTTGCCATAAGAAGTGGAACTGTTGGCTCCATATCCATGTTCGTTTAGTTTATTACAAATAAGGTTGATGGGAGAAAGGTAATCGAAAGTTATTTTGGCGAAAGAAGTGTGTTTATGGGTGACAGCTTGAATGGATAGGTAGTGTATTCGAGGAGTGATCAGAAGGTTCCGTCAAGGAGCTTTTAAGACTAGAGACAAATATTGATGGCGAGAAAGACGTGTCACTCCCCATCAGGTCGGAGTATATAGATGGTGGGACTGTCACCTCCAACATTTGGAGACCCCATAGCAGCACCTTCGAGGGAAAGGGAGATAAAAAATCATGAGGTGGCGCATTTGTCGAATTATGGGATACCAAAGAGTTGTATAGGGTGACTTGACTTTTATAGTATCTAAAATCAATAGGTGGAAGCCCAATTAGGCCAACGTTGTTAATAAGGACTAGACAAGCATGACATTGATCACCATCCAGTGATCGATCAATTGTGTAGTGGAGTATTTTTAGCAAACTTTACGTTCGCACTGTCAAGTACATTATACACAATGACACTGTGCATACACTGTAGTCTTTTCAACATTTCAGATGATATATGGTCAATTTCTTTTTCAGTGTTTTTTTTTAATTTCGAGATCAGGATATTCTGGAACACTGATTAAATATTTGTACGGTAATAAGTCTTGAATAGTTTGGGTGAAGCTAAGTTCTATTTGGCTGCTTTTAGAACTATCAATGGTGTAATTTGTAAAATTTAAATCAACATTGTTAGGGTCTATAGGGTTGCATAGACCGGGTGGTCACCTTGTGCATACTTGGTTGAGAAATGGAGTAAATGTCTGGGTGAGTAGTCGAAATAGGCTTACATGCACTCCGTGGGTCGCTACACAGGATGGCCCGACTGTGGATTTCTTGTATGTTCGGGGTCAACCACACTGTCTAAATACTGCAATACTACAATTTTATACCCTCTCATACCTTTTGATTTGCTATTAGTCCTTACTTCTTTAAACCATTAGTTATTTTCATAGCAGTGTAATATACTATATGGACATCTAACCCATAAAAGACTTTTCAACTATCTGATTTGCTTGTAACATGGACCTAATAGAGACAGTGTATTCCAACTATGGGCTTTGATTAAAGCAGTATTCATACTTACCACAAACTTAAGAGAGCCTAATATCACAAAAGGAGGGAGGGTGGCGTTACTGACCAGCAAACATGAAGGTGGGGAGATAACTTCAATCCACCCATGTCTGTAGGGCAGAATATTTTGTTTAATTACGGCTCCTTATGGTTTAGTGGGATGTCACGAACTTATGGTATAGAAGCTGATTTATCACGCAAAATACCTTTTTAAATTGTGTTACGAACGTTGAATTGGTTTCACTTCCTACCCAGAAATCCTATTACAAGCAAACCAGACAATTCGCTAATATACGAAGCCTACTCAAGACCCTATAATAACTGGGGAAAAATATTTTAAAAAAACGAAAGGGGCTCTAATAGCTTCAATAATAAAGGGAAGACAGCCAAATGTATATCACAATACTGTTTCTAGCACTATATTTTATTTTATAATCACACATAATCTTATACTCTCAGCTCATTTCCGAATCGCCCCCATTTGTCAGTTGTATGTCCTTACACACCTTGTTAACACTTATTTTCTTTAACCTATTAAAATGCTCCTTCTTATCAAATACCTTAATAAAGGAAAATTAGACTGAGTAATCATACCTTAAACATTCCTTCATGAATATTGGCTACTCTGCCTCTCGTCCTTTTTTTACTTGCTCCATCTTTCAGCCCCCTTGTGATATAGAACGAAAGATTTCATCCTGCACCATCCTCAAAGCCTTAGACATTCCAAAGAGACATAAGGTTGCGACATTTAGATGCTCCAACCTTCAATGGACCTATCCTTGACCATCAGTCGCACATTCGCAACGCGACTTTCATGAAGCGCGCCAACTGTGGTACTGATTCAAACCATCTACATTCATATCTTATAAATTATCAACCCAGCTATGTAATTTATTACAGTGTATATTGTATCATTTGTATCAATTTGATCTTGCCTGTAAAGTGGCATGCCTCATGTAACAAACTGTTATTTGAGAATAAATTATTATTATTATTATGTGGTTCTATTAAGTGGGCTGCCAAATGATGTCGACTCACACGGTATGTGACTACTCTTATATATATCTACATGCGAGATGCAAGGTAGTGGTGTCATGCCCAAGTACATGGTGCACGTCTAGAGTAGCTGTAGAAAGATCAGAGTATGATGCAAACTGGTCAGTGTATTTACAAGACTTCACATTATTCATTTTAGTGATTGATTTAGATCTTTTTTAGGTGCTATAGGCATCAGGAGAGATTATATGTTTTTTTAGATTGTGTGGACATTATTGGGAGTATTAATTAAACAGCGACTGTTATGACTTAACTTATTGGATGTATAAAGTTCTATGGTAGGATCAGGTCCAGTATTTGTTAAGAGCTAAAATATTAACATATTGATGAAAAATAGCGAACTTAATGTGCGAACTTGAGTCACAAGATGAGGTGTCAAATTAATAGAACCCTATCAGAAATGAGGTATTTTTTGCTAATAAATGTTGTTAAATTAAAGGGATAGACTAATGGGAGGACAAAATAAAACCACGTGAAAAAACGTTACAACCTTTAGAAGCAGCGCCAAGTCCTATATTAACTTCTATACTATCCAGTATTTTTAAAATTGAATTCACTTACCATCTGATGTTTTCATTTTTGCCTACTCACTAACTACTGGTTAGAAATTCAGATATTAATTTTCGAACAACCTTGTATGCTGGGAACTGAGGTTCTTGAAAAGTACGATACACAGAAGTTAAGAACTTGTTGCCAGGTTTTCTTCTCCTTCAATTGCAAAGTATCCTATTCATCAGAACTTTCATTTCACTGAGGATTAAATTTCGAGCGGTTTCATAAAAGGTACGATATAAAATTGTTTGACCTTCTGTGAAAGTTTTACACTTTGGCAGTAAACAATATTAATACCAACTGTAATTTATTCTAAAATAGCAATATTTTACACGGCGCATGCCAATTTGCAAACAAGGTCAAAATGCCTGAATATAATTTATCATTAGAGGGGATAGTGCTCACCGATACCTCGTTATATACAAACTGGCTTCATTTATCCTGTAAACTATTGTCACACATCAAATAGTTTCCTTGTTATTGACTTTAAGCAATGCTAGTCATTTTCAGTAGCCTTATATGATCTCAAAACTGATACGAGATTATATAGGCGACAAATTTTCACTGTAAAAATATGTTTTCGGTTTCCTAGACAAAGGGATCAACTGTGTACAATGTTACAATAAGTTTCATCACAAGTTATCACATTATTTCCAACAAGTGTTTTTAAGAAATCCCGGTGACGACTGATTGCTATTCCAGTTCCAAGTTCCAGTAATAAAAATAGTTCACTTAACTTTGACGGATCAGAGTATGATGTGGATCCTGAATCTAACGAGTTCAAAAAACGAAAGGTGTCTGGAAAAACCTCATATAACTCACCATTTTGTTTTAAATAGAAGGAATCCATATTAATATTTTGCGCCCAATAAAAATCGCAGATACTGTTAATTTTCGTTACCTTTTAGATTTCAATAAAGGCTAACCGTATTTACCAGTCACTGCGGAGACATGTATCTGGGATGAGAATTCCTGTCACCAAATAGTTAGTCATACATGTATGAGTTTCTGAACCCGGATTAAGGGCAAAGTGATTATGTATGTCTATTTTAAACACAGCAAAGAAACCATTTAATTAATTAGTACACGCAAATAAAATGCCTTTTAGTGGCAGAGTGAATGAACTTCAGCTGCTACAAGGCAGACATTTGTAGAGTGGGTTTAGGAATAAGATACTACTCGATTAAAGTTGCAGATAACTATGTTTAGTATTTAATCTAGATAAGATTCTTCATTCGATAAGTTGCTTGAACAATTTATTAAGAACTTTTCATGGAGCTTTATGTTTTCATCGTTTGGGAACCGCGAATATCGACAGAAAATATGCAGACTAGCTTTTCTTTTACAAGCTCCACGAGAACTTGTAGCATTGCATACCGTAACCATAACAGTAGTCTTTCTAGTATTTTTTCGTAGCGAACTAACTTACATGTAGGTGGCTGACGTTTCATGAAATCTACAGATTCACTAGGTTGATGTTTTGTTGTTATTTAGCGGAATTTTTTTACCCCTTTTACAAGCGCTGACCAGGTTTCTGCAACCACTTCCGAACTCTGGACTCTCCCTTCCAGTAGCTTCCAAGTGCTTTTCATTCTTTCGATGTCTACCTCAAATGTGTTATTTGGTCTCCTTGTTTTCTTTACGCCTTAACGATTCTAAGTAAGAACTTGCCTCACAGTGCATTCTAATGATTTCTGCAATGTATTTCAAAGAAGAAGAAACTACTAAAAGGGACAGCTGGAAAGGTATCAAAGAAGCGTTAACTTCAATGTGTCAAAAGGCTCTGGGCCTGAAGTAGCGTCATCATAAGGAATGGATCTCTATAGAAACACTGGACAATATCAAAGAAAGGAAGAACAAAAATACAGCAATCAACAGCGGCCAAAAACGAGCAGAGAAATCCAAGCACAAGCTAAGTACACTGAAGCAAACATGCAAGTGAAGAAGAGCATCAAAGACGACAAACAGAAATACGTGGAAGATCTAGCAACGACGGTGGAAAAAGCTGCAAAGGAAGGAAATATGAAACAGCTTTGTGACACAACCAAGAAAGGGAGATAATGTAAACCAGAGAGACCGGTCAAAGACAAAGAAGGCAGGCCAATCCCTGAAATTCAACAACAGGGGAACAGATGGGTGAATTACTTCGAGGGACTCCTGAATAGGCTGGCTCCACTGAACCCACCGGATATGAAAGCAGCACACACAGATCTTCCTATAGATGTCAATCCACCAACGACGGAAGAAATCAGGATGGCCATCAGACAAATCAAGAGCGGGAAAGCAGCAGGACCCGACAACATACCAGCTGAAGCACTGAAGTCAGATATCGAAGAAACTACAGACATGCTTCACTTTCTATTCAAGGTGATTAAGGGGGAGGACCAAATGCTAATGGACTGGAAAAAAGGACACCTCATCACGATTTCAAAAAGAGATCTGAACAAAGGTGAAAACTACAGAGGAATCACACTACTATTAGTACAAGGAAAAGTCTTTGACAGAGTGTTACTGAACCGGACGAAAGACGCAATAGGTGCCCAACTTCCAGATCAACCTCATCAAGTTCATTGATTATGAAAATGAGTTTGATAGTGTAGACAGGAGAACATTATGGAAATTTTTTCGACACTATGGAGTTCCTGAGAAGATTGTCAATACTATCCGGAACTCATACGACAGACTACAATGCAAAGTCATGTATGGAGGACAGCTGACAGATGCATTCCAGTTAGGGACCGGAGTCAGACAAGGCTGTTTACTCTCTCCTTTTTCCTCCTCGTGGTCGATTGGATTATGAGGACCTCGACATCTGAAGGAAAACACGGAATACAATGGACAGCTCAGAATCAATTAGACGATTTGAACTTCACGGATGACCTAGCCCTCCTATCGCATACACACGAACAGATTTAGGTTAAGACAGCCAGTGTGGCAGCAGTCTCTGCATCAGTAGGCCTCAACATATACAAGGGGAAAACCAAGGTCATCAAATACAACACGGAGAACAGCAATCCAATCACTCTTGATGGCGAAACTCTGGAAGATGTAGAAACTTTCACATACCTGGGAAGCATAATCGATGAACAAGAAGGATCAGATGCAGATATAAAGGCAAGGATTGGCAAAGCAAGGGTCGCATTCCTACAATTGAAGAACATACGGGACTCAAAACAACTTTCAACCAATATCAAAGTGAGAATCTTCAATACCAACGTCAAGGTAGTTCTACTGTATGGAGCTGAAACTTGGAGAACTACAAAAACCACAATCAAGAAAGTACAAGTATTTATAAATAGCTGTCTTAGTAAGATACTCAACGTCCATTGGCCAAATACCACCAGCAACAGCCTTCTGTGGGAGAGAATAAATCAGCCTCCAGCTGAAGAAGAAATTAGGAAAAGGCGATGGAACTGGTGACTTCACCCTGCACCATCCTTAAAGCCTTAGACATTCCAAAGGGACATAAGTGTAGAATCCAAACTGCGGTTTGGATTGATGAATAGCCGTCTAGGTACGTTAGACACGCGCCCTTGCCCGTCAAAATCAAAACAAGTAATCGGGTAAATAGCGGTTCTATAATTCATCATAAATTTAAATGTAAATCGTTACCTAAACAAATATTACCACCCGGCTACTCAACCAATAATTGTTCAGTCAATCAAATCTAAACTACGTAAAATAAAGTTGATAAAAGATGTGGGAAAATTACCAAACACAACAAATAAACTCTATTCTATCCTGACTGGATAGATCACACACAAAAGGAGGAGCAAATCAATATGGCTGCCGCCAAGAATAAGTGTCAAGTAAAACAACATGGATACAGTTCGGGAGGAAGCACAAAAACTTAGTGAAGGTGTAATAAAAATAAAAACTATGATAAAATACAAATATTAACAATCCAAACGTAATAAAAAAACTAACAATGTACAAATAAAGGGATCAATAGGAACAAAGTGCAAGTATATACATGGAGGGATTTTCACAAACACACGAGGCATTCAAAACAGATCTTACAATAAGGTTGCGACATTTAGATGCTCCAACCTTCAATAGACCTATCCTTGACCATCAGTCGCACATTCGCAACGCGACTTTCATGAAGCGCGCCAACTGTGGTACTGATTCAAACCATCTACATTCATATCTTATAAATTATCAACCCAGCTATGTAATTTATTACAGTGTATATTGTATCATTTGTATCAATTTGATCTTGCCTGTAAAGTGGCATGCCTCATGTAACAAACTGTTATTTGAGAATAAATTATTATTATTATTATTATTATTATTATTATTATTATTATTATTATTATTATAAATCATAAAACTGCATCACGAGGCAAGCCATAACTTGGAATCCTGAAGGGAAGCGGGAAAGGGGAAGGCCTAAGAACACATTACGTCGGATAATAGAAGCAGATATTAAAAGGATCATTAGGAACTGGAAGCAGCTGGACAGGATTGTCCATGACAGGGTTGGATGGAGAATGCTGGTGAGCGGCCTATGCTCCTTCACGAGGAGTAACAGGATCAAGTAAGTAATATTAATAACAGCCGGGCTCGTTGTATTCTTGTTCTGCCCAGATACTAGGCGGTCCGTAATAAAGTGCCTCGTTGGTGGGCGGGAGTTCTAGGAAATGGCAGCCTGTTCCGCAAAAAGCTATACCGTACTGTAAAAACTTACAACGCATTTGTTTTTGGTGTTTTACGATAAGTAGTGTATATGTGTTGTTTCTAAGTTTACAGGCTGGTTCGTGGGTCATAGTCGGTTAGGAGGTTAGAAAGAAGAGCCCATAAATCGCTCTGTAGAGAAATATTAAATTGTTCTTTAGCCTACGGTGCCATAAAGTTTCAAAAGAGATGTGCTTACATCTATCTGTGTAATCGAGATTCGAGTTACATTCTAGTAGTTGGTGTATGAAACGTCTTTGAACATCTTCTACTTTTATCTTGTCTGTGATATTCATATTAGAGAAGACAAAAGAGCAATATTCAAGGGAGGGCCGTACACATACTTTGTAAAGAGTAAGCTTACTCTCCATTGTGAAACATTTCTCATTATGAAACCAATTAGCCGTCTAGATTTAGAAATAATAGAGGAGGTATGTTCTTCAAAGTTTAGGATTCCTGTGTAATTAATCCCTAAATCGTGTTTGGACTCTACTTTTATTTAAGTGAAGTTGCGGTTAATAGGGATGCTGTCCAAAGTGCATGATCCCGCACTTGTTGAGGTTAAATTGTAATCGCTATTTTTCACTCCAGATAGTTAAGTTGTTGAGGTCATTTTGGATCTGGGATACACTTTCACTTAGTGTCTCAGGATTATAGCTGTTTACTATTTTGTGATCATCAGCATATAAGTATGGTTTCCCAAATTCTATGGTGTTACATATGTCATTTATATACATAAGAAACAAAAGTGGGCCTAATACGCTTCCCTGGATGACTCCACTGGTGATTGGTTTAGGTGGCGAGAGACAGTCGTTGTATTTTACCATCTGTTTACTTTCTGTTAAGAATGAAGCAAACCATGAGTACAGTGGGTTGTTGATTCTGAAGGACTTTAGTTTGACATATATACATATACATATTGTTACCTTGCTTGACTTAATGCTATATTTCCTACTTATACGCTTTTCATTAAGTATATGTGATTGGTCTCAGATGGTTTGTTTAACCCTGTAGCGTAGAAGGTTATTTTTGTTTTCGCGATAACTTCGAAACTCAGCACATTTATCGCTCATTACTTAGATCCATATATTTCCACTGTCAGTCAGAATTTGAAGTATCTAAGTAAATATTTTAACCAACACTAATGACGCGATCAGAAACAAAACTGCCGACAGTTGATCGCATTGTCACAAGTGAGAATGTTTATAATTTCAGTTGTTCTTTCACTTATGACAATTTATGAATGGAAAATCTCTTTTTTCTTCATTATTATGAATAGTAAAGAAATCTAGTTGGAATTATTAGGATGTAGCTGCAACTTAAAGAGGAATACCTTAGAGTTCTTGTTGGACTTGATACTTTACTATTTAACATACCTGACTTTACCACTGATAGATCAAATAATTTAATTTGTGTGTGATTTCCCCCTTAAATGACAAAGTATTCTGTATTACGCCCTTTATTTACCTGCATAAGGCTGCGAATTGTGTACATTGCCGTACCTGTGAATGGTGCCTGTTATCTTTTTTAATAACGGTTCTAGCAAATGTTTCAGGGGTTAATATAGGTGAGATTATAATTTATGGACTCCTTTTGAACGATAACAGAAAGACTTTGAGAATGTCCACCTACATACTATGGCCAAATCAGGGTTATAAACCAATGTAAGGAATTAAGATTAATATTTACATTTGATAGTTAGGGTTAGGAATTAGATTTGTTTTCATCTTAAACTGACATAATTTATAATGCCGAAACTATATTTAACTAAATGGGTGAATTAATTTTGAGCCGAAATTTAAGACCTGTTATCCTAGATCTGATTGGTTCGTCCATAGATTATAGTCTCGCCGCCCAAACTATTCTTGTTTAATATATTCGGGATCTGTATCCAGAGTTAATGGCTGTTTAATTTAGAAAAGTTATGTAGTTGCGATTCAAGCTTCTAATTTCATACGTGGGTTCAAAATGTCTTTAGACTCGGAGATTGTTCGAAAATCCTTACTAGCTAGCAACTAATTAAGCGCTTATTTTTTAATAAGGCGTTTAAAAAACCCCTTAACTGATTAAATTTCAAATTTTTCAGTCAAGGCATCCCACTAAGATGTTCATTGTAGGAACAAATACATAAAACAAAATATACTTGTGTTCTAATATAGTATCTCAGTAAACCTATTGTAGTCCATGCATTTGATTTGCTATGAAATTTGTTGATAATATGTATTGACATGAATTAATCATAGATTTTTCAAGTTTTTCATATACTTGTTCCGCTCTACTATCTTGGAAATGTATAGGACTCTAAGAATAATTATTACCTGCCTATAGTTTTATATTCATGAGTAGATTTTTCACAAACTCGGGAAGTTATAACGTAATTGTTGGTTAGGTTTTTTCTATTCCTCACTCGTTAAAAATGCCGTTAAAATAACTCAGACTTGTAATATTTTTCAAATAAAACCATGTTCTTTAGTTTTCTGTTGTTGGTTTTTACGAAGTCTCTATGACGATATTTTTTCGTTGTTTATCTGGTACTGATATCTTAAAATTATTCAACCCGAGTTTCAGCATAACTAGAACATCGAATTCCCTGCAATCTACGTTGTTTACGTAGTTTTTTAAAATGTTTCTTGCCAATGACTGTAAGTGCAAACTGTTGACTTAGAAAAGTGATTCGCTCAACATTTTGTTCCGTAACTCATGGTCTGGCATTCTGGTTTTCATGAGTTTATGGAATGGAAAAAATACTTGAATTTGTATTATCATTTCAAAGTGAAAGGAAATAATTTATTTGTGATTGACAATTAAATGTGCTAAATAATTATTCTTGCTGTTTCATAAACTTATTGATTTTTGGTTTGTTCAAAGTTGTTCAAAGTTTGTTCAAAGTTTTAAAAGTAATACGACTAAACGTATTATTTAATTTGAATTTGTGAATATCTTTTATAATATAAATTTTATTCTTGTAGTAAGACTCTGACCTTTATTTCTAATTCGTTAAAAACAAGAGATATCGAACGGTGCTTGTAGCAAAGAGCCTTATATCATCTCAAAGAGAGATGTTTGACATTTGAGTCATCATATAAAATCAAATCTTTGTCGAATTACCCATTTATAATGTTACGGAATTTATTTTTTCTCATTGATCTACCTGAAGATAACGATTATGGTAATTTACCAAATGATAATCGTGTTCTGAGACAAATAGTTCATGCATTGTGTTTTAAGTTTATCTTGCCTGTGAAAGTTTGGTTTTATCACTACTGTTTTTTATAACTCTATCAACTAGTTTTTGCTGCTTTCAATTATTTCAGAGTCAACCAACCAGTTTTTGTGTCCTTAATTATTCACCGTATTAACTATTTAGATGCTCAGGCATATATACTATAGGGTCTGCAATTAACCGACGTTGTTAAAAATATTTATTTCATAGTCATTGCCAAATTGTTGTGTGAGCTATGATATTCGTTTCTCTAGGGATTTTATTTGTATTTTTTAAGGAGAGCTATCAAGTGTTTAGTTTTTTCTTAATGTAAATAATTTATGATGCTATGTTTATAGTCAAATGTGTTTCGGACGACAAACGATCTTTGTCTTTTGTTTATTGAACACTGCATTCAATACTTTCGTTAAATTTTATAATCCATTCTGGTCTACCAGAGTAATCATTTGGCTTTTTGCTCGTATCATTATCTTCTCTTGACATATATTGTCTGTCCAACAAACAAACGAATTTAACTATTTAGGGAAACTGTAAAAACCTGTAAAAAACTGCAAGTTTATCAAATGTTAAGTGCCGTTTATAAAAATAACATATTAGAGAAAAAAACTTTTTGAATGAACCGAATGTTTCATTTAGGACTATTAAGGCCGGATGAATGGTGCAAAGTCACGACGACCGTCAACTTCCCGAGTGTTGATAAAAATGTCCAACTTGTGCAGTATATCTATTTCTTTCCATCTGCTAATTTACTATATGAATGATTAATAAGGAAGAAAATCTTGAGGAATCGTCTGTACACACGACTCTAAGAAGACATGTTCGGTTGAGAAAATTATATAAAATTACATGGTGTCTGAAGAACACAACAATGTAAAAACAATGTAAAAAGATGAAGCCAGTCGACAAATGGTGTGTATTTAACAAAATTAAAGGTGATATACTTTAAAATTTAAGAAATGAAATCCTAACGATCTTTGTTCGTGAATTTATTAGATAAGTCGTATAACGTAAATACTTTTATTTAGTCCTTCAGTTGGTACCAATTGTTCTATAGTTTGCGTTTTACTTCAACTATTTTTTAGGCAGATTGTTACAGTAGTTTTTACGTAAAGGTAATAATTTTATTAATTTTAACTGGAAAATTAAATCTCTGAAAAAACCTAAAAAGTATTCTTGATAATGATCATAATCATTTTTAGACAAAAGTAAATGTTTAATCAACAAAGTAAGGTAAAAAAATAGGGGGTCGGCAAACAATAGATAAAAGATGGTTTGTATGGTTACTGTATAGTATTTCTAACGACAACTAAGTTTCATGTTCTTTTATTCATTTTCTGTCTTATCTTTAGTAATTGAATCATTCACCAGACACTTGGGCATAAGTTATACCTTAAGTATCGGTTGCCCAGACTGAAGTGGGCTTAGTGGGGTTCTAACTTGGGACTTAGTGCATGAAAGTTGGACGCCTTAACCACTCATCCACAGCTTCACTATCTTATCTATACACCTAAGCAGTTTATGTCACGGAAGACTGGATGGAGAATCTTGAAAAATGATCAGTTCGAGTTAAATAACTTTATTTCTCCCTCTCTGTTTCTATATGATGTATCTATGTGATTTATAGTCGGTTGAAAATTCAAACAAATAATTCAGTTTTTGATTTTCTCAACAACGATAAGCAAGTGCATGAAATGAAAATATGCTATTTGCGTAAGGGAATTAAACAATTGACAAAAATGATAATGATTATGCGTACCCATAAAATTCAGTATGAAAGGATACAGTTAAATAAAACTTTGCAGGTCTAGTTATTCAAAAGCAACGCTAAAGATCATTGTATTGCTGTTATTGCTTGTTAAAATAAGACGTTTTCTGTACATCATCATTTGCTGTTCCTTTTTTAATAGGTTAGGTAGGTTCGTTGATAGATGAGCTGTTGTAGTAAAAAGTTTTGCTGGTGTTGAAATGTGGTTATTAACTAACATATTTCATGTAGACTATTGTCAAGAGGAAACTAGTTATAAAGTGACAAATTTGTGTTCATTCACGTATAGAACAAAGGTGAATTGGGTGATCAAAGCATTAATTTACAGGCTGAAATACTGTTCCATCGCTTCTTTGGTTTAAGGATTATTTCCTTGCAGTAAATGTATATGATTTAAAGCTGATTACATAAATGGATCATTGTTAATGTTTTTATATATATAGGATGTGTTGATTATAGACAACTACCACGTACACTGATGCACAGTGTTTCATGGAGTATAAATATATGATGAATGAAAACTGGGGGCGACCAAAGAAAGATGTTGGACCAATACATGAAATCATCATCTGTTGAATTGGTCTGTATTTTCAGATATACTGGTAGATAGACTACCAGATTGAAGTATTTTTGATTATCATGACCAGTAGTCGGAAACGTTTGATGATATGGCTTAAAACCATTCACAACGACTTAACTTGTCTTTCTATGAATCTTGAGCTTCAATACCGCTCCATACTTTTTGAACTGTATCGTTGAAAATTAATTGTTTCTTACCATAATCGAAGCTACTGTCGTTTCAACTCTTACTACTTATTTTGTTGTTGTACTAATGGTGCATGACAGGTTAGGTTAATCTGCATTCTTGCCTAGCCCCTATAATGAATATATGACTGACTACACCAGATAAATCAGATGATTAACTTGTTTCGTTTGGAAATACAGTTCAATCATAAAATCTGTTTGATAATCTTTACAAACAAACACTGATAGCATAACTGTACATCCGGCTGTGAGCTATTCTTATTTTTTCATGATTAAGATAGTGATGTTGTTTGGCTGGCAAAAGTGAAGTGAGATGGAGTGCTATATACCCTGTACTAGTCTCCTTGTTTCACTCACATAATGTCATAGTATGAGGTTATTGTTTTCTATGTCAGGTATTCACTATGATAAATATTATCACTACATCTTAACCGTCATAGTTATCAACTTTAATAATACAGTAAGTCAGTTAGTAATGAGCTCTCATTTGGAGCAAAAAGGCATTGGATTCTACTAGTAATGAGAACATCAAAACCTAGAATAAATGAACACACAGCTATCGTATTCTAAAATGAAGCAAAACTCATCTTTTTTATTCTACTCCTAACCATATTCAAAATTACTGACTTCTTGATATTGTCTTTGACTCTTTAAAATTAGTATTTAATTGTTTACATGGTAGGGGTGTTTTAAACACTATTTTGTTCACTAATAATCATATTATCATTGCTAATTACCTTGTCCCATGGGGAATAATTTATCCTAACAAATGTTTAGAGCATAGAGTATTTTAGGAGTATATATATACAATGTTGGGTGAACTAATTATGTCACCGTTTTGTTATTATTAATAATAATATTACTATGTCATTTTTTCTCTCAGCGTTAAGAATCCTATACACATGACCTAAATACCTCTATCTTCGTCCAATTTGATTTATTCATATTTAGTTAGTTAAGGGAAAACAAGCGAAAAAATAACATATGATAATGATAAATGAAAGAGCAGCTGTAAACAAGCTGGCAACAAAATTCCCTAGTTATATATATATATATATATATATATATATATATATATATATATATATATATATATATATATATATATATATGCTGTTTTGATGAACATTGTTTTCGCTTGATACACCTACATACATCCATAGATACATACATTCATACAGTGCACAGTTGCTTTGTATCTTATATCTTTAATAGTTGTTGTTTGTTTGTTGGTTCGATTTTATTTACAGGATGAGAGTTTAAGTATTTTTTTCCTCTAATCTACCTCTTCTTTTTGTGCTTGTATTTCATCTACTGAAGAAAAGACGCTTTAACAGTTGATCGATCGTGTATAAAATTGATTGATTGGTGGTAATGCTGAATTGTTGTTACGATTGGATTTTTACACTGTACATCTAGCTAAAAATACTACTACTATTAATAATACAAAGCAATTGGATATATATATATAATGGGCATACTTTTATGTTTGTGCCTTAAAAGTGGGGAAAATGTATACGATAGAATGATTCATATTTTATTGAGAATTTCTAGAAGTCAGATATTTTGTATATTCTATTTTGTAAATAAATGTGTATGTAAAATTTTCTATACTTATATTATTGAATAAACACACACACACCTTTTTGGGGTTAGTGTTAAATTAGTTAGAGATGTCCAGTTTAGCAGTTAACCCCTAGATCTAAATTTCATGATATTTAATAATTATATTATCGAGCAAGATGGTGATAGAATTAATACTTTTAATTGTTATCCAAACTGATTTCATTAAGTAACAAAATCAATGACTAACATTCGTTCAATCATTAAGCGTTAACTAGTGTTCTATTGTCTATGATTGTATTATTTTGTTTGTGTTTTTTTCCTCAAAGAGTACAAGAGTTAAAAGAAAAGAAAATTTAGCAGAATAACATGAATCCATTTTATTTTATAAGATTTTCATTAACTGTTTACAATCTATAATATTTAAAATCAAAAGTTATTGTAAAGTTTACATACTTGTAACAGTGACAATGGATATGTATCAATTATAGTTGAGTAATGAGATTAAAGGCTTATAGAGTGTTGTAAATAAATATATGAGAGTAGATTCTAAACCATCAGACATAATAAAATAACTAATTGATTCTATGATGAAGTAGTTGAGCCTAAATTAATAACAATTAAACATAAGTTGACATCGGTCAGTTAGAAAATCAAGTTACGAATTTGAAAGAAGTGATGTAATTCTAATAAGGGAGAGAGAGAGAGAGGGAAAATTGCAAGGATGATGTCATAAACTTACAATAAAGTCATTATGGTAAAAAAATATTTCCAACTATTTGCTTTTAGATATATAAGTCCAGCTCAAGTCGTTTGATGGATATGGCTTCGGTGAATTTGAGAAAAATAGAATCTGACTGTCGATTGATGATATTGAAGGATTTCAGTCTATCTAGTTGATGCCCTATGTCATAGTGATGTTTTAAAATAGCACTGCTAGAAATCTTCAATCCCATTAGTAGTTGTAATGATTCAGTCACTTTCATATTAGTGAACCTCTGAGTAAACACCTATATTAGTAATAATGCTCACTTTATTCAGTATTTGGTGATCATCTTGTTGTGCTAATGAGATGTAACAACTTGGACCGATGCATATATGTGCCTGATTCTACGTTGTATCCGATTGACTGACTTATCCAGCAAATTTACTTACAGTAAATAATTCTCAGTATAAAACAATATAATTTCAAAAAAATAAGTGAAATGGATTTTCAAAATTTATGAAATATGATAGAGAAGATTTCCAGCTTATGTAGATGATTTTTCATGATGTTATGTTATCTTAACTAGATGACTGAGTTTCAAAACTTTCTTCTATGTTCTTAACAGCATCATCAGTGCCCTACTTCATGTACAAGTGAACTTTGTATTTGTTTTAATAAGTGTTTTATCAATTCATTCTGTTGGCTTTGTTATATGGTTGTGTATATTGGTAGGTTATTCTTCATGCTAACTTTGTTTTGTCTTTTTTTCAATTGTTGTTCAAAGTAACAATAACAACTCTTTAATTGAACCATCTACCTTAAAGAACATAAAACAATCGAATTGGTTTTTTTAAAAACACATTTATAACAGTTTGTATCTATTCCCTTGTTAAAAGTTCCATTGTTTTGTTTCACTCGACTACTATTTTGCATCATTCTGGTTATATAGTAGATCATATAGTACAAAATATAGTCGATTTATGTTTGTAATTTTAATATACATATAAATGTGAACTAAATTATAGAAATAAACCCAATTAGTTTTGCATAGATATACATCAATTGATAATAGTAAAAATTAATCTGATTCTTAAATTCTGTTTAGATTGTATTTTTTTGTTAATTAAGATAGTTCTTATTTTTCAAGCATTAATGGTATATATTTAAAGCATACATTACTTCATTTCTGTTTTTGAACAATTGGATAATAATATTAATCTTTAAATGAAAGTATCTCAAAAATCAAGTACATAAATCTCTATCTTAGTGATTGTATTGTATAATCAATTATCTGTTAAAAAGAGTTGAAAGGTGCAAATGGTTATATTTACAATTTGATTTGCAAATTTATTAGTATCTAGTTGGTTAAGCGCCTGGCGTGAGACTAATACGTCCTGAGTTCGAATCTTGCGGGGTGCGGGATCGTAAATGCGCACTGCTAAGGAGTCCCATACTAGGACGAAACGGCCGTCCAATGCTTCCAGGTTTTTCATGGTGGTCTAGCTTCATTTGACTCATGATTTCAATGTATATATATATATATATATTTATATATATATAATGTGGTTATAGGTAGTCGGCACGAAACCCTGGATTTAGATTTCGTGCTCTTTGGTATTCATTAGTAAAGTATACCTGTAATCTTGAAACAATTGATAATTTCTATAAGATTTATAACGTTTTTTTATACAATGCGAATGTATTCATCTAATGATTTTCCGAATAGAGTGAAACATATGTTTTAGATTTTACTATTAGCTATCATTTAACAAATATTAAAGTTTCATACGTATTGTTCCCTTGAAGAGAAAAAAGAAACTAAGGTTGGTACAGAATAAAACGAATTGATATTGTTCTGCATCAATCGTTGCTTTTTTTACTCTTTTCAAACTATTGAAACTTACATTTAGGATGGTTTCATATATGGGCTAACGGAGACTGATTAATCCAATCTTGACTCTTAACGACACACAAATAGAACAGAATACCTTTTGAATAATGACATAAAAATATTAATATACTGTAGTAAACGAAGACTTGGTGGGGATGACTATTTTAATGTTAAATGCAAAATTACAGAGTACCTTCGTAATATATGAAAATCATACCTTAAATACATCATTTGCACATCTTTGTATTGTCCTTTACATACTTCATTGTTCCTCTAATTCTGTTATTATTTCGATTGCGCTCCAATTTCCTTCCTATTCTCTTCATTTTAATCTTCTGCTGCCAGGCATTTCACTTCCTGTTGATGCTACATACTACTTATACTTGCCAGCATAAGTAGCATGCAACACAATATCATTAGTTATACGATAAATTTTAGTAAAATTACAATGTATGGATTGCAGTAGCTAAATAGCTTTCATATTTTATGATGTTCCATTTGAAATCAGTCAATCAATATGTATTCAACACTGCCTCTCTTTTTCTGTTCTCTTCATAAAGCGCCTACTTATCAATTTATTCCTGCCTAAAATGATCATTTACACGAATAAGTAAGTAATATCAGTAATAGTGGTAGTTGTAATTTATTTCAAAGTAATCCAATTAAGAGAGAGGGATTTATTTGTCAATTTACCTCTGCTACATATGCTACTATTATTTTCTGTGTTCATTTCCGTTTTTATTTCTAATCATTGTCTTTCATTTGCCTAAATTATTCTTATTACTTCCATTTATCCAAGTTTATTATTTTGACATTTTTATCACATGGTCGCGATCTTTCTGTATCACACACATTGTCTCAAAAGATAGTGATCAGATCGTTTAAATCATGCAATGGGTGTGTTATTGTTATGTCAGTTAATTGAAACTTTATTTTTATATCATAGGAACATGTATTATCTACGCCCAACTACTGTTTATGAGTGAGTTTAAAGAAAAACAAAGGCAAATGAACTCAGATGTTGTGTCTGTTCATGAGGTCATTAACATTTGGGTTGAACCCTGTTGGTGTGTTCTTACAATCTGGTTTGTGTTCGTTCTACTGTCTTAACCAGTGGTTGAAGACGTTGTGCACTATTGTTCAGAATTGGTCACACTGGGTTCTAATGCATTCACTGTTTGTCCATCATTTTCTCATCTCACAAATTCATGCTTCTCGAATCATGTTATCTATAACTTATCTTTTTGGTTACTTCTACCACTGTAATTTACGAAAAAGCTAAATCCAGCTGCGAACACATTGTTCATGAAGCATTTACTTAGCCTTCAATCTTGCATTTCCATCTTTTATTTGTTCCGCAACCCAAGCTGGTTCTAGATTGTCTTTTTTAACCCCTCTTATAGTTTCAAAAGTATTTCGAACTTGTCGTGTTATTTGTTTCCTGAGACTCTTGTCCTTGGCTATTTACTGCAGCAACCCCCTAATGACACTCCGCTGCATACTAATTACAATGAATCTTGCTAGTATCATCTAAAACAATATTACTACTTCTACTACCCTGGGATTTTTCTTGATAATTTCATCTCATTATGAGCATTTAGTGTGCCATCTTGATTTAATGAAAATATGTGTCGGGTTCTACATTGCGTATATCTGACTGACTGGCTGATTTATATCTCTAGTCACTTCCTTGATTCAATGTAAACTATCAGTGATTTGTAGTGAGCCTCTGTTTTTAGATTTATATCGTACTGTAAACCAAATAAAATATTCCATCTTAAAACCATTTAATCAATGGTATCTATGAGTTATATTATAATCTGTATACCATTATAAAGCTTACTGTGGATTATTTTTTCTTAATATGTAATGCCTCATTAGCCCGAATCGATCACATTATATTCATTCTATTGTAGTTGTGTTCTTATTTACTAATTTATTTTTAGCTCATTTATCAAGTATAGATTTGTGCAATCGTCTGTGAGACACAACTTAAGCATGATAATAGCTAATGAGTAATATTTTACTTAATTACTCAAATCAGAGTAGGCGGAGCAGGGTTCAAACCTGATGCATATTGTTTGAAATTTGAGTGCCTTGACCCCTGAGCTACTCACTACTTCATTATGTTTTGTATTTACTCAATATATCTCGTGATGGCAACTATCCTTTATATTCTGAAAAAAAAATAGTGGCAGTAGTAGCAGTAGAAATACGAACAGGTATTTTATTCCATGTTAAAAGATTACGTAATAAAACTTTGTTCATTTCTATTTTTTATTTTACCTTGTTCTCTGTTGTTTCTTATACATATGACTTTTCTTACAATGCGTCGTTTTCATTCCGGAAAAAAGTCAATTAGAATGTCTTTCTCTTTCTCTATATGTGTGTAAGTGCATATATATGCATGCGAACGACTTCATTTTACATGAAACATCAATACATATTTACTTCTTCTGTTCAATTCTTTTCTTCTCTCTGTTTTATTTTTGCTGCCTTAATCAACCCTGGGTAAAATGATTAAACATATAATTATATAATGATAGTCTATATGTGCATGTATTCATGCTTATCTTTGTTGATCCATTGTTTTTTCTCCTTAAAAAAATATATAAAGAACCCAATAATAATGCAATTGTTTTAGTTGTACCGTTTTAGAAACTTCTTTTTTCTACTTCTTGAAGTTTACACTAAAGTGTTAGTGATCCTTTTCATAATTTATCAGGTCTTAAGAATATGGTGTTTAGTGATAAATGAAATAGGGTATATTGTTTATATTTCTATGTTTTTGTAGGGTGTGGAGGCGTAGAAAACGTAGGTGCCTCTATGGACATATACCTATATTTATGTAATATTATAGAAAATGCAAAGTGAATTGTCAACTAACTAGAACCTAGATCTGAATTATATGTATGTGCACGTGAATTATCCTATTTCTTTTTCTTCATTTGATCGATATCTATACATATATTTCTTTAAGCTAGATAAAAGAAATGGTCAAAACTCTTCATTATAGATTTGAATGAATTCCTGGGTTTTTTTTGCTTTTAAAAATACTCTTGTTACAGAAACTTAGGTAAATAGCCAGTGATTTTAACATTTCGGGAAATTAGGTTGTTTTTTTGGTTGAACAAAGTGAAATTGTATCCCCTTGTTCAGTGCTTTATGTATCAATGTATGTAATGTACTGTTAAGTAAACTTATTCTATGAGAAGTAAATACTGAAAACGTTTTATATCAAACAGTTAACTCAATTTAAGTTTAATTGTTATTATCCATATGTATGTAATTTAGAAATTGATTAAAAGATTTATAAAGACTAATTGAATTTCAAAGAATCAACGTCTATTATAGTAATAACCGTTGAAGACCAGAAAGAATTGAACAATCATTTTATCTTAAGTTTTTTTTTCCATTGATGTTTTAGGACTGAAGTTGATCAGTCTCTTATTGGCATATGTGCATATTGTGCGTATGCCTCGATTCAAGTAAAAACAATATCAAGTGAATTAAACTTCACCCTATTGCACAAGCAAGTGGCTATCAGGACTCAGTAGCTAAGTGGATAACGCGATGGCGTTTGAAGCGAACGGTACTGAGTTCGAGTCCCACAGTGAACATCAACTCTGAGATGCAGGTACATCCAGCTGACGAGTCCCAAACAGGACGAAACGCGCGTCCTGGATTCCACTGCTAGCCACTATCCATCTCTGCTTATAATGCTTGTAAATTAAGGCAATATCGAGACATACGCACAGTATGCACATATGCCAATAAGAGACTGATCAACTTCAGTCCTAAAACATCAATGGGAAGATTCAAATAAAACAATATCAAGTGAATTAAGTTTTTTTGTTACTTTTCATCAATATACACACTTATAGGGTATGGTAACGATGGAACATAACACCTTCAAGTCTTATCCATCTTAGATTTAATAGTTTTGATAAACTTTTTAGTTTAATAATAATCATTTGTTCAATTGTTTTGTTGACTTTTTTTTGTAAGTGATCTTAAAAGTTTTATAATGATGTCGTGTTTAATGGAGTTTATAAAATATTTCGAGTTAAAGAGTTATTTATAAGCGTCATCGATATCACAAATTGATTAAAATCAGAAACATTGACTATTGAATTTCAACTAGATGATATAATGGTTCAGCGCTCAACACTAAACATGAACTTGTTAGCTCTGGTCTTTGTTAATGTCATGTTTGCTCTTTTCTGAGAAGTTTCGTACTATGGTGAAATAGATGTTCAGTGCTTTACTTCAGTCCTATAGTTATTTCCGACCCATGACAAATAATTGTATTATTGGTTATTGCATTTTACGCAATATATTTATATATATGTATATAATACATAGTCGTCACCAATCAGTCAGTCAGTAACAACGTAGAACTTCGTACGTACGTACATCGGTTTGAGTTGCCATACCACATTAGCACATTGATGAAGTTGTCGATTCAAATCCTGTAGTGGTAGAGGTAGTAAGAGTATAAGCAGTAATCGAAAACATTAGGGTTTCAAGATGTTATTCAAGGAGTATAATACAGTGAAATAAATTTGGAAAGAGGAAAAAAGGGACATGAAGAATTCAGAAGATTAGAATTTGGAAGAACACAAAGAATGAATGCGCCTGCGCCATTGCAAGCGATTTTGAGCCATGTCACTCAGGGTCTCTAACCATCGGTTGCTCTCATCTCGCGGTCCCTAGCCACGTAGTCTACATCTACCAACATGGCTCAGTCCACCTGTCAGTAACTTCATGGACTTGTGCAATGTTTTGATCTGGCCGCCCCTAGCTTTCTTCCAACCTACTTCTATACCATTGAACATCGCACATCGAGGCAGTCGGTCGTTGGGCATACGTAACACGTGTCCCAGCCATTTTCACTGATGAAGTTTCACTACGTCATCAATGGATTTGCCGTCCTTACCTAGTACCCGTTTCCTAACAACCGCGTTACTTACTCGATGGTCCTAGGTTATACGAGCAATGTTTAGTCGTTAGCAGGAGATTTATTGTTTCTGTATTTAAGTCATTTACGGTTATGTGGATGGTTTTTTGTGGATCGTTTAGTCTTTACATAGTCAATTTGCTTACTCATTAATGTTTCTTTCTTTTATTTAATTATTATTTTTTTGTGTGTGATAGGTGTACCTTCTCCTCCGAGCAAATTAATGCCTTCAAGTACGGTGTTCGATTCTAAGGGTCGTCCTCAACTGGATGTAATTGGACCACATTTAATTTCTGAAGGACGACTGACAGAAGAAGCAATACTAAGAATTATTAATGATTGTTCAGCCATTTTAAAATCAGAAAAAACTATGCTTGAATTAGAAGCTCCAATTACAAGTTAGTTCATTCTTTGTTTTTGTTTCTCTCTCTGTCACTATTCTATTGTGAATTTTTTCTTAACACTATTCTTTCAAAATATTTTGATTTTTTTGATAAACGCTGTTGATTGTTTCAACTTTACTCCATTATAGCAGGATTTCTGATCTGGGTTATTGAATATTTTATCATAATGATTATGTTGTTCGTTGATGTTATTTGCAAATGTTAACACCATTAACACCCCATTTTCGTCTCCATTGTTAGGAATTCGCTTATTACAACCCATCTACTCTTATTGCTTAGAATTCTTGGACGCTGCTTCACTCGACAATTTCCCAAATCAAAACACGGTTGAAGAGGAACGTAATTATGTTACAAATAAACAAGGTTAGATGGAAATAGGAGTCTCTTGTGTGTTAGTACAGCGCATCTACGACCTCACATGGAATTGAAACTCATGACCTGAAGGTACATATTATCAGGCAGTGGCCAATTTAATATGTAGAGTCAATGTTATCGCTAAGTATCTGCCTCACTTCTAAAGATCATAGCTCTCCAATAAAATGATATGTTTTAGATGGTCCTTCATTTATAACTTCAACTGTGTATAGCTCATAAAACAGACTCGGGATTTAACGTTGGTTTACAAACTTTTTTGCCCAGTCTTTAGTAGTTTTTATCATCACCTTATGTAACAATTCTGTATAAACCTGTACACGGCTATGTACCTCAGAGTATAAAATTTATCACTCTTTACTGAGTAAGATGATTAGGCGTTTTGAGTCAAATGCTATGTTCATGCCAAAGAAGGATTAATAATTGGTAGACCATAGTAGGCATTAATTGCAACCCCGAAACAGTTTGATTCTCACTAAATTAATTTATTCAGGTTCTTGATTAATTGTTGACTTTAAAGACTTAATAAAAACGTGATTATGTGTACTTTTGACAAAATTATATTTGCTTCATAAAGTGAAATGTTGAAGCTTACCTAATGAATATGGAGAATCCACCTACGGGAGTTGGAAAACACTTATTCCAATCCAATGGTGCACATGGGCTTTAGGATCCTAAGGAAACAAATGGCGTATGAACCTATTGTTGATCACCGGCTACCGTAGAACTGCGTCTCTTTACGTTACTCCGCTGCCTTGTGGGTTAGACCTTTATGTCAAAGGCTCGGGGTGTGGTCCCCTAAGAAAACCACTTGCTTCGGTTTGGGCACCTGAGCAGTATTCCAGCCCTCACAAAAATCGGATGATTTATGTGGCGCATATGTATTTGGTGCCTCCTTGTACCAATGTTTATATGTTTAAATAAATAAATAAAATAAACTTACTTTTTTATACAATGACCATTCATAAAGAATTTGAGTTAGCTTGAATAGTGATCCTTAAGAGCGTCTCTTAATGAAAATCCTCATTAAAGCATCATCATTATCTGTTGATTTGTTTCATCGTTTACATATTTCATAAATTTTAACTTCTTTTCAAGTAAGATAACTTGTTTCTACAAAACATCACTAAGAAATTGTCGGTTTGACTGTCGTATTTCATTCACTGTCCTGACAGAGAATATTGAACATACATAAAGAAATGTTTTTTAAAATACGTCATCCAACTTTGCTACGTCTTAGTACTTTGACAGTTTATTATCAATAGTTTTCTTTCTTGGATATATTTTTTAAGTCATAAGTAACTTGAGCAATCTATTTTACATCTAATGATCACTATTAGTTGAAATTATGATGTAGATTTTTAATTAAATTGGGTTTAAGCTATTTTTATGCCCTCTACCAACCGGAATGAGTTCATGCTTATTGATTAGTTAGTATAAGACTCTAAATCGGTTCTATCTATAAGAAACCTTTGCTTATATGTTACCATAGATGTATTTAGTGTTATTTCTGTGAGAGGTTGAATATGAGGCTAAGTTTTATAATAATGGAAGTCATTTCCATTTTTCACAGCCTAGTCGATTTCTACTTGGAATAAATATTGCAGCTCTCATGTTCCACTTAGACAATGTGATTTTCAACTGCATGTTACTTTTTGGACTACTTCTCAAGAGAGAGGCGTAGAAAAAGACAAACTTGTGCGTTATTGAAAATCAAAAAGGTCTGAATTCTTTCAAACCAACAAGTTAATGTTTAAACAGTTTACTTATGTCTGGTATATTTTCCACATTGAGATCATGTACCGACCAGTGTTAGAGCACTTCCGAAAACTTGAGAGCATTGGAATCCCGTTTTGTTCTAGTATGGAACTCCTCAGCAACGCACATACACGACCCTGCACGCAGGACACGAACCCAAAACCTTTGGTCTCGCGTGAACGCTTAACTTCTAGACCACTGAGTCGGAATCGAACAGTGTTAGTATATGACTTCAACCAATCTGTAATAATACGTGACCATTTTCTATTGTCTTCGGTGGATAACTACCTCACACTTGGTGTTGTTGGACTCCACTGGTCACGGTTTCTCACTAGAACTTCAGAAAATATCTCTTGAAACCAGTTACTAGTGAACATATGATTACTAGTATAGAGTTATTGAGATCGTTATGTTTTAATTGAAGTGATGAACTGAGACCGAAGGTCCTGGGTTCGAGTTTAGGATTGATTGATTGATCGTGATCTCAAATAAAACTTAACAATCCCCACAACTACGTACTGACTATTTTCTATATGTTCCCATACTGTCGAATAAATCCTTCGTTTTTTTAAAATCTCAATGTAATATAGTATATGTGTCGTTGAGCTAACTGGATTTCTCAAGTGGGAGTTGTTTAATTTCAATCTTTTTTTAAAAATCATAGTCAATATAATAGGATTAACTCAGTTTTGGATAGACTTTTTTAAAGCTGATACTATTAAAATGAGGTTTATGATTATAAGTTTTGCTCCAATTCTTATCATCATTTCGACTTTTTTAGTCTAACAATTGATTCAAAATGCGATTCATTTTTAAGTTGTAAGCGAAGAAAATAAACAAATGTATTTGTGAAATCCACTAGTAGTACAGATGTAATCATTGCTAATGTATAATCATTTATACACTAGCGGTAATTATTTCTATATACATTGTGTTAAACTTTTTAGCGATAATTCATATGTGTAATAGTTTATTTAAAACTCATAGTTTACATCAGGAACTGATCTTATTTAGACAACAATTGAAAACTAAGAAGTAGTGAACACTTGTTTTGTCCTAGTAAAGGGCTCCTGAACAATGAGCATCCACAACTTACCAGGGATCAATCTGTGATGAATATAACCTACGAAATAAAAGCACTTTCTACAAGATTTCTCCGATAAAATTAAGACCGAATTTTATGGGTTCGATTTCTTGTAATAGGTTCATGGAGGAACATCGCTCAGGAGTTCCATACTAGAACAAAACTACTGTTCAGTACCCTATAATTGCTAATACCACTCTACCTGCCATCGATCCTTGATGAACATGATCTGATTTATTTATAAAACGAATTATCTACTTTATAAACAATGATGTTATCAACAATAGAAATTTAGAAAAGATCAAAATATTTTTTTCATTATCAGAATGGATAAATGTATCCTTTAAGGTGATTACAAGTTATTTAAAAACAACATTTACTAGTCATATAATTGTCTATTTTACTCATACTACTTCGTATGGGCAAACTTCCAAATAATCTTTTGTATATGTATATATTACTGATAATGACAATTATCTTTTATAAATGCAACATAGAGTTTATGTTTTATTCAATCAATTTTCTTACAATTACCCCAAATTTTCTCCTCCAGTCAGTCAGTAACAACGTAGAACTTCGTACGTACGTACATCAGTTCGAGTTGCCACACCACCTTAACACAGAGATGCAGTTGTCGATCCAAATCCCGTAGTGGTAGAGGTAGCAAGAGTGTAAGATTAGGGTTTGGAGATGTTATTTAAGGAGTATAATTCAGTGAAATAAATTTAAAAAGAGAAAAAAAAGAGACAAGAAGAATTCAGAAGATTAGAATTTTACAGAACACAAAGAGTGGATGCACCTGCGCCATTGCAAACGATTTTGAGCCATGTCATTCAGGGTCTCTAACCATCGGTTGCTATCATCTCGCGGTCCCCAACCAAGTAGTCTATACCTATCAACATGACTCAGACCACTTGTCAGTAACATCATGGACTTGTACCATGTTTTGATCTGGCCGCCCCTAGCTTTCTTCCAATCTACTCATATACCACTTAATAATAAGATATAAACGATCGGTCATTGTATGTTTTGTTTTTTAACCTTTTGAACCAGGTATACAGAATTCCATTGTGTAATTTATGTTTTTAGTGTTCTAAATACTCTGTCTTTATATGAAAGTGATAGATAAATGGAAAAAGAATATTAAAACAAAAGGGAGTTTATAAACCATTTTCATCATTTGATACGCTGCACGCTTTCTTCTTATTTATTGAAGTTCAATAGATATCAGTATCTGTTTTGTGTCTTTGTACTATGTCGTTCTTGTTCTTATTTCTTTTTATAAATCTAAAATAAGATAGAAATGACTTAACTTTTTAACTTATCCATTCTTACAATGATGCTATTTATTCATTGTTGTTTTACATCCATTTATATAAATAAATAAGTAAATAGAATGATCAGTTGTATTGTTTCATTGTTATGCACTGAAAATGGACAACTTTATCCAGTATATTTATTATTTTATAGAATGATTTATTGTGAAAATTATTGTTTTTTTTTCTCTCTATTTTTATGGTTTTCTTTTAATTGAATGAAATGAATATGTTATTCTATCAACTAGTCTTATGCTAGTCAAACAATAATAGTAGAAGGAAGTCATTGACATTTAGAGGAAGTTGTTACAATGATGTGTTGTGTGTCGTCTATTTAATAGACTGATTGGTAGTTTTAAGTAAAACTTTGGACTAAAGCCAATTGAGATTTCTAAATCTGTGTTAAAATATTGTCAGACACTAAACATCTAGGTTGATAAAACTTCCAAGATCAGTGAAGTGATTGATGCTTCCAACTACTTCACTCCCCGTCATTAGTTTCTTGATTGACGTAAACCAGTCTTGAGAGGAAATTTTACGTATGGAGGGACAGAAATGAATTGTAAATATGCACGAAATTGGACTGTGTTATCTGCGTATTCCAAGTCGATAAGCAAATCTCCCAGTAGGGATAACAGTCCTAAAAAAGTTATCTCTAAAAGTAATGTCTATAACGAAATTAAATCAATTGGGGGGAAAGTAGACATTTCTGAAGAAGACAATTTAAGGTCGGCCTTTTTTTATAACAGTTCTACATAATCTTTTACTTGGTAAATATTATTCGAATAAAGAGGCTTCATAAGTTTTACATGTTTCTTCTGTACAAATTTTAATGACAAACACTGTTACAGAACCTCTTGGTCTACAAAGTTAAGTGATGCCCTTAAGTTGAGAAACTAAATATTTGTCGGGTATCGGTGTGTCAATATACAACAAGAGTGAATATTTGATCGATACTTCGGTATCTAATTTTGAAATTAGCCTCGTTTTCCTGAATTCATTGTTTATATGTTCTAATTAAATATGAGATGATTATTGAGACAAATATTTTCAACAATAACTTAGTCAAACTGATTCTTCAGTGGTTATCACCAAATGATTTGTTTTTTCTTATAAATTGGAACAATCAAAGATCTAGGTCAATTGTATAGAATTAGATTTAGTATTCATAATTTAGCCAATATATCAATTTATGTAATTGTTCTAATTGAATTATCATTCTCAAACATTTCCAGCATTATCCTATTCAGTTTCAGTGCTCTTGTTTTCAGATTGCCTATTATCTTCTTTTTTTGTTTATTGTTAATTGTTCCCCTCATTTCCCCTCTTTATATAAGAGTTTTCAAAGTAAGAAATATTTATTTGTATCTGTCGGAAATACTTTTATTCACGAAATAGTCTATTTTTTTTAATATTTGAAAACAGAAAGGTAAAGAGGGAGAAAGTATACCACAGTAGAACTGTCATTAGCAGAGTCATTGAATAATTCCTATTGTAATAATAAAAAAAAATGGGAAAACAGATATATTCAAAATGGTTGTAAGATTGATCAATTGAACATATTGTATTAGTAAACTAAATCATGGTGTTGTTCTCAATTCAAAAATTGTTTGTTTCTATCGGTTTATAGGTGATAAATAGACATACGCAAAGATAAAATCAGAATAAAATCTAGATTATCAGATTTTGTTCCTGTCAACTGACATGAAACGGCGGAAAATTATTGAAAACTCTTGAGGTTATTTGTAAATATTTTAGTGTTTACCGAATGTGTCATACACTATACTTTCAGTAATTTTGTTAGTCGATCAAAGATTCTATTTCAGGCTTTAACGTTCACTACTAGATTTGTACTTTTATCCGGTGTGTTGATCTGCATTGCTATAAAAATGTTCGTAGTTGATAGTTGTGGATAACTGTAACCGGTTGAAATGGAATCGGAAAATTTATACTGTTGGATTTAGACGTTAATAAGACTTAGTCGTATCTTGATTATTGTGTAACCTAAAGCTTGGAAACCCGGTCTTGTGTAGGATAAACTTTGTTGATAGGTTTCAAAATTTAGTAGAATGAAACAAGTAAGGAGTATTCATCGCTAGCTTTCAATTATGTTCTTCCCGTTGATAACTATGTTTCTGTCAAAAAATAAGTAAATAAAAAACACATCTTTACAAGACTTTAAATGAATAAGATTAACTCGAAAGTAGAGGCTTCATGGTTAAAGCGTTTTACTTTCACAAACTCTATTCCACAAGTTCGAATCCGGTTCTGTTTTGATTTAAGCAGCTGGGTATTATTTTTGGTCGTCACACTTAGCTAAAGTATAAGGTAAAAGTACGATATGTGGACGGGATTAAGACGACTGTTACAAATTTTAGGCTAGTTTTTAACGAATCATAAAATATCTTTTAAAAGTGGATGGAAAACAGAAGAGAGAATAATAAAGTTGCAGTGTGTAAAATTTACTCGTAATTCGAAAAATAACAGTCATTCGTAAAGTCTTTTTTATAGATAACAAATCTCTTTCTTCTTGGGTCTTTAAAACGACACAAGTAGATTTTAAACTCTCTATATTATTCCTGTTTTCGATTAAGTATTTAAGGTAAGAGTTAGGGTTTTCATTATGAACTAAAAACAGTTATAATATAAAAATTGTCTATATATACATGGTTGAATGAATTTCGCCGAAAAATCTGAAAGGATTTATCTAATTAGTTAGATCATAAAAAATAAGTAAATTGACACCATGTTAAGGTTTGTTTCAGAATTAAGGGTTAGAGTTTTGAGATAGTGTTGAACTGCCTGTGACATGCAATTTATAGAGGCAAACTTGAGCATTTGATACATTAATCACTACTTACTTACTTACGCCTGTTACTCCTCGTGAAGGAGCATAGGCCGCTCACCAGCATTCATTAATCACTACTACTTTTTACTTTATTATGTCAAAGAAAAAAAAAGATTTTTCGCCATTATTTTTCAGCATCTTAAACAGTAGATAAAGATATTTCTACTGCTTCCTATACATCATAATGGAATATTCGCGCAAAAATTAAAAAAAACCCCACATTCTGATCAGCCTATCCTTATTCAATAATTTGATCGAGTAAACAGATTTATACTTGTTAGATGAACTCACCGAATATTAAAGTTTAGTAGGTTAATTTTTATTTCATTACTAATTCTAATGGGAATATCTATAAAATCAGTGAGACTATAATTTATGAAATGGTGGAGGTGATTTGAAGCTCAGGTAGATGATTTTGATGGAGTTTTGTTCTTTGAGCTGGATGGTTTGGTCGTATGGCTTTCATCGTAATTCTGAACGACATTATCATCAAAAACTTCAGGTGGAAGTGAAGTATTCGAATTTTTCCACATGTGGTTCACAGCTTGTCCTGTAAACTTCGATCTTGATTAGTTCTTGTTGACATTTTACCTGTCAACCAATCAGAAAAATTATGGACGAATATAGAAACAAGTATTAAATTATTGGGACATACAATCAAAATAAAGAAGTAGACAATGACAGGTTAAAAGTCAACAGTGATCAATCGACATCGAGGTTTACATGACAATCTGTGAGCCATATGTGGAGAAATTTGAACACTTTACTTTTACCTGAAGTTTGTGATGACGATGTCGTTCAGAATAACGATGAAAGCTCCATGACCAAACCATCCAGCTCAGAAAACAAAACTGCACCGCTATAATTTACGGGAGACCTTTGAACCAACCGTAAGTGACCTTGGGACAATTTCAGTCAATCCGAAAACAATTGGTATATAGTAATAATATAATATGCAAAAGCAAAAATAGAGTTGATGCACTTCTTTAACACGGTTTAAAGGCTTTTCAAGGTTAAAAAGAGACCGCAGTTCGTATGATAATAATGTGCTTTTTAGTTTAAAAGAATTCAGTATTTTGTCATTAATACTCCACATATGACTGACAGATTATCCTGTCGACCTTGATCTTAATTAACTAACGTTGACATTATTTCTTGTCTATGTTTCGACACCTATTTCTATTACATTCTCCTTTGAACTGATGTTTGACATGAGCACTTCTAGAGTTACTGTTGATCCCGATCCCAGGTAAAGGAGGAGGGTTACGCGTGAGGTCAGAGACCTCCTCCAGTACAAAACAACCTTGCTAAAAAATGCCGACCGGATTACACAAATTAAACCATTTAAACTCTGCCCTCCTAGTTGAAGGAAGAATTATGGCGCTTCATGATAGCCGAGATTATTCGAGAGTCACAAAGCCGGTGCCCCTTCTAACAACCAGAGCGACAAGTTCTCTTGGTACATGGGACGTCCAAACAATGCGGGAGACCGGGAGGACCAACCAAATAGTTACGGAAACGAGGAGATAAAACTTGACGGAGCTCAGGATCAGTGGAACTCATTGGATCCAAGCTGGACAGAAAAGGACAGATTCAGGAAAGATGCTGCTATACTCTGGTCACAAAGAAGGAGATGCCTCTCACACTCAGGGAGTTGCTCTGATGCAATCCAAACAAGTATAAAAAGCTCTTATAGGATGGGAATCTCATGGATCCAGAATAATCAAAACAATCTTCAAAACAAAGAAGGAGTGAATAACAATGAATTTTATCCAATGTTATGCACCCACCAATGATTGCGATGACGACAATAAGGATCAGTTTCATGGGAGGCTGCAACCGATCGTAGAGAGAGTGAACAGGAAAGGACCTGACCATCCTGATTGGAGACCTAAACACCGAAGTCGTAACGGACATCACCAGATATGAAGATGTTATAGAACTGCAGAAGAAGAAAATATGAAATAACGAAGAAACTGGTTTGGAAATATACTAAGCCAAAGAGACCAATCAAGGACAAAGAAAGCAAGAAAATCACTGAAATTCAAGAACATTGGAACAGATAGGTAGAGTATTTTGAGGAACTTTTTAATAGACCAGACCCACTGAAACAATAACGAAAGTAACTTAGTAAGTAAGTTATTCAACAACAATGAACAATTGATTTTCATTTTTTTTTGCTTTAAATCGACGAATGTATTTTTTTCTCTGTATTCTACATCAACACGTGACTGCTTGTCTTATCGACTACCAGTTTACAAGTAAACACAGTTTGGAATATTTTCGAATAGAAGAAAATTCCAAAAGATTTTCTACTGGAATGTTTATTTTTATTGATTCATATTTTCCAATGAATAGATCAATTGTTGTTTAGTTAATTCGATCAGTAATTATTATGATCCGTATCAAAAATATGTAAGATAAATACGTATCTATACATTGGTAAAGGGAGGAAGATGAGAAAGAGGAGAGAATATATATATATATATATATAGTGTACAACGGATAAAAGAACTTATGCTTGCATGTATGCCACCCAGTATAGTGACCACAACAAATCCATCTATGAATGGTATAAAGCGAGCACGAAAAATAGATAGAGAGAATAAAAAAGAACAGATGAGCAGAAATTTGAAAGTGATGTATCGATTGTTTCTCAAGAAATATAAATAATTTATAAATAAACAAACTCAACAATATGGAAATTTGTATAACCTTGTGTTATATCCTGATAAGAATAATGAATGGTAACTTTTGGGATTCATTTATGGACCAATACTATGAGTATATTTTTATCGTATAATTGTTATGTAACTAAACTGTTCATATTCATGTCACTCTTACTGTAAGCTTTAATTTGACCCATAGACTATTATTATACGTTTTACCATTCTTGAGTTATGGCCTGTCTGTTAATTACTATCTCCCACATTCACAGCCAATTTTGGCTAATTCTTGTACAAATGTTATTTTCTATTTTATGGTACGTTGTGGTCTGTTTGATTGGTATATAAACCCCGTATGTTTGAAACAAATGATTCACATCGCAGAGGCTGAGACTTGTGTTCTGGACTTATCTGGCTGGGCTAGGTGGAAAGAAGGACTAATCAGGATTCTAGGCTGCTCTCACGTGTTTTATGCGTCACTGGTTCGATCGATAATTCGCTACTCTCTAATTAGTGGTATCGTTGCGTTATTCAATATACAGGGCACACAGATCCACAAGTTATAACACCTTGTTAAGATAATTTTTGAAGAAGAAAAAATACACAATAAGAATAACGGTGGATTTATTCTGAGTTGTAATTGAATAGTGTTATACTATTGTTTTGATAATGAGTTGTCTGTTTTAAATGTTTTGTTTTAGTACGCGAAAATCACTAGAATTTTGTAGTAACACTGTGCTAGATGTGCTACGATAGTCATTGTAGTGTATCTCTATAAAATAGTAACGAATCTATCTAAATTACAATGGTCATTAGTCGTTGTTTTATAGTTCGAATAAGTTTTTACAACCAAAGGAAACCTAATACAAACCATTGATTATCATTAGTAAGCCACAAGGGGGAGGGCTATTCAGTGGTATTTCCTAGTTTTCGATCGTTGTCTGACTAAAATCAATCCATGGTGTAAACTATAATAAATTTCAACTATTTGTAAAATTCCTTACGCTCGTAATCATTACGTGCTGATTAGTGACTAGTTATAAGAGATAATTTCCCGAGGAGTTCTACTGAGAGACTATGACCAGTGGAGTTCAACTATGTTAACTGTGAGACAGTTACTCATCAATTATAATGAAAGCTGCACGATATAATGAATGAATTAGATTTAGAACTAAGTCGTTATATGCTAACTTAATGATCGGGAGGTTAAGCGTTTTTTGTAACATCTGAAATATTCTGGGGCTTATGGTGTTATGATAGAGTAGTCAATGCAAACTACTGACTGGAGTCCCATAATAATACAAAGACACTGTCTATTATTCAAATATGATCAGTTCATGATTTAGAATACAGTAAAAATAGTTAATTATTCAAACAGACGAAACTTAAAACATTCATACTCATATATCGTTAAATGAAACATTTGCGTTCTTTAACCAAAATCCTTTTTTATTGTGTTTTGGTGGAAGTGAAAATTGTCTATCAAATGAATTGTTTCGAGTAATTTGTAAGTCAGTCAGCTACAACGTAGGACTAGGCACATATATGCATCGGTCCAAGTTGCCATACCTCGTTAACACAACAAGATGGACATCGGATTCATAAAAGTAGTTAATTCAGAGGTGATAATTTATAAAAGAAAGATTGCAATAAGGATATAGTACAGGAAGAAAGAATTAGTTCATAGAAAGAAAGATATGAAGCGATTTTAATCTCTTAGTTTAAAGGAAGACAGAGAGTGTATACACCGACGCCATTGTGATCGATCCTGAGCCATGTTACCAAGAGTCTCTAACCATTGGTTACGATAGTCACACGGACCCAAACCAAGTAGTCTGCATCTACCAACATGGCTCAGACTAGAAGTTAGTGACTTCAAGCACGAGTAATTTGTAAAGAATTTGGTTTCGTTTTTTGTAATGTTTAAAAACTATATAATTATATCTAACAGAATTGTCAGATGATTTTCACTAGTCTCAATGGGTTACAATATCTGATAGTGTATAGTATTTATATATATATATATCGTGAATACCATTTTTGATATTACCAAGATTAGTTGTTGACTTACTGTACTTATTCTTTTTCTACCATGTCACGTGTGCTGCTTCAAAGAAGTCTGTTCATTTTGTTTCTTTTTTTTTAAACAGCAAAATCAAAACTATTCATCACTATAACACTATTTCAGTAAAGTACTTACTAAAACACTAATCTATACTGGACAATTTCTATATTTTCTGTAATGCGTATGTATGTGTGTACGTATCTATGATTTCCATCAGAGTTAGTTATATTCTGATACAGTGGTTTACAAATGTCATAATTGTAGAATTAGTGAAATAAAAGTTGTCTTACATGTATTAGTTTGCTCATGAAACACTCTTCCTAAATCTCTCAACCGTACAGATTACGAACGAAGGAACTACTAATTAATTGACCATAAATATAACATTACTAAAATAAGACTATCAATTCGTATAATTTAACTCATAAGATAATAAATGGTTAGATAAAAGTAACCATGATGTTCACTGGTCAAAATTGCTCCTGATTGTGACAAAGTTTTTTGATATTTCATAACTACTTTTTATATTGAGTTTCTGGTATAACAATTATACTAAGTAGGCAATACGTTTTCACATTGAGTTAGTGATAACCAACTCTAGTTTTAATAGTATTGAATGAAATCAATTCCTATTCTCTTTCACCTTGCCGGCTAAGTAAAGATGGAAGTTTTAAATTGTCTAGATGATTTTTTGTCAAACTGTAGTGTCGGTTGACATGTTAAGCCCATATATCTTATTATTGCTTTCGGATAGGCCAATCTATTCATTCTAGTTGAGTTACATTTTGACCTTGTTAATTATTATTCGCTTATCAATCTTAACTGTTTTTATATGAGCTCATATGTGTGTGTACATTTCTTATCCTATTCATCTCATGTCTGTAAGTTATTTTTGTGTGACTATAAATATTGATTAACGCTTGACTAAATGGAGTTGGCTTGCACGCCATCTCTACTGCGCGTCGTTTCTCTTCTCCCTATTTTATTCGCTTCATATACAAAACATATGTATTCACAAGTCCATTCTCGTTATTTGACTTATTTAATTCCGTTATTGACTAACGAAATTTAAGTCGATGATTATATACACATATACAAAGATAGGCGACATATATATTTCAATAAAAATCATTCATACGATCTACTTGGAGTCAGATCTTGGGCCACTGAAGTGGAGAGCCCATCAACAAACATTGTCCAATCAAAACGACAACAAAATAAAGAGTCCTACTAAAAAAAACATTCAAGCTGAATACTGATCATTCGAATATGTTCATTTCTCAATAAAGTTATTCATTATGATTATTTTTGATAGAAATAGGTTACGCTAAACGAATTTCTAAATATAATTTAATACAAATAAATCTTATGCTAAATGAATAAGAAAAAAAAATCACATGGGATTAATGAATACAAATGAATGAATGCTTTACTGAATAGAAATTTTACACTGAATTAATTCAATATAAAAGTCATACTTTTAATTATTACATAATCTTTTATGTACTTTCTTCTTAACTAATTGTACTTGTAGATTTTAACATTTACAACAATAGATTATACTTGAAATATAAGAGTGTGTACATCTTTTAACATAATTGCAACTTTTTGTTGAATTAAACCATTTGAAGTGATCATATTATACATTTAGACATAATTATTATTCAAACTGTTGAATTCATCAGTCAATCCAAGTTAGATCGCTATTGAAAACCTGAAAGTACTTGGCGATGGTTTCGTCTTAGTAAAAGGCTTTTCAGCTGTGTGCATCCACCATCCTGCGCAAGATCATGGATCGATTGAAGTTAGATATCAACATCGTTTTATCCAGGCTCAGTGATCTATAGGTGAAGCTTTCGTGTAGGGAGTCCTGGATGCTCATTACTGGGGAGCTTTACGTTAGGACGAAACAACCCCTAGTACTTACAGTTTATCAATAGTTGTCTAGCTTAGATTGACTTGTGAATTCCATTATTAAAATACTACACTCTCCACAAATCCCTATAATGATAATAATCAATATTCAGTTGTGAATTCTATATAACAAATAAACATTTTGAGAATGACATGACTCAAATGTAGCATTCACTCTGAAGGCTTGTGAAAGTGTTTCTTCCTGATTGGGAATTTGTTTGTATGTACAATTATGAAACATCACGCAAGTCAACTCCTTATTCCTAATTGATTTACAATCATTATCTGACTAAAGTCACTTCTTCAAGCTATAATATTTACGTATTACAACAATCTCTTTAAACTGCTTTATCTAATGGTTTTTAGCTTAGTTTGTGTATAATGTTTATCAATGAATCATTTAACCGTTGAAAATCATAAATGAATTATGTCTTTATTATTACTATTATTATTGCTTGCAAATGTTTTTGACGTGATAAATTAAGTATTGAATATTGGTGGTAATTTTTAGTGTTTGCTTAATCTACAAATTAGTTAAATATTTGACACTACTGTTAAAATAAATATTATCAGAAGGGGTTTGTGGAGATTTTAGAAATTTCATAGATTGAAATCATGAGTCAATTGAAGCTAAACCACTATGGAAAACCTGGAAGCACTGGACGACCATTTCATCCTAGTATGGGACTCCTCAGCAACGCCTGGCGCGAGACTGATAGGTCCTAGGTTCGAATCTCACGGGGTGTGGGATCGTGGATGCGCACTGCTGAAGAGTCCCATACTAAGACGAAACGACCGTCCAGTGCTTCCAGGTTTTCCATGGTGGTCTATCTTCAATTGACTCATGATTTCAATCTGTGAAAATAAATATTGATACGATTCTAATAAACTACTCCCTAATTCATTCATTTATAATTTAGAACAGATTTTAATATTAAGCTTTAAAATCATTATAATATTGTATGTGTATATCTACTTATTATTTTAGTTTGCGGTGATATACATGGTCAATTTTATGATCTAATGAAACTTTTCGAAGTTGGTGGTCCTCCTGAAACAACACGTTATCTATTTCTTGGAGATTATGTTGACAGAGGTTATTTTAGCTTAGAGGTATGTGTGTCTATTTATTATTATTATTATTATTATTTATTTCATTTAAAGAATACACATACACTATGATTAATTGTTTCTTAATTTCACTTATTCATTTGTATTGATTGTTTGAATATTACTATTCAGTTGTAGGACCGCAATTAATCAATCTTTTTCGGTATATATATATGTGAATCCAGTGCATATTGCCTCGATATTGCCTTAAGTCACACGCATTATATAAAAAGAGTCTTGGATTTCACTGCTGGACCACCTTCCATTTTCACTGATAATTTAATATTAAAATCATGTAATGTTTTGTAATTTTCTTTTAGTTACTTAAATCTGAAATCATAGTTTTTTTCACTTTATGGAAAAACTACTTTGGTTGAAGTTATCTTCTATGTTTTCGATTTCTAGTGTATGAGTTGTATCCAACAATATTCGACTGCATTTCTGTTTATTTTAGTGGGTGAACATTACATTCTAGAGTGTAATTTTCACTAAAGATTTCATTTCAAGCTTATAAAAGTATCCATAACTATCTGTTATAAGCAAATGTGGTGAAAATTAACTCTTGAAATGAATTCTAGTTTTCAAGACTCATTGATTGAATAGACGTAAAATTGCCTAATAGTATTGGATACAACACGAACTTATTAAACACCGGAAACTTTAATTGATTCAATACAATCAATGGTTTAATGGGTTTATTCATTGTCAGATACTTTTGTAGACATTCATTGATTCTTTCCAAAAAATGGATTAGATTGAAGATAAGTGATTAATGTCATGCCCCGTGTTTTCCAACTATTATTGCCAACTAATAGCAATAATAATAGTAATAATAGTAATAATAGTAATAATAATAATAATAATAATAATAATAATCCAACCTGATGTGTTATTATTATTAAAAATTCATTATCAAACTACACTTCATGTAATGGGTTTGCTTGTGTACACTTGGTGTTAGGATAGAATAAAACCATGTGAGATCATTTAGTAACTCAAAATGATTCTTCAGTAATTACTTCTGTTTTTTTCTGAAAAAAAATTAGTATGATAATTACTGTGCATAATATTCATCTGGTATTATTATTATGATGATGTTGTGAATTTCATTCATTCTAACATACAGTTTATGTTCTGTATTATTTCTTTGTCAAATCTATGAATGTATTTCCTCCTATTTTGATTATATGCTAACTAATCATTAAATATTAGTAGTAAAATTTATACATAAAAAATGATTGAATTCAGTTAAAGTATTCATCCTGCTTCAGTTTGGGCACCCGGGCAGTATCACAGCCCTCACACATATCAAATGAGATCTGTGTGACGCATATGTATTTGGTGCCTCCTTGTACCAATATCTATGTGTTAAAATAAAATAAAGTATTCGTCATATTTTTTAGAGGATTCATAAAATCTTTATTTGATATTAATTTTTGTCTTGTTTTGTTATGCATACTTCAGTTCTTCCACATTCCGATATCAGTTCTTTACTTGATTTTCAGCCTTATTATTATTTATGTAAGGATTAAGCTGAAACAGTTCACTGATGGTGTTCAGTTTGAAAAATATTCAACCAAGTGAAACTGTTTATATCACTATTATAATTGATTTAGATGCGGTTATTATGTTTCTGTATATCATTGATACTTTGTTCTGGATTGTCTTCGACATTATCATCAGTCAGAAGCATTTTTAATCAGACTTAAATAGTGGCTATATCTACACAGTCTTATTATTGTCTAAATTGTTTTAAAGAATAACTCATGTTGGTAACGAGTGTATATTATATCAGTCCTATCCATCATTTTGTGTTTATTCTCGCTCAATTAATCATTAATTTTTATGTAGGCGCTTTTTTCGTATAGGGGTCTTTGTCGAGGTGTGTTTGTTTATTAACCTATCTATAAAATACTTTAGACCGTATGTAAAAATTCATTCAATAATACTTTAATTATCAGTATAGGGTTCTGGAAGTTGTTGAGTTTCATAGAAATTATGAACTGATGAATGTTAAACCACCATTGAAAACGTTAGTTCATAGTGTTTCTTTGCTACGGGTCGCATCGTTTAATTTCCCTACGTGGTAATACAATATTTCGAACAATTTTTTTTTCTCGACTTATTCGTTTATAAACCGTTTGAAATTTCCAAAATGACGGTGGTTGTGTTGATTATTCGTATGAGATTAATAAGAACAATCTCACGCCTGTTCCCTCAAACTTCAGACGTCGTTAAGCAAATATTTGTTACAATGTTATTGAATGATCATTGCTCTATATCAGATATTGGCTAAAGTTGGAAATAGATACAGTCGGACAACGATTCTCATAACTAAGAGGTTGCCGCACAACCTAAGATTCTGGATTTGATCTCCGTTAGGATCATAGACACTTACTACAGTTCTGAAGAGTGTCATATTGGACTAAGCAATTGTTCAGTTCACTCTATACTGAGATTAATTTATGACAAAACCAATCTATAGGTTATTTGGTATCCTCAATTTTTCCAACAGATTTCAGACATTTATGAACACTATCTACACAGAATAAAAAAACTTATAAAAATTTAACCACTTTTAACATTCCATACAAATATTTGTGTGTTTGTGTATGTGACTGTGTTGATGTTTTTAACATCTTGTTATTGTTTTTCTTTATTATTTCAAACCAATGCAGCATCATTAACTTTCTTTTCACTTTATTCATGGAAAGTTGATTACACCAAGTAATCGGCATATGTGACCTGGTATTGTAATATAAATAAAGCGCATTCATTACTGCAATGTGCTTTTTTGTTATCAGTGTTAACTTATTCGGGACTCCTCGGATGGATGTATCCCCAACCTAATGATGATAAAAAGAATCTACCTTCCACAGCTAACCACCATTCAATTATACTTAGAGATGTTTGTGACTTAGTGGTAATAAGAAAGATTAGTTCAGCGAAGAGTTCTCTTTTTGGCGAATTCATTTTCAAAGCTGTTTAATCGCAAATATATAAACTAAATAAGTTTCTACAGGATGATAATATTACTGATAATAAACTTGTTATACATAGTGACAGTGAGGTTAAATATACAAAGGTATTAAAAATATAAAAAAATTTAAAACAAGGAAAGTTTACTAGTCGTTTGATTGTTATTGGCTTAAGTATTCATCAAAAGATAAATAGGGAAATTATCATTGGGATTGGATTAATAAACTTTCCTTGTTTTAAAATGTTTTTATATATTTAATACCTTTGTATATTTAACCTCACTGTCACTATGTATAACAAGTTTATTATCAGTAATATTATCATCCTGTAGAAACTTATTTAGTTTATATATTTGCGATTAAACAGCTTTGAAAATGAATTCGCCAAAAAGAGAACTCTTCGCTGAACTAATCTTTTTTATTTAATGTCTTAATGGGTGTATTCCGTTTACATAATGGTAATATTGATGCCAAAATTGACTGATCAACTACTGTTCATAACATCAACGGGAGGATTCTAGTAATCAATACAAATAAATCATTGTGTTAACAGCTGTTGGTGTTTAGATCTAAAAGAGTCTTTTTAGTGAAGAACCATAGTCTCTTGTTGTTTTATGCTCAGAACTGTAACTGGTCAGTCATTTCTGAGGCAAATGGGAAATCATAAAATCTTTCTGTTACTTTCAAACCTGTTAAACAAGTTAGTGGATACGTAAAATAAGTAGCACAGTGATTAAATCATTAAGAATTTAAAACAAACTTGTATTGGATTTAAATATTGGTCTAAACGTCAACACATTGAGTTGTATGTAAGTCCATATTTCTTTTTAAAAATAAAACTTCAATATTATTGTCATCGTTGTTATTCACTGTCTTTAAATGTCTCCTATCATTTATTAAGAAGTCTCATATCTCTCTGTTTGTATATTTTCCAGTAATTAATATCTATTGTCAATTTTGTATTTTACGTTCATATTCTTGATAAAGTATCATAGGAACTATCTTAACCGAAGGAATCCTTTCCAGTTATATTCTTAAGGATGAATTGTATTTTTTACAATGTACTATTCTTGTTCACTTATTCTCTTTTTCCTTAGTTATACTCATTTTTTTTCTTTGTTTTCTTTCGCAATGTTATCTCTTGACTATTTTTTTGGTGACCTATTTTTTGGCTTTTTTTTCTCTATCAGATATTATGTGTATTTTACACAAAATAAATCAATAAATCTTAGGAACTCATCAGATTTATGATATAGTAACAAAAACTAAATCTCTCAATATCTCAGTTCATTTTGTTGTCTGATTGTTATTATTATTATTATTATTATCAGAATGGGTTTTGTGGAGATTTTTAGAAATTTCACAAGTTGCTGAGGAGTCCCATACCAGGACGAAACGGCCGTCCAGTGCTTTCAGGTTTTCCATAGTGGTCTAGCTTCAATTGACTCATGATTTCAACTTGTGAAATTTCTAAAAATCTCCACAAAACCCATTCTGATAATAATAATAATCACCTGCTCACTAGTGACTGACTTCAGGAGACACTCCTGGAGTTCTAGTGAGAAGTCGTTACCAGTGCAGTTCAACCAGGTCTGTTGTGAGATAGGAACTCACTGAAGACAATAATGTACGGTGGCGCAACTTTGTGGATTGGTTGAGGTTAGACATTAGCACCGTTGGATACCGGCTTAGTATTCTAGTGGTTCAGCGCTCACGCGCAAAACCAGTAGGTCCCGGGTTCGAGTCCTGCGAGGTGCGGGGTCGTGGATACGCATTGCTGAAGAGTCCCATACCAGGACGAAACGGCCGTTCAGTGCTTTCAGGTTTTCCATGGTGGTCTAGCTTCAATTGACTCACGATTTCTAGTTGTTATTGTCTATTTATACAAATCATGAAAATATATATTTAAATAAAGTTTTAATGTTAACATGAAATTTTAAATAAGATTTTGTCAGAAGAGATTGGAGTGTTGTGTTGAAAATTTGTAATTTGAAAGTAAAGTATTGTATACTCTGAGTTGAATAGCTCAATTGTAAAGGTTTCATTGTTTGATTGTATATTATTGTTAAAGTATATGTATATGAGAAGACGAAAGCTTCACATTGAACCTATCTAACATTCAAAGAAAGCAATACTTACAAAATATTTGAAGATAGTTTTATGTTAGAATTCACTGAATTCACTTTTTTTATCTCGTCAGAAACTAATTATAATCAGTTGTCACTAATGAAATTAAATGATTATCGATCCAGATGGGGAATTGATTGACTTCGAAGATGTGTACCGTTGTATGCCGACCCTAGCGCCTCCAATGGTTAGGCGTTCCCCACGAGATGTGAAGGTCCTCTGTACGCTCCTTGGTATGGTTGTGAGTAGGCATTGCATTGTTAACTAATCTCACATCTGGACGAAACAACTGTTGAGTGTTCCTTGGTTTCCAATAGTACACAATCATGTATCAGTCTTTGAAGAATGTAACCTACGATTTGAATTTAACTGATAACTTTATTAGTTATTCAAATACTTACATAACAACTACAATAGCCCATTGTATCATTGAGTAAAAATAAAGAGACTTCAGTCAAGGAAATTTTCTTTTCGACGAAATTATTTATTTAAGCTGCACATTCGTATTTACATTTGTGTGGTAAATATATGTCTATAGAAAGATAGAAAAGATTGCATCATGAAATGATTTGAGACTCCTTAGCACATCCGTGAATGGTAGGTCGACTTGAAAGGACACTGTGGATCTTAGCTGAGTAAAAGGTTTTATTCAGGGATTTTGACATACGTTTATTCAAGATTTCGGCAGCTATATCTCCTTTAAACTCGATATTTTTATAAAGAGTTTTCTTTTTAACTGTTGGTGCTTTTTTAGGATGTTGTTTAGGTATGAAGTTCCTATCAACAAATCTAGGTGGCTAACGATTTCTGGTGAGTATCTGTTTCATTCGAAGTAGTTCGCCATTTATTGAGTCATTAGCACATATTCGCGTAATCCTTGAGGATAAAGAGTGAATTAAGTTTCTCTTTCTACTCAATGGGACCCAGCTACGGAAATTCGTGTACTAATCATTCCGGGTCGGTTTTCTATATATGGGTTTCTGTAAAGAACCTTCTTACTTTCCAACCAAAAATCAAGAAAATTAAATTCCTCGTTCTCATCTGTTTCCAATGTGAACTGAATTGAGTAATTACAATTATTGAATCAATTCAGAATTTCACAGATAATGAAGGTATCATCAATATATCTCTTATATGAATGAAGGCACTCAATTATTGGTCGAAGTATCATATTTTCTAGATTGGTCATGAAACAGTCAGTCAAAAGTGGACTCAGTGATGTAACCCATTGTAACTTTATCTGTTTGTCTATAGAAATCATTGTTAACTCTAAATTTCACGTTGAAAATACATCGTAGAAGTAGCTCTTTTAGATACAAATATCAAAGTTGTTATTTTCAATATAGTCACATGAAATTACATAGTTTTTATGAGTGGAACATTTATAGAAAGAGAAGTGACATCCAATGAGATCAGTTTTTCTTACCATTTACATTGATATTTATAATTGAGTCGATGAAATCAAATGAATCAAGAGAGTTGTATCTATTAATGTGATTTCTAACAGGTTGTAAAATATCAGCTAACCATTTAGCAATCAAATGATACAGAGAGTTATTTTGGTGTTAAGTTTCTATCGACCAATCTAGATAGATCATCATTTCTATTGAGTATCTATTAAATTTAAAGTAGTTCGTTTTGTTTCATTTTTCTTTTGTTTAAATTAGTGTCTTGTAATTTTAAACCACAATCAATTATTGTTATCCTTTAACAATTTTTTGTACGATTACTATTCACTTATTATTATAACCTTTATGTTTTTTTTTTACATTTTTCTTCATATTTGTCAAGTGGACAATTATCTTGTGTAATTTTGACCCGTAAATTATTTTCATCCTTCTATATTTCTCTAACTGCTTGAACTTTATTTGATAATAAGAGTGACAAATCGATTAGTGATGTAATCTTTTCTATTCTTCTATAAAACTTCGTACGTACGTACATCAGTTCGAGTTGCCATACCACATTAACACAAAGATGAAGTTGTCGATTCAAATTCCGTAGTGGTAGAGGCGGTAAGAGTATAAGCAGTAATCTAAAACATTAGGGTTTGAAGATGTTATTTAAAGAGTATAATCCAGTGAAATAAATTTGGAAAGAGAAAAAAATAGACAAGGAGGATTCAGGAGATTAGAATTTAGGAGAACACAACGAGTGGATGCACTTGCATCTTTGCAAACGATTTTGAGCCATGTCATTCAGGGTCTCCAGCCATCGGTTGCTATCATCTCGTGGTCCCCAACCAAGTAGTCTACACCTACCACCATGGCTCAGTCCACTTGTCAGTGACTTCATGGATAAGTAACATGTCCTAGCCATCTCAACTGATGAAGTTTCACTACTTCATCAATTCATTTGCCATCCTTACCTAGTACCCGAATACTAACAACTGCATTACTTACTCAGTGGTCCCAGGATATACGAGCAATGTTTCGAAGACACCTTTGATAGAATACTAGTAACCTACGAATATCCTCTACTCTTACCGGCCACGTTTCACTGCCATAAAGTAGGACGGGACGAACTGCTGCGCAGTAAACACGTCCTTTGGTTGATAGACGGATATCTCGCTTACGCCATAAATGACGCAGGCTGGCAAAAGCTAGTCAAGCCTTCTGTATATATAGCTTAGGTAAATGATTTCTTGGCTGAATTCTCTTTATTTTTACTTACAATGACATTCAGTTAAAAATTCATATTCATACTTTATCATGTTCAAAATCTTAATTCAAAAGAATGATATTCAAGGTGTTCAATTATCTTTATAGATTTATTTTTCTTTCTTAAAAACGAATTATTCCATTGTAGCGATGTTCATTAACTTTTCTTTCATAGTCAGAATTATTCATAATAACAGTGAAGTTTCCCTTGTCTACTCTCATAATAACAATTTTGTTTTCTGTCTTTGTCGAAATCTAACAATGAAAACGAATTCATTAAATGAATATATGTATTTGATTCGTTTTTTTCCTTTTTTTGGTTAATCAGTTTGGATAGTATATTGAAAATACTCTTTGATTTTGAGAAAGAAAAACATTATAATGTATCTGACAATTATGTATGTATCTATACGTCATCATCAGATTATTCGAAGTATTTGACGTAAATACATTAAATCTATCTCTTCTCATTACTTCATTAAAATGAATTCTTTCGTTGATTTGTAATATATGTGTACTTTATAAATGAATAGATTGTCACATTTTACATTTATTTCTTTTTCTTCCGTTTTTTCTTCATGCAAAATTGTTACATAATTAATAAATCTTAGAAACTTTTAGATTATCTCATTTAATTTAGTACTTAACTTTAAACTACGATGTAATTATTTTGAAATATTGTTTTTTCTGGTTAGAATATGCTATGGCTTATTATATCAATCAATATTAAGTACCTGATCATGATTTTGATTATTGATTAGTTTACCCATATGATCAGTAGGACTTGTGATCTATTTTACAAATTTACACATTGATTAATGAACCATAATCAAGGCTTTATATTCTTTTTATCCCTTGAACTTTCTCTAACTCATTAGTAGTCAATCAGAAGACACAGATACCAACTAAGAAATCATATAATGTCAGTTAATAGGTCCGCTGAAAGCTTACGATAAGAGGATTATCGAAACGCATCAATGCCGTTATCTATTAATTAAGTGATGAAAAGAGAATCGATAATAATAATAATAATCTGGGAAATAGTTCCAAAAGCTCCGACTTTCGCGATATTCGTCCTTTTGAAAACAGAATATCTTTTACAAACATCGTTCCAGCAATTTCCATATTACGCATTATTTGTTGACACAGAGATCAGAATAAAGTTAGCTAGGAAGTGGCTAGCTTATGATACGGCTCCGTGGCATAAAAGAAAACTATATAAGACTAACATTTGTCGGTTCATCAAGACTCCCTGGTTCGGGTCTTAGAGAGAGTGCAACTAAAATGGCTTAAGAAATTATCAGACATTGATCAGAATAGAAACCCAAGTCTTTCCTGCCATAGTTTTGTATTCTTCATAAAAGTGAGATGCATTACCTTAAGCAAAAGAAGTCCTTGTTTGTATTTTCAACTAAACTGTATCTTCCATTATATTCTTCCTGTTCATTTATGGTTTTTTGTTCCGGTATACTTTCTTTTCCTTATTTCTTCAAAGTCTCATTTCCTTATTTATGTAGCATATACGTTTTAACATCCATTTCTACTAGAATGTATGTGGATTTCATGAATAGAAAAAACAAGAATTGGAAAATGAACTATTTTCCACAACACACTTAATAAATTTAAATTCTTCTACTGATCAGTATTTCAACTGCTTAACTCCAACAAATATCAAGTAGATATGATGGACCATGAATTCATTTTATTAATGGTTCAATTTCTACTTTGTTCACTGATTTATTAGACGAATCAATGATAATTTAATAGAAATTATTACCCCGATCGATGAATTTTTTCTTCACTCTATACATTTTTCTATACTGGTAGCACATATCAAATGGAAATATAAATGTAATGTGTTTATCTTTTTATTTGTTTCTATGTGCCTGGATGTTTTTGGCGATAATATAAATTTATTATTATTATTATTTCATTTGTGATTTGATTTAATCTTGTAATCGACCTCTCAAAATAGCACATTCATTATTAATGACTTTTAAAGGAATTCAGTCTAAGATTGCTCACTTTTCAACAAAAGAAGAAGAACTTTTGTTTATTTTCTACTAAAATTTGTTTTCAATGTTCTTATCCATTATTACAATTAATTGATCACTGGATGGTGATCAATGTCTTACTTGTCTAGTCCTTATTAGTGCAGATCGAATGCTATCGATCATGTTGCAATGTGGCCACCAGTCTAGGTGACTCGTTACTGCGGGCACTATGTATTGAGATTTAGATGGTGGTTGGAGGTAGTCAACAGGAAACATTCGATCTGCACTAATAAGGACTAGACAAGCAAGGCATTGATCACCACCCAGTCATCAATCAATTGTAATTACATCTCAGTCCTACAGGAGGTTAATCACGGCTCGGATAGCTCAGTGGTAACGTGTCTGACTGTGAAGCTGGGTGACACGAGATCGAATCCGCCAGGGAGCACCAGTTCCCTCAAGATTACAGGTACACCTTGCTGACGAGTGCTAAACAGCACGAAACCCGGGTCCAGGGTTTCCTGTTGACTACCTCCAACCACCATCTAAATCTTATCCTTTATATTTGCCAGTAACTGCATATGTTATATTTAAAATCTATAATATTCACGGCTATTTTTGTTAAACAAAAACATGAAAGAATAATTTTTCTATTGATTTATAAATATAAATTGTTTGGTTTGGACGACCGAACTATCCAGCCTAGAGAACAAAACTCCATCAAAATCATTCACCTGAGCTGCAAATCTTTTTCACCAACTCAGTATAAATTATGTTTAGTGTTAAAATAAATATTGAGGCATGAAAAAAAGATTGTGTTAATTAATGATAAAACAAGAGTTGTGTTCTGTAAGACTTAAATTAATCGATTGTATTTATCAAATATGATTCTAGTTTGAGTAATATTGAAAATCAAGGAGAGTTGAACAATTGTTTCATATTAGTATGAAGCTCGTCGTCACTTCGAATCCATGATTTTGTCAAAGTTCAAACACATAGAATTTAGGGTTTCATGATAGTCATTAAAACCAGTGGGTCGAAATACACTGGTGTATGTTACTAAATTCAATAGATTTGAGATATAGCCCGATGACTAATCAATATCACTGGCATAAAATATTGAACTGAACTCCACTAGTCATAAATGAAGTAAGTCCCTAGTGAGCTGACTATTATAGTTTATTTGAAAAGGTTTTGTAGAGATGGCTATGGGATTTTTTAGATCATAATTGTCACATTTCAATCTTTAAACTACTTACTGTTCTTCACCTTAACAACATGGAATGATTCTAATTTCTATTAGTAATAATATTGGTCATAATATTATAAAACAATGGATACTTAGGTCATAAATATTTTATTGTTTTATTTATTTTTCAATTGTTACTTGAATTTATTATCCGTTCTAGTTTGTGAATGTGAGATATGCCCATTGGAAATGACACAGGTGCAACTATTTTTTGTTTTAATTCACTTAGTATTGTTTTACTTGAATCTTCCCATTGATGTTTAGGACTGCACTTGATCAGTCTCCTATTAGCATATGTACATACTGTGCGTATTGCCTCTATATTGCCTAAATTTACAAGCATTATAAGCAAAGATGGATAGTGGCTAGCAGTGGAATCCAGGACGCGCGTTTCGTCCTATTTGGGACTCGTCAACTGGATGCACCTCCATCTCAGAGTTAATGTTCGCTCTGGGACTCAAACACCATCGCCAGAGTGAATATCAACTTTGAGATGCAGGCACATTCAGCTGACGAGTCCCACATAGGACGAAACGCGCGTCCTGGATTCCACTGCTAGCCACTATCCATCTTTGCTTATAATATTTTTTGTTTTCCTTTGAATGCTAAGCTTCTAAATTCATCGTAATTATTTTTATTTTCATTAATTTCTATTTTCTTGAATCATGTGTTCGATGCCGAATCTTTTCTCTCGTGACCTCTGGTACTCTGAGATTCACTGTAACGATTTCATCTTTCTTTGTTAATAGGAATTGACAAATCGAAACGATATACATACAAATCAGGTTCTACGTTACAACTTACGTGTAATTTTCTGTCCTTATAACATTCTTAGAAAATTGTTAAGTCATTAAAGAATCACCCGTGTTTGTTATCTAATTGTACACAACTAATTATGGTCCAATTACATATTTAATCTCTAAACAGTTGTTTTATATATAATCTAGAATATGGAGAAATCTAGTAACATAATCCATAGTACATCCAAGTGTATTGTAGTTGTATTATTTTCCTTATTGTTTTTCTATATATCTCAAGCTTAGTGGCATTTCAGAAGTTTCGTTCCATTTAATCCATTTCTTTTTAAAACATATAATTTATGTTTATATTTCCATCGGAAACTATGTTGTCATTTCCCTTGTTAGATATTTTTCTTTACTATGACATGTGATATATCCATGTTAGATCGATAACTTACAGTTGTTTTATGCTTGATTATAAGCCTATGTGTCAGAAGATAAAATTTTTTAGAATACAATCATTAAAATAAATAAATATTGTGTTCAACTGAACTAGATAACTTGATTACGGATTTGTTTTGTCATTTTGGACAAGATTATTGTTGCCTACATCAAATAAGAGTGAACCTTTCAGTTACTCTATGAGTATTATATAAAATGAAAACAACAGAACATACCAAAGGCTCACATATACTAAATAGGCTATCATGACGAAGTAATGTTGCATTTGTAGAATAACTTAACGATCACTTTGTCGATATCCAGGACTAATTTTCAATTTGTCTTTTCTAGTGTGTGTGAGTTCTTAGTAGATGTCTCGATATTACATTTGAATCTTCAAATTTTAGTGTGTTTGAATCGTGCATTTTAAATTCGTCTGCTCTTCCTATACTTAATACTAAACTCTGTAAATAAAAAGGAAATATTATCAAATCCATTCAGGAGAAAGTACGAATAAACGAACAATAATGAATGATAGACTCACAATTTGTTATATATATAGGATTACACAGAAGTTTCGATAATGAACTTGTTCAAAAGGATTTCATTTAACAATAGATTATTTTCTAGTCACATATGAAATCGATTTATAATGAATTATGTCGGGTATTTCAAACAACGATAGAAAGAAAGAACAGTTCATAGAAGACATGAATCAGATTCTTCAAAAGCCTGATATGTTCGTCTATTACCGACAGTTAAATATGCATGATTATAAAGTTTAATGAACACAAAATAGAGACTGATTAGCAATCAATTCTACTTGTAGTGAAAGTTCCAAATGAGAAACAACACATTAATATCATGAGTCGATCAATGTTAGACCACTGTTAAAAATCTGGAAGCACCAGACAGTTATTTAGTCCAAGTATGGGACTCCACAACAGTGCGTATCCTCCACGACCACCCCAGTTGGGAATGGAACACACGACCTTTCATCTCTCGAGCAAACACTTAACCTCTACATCATTGAACTGACATCCATACTAAGACTAAAGAAATGTGATGTCTGAGCTGGTCGATTAAGTCGCACAGCCTTTATTGTCTTTTTGAACATCATGAAGTAAGCGTTAATGATGTCTAGTATGACAATAAAGACTTTTATTCAACTTAAGATTGTAATATTTAAAATATGTTCGCACTTTTTTTCTCGTTTCTAAAAAAAAATTGATTAAATTAAAATAATTATTATTGTTGAATGGTTACTATCTATTTAACTGTTCATTGATCTTTCGGGTCAATACACAACCACAATATTGGAATTTATTAACCAATGTTACCTGACTATTTAATGAGATCACAATCCATATATTTGTACCTCATTAAAGGTATTCTAATTAGTTTTCATTTATTTTAATTCTATACACTATATAATATAGGAAACAAAGAATAATAAATAAATGAACATCGCGGAATTGCAAATCTGGTTCAAACACCGACACAGTTGTATATATATAGGGGAATAGCAGTTAAGAAAGACTTAAACAAAGTAGTTCATGAAGAATTACTTGGCTATGTAAGGTTTCATTTTTACTTCATTGAGCAAAAGAAAAAAGCAAATTGCTGTATAATGTTAAATCAGGCTTGATTATCAAGAATGTGATTAAGCTAATTGTTGTAGCTGTATATGCGTGTGTGTGTGTGCAATATATTTGTCATCAAGAATAATATTTAACTCGATAAATCTTCTGATTTGTTATTATTGTGCTAAAAGCATTTTGATAATGATGTAATTTACTACTAATAACTTCTATTTTAAGTTTTGTTAGAGGTATGTAGGCGGTCGTCACTTATTGGACGCATTTATCATGGAAGAGTACTTCTTCTTGACGTACCTTAGAAAGAGGCTGCGTTAGTAGTGGTCTTGTCAACCTAGAAGTGTGACCATAGCTCATAGGGGACAACTGCTTAAGGCTGTTCATACACAACCTTTGTTTGCAAGTTGTTCTAGATGTGTTTCGGTCATACTTTAAGATCTTTATCATGAGTAACGGTAAACTGTGGGTCTAGTTAAGGTATGACATTTTATTTACTCTAACCCCCTCTCTTTGTGAGTTGGGAGAATTACCTCAGATACTAGTTGTTTGAGTGGAACGCCTTATTGCCACTATGATCCAGTACTGTCAATTGTATGACCTAGCCCCAGACGCCAATTTTTTAGTCTCCTCATCTTATAATCTACATGTGTGGCATGATAACATCTAAAGAGATAAGTTTCCCAGCTAATATAACCTGATTGAGTTACCATATTATACAACCCCTAACCATCACTTCGAGACAGCAGCTATAGTTGGGAATTAGGAGATTCGAATTATTCCTAATCTATGGAAGTATAGATAGACCTATTAATCTTCTCAAATTTACTCGGTTTACCGTTTCATATATATATATATATATATATATATATATATATATATATATATATATATATATATATATATATATATATATTGAAATTGTAAATTTGTGATTTGGTAGTTGTGATATTTAGCTTTTACTTGTTTGGTTATGTAGATTTAAATCATCCAGTTCTGCTTACCTCATTTTATATATTTAGTTGATGGGATAGCTAAATAGGTATCAACTTATGCATGTGTACTAAGGTCGAATAACTTGACGTTTTGAAATGGATATCTAATATGATTTTTAAATGATGAAATGAGTTGTTTTTTCTTAAATATTTAACATAGTTTGTATTACCTGTGTGTAAATCAGTACAAAAATAAAATGGGTCATAATAATAATAATAATCGTTGTTTACTGTTTTTTTTAATTTTATATCTTAGTGTGTAATCTACTTGTTTAGTTTGAAAATTCTACATCCACGCAGTCTGTTTCTTCTACGTGGTAATCATGAATGTCGTCATTTAACACAATATTTTACATTCCGACAAGAATGTAAGTGTTTTATTGATATCATTATTATCATCACTATTATTGTGATTAGTGTTTTTATATTCTTTAATTGAATTCTTTTGAGAATAAAGCCTATATTAAACGAAGAAAAGGTGTTGAACTTACGCTGGTTTTTCATAGAGTAGTAGTAACCAATACCATTGCTATAACTGTGACGGCCGATTTGAGGGTAGCGAATTATCGATCGAACCAAAGACGCGCAAACACGTAGAAAGACCTAGGGTTCTGATTGGCCCCGCTCCCCTGTCTAGCCCAGCAATTGAGTCCAGAACGCAAGTCTCAGCCTCGGATATATAAATCATATTTCAAACATACTTTGTTTATATACCAGTCAAGCAGACCACAACGTACAATGAAATAGAAAATAACACTGTACAATATTGACCAGTAGGAAAATGATACGTTAAATAAATATTGACCAATAAGATGATACCACTTTATGTCCAAGGATAGCATTAGGTCTAACAGGATAATTTTTGGGATATTTTCCTGAATATCCCAACAACCATATTAAAAGCTAATTAAGAAATAAGTAAATTACCAAATCTTGGTTATGAAGATGCTCAGTGTTGGTAAACTTAAGAAGAATAAAGAACAGGACCTGTGTTTTATAGAGTCTTGATATTTATAATCAAAGAATTACAACTGTATATGTCTGGGTGCTTAACAGTTTCCCACTCCATTCTTAACCATTAATCCTAGTCCTTTGTCAATATCCTAACACAAACTCAAGTTTAATCCTAAATCCTAAATGAAACCTTTTATCGAGTTTTTACATATCTTCACTTTTTATTAGTTGAAAGCGAGCTTTACTGTCCCAAGATCATTTTAGAAGTCACTAGAGGTCTTCATTAAAGTCTCCTTTCATCTATTTCTCTGATCCTTAGTACTAATCGAGCGTTCTGTTACTCATCCATAGTCTATGTAACTTTAAGCTGCCTTATATCTGATTCCAGTTATATTGCATGATGATCACTATCGATATATACATCCCGGCTACCCTCGTATATAATCGTCGACTTAAATTGCGTCAGTGAATAACGGAGTTAAATAAGTCAAATATGAGAATGGATTTCCAATATGTATATTTCATACAATTGTTGATCCAGACAGGTGATCAGAGAAACTAAATAATAGGCGGTGGAGAAGGCGAGTGAGCCAAATCGATTTCATCAAGCGTTATCTAATATTTATATTCAGACAAAAATAAATCAGACACGTAATGAATAGGGTATGTAGTTAACACACATATGACCATATAAAAAACAGTCGGGCTGAATTATGTGACCGTGAGACTGAATGAGTTCTTTCAGTTGTAACCGATTTGGTCTCACGATCAAAAATTGTCCTAATGGTCGACTAATAATCGACTCAGTGGAGGCTGATTGATTTGCGAGAATATAAGACAACTCTAGTGAAAAAACTGTAACTGAACTAGCTAATGGTGCATAGCTATGCTCACTCGATGCACAATAAAGTAAAAAAGAATACAATGTATGCCGAAAACAGGTCATTTAGGGTGAAAATCAGAATAATAATCTTATGACTAGAGTACAATAATAGTTTGAGGATCGAATAAGATATAGCGATAGTTTATAGATCAGACAAACACTGAAGATTAGCGTTATAAGACAAAATTCATAACCCAGTTGTTCGTAATATCACATAAACAAATATCTTAAAAATAGGTTATCCGGTTTGTCAATTTTCCTGTTTTTCTCGTCATAACACCTCTTCATACAAATAATTCTTCATTTATTCTGTAATGTAGTTTTAAATAAGACGAACCCTTTTCCATTAACTGATAAAATTGTTATCACCATGGGGATTTATGGAGATTATAGCATTTTAACAGTTGACTTCACGAGTCAATGTAAACTAAGCCATCGTTGAAAATAATGCCCTAGTGATTAACTTCATGATGGGTTTTCTGGAGTTCTAGTGAGAAGCCATGACCATTGGAGTCCAATCTGTGTCGGGTGTGAGACAGTTATCCGCCTCAAACATTGGATGTAGAATCGCGCAAGATCATGGATTGATTGGAGTTGGATATTAACACGGTCGGATCTCGGCTTAGTGGTTTAGATTTTAAACGTTCGCGCGCGAAACCAAGTGTCCTGTGTTTGAGTCCTGTTTGTGGAATCGTGGATGCGCGCTGCTCAGGAGCCCTATATATGGACGAAACGACCGTCTAATGCTTCCAGATTTCAACGGTGGCTTAGCGTACATTGACTCGTGAATTCATCTGTCAAAATACTACAATCTCCACAAATCTCCATACTGATAATAAATGTTGTTCTAATCTCTCAATATGATTGTTCAACTTATCACAATTAATAGATCTTATCAACACTTTTCCAAGAATATATATTTAATAAATGTATACATTTTTTGTGCTTGAACAATATTAGGTATCATGAAGAGTACGGAACATGTTTATGAGGCTTGTATGGAAGCATTTGACCTTTTACCATTAGCTGCATTGATCAATCAACAATTTCTATGCGTACATGGTGGGCTATCACCTGAATTGCATACATTAAATGATATACGTAAGGTAATGTAGTGTTTCTTTTCTTTCGTTGTCTTATTGTTTGTACTTATTTACTTTGTTACATCTTTCTAACTATTTATTTCGAAAATACATGGTATAACTGACAAGTTGAATAGTCATCTACTTTAGCGTATAGATTAGTTGAAAATTAATTGACAACGTTTATTGATTCAAAGGCTAGGAAATCATTGTAGGATAACGAGTGTCTTGAGTTTGATAATCACTTGGATTGTGGTTGCACACTGTTACTGAGGCTTTCCATATTGAGATGAAATAGCTGCTGTCCAGTGCTTCCTGGTTTTCGATGATAGTCTAACTATTATCAATCCCTAATGCAAACTATGAAAATATATTTATCATCCATTAATCTGTTTTATAGATACTCAGTGATTTTAATTGATCCTCGTCTTTTTTTTAGTCTTTCATAACATCAAAACTGATATATTGATAGGTTTGATAGTGTGTGTGTAGATGAGATAGATTGGGAAAGGCAACGACTTAAATGGCCCAAAAATCTAGAGAAATATTTGATCATAGCAAGCAAATAATTTCTGTTTGTTACATAATATGTGTGAGGTAGTGTTTTAGCCTCTGATATAACACATCATCACCATATTGAAATATTTCCATGCACAAAAAGAGAATATAATGCCTGTTTAATCTCACCAAAACTGTTGGAACATTGTCGATGAGAAGTCTCATACTAGAAAAAGACGACTTTTTATCGATCTTATATGTTTGAAACTGTCCTCTCCCTCTCTCTTTTTCTGGTCACTGATCTGTAATGAGAATTAAATGTACGCAGGGAATTTTTTTCCATTTTTCAATAAGAACTATTTCAACGTTAGTCAATGGGATTGGAGTATTTTTCTTCGTTCAGTCGACTGTTATCAGTGTTTTATTTGAACTAATTTTTAAATTCATACTTTTACGATGAATTGATCACTGACTGAGCAGTAGTGACCAATTATCACGTTTATATAGTCCATTTTTTAATCAAGTTACAATGTGGCTATTACAAGTCTAAGGAACAGTCAATATTGTGTACACTATGTTAAGATGTTCGATAGTTGATGCTAGTTGTCAGTAAGCCGTTTTTAACCCAAGTTTTATACTGCTTGGTACTTGTCCAAAGTAAAGTGTACCGTCAATTTTGAAAGAACTAATGCTACTCTTTGGTGTAAATTCATTTCATGATCAATCGCAGTTATGTACAATTTAATAATAGTGTCAACAATTTACAGATCTTATACAATAACTTTCATTGTTTTTCTTTTTCTCAAAGTTGGATCGATTTAAAGAACCACCAGCATTTGGTGCAATGTGTGATTTATTATGGGCTGATCCATGTGAAGATTTTGGTCAAGAAAGAAATTCGGAACATTTCAGTCATAATACAGTTCGTGGATGTTCATATTTCTACAGCTTTAATGCATGTTGTCATTTTTTACAAGCTAATAATTTACTGTCTATTATACGAGCTCATGAAGCACAAGATGCCGGGTTAGTTGTTATGTTTTTTTTTAATCATTTTATCATTAAACTAATTAAGAAAAAAGAATGAAGACAATTCTTGGAGAAAGTAGCTTTCTTTTCGTCGACATCATTTTCTGAAGCTGTACAATCGTAATGTTTATAGGTAATTTTTTAAATACATGTAATAGTCTATGGGAAAACAGAACAGTTTTACAAAATTGTCAAAAATATCCAAAAATTTTGAAGTGGTATTACATAATATGATCAAGATTATCAAAAGATTTCAAGTATTGAACAAATCGAAGAGGTGGAAGTTGTACCATTTGGTAAGGTAATCAGAAATCATTAAGACTTAAAGTTGTGTAGTAGTGTTGGAAGTAGGAAGAAGTAATAATTGATAGAATAAAATCAGAAGATAACTGTCTGCTTTACGAAGTAGAAAGTGAAGAGTAAGGAAATAATTAGTACTTGCGATTTGTAATATTCGGAGAGATGCTGAGACAACATCATGGGAAAATGAGGGATTAAACACAAATCTTTTGTACCCAGAAGTCGGGTTTGAAATGGAGAATAAGTATACTCTCCGTTGTGCATAAGTTTCTTATTCAAACCTTTTTTAGAGCCATTACGTTTTACTTTCTAGAGGATTTCGAACTATGATTCACGTGGTAGGATGTGACCCGATTATCTTGATTATATTGTGCAACACTAATTCCTTGACTTTCACGTCCATTAATTAAGTTGGACTGTCTTTAATAATTTTGTAAGACTCTTCTTCTTTACCGCGGACTATCACCTATATAAAAAACTACCTATAAATACGATTGTACGTCTTCAGAAAATGATATCTTCATAAAGAAAGTTGTCATCACTGAGAACTGTCTTTATTCCTTTCAGTGATTCTGTGACTTTCTTTTCGTTAAGCAACTGTTGATCACTTTTCATATTTACACTTCCAATAGTTTTTTTGGTAATTTTTCCATTATCTTTTTAACAGGATACATTTTGGTGGTTTTCAGTTACTGTATTTCCGGAATATAAAACGTTTAAGTCAAAATACTTCTGTTTAATGGTAGTAGAAACTGTAATAAGTTTCAAGGGAAAATGTAGGTGAAAATGTTTCAAAGCATGAAGTTAAGTAAAAATCGAATACATACACTGTATTGTAATAACTTTCAAAATATATCAACTAAGTTCTTTAATCATACCTTGTATATATATGTGGTGTAAGCTACTTATGTTGACAGATATGAGTAGTACGTAATACCGACCACAAGTGGAATTCCTGGCAGCAGAATTTTGAGATCGGATCGAAGAGAACAGGAATGTCAACAGAGAGTAATTGTAACAATAATTGGAATGAAGGAACGATGAAGTTTGTTAGAAACAACTGGTAGTTGTGTAAATTATGTATTTCATATAAGGTTTTCACATTTTAGGAAAGCACTGTAATTTTGCACTAAACTATAAATTGGTCTTTCCACTTGAGTTCTCACTTACTACATAGCTATCCAACACTTCATAGTCTCCATTGGTTATCTAATTAAAGCCAGTCCGTAATGTAAACTTCAGTAAAGGGAAACCGATGAAGGGCTTTTTAGGTCATATGTGTTATAGGCTGATCATATTTAACGATGGTACCATTAAAAAGCGAGGACTATTTGGAAGCTGTCTCATTATAGTATATGGAACTCCTCAGTAGTGCATATTCATTTGTTGTTAAGTTTCATTGTGAATTACATTGGCTAATAAATTGAACAAATTTTTTATGTCAATATGTATGTTTTTGTGGTTGTAAGAATACCAAAACTTATGATGCTTATTATACTTTATTATTATTAGCATAAAACATCTTCAAGGGATACTAATCATTTGTTAGCATAATCTATTATAATTTATTGGCATTAATTACATAGTGTGAAGTGAATAATGCTAATTAATAAATTGTTTTGAAGTATCTACATTAATTCTCACTTAAATCATTTAAAAAACCATAAATTGGTTGTCAGTGAATGTTTGTAGTATATAAGAGCAACCTAAAGTAAATGTACAACCTTTCATTATTAAGCATGTTTGCAAATCTATTGTATTAGCACATATTTGTGAATATTGTAGTATTTCTCATAGTTTAAATCATGAACTGGTTTTAGATAAACCACTGTCGAAAATCATGAAGGACCGGTTTCACGTGCAAATTCATAACGCCTAAACCATTAGACTGAGTGTCCAAAATGTATATACCTAATTGATATTTTTAGGCTCGATCTCCCGTGGTTAGGCCGTGGGTGCGCACTGTTGAGGAATCTTTTATTGGGACGGAATAGATATTCATTTCATGATTTTCATTGCTGCTCTAGCTAATATCATATACTTCATTTTCTTCTGATGTTATAAATTGTCTTTGTATTGATATGTTTTAGTATCATTGATAATGTAGGAAAGACGTTTTGTAGAATTTAAGAGAATTTTTACCTTTAGTAATTAGAATATGAAAAAATATATGCATATCTATATTTAGAAAGATACGATTTAATATTGATCAGACACATTTAACAGTCGATAAGTCACATGGAACATAGAATCTGACACATTTTAATCCGTTCAAGTTGCCATACTGTATCAGCATAGAGATATAAGATTATCAAGATAAATGTCAGAGTAGTGGAAGTGTTGATAATGTTAGTGATACTGAAAAAGGTCAGGCATCGATAGTATTGTTCGAAAAGAATAAATAAAGGGTTTATGATAATTTTCAAACCCCAATATCTGAGTAAAAACAAAAAGTATATGGATCTACTCCGTCGCGACCAATAATTAAACCATAACAACCATTATTTCCAGTCATCAGTCGTAATAACCGTGTAGACCTTGACCAGATAGTTTGCAATTACCAACATGGCTCAATCTAACTGATAATGACTTCATTGTTTGATGCTATGTCTTAGTTGATCAACTTTTAGCATTCTTTCAACTTACTGCTATCACTGACAAATATTATGCTTCGATCTAGGTGGTAGTTGGACATACATAACCCATGTTTCAACTAGATTTCACTTTTTTAAAAACATTTTTTTAAAAGAAAATACATGCACGTTAATAATCCTTTAAAGAAGGTACTGGTTTGAATATTGTCATTTTGATTGAATTGTTTTTCTCCTTCATTATTTTTTTTTCCAATTTCAGTTATCGAATGTACAGAAAAAGTCGACAAACTGGATTTCCTGCTTTAATTACAATTTTCTCAGCACCAAATTACTTAGATGTGTATAATAATAAAGGTAAGTTCAGTTAACAATTTTATTAATACCGTAGTGAACAAACACTTGATGGGGATCGAATTACAGAGTGCCTTCATAAATTATGAAAACTATACATTAAATACATTATTTGCACATCTTCCATGAGTTGTCCTTTACATTCTTCATGATTCTTTCAATTCCGTTGTTATTGCGATTGCTTTCTGTCCTCTTCATTTCAATCTTCTCAATTCTCTGACATGCATTCCACCTCCGATTGACATTGCATACTACTTATATCTGTCTAGATAAGTAACATATACCACACTACTGTTTGAATAAAATTTGAGACTTACAGCTAATGGTTTGTGCAATCAGTCGTTTTCTAATCTTTTGAATCACGTAGAGTTGTTTAGAGTTGTTCACATTTTACACTACTGATCATTTCAGTATAATAATCAACATTAAAAAAGTGATTGATGGGCATTTGATATGATAATACCTTGTGTCTAGATTTGATGCTAGTGTTAAAACTTGTAATCTTCAGGGAACTTATAATATTCCCTTTTAAGATTTGGACCTACATTATCCAATTTCACAGACTATGATGTTTATCTCTGACCTATTCAAGCTTGTTTTATGTGAGTTAATCAACTCAACGTTTTCTAGTAAGAAATTAAAAAGAATGTAAATCCGAGGAACGATGAATAGAAGAACAACAACAACAACAATCATGTCGACATAAAACGACATATTTGATCCACTTTTAAACTTCTTAAAAGAAGTTAAACCTTAATAAAAAAACACGTGTAACTGTAAACACGCTCTGTGTACATGTATGCTTTTAATTTGTTCCTGGCATTGTCGTCTTCATTGCCATGGTCAACAACAGCACATTATGTTATTTCATATTGTTCTACTTACGTTTTTGATAGTTGAATCTTACTTGACTAGATGTTTGGTTGTTTGTTTCTATAACCATGTTAGCAACTCAATGACAAGATGAAAATGTGAAAAAATTTGTTTCGTGTTTGTATGTGTTTAACATTATCAGTGATAAACGAAGTTAATCTATTGAAATTTAATATCCATCTCTTTAAAAATAAGAAAAAAAATTTTTTTTTTCTCTTTACTTAAAATTTACTTTCACTAAAATAAAATCTTGTTAATCCTTTTGTGTTAAGCTGTAATAATCTAAACTCATTAGCTTAGTGGATAGTTTATAGCGTTTGAAACAATGATTATTGGACTTAAATCTCGATTTGTACATTAATACTGTGATGCTGTCACATCCGAATAGGAAATTTTGGTCTTGAACTTCAGTCTTACTCACAGTCAAACTTTAATCAAGATTCTTGATTTTAATGTATAATACATTCATAAAACTGTGAACAAGCTTTTAACATATATAGATTTGCTAGTTATCTAATGAATGAAATAAGTGTAATTATAATATCAATCGTATTAATCATTACAAATTTGTGCAGGTTATTTATCGACAGTTTGTTATACTCCATTTACTATCCGACTTATTATCTTTTAATCTCCCGTTTCCAACACATGCAACTAATCTTAGTGTTCTAGGAAAAAATTCAAGTCAAGATTGTAGGTTTAGTTTGAAACTGTGACTATGTTTTGTACTTTGGAATATTAACAATCTGTATGGTGAGATTCAGGAGGCTGATTTCAGCCCATATGGGACATCTCAACAACACTCATCTATCTTCGTCTCAATGTTGATGTTCATATCAATATTGGGAACTTGTATGCGCACCCTATACTTCGAATACCATGTGATTGTATTCTCTGTTCTTATTATATTGACATGTAAGTATAAGATTGTGGAGATTGTTGAGTTTTTTTGAAATCATTAGTCGACAAATGTCAGACAAATATTAAAAACCTGGGAGCATTGTACGTTCGTTTCGTTTTAGTATGAATTTCAGCTCAATGGTGTAGAGGTTAAGTGTTCGTTCGAGATGAAAGGCCGTGTGTCCGATTACATACTGGGGTGGTCGTGGAGGATATGCACTGTTGTGGAGTCCCATACTAGGACTAAATAACTGTCTGGTGCTTCCAGATTTTCAACAGTGGTCTAACATTGATCGACTCATGATATTAATGTGTTGTTTCTCATTTGGAACTTTCACTACAAGTAGAATTGATTGCTAATCAGTCTCTATTTTGTGTTCATTAAACTTTGTAATCATGCATATTTAACTGTCGGTGATAGACGAACATATCAGGCTTTTGAAGAATCTGATTCATGTCTTCTATAAATTGTTCTTTCTATCGTTGTTTGAATTATCCTATTATTAACTGAAGAAAGTACAAGAATATTAGAGAATTTTAAAGTAATAAACAATCAGTAGACAAGTCGATATTGATCGAGTTTACGAATCCGAACAGAACAGCGAATTAATTGGAAGGATAGAGGTAAACCAATGAAGATAGTCAATGTGAATAAGGCTAAGGAAAATGAAGATGGAAAAACCCATGATGGTAGTTAAACACAAATAAAGCTATTAAAATGAACTGATATAATATTTGTGAGGTGATTAGAAAAAATAACTTATACATGAATCAGCCTCCAAATATATTGTCTGGAATGACAATGAGAGTTTCGGAATTAAACTGTCTAGCTTGAAGATTTCAAAACTGTAAAATTAAAGACTGGTTTTAAGATATATTTTCTGGAGTTCTAGTGAGAAGCCGTGACTAGTGTTGGGTATGAGACAGTTATCCATATCAAACGCTGGATGTAGAATTGCGCAGGACCATGGATCGATTGAAGTTGGACATTTACACGGTTGGATATCGGCTCAGTGGTTTAGATGTTAATCGTTCGCGCGCGAAGTTGAATGTCCTGTGTTCGAGTCCTGTTTGTGGGATCGTGGATGCGCGCTGCTGAGGAGTCTTATATGTGGACGAAACGACCGTCTAATGCTTCTAGGTTTTCATTGGTGGTCTAAATTAAATCAACTCATGAATTCAATTCTTAAAGATTATGTATATAAACTAATGGATGATACCAGCTCAACAGTTTAAAGGTTAAACTCTTGCTAGATTATTTTAAGATGTTTTGCCTGATTTGTGATATGGTTGTGCTCACTAATTTGTGAACTATCTCATTCTATGATAAAGTAACTGTTCAATCTCTACTGGCTTATGGTGGATGCTTAAATATAATCCATTGAGTCGCCTAAATTACAAAATAAACATTCTTTTGTAATTCTAAGATGAACTAAATCCAGAAATGTAATAAACTGTTTGTGTACACTATATATCACATATTGATGGAGTTTTGCTCTCTGAGCTGGATAGTTTGGTCATGGAGCTTTCATTGTTCTACTGAACGACATCATCAGCACAAACTTCAGATAGAAGTGAAGTATTCGAATTTCTCCATATGCGTTTCACAGCTTGTTCTGTATACCTCGGCGTTGATTGGTTCTTATTGAGCTACAAATCTTCTCCATCATCTCATATATCACATTTAATTTGTGAATAGCTAACATTTAAACACTGACATGAATTTACGAAGGTTATATTAGTTGAAATAGTTTTTATTTGTTTCGAATTTTTTCACAACTATAGAATATGAAGAAAGTTCATGACTATTATTAAAAGATCACTTCTGACAGATATCTTATCATAGTTTGGATTCCTCAGTTATGTGTTATCTTTCAATAGAATTCTTAATAGGATCTATTACTTGAAATCATGAAAGTAAACATACCATTATTCAAAGATGTGAATACTTGACAGTACTTTAACTTCGATTAATTTTGTTATACAGTGCAGTGATCTTTGAAATGTCTATTTAATGTTATCAAGTTATTTCCAAATACTTCATAAACGATATTGATATAAAATGGTTATTGATTAATGATAATTTTAAGAATTATACTTAATAATTGATATATTCTGATGGGTTCTGTTCCATATAATCTGTCTTTCTTAACGTTCATCTGTCTTTTAACTCATAAAAATATTAAAGATATTAGTTATATATTTTTATTTGTTATTAATATATGTTATTTATCGTTTATTTAACTAAATATAGTTACATGTCGATTGATTGTAAATCAGTTTTATCTATCTCATTCCTTCTTTTCACATCTATTAATAGACGTATGTAGACTAAAAAAAGCATCATAAGTTTCTTTTTTGTGTTTGTAAACTTCTTTAACATCTTCAATATGAAGGAGGCATTGACTTGTTAGTGACCTGATTCTAGATGAATTCCTGGAATTCTGACAAGGAATCGTAACTGGTTAGGTTAAGACATATTGCATAGGAAGCAGTTCTCTCTAGAGTGGCATTAAGTTATGATATTCAATGTAATAAATTTGATTTAATCTGTAAATGTGTAATATTAGACGATAACTCAGTGATCTAGTGGTTATACTTTAAAAATCCAAGGTTCTGTTCTTGATGTGGTTATGGGTGCATAATACTAAGTCTTCTTATTCAAGAATGAAACATCTGTTAGATGTTTCCTGATTTTCAGTGATGCCTCGAATGAAATTAACTAGTCTATAGTAAAACCACGTACAATTTAAAATCGTCATCACAAAAACCATTTCATCTAAACTATTGACTATTAACTCATTTACGAGATACTGATTTATATATATATGATGAAAACAAGTGATACTATTCAATTGCCCAAATCATGATAGGTGGAGCTGAGTTCGAATCTACGATTTAACGGCTTAAAATTTAATATTTTAATCATTAAGTCAACCACTTCTTCATTTAGATTATTTCCAGATATCAATTATTTTCTATTTGTTTATTAATTTTGTTTCATGTTCATTTGTTTTATTTGATGTTCTCTTTCGAGTGTAGATTTTCAATATAACACTCCTTTTTTTCTTCTTTAAAAAAGATAGTTTCTTGTCATATATATATTTATAATATTGTTTAAATAAAATTATGACAACAATCAGTCTCGCGCGCGAGCGTTTAACCTATGATAGGTCCTGGGTTCAGATCCCACGAGGTGGGTCGTGGATGTGCACTTCCGAGGAGTTCCACAATAAGACGAAACAGCCTTTCAGTGCTTCCAGCTATTTCATAGTAGTCTAGCTTCAATTAACTCACGATCTCAACTATTGAAATTACTACAATCTCTACAAAACCCCTTCGGATGTTAAATAATTGTTAATTATTTCAGAATAAAGACAATTCAATCGGGTAAATAATTCATGATAGAAATAGACAAAATAAAGATTGAATAACGTTCACACTTTTCAAAAAAAAAAGAAAAAAAGAAAATCTAATCCTACAAACATTTCGGTAACAATCTAAAACAATTAATGATATGTTCAATTTCACTGTTTTGTTAGAGATTAACCGGATACATCAACAAAGCAAACAAACAAACAAACAAACATTGATACAAAATGTTTACTGTTTATAATAAGTATAATGAGATTTTATTATTAGATAACTTTAATAGATAATTGTATCTCATTATCAAACTATGTTATTCATATGTATAAATGATTGGAAATAATACAAACTAGTAATTAACCAATTTGTTTGCCTTAGTTCATGATTATTTATCCATAGTGTAGTGTAGATCAATCTATTCAGCTAAGCAACAACAACAACAACAACAACAAAATATCTCCATTTCACAAAACACTTAACATCAAACAGAATTGTTTCAGGGAATTAAAGATATAGACTGTGTTGTTGTGTTTTTTTTAAACTTTTGTTTTTAACAGAACTTAATATGACCAGTGAGCTTTGTTAATTAATTTGTATGTCGGAGTAAATTGATAGGAAATCCTGAATCTAAATTTTATGGTAGTTGTTACTCGTCAGGATTGCTGTACTAGGAATCTTATTGAAATTCTTAAATTTAATCTCTTATCTTTAATGTTAGCATATTTTAAAAGTTACAATTATGTCATTTTGTTTTCTTGTTGTATTTATAAAGTTGAGAGCTAAACAATGTACTGATTCTTTTCTTGTCAAGATGATGATTTATTCTTATAGGATGTAATTACTTGTTTATTGACTTAATTTGATGTATCATTGAACTGAAGACTTGGTAGTGATCTTGGAAATGTATTATGATATCTTAATTGAATGATTTATTTGTATGAAGCTTTCTAAACATCAGCATCAGCGCATATTGCGACCTATTAGAATTTTACGATAGTCGGTTGACGGTTTATTCTGTTTACTTGAAATGTTATCAGTTTTTCGTGTGATTATTGTTTGGATGTTTATTCCAAGTGTTTTCTCCCCCTGACCTTGCAGTTGTTGTTTTCTTTTTCTTGCTGTCTTATAGATTAGACGGATTTTGATGTGTCTACTGGTTAGTGAGTATGTAACTAGAGTATCAGGCTTCTGGAAAAATCTGACGTTTTTATGTTTCCTGTGTTAGGGGGAAAAATGAAATATTCTCTAGAAGGTCAATGAAAGCTTTACATGACTGAATTATCTAGCTGACAAACCACAACACCACCAAACTCCTCATTCTGAGATATAAATATTCTTCATCACCTTGTTATGAATACAGTATTCTTGAATCATTGATTCACAATATCTAACGGTTCATATTTTACTGACTGCAGTAATAAATTTAAAAATGTAGATAACGTGATCATCATTAAGTATAATCAATTTGCGACCATTTCCATTTTGTAGTTGATATCAAGATCTGACCTTGATTAGACAACCTTTGAAAATCAGTAAGCACTGTACAAAAAATATCGATAATGCCATCTTGGATCGAACTCAGGAAATTCAGGCCTTAAGCTAAGTGTTTATTTGATAGTAATTCCTGTTGAAGTAGAAATCGTATCCAAATCAGAACAACATCCTACGTTAAATGTTCTCCAAATAGATGTACCCCTTACATAACTTTTTTATCTCAATCAATTATTAAGCAACTCCGAATCTTGCGTCAGTGAAATGTTGACAAGATAATTCTTAACTACATATATATATATATATATATATATATATATATATATATATATATATACTTATCGAAATTCCTAATTGTTTTCTCCATTGAACATCTTATTCAGAAGAATGGTTCATCGTATACTAGCGCTTTTGATCACTTCGATGTTCATTTATCAGTTCACTCTCTCTTTTGGAGCTGTTTAGAAAACTAAATAATTTTAGACAGTATAAGTAAGTTACATTGTAGTGGACGAGAACTTAGGTGGGAAAGACCATTTTATTGTCTAAAACAAAACCATACAGTGGGTTAGTAAAATATGAAAACCATACATTAAATGCATCATTTGCACATCCTATTTCTGTTGTTGTTTACACACCTCATTATTCCTCAAATTCTGTTATTATTTCTATTCCTCTACAATTTTCTTCCTATTCTCTTCATTTTAATCTTCTACTGCCAGGCATTTCAGTTTCTATTGGTGTTGCATACTACTTTTATTTGTCTGTACAAGTAGTACGCATCACAACATCATTGAATACAAAATTTCTTTCCCCGAACCACCTACTCATAAATCAGTATAAATATAGTAAGAAATGATCATATTGTACAATGATTGACTGTTTTATGTGTTATAGATGTGACCACGATTTTTTTTTAGTAATATACAGTTACTTTAAGGTCAAAGAAGCGGTCACAGGAGAATTGTTATTTAAGAAAAAAAATTTATTGACATGAATGAAGATACCTTCGGTTAGTGTTTTGTAGTCACATGATTTATTGACTCTAAACTATTTTGCTTCGTGAACATAAAGTTGTATTTCTTATTTCATACATTCGCATTCACACGCACACGGACTGCGATTGATCAGTCTCTTATTGGCATATGTGCATACTGTGCGTATTGCCTTTATATTTCTTTAATTTACAAGCATTATATGCAAAGATGGATAGTGGCTAGTAATGTAATCCAGGACGCGTGTTTATTTATCTTGTCTTTCTAATAAGATATGTCAGATTAAGTTAACGGATATTTCTACCAGACTCTTATGTTGATTATGATTGATTAGATGATCTTGTGTAGAATTATGCTCATTTATTTATTATCTGGGATATTCTACATTGTGACAAAACGGTCATCTAGTGTTCTATTGCTTTTTAGTATAATTCTCTAATTTAATGAGGGCTAACTTCAATCATGACAAAAGTGTTCTTGATCTATATTGGTATATTGGATTTTCGAAAGAAGCGGTTGCTGAACTCATGAACCGATTTAAGTAAGACAACTTTCACCCTATTATGGTACTGGTACTGCAATTGATCAGTTTCTGTTGGTATATGTGGATCATTGAGTCGATCGTTTTGATATCTCCATTTATTCATAGGTATTTTAATAAAGTTGGGTAGTGGGAATCAACGGAATCTAGGACGAACATTTCTTGCGATTTAGGGCTTATCAACTGGATGTACTTTTATCCTAGTATATTAATGCCTGGACTGAAACTCGAACCCGGTACCTTTCACTTCAGATGCTCAACTTGTTTTCCATTAAACTACTAAGTCAAAAGAGACATTAACTTGTACAAGAAGTGTGAGATTTATTTTTAAGGGTTTGTATTTTGCTCACGTTGGTTTCTGTCTGATCTGAGTAGCTCAACAGATAACACCAGGCGTTTGAAGTTAAAGGCAATGGGTTCAAGCCTTAAAATGGACATCGACACACTTTGATACAGGTGCACGTTTAACTGACGAGTCCCAAATTAGGAGAAACGCGCATAATTTATTCCAGTCCAAACTACTATCTAACTTTACCAAGACATCGTTGTATACTACTATAGCTTAGTGATTATATTTGCGTATTTTTGTAAATTATTTGTTTCTTTCTAAATATTTTCTCCCTAATTGAGTGTTTTATTTTAAAATAACACTTGAAATCTCGTATGTTTTTTTGGAATTTGTTTCTCTCCCATATTTCTATCTACTATTCTTTATTTACTTATACTGTGACTAATTTTCCCCAACCTTTATTGATTTGTTATGTTTTGTTTTCATTCTTTTTTGGTCAATTTGCTGACCAACCAACCGATGGAATGATTGGTGTTACTAAATTGATAATTTTTGTTAAATGTTTTTTTTAGCTGCTATATTAAAATATGAAAATAATGTAATGAATATACGTCAGTTTAACTGTTCACCACATCCATATTGGCTACCGAATTTCATGGATGTATTTACATGGTCATTACCATTTGTTGGTGAAAAAGGTAGGTGATGATGTTTGTTTATTTAAATAAAAGAAAATGGTGTCTATAATGTTTATAAAATAAAAATTGGTGAGGTTAAAGTAAAAACTGTTTGCTCTTATGTTTATATATGTAGAAGATGTAAAGATCGAGAGAGTTGTACGGAACTTGATTTCGTTATTTCCACAAAGAGTTGGTCAAAAAGAATAACTGATTAGTTAAACAGAAAGAGTCACAATTCAACTTAGTATACTGGTGATAATAATAACAAGCAGTATGAACATATACTGATAAAAAGAATCAACTATGTAACTGATCATCGAAACACACTACAGTTCACCTATAGTCAAGATTGTATATGGAATAAGCAATTTTACATTCAATTCTCAATCTAATATACATTTATTTTAATACGTAATAATTACAGTTATATAATGACAGTTTAAACGCATGAATAAAATGAAACCATTTGTTTTAATTATTCATGAAATTAATGAGTAAGAAATTGTAGGATAGTACTACTGATGAGTAATATAACTCATTTACTATGTATCATAAAGAATAGTGATACTAGTTAAACTTTACAGGTTTTTTAATGACATAACTTAGTTCGATTGTTTTTACTGTGGTTTAATGGTTAATATGAGAATGGGTTTTGTGGAGATTTTAGAACTTTCACTGGTTGATATCATTAGTCAATTGAAACTAGACCACCATGGAAAACCTGGAAGCAGTGGACGGCCGTTTCGTCTTAGTATGGGATTCCTCAGCAGTGCTCATCCACGATCTCGCCCTCCGCAAGATTCGAACAACAGGACCTATCAGTCTCGCGCCAGGCGCTTAACCAACTAGACCGTTGAGCCAGCATCCATCGGTGTTAATGTCCAACTTCAACCAATGCACGATGTTGCGCCACCGTACACCATTGTCTTCAGTGAGTTCCTATCTCACAACATATCTGGTTGAAATCCACTGGTAACGGCTTCTCACTAGAACTCTAGGAGTATCTCCTCAAGTCAATCACTAGTGACCAGGTGGATGCGCACTGCTGAGGAGTCTCATACTAGGACGAAACCGCCGTCTATTGCTTCCAAGTTTTCCATAGTTGTCTAGCTTCAATTGAATCATGATTTCAACCATTGAAATTTAATGGTTAAGTTGTTCCACTAAGTTACAGCTCCGAAACCTATTCTATTTAATTCCATTTGAGCAACTAATTAATATTATCAATAGCTCTCACATTTAACGGATGACTTGAAGTTTACAACATGAATTTGTATTAGATAAATGAATAATGAAAGAAAGAAAAATCACTTGTAATTAAAATGATATTGAATTTGGTTAACAACTTCGATGTGATGAGAAAAACTAAATTGATGTATAAGCGTAATAAAACATTTTCTTTTCAATCTTTGTTTGTTTGTTTATTTTCTTTTCTATAATCAGTTATTATCATGATTGAGAATAATCAGTTTTATTCTCATTAAATTGTTGTGTATATGTGTGTTTTACATTGTTAATTTTTCTCTTTTTTTTTCTTCTTTTTGTTCCCTTTAAATTTTCATTAACTTTCTGTTGTTAATTATGGTTAACAAAAATTCCGGTTTTATAGAAAGAAGACAAAAAGAAAACAGAGATAAAAATGATAATAAAAGCAAAACGTTTTTAGAGCTTAATTAATTTTTATTCTTTCATTTTATCATAATTAAGGTTTTTCTATAAATGACGGTATTATTATTATTGGTAAAAGTTTTTCTGGTTAGCGTTTTTTTTAGCGAGTTAGTTTTCTACGGGATGGAGATGCTAACCCCATGCCCAACCCTCCTCCGGGATTGGGACCGGCAGTGGCCCCCGGAGGTACTCCAGGCGGAGTATTGGTAGAAATAGAAAAGAATGGACTTATTTTAATGTTTGTTTGTGTGTGTTAAATCGTTATAACAAGGATTACAGTGTTGTGATCTCCGGTTTTCCCACGATACTTGTAAATAAGAAATGAATAAACTAGTCTAATCAAAAAACAAGTTTTCTCATGGATTCAACAATGACAGCTGGTACACAACACTTCATTAATTAGCAATTAATCCAGGATAAGTGAAGTATAGGAAAAATTGTCATTAAGGCAGTTAACTTGAGAAGGTACAACTTAGTATATATAGTAATGGGGGGTTGACATTGAATGACGCCGAAAATTGGCTGAATCAACATAGTGATTATCAATCCGAAAAGGGTAAGGTCATAAGAAAACTTGAATTAATTAAAGGGAATCATTTATTATCGTTTTTGTCAAGACTTTACCAATATTGACAGAAGTTAAGTAATAAGCAGCTTGTTTGTTACTTCGTAAATAAATTAAGTTGATAAGGATTTTAAAATGAAAAAAAATTATTTACTTCTTGTCCAAAATGATAGTTAAATAGCCTTAAAGATTGTTGTTGATGATGATTATGATGATAACGACATTTATCTTCGTTTACTTCAACATAAAGGTGTCATTTAAAACAGGCGGATATCAATAAAGATGATCATCAAAATGACACAAATGAAAGATGATTAGTCATTTATTTTAAGATGACTATACTTGGGTATTGAGTACAATCTCAAGAGACAGAAAGTGTGCAGTTTATAAACTTGATTATTATTTATTAATTTTAGCTATAGTATGATTGCACATAAAATAATTTAATAGTTACAATTGTTCGATCATTCAGTACCGACCATTATCATGTGCCAATCGAATTCTATCGACTAAGTTCCAATGTAACGACTAACCTAGGTGACCCAACAGCACATGGACTTTGTTGGGATGGTAAACGATTAGAGGTAACCAACAGGCAACGTAGTTTCAGGGTTTTCTTTCGACTAATTTTAATCAATATAACATCTCGCATTAGTATCTATTCCTATTACGATAAACTAGTTGAGTAGAATTCAAGATGATACAGAATGTTTTTAAAAGAAACAAATTGCACTCTACGTTATACTTTTAATGCCTTATCGGGATGCGATTAGTAAGCATTAAAAGTACTAAAACAGTTGATCTTTTGATAGTTATTGAGTATACTGTATGAAAAGAGAATGAGAGTGAAAAATAAAAATTTTTTTAAACGCTTTACTAACATTATTCTGACTTTCAATCATCAACTGACAAAGCTTCTTCAGTGTAATGTAGGTTAAAGTATAAATCAGATGGAATCTTTCAATTGGACACTACATATGATATTTTAAAAAAACATCAGAACATTCTTGCAAAATAAAATGACCTAATTTCTCTGCATCACTTATTGATTATACCTATACACATAGGTGCTCCTGAATGTGATAAACAGCTTACTTGGTTAGTTGTACAAAAATTTTTTTTCTATCTTATTATAAATATTGTTTTGTATCTAGAATTCTTGATCAACATTCATATTGGATCTCTTTTGTAACAATCTTTAAATTGTTGACATTTACATCAAATCTATTTACCGTAATGATGAGATATGTATTATGTTTTATAAATAATATTTTCTACTAAATCTTTGCTTCTAACAGTGTAGTTCATTCTTCATTATGATTCAACATGTTAATATTCTGATAAATTTTCAATTTATTTATAGGCCTATAATTTATTTCAGAATTTCATATCAAGTTTGAAGCTTTCTACTCTCTCTATGGGTCTATAATCTTCAGACTAAGATGCCTTCGGGTCCTGATTTCTATGTCTGGTGGCTTTATAAATGCGCACTGTTGACGAATCTATATTCGCACGAAATTGCTGCCCAGTGATTCTTGATTTGTATTGTTTTTTTCTAGTCGAAGTCTGTTTGCAGTGTGCACTTGTAAAATTCAATAATCTCCACAACCCCATATATATATGCCAAAGTTTTATTGTTTCTTAAAATAATGGTTATATATAAGAAACAAAATCATCCAGTCTTTAAGAATAACGTTAAAAGTTTAAGCGATCTACGTTGACCTTTAGATGATTATAGACACAGCCTGTAAGAGGGTATTTTTATATTACTTTTCAGAATAACTAGACACCATTCAGGCTTTCTACAGTTTGAATATAGCATAGCTCAATCATGTGATGCATCTATACATTTATCAAGAACACTTGAAGATGGTTGTCCTTTAGTGGTGGTTGAAGTTCAGTACTAAAAGTCGATCAGTTAGTTACATATTTAAAAAAATATATTATTTACAAGAGTTGATGATTCTACCCCACCTTATTTCCTCTTCACTGTACCTAATATGTTGATAGTTTCACTAACACCATCTTTTCGTTCTACTCTTCATATGGTATTATGTTTAGTTTGATGATTCCAACCCTTTCATACAATCAGCGTCATCATCATCAACGATTATTGATTTGTCTGCGCACACTGTTTAATTGTTTTCGGAAAAAGTAACTGGGAACAAACATTCTTTCACCATTGAATCCATTTTATTTATGTTACTTGGTAATCTAAATAGGATAGCATCGTATCTGCTACTTCGTCTCTCTCTAAATTGTATCCTATGCTCTTTCCCATCTCTCTGTCTCCTAAATGTCCTTCACACACTGCATGGCAGTCTCTTATTGTTCTCAATCCTACTGTTGTTATTTTCAAACTGGTAGAGACTGGATTGGTGGGTGTTGGTGGTATGCATGTGTGTTTTCTCCTGACTAAACAATTAAAAACTGCTTTTATACTATTAATTTCAAAATTCTCTTCATATTTTACCTAATATTACTTTCACACTGTTGATGTCCTCGAGATGATGATGAACAAATGTTTTTACCACATTCACTCAGTCCACTCACACTAGTCCCACTTGTTCATGTTACATGATAATAATTATAGTAATAATAGTAATAATAATCCCGAACAAAGGTTGATCTTCCTTTTTCTCAGCGTTGTTTGCTACTCTTTCCTGAATAGTTGTCTCTTTACTTATGTCATTATCCTGTTCGTGTTGTGTTGTGTCCTTACCGCTCGTCACTTGTTCACCTCGCCTTCCTTGTTGTTTCCTTTTTTTCATTTGTATGCATCATTATTTCGATTGGTCGCCTACCTTCGGTGGTGATACGCACACACACAAACTGATGATGATGGATTGCGTTTTGTTATTGTTTTCGTTGTTATTACACTTTGACAGCTTACATTTACATCGTCAATATCTTACTTGTTATCAATTGCTTTTCAAATGTTATTTTCTCTGTATTTTTTCTTAAAAAACATCGCTATGATATAATTCTTCATAACATTAGAATGTACGTTGTGTTTACTAAGTGTGTGGGGGGAATACAACCTATATATATGCGTGTCTCAATATATTTTCTTACTGATTATGTGATTTATCTACATGAGTACTCTCTCCCTTTCACGCTCGATTTTGCGTTCTCCATCTTTGTTAACTTCTTTCTTACAGTGTACTTTCGTTCTGTGTATATGTGTGTTCGTGACGATATTTAAAAACGAGAATTAATCCATTATTAATAATAAACAGAGAATTCAGTTGTTTTCCGCTCAATTTGTTATTATTGTAAATATTTTAACTCATTTTGACATGAGAATTAAAATGTTTCCTCTTTCAGTTGTTCACTCTCTGTTTCTCGTCCTTTCTCTCTCACTCACTCTCTCTCTTTTCTGATTTATGGATGAGATGTAGTGAATGGAACACAAATATAAAGTGTGTGTACATTATTTTTTGAGGGAAAAATAGGTTTACTAACTAACTACATATCAATTATAAATATGTAAATGTTATATTGTTTTGGGTTTTACAAGTAGGAATTAATTTTTATTGTTTTGTTTTTCCCCCCCAAAAAAGAACAAAACTATTCAGTCATGTTACAATAGTTTCATAATTTGCAATAATTTATAGTAAATTTGTCGTATAGGTGGGGAGGGGGGCATGGTTGCATTGTGTTCTCTGAGATGGATGGTTCAGTTTCAAGACTTTCATTGTCATTCTTGACAACAAAATTATCAGAACTTACTTCACATAGAAATTGGAAATATAAACAATTTTTTGTGACTTAATAATAGTAGTTCAATGATTATGCCATGTTTATAACGTGACGTGAATAGATCAATATCTTACATTGATGTCCTTGTTGATCATTGAATGGTGCATACTTTTTAAGTGTTGGAGTTGTAAAAACACTAAACTGAAAAAACTATCCTTCAATATTCTTTAATTGTGTTTATAAGTTTCATAATGTGAAATAACTTTCAACTTTGAACAGCCTTTACAAATCCTTTGAATTTAAGACTGTCATAACTTCTTGAATAATGCTAAACTATAACTATGCTCATTTACCAGTTACATGTTTATGTATTTGGCTATGAGATCAACTCTGATTGTAAGGGTTTATAATACTACCTTGTTGCCCAGTAGTCAGTGAACAATGTAGAACTTCATACGTACGTACAATAGTTCGAGTTGACATACCACATACCATGCCTGGTTGCCCAGACTGAATTATGTAAGACGGGGTTGAAATCTGCAACATAGTGGTTGATTTTGAACGCCTCAACCGTTGAGTCACCATTTTATCCATTAATAACGATGTGAATGTCAGCACTAACTTTATGTTAAACTGAGTTATTTGTTTAGTTCAAGAACATATCTAAATGATAAATTGACACTTCAATGATATTTGTTTCGTTTTAATGTAGAAATCTTTATCCTTATCAATGAATATACTCTCGATTTTTTATCTAAAGTCTTATTCTAACAGAACAGTGTTTGTTTCTATATTAAATGAAAAAAGTTTGGGATTTTTAAGATGTTTTATTTTCTGTTTGGAACCGAGAGAACTTCCTCAATAGCACAATATACACTACTAAACTATACAGCTCAGAGAAAAAAGACATTTGTAAAATTCGCATTTGGGTCTTGTAAATGTTTACCCTCATGTCAGGGTTGATGATTCTCATTTCTACATTTAACCACATTTTTCCTCTTAAATTTGTGTAAATCATTTTATTACATTGAGTCTCTCTTCATGACAAACTGTGAGGAATTCGCATACTTTTTTCTTCTTTTGAATAAGCGTTTATCCATAAAAAAGCATGTCATCACTGAACATTGAATTGCTTGTCACTTGTAAATAATTGATTATTAAAAAATAATGTTGAGTTCTATATGGGAAGAAATGTGCTTCTTTGATCCTACTGCCAGCTGCTGTATCATGATGTAGTAGAGCATTTGATAAATAATCAACAAAAAAAAACTAGCGAGCACTGATTCAACAGTTATTTCGTTGTAGTGTGGATTTATTGGACAGTGCGTGGACCTACAATAATATGCTCACACCTGTGTTCGATCCATATTGTTTAAGATTTTAAAATTACTATGACTTATTTATAATATGATACCCCTTTTTATTGTACATGGGCTCCAGGATCTTAATAAAACAAATGGCGTATGAACCAATTATTGGTCACCGGCTACCATTGGATTGCATCTCCTTACGTTACTCCACTGTCTTATGGATTAGATCTTTATGTCAAACGCTCGGGGTGTGGTTCCCTAAGAAAACCACCTGTTTCGGTTTGGGCACCTAGTCAGTGTTCCAGCTCTCACACAAATCGAATGATTTATGTGGCGCATATCTATTTGGTGCCTCCTTGTACCAATCTTAATGTGTTTAAATAAATAAAACGTAATGCAAACTTTTGATCGCGTTGCTTTCTCTTAGCTGGATGATGTGATTTTAAACCTTTGATTTTCTTCTAGAAGACACAATCAGTTTCTTTTTAACATAGAAATGAACTTTTCAGGTCATTCTGATGATCTTGTCTATGATTAGTTGTCCTTCATTTGTTTTTGGATTTTGTTGTGATGGGCTCTGTCCAAGATCTGATACTTATACACAACGTGCTACATGTTAACTGACTAGCTGAGCGATATGTCAAGAGTAGAAGAGAAAGTCTGTTGAGTTACCGAATAATATATATATATTTTTTCTACCCCTTAGAAAATCGATTCATTTCCTAGCCAATGATATGCGTTTGTCCTTCAGGTCATCGAGTGACCCTCTGGTTTAGCTACTTCTGATTGGCTCATCATAGCAGATTCCTGTTGATGATCCTTTATGGTCGGTCTCTAACTATTTATTCGATTAACTCCTTCCTTATAGATTGATGGATTGGATTTTTGTTGGGGTATTTTTCGATTGCCAGTTGATCATCTGGTTATCGGGTATGTAGAAATTCTCTAGGATTCCTAGAATTCCTTAGATTCAGATTTTTGGTGTTTCTTCAATCAAATTCATGTCCATGATTTACCGTCTAAATAAATAAATCTCAATTATGTCATTTGACTCAGAGAGTACATCACCAAAAATATTATTAATCCACTTGACCTGTAAATTCTCTTTATCATTGGATTATTAAAAACTATTTTCATATAAATTAAGTTAATAGAACTATTATTTTATTTATTAAATTGTATTATTTAGTTACCGAAATGTTGGTCAATGTACTTAATATATGTTCAGATGATGAACTACTATCGGACACACCAGAAGATGAATGTAAGTTTATATATATATTGAGTGGATTACCTATATTGTTTATTTTTTCAGTTGGAGATCACTACTTACAGTTTTAAAGAACTACTTGATGGTTAGATGACAGTCTTAAGTTTCATGTTGAAACGAACTTTGATATCTTTAATCTTGTTGTAGCCTAATGCTTTCTGCGCAATTTCAGCGCTTGGACCTCATTAATTTAGTCAAATACGTGAACATCAAGTTATATATGGATGTGACGGAAATCCTGTTGAATCTGGAATTTCCTCTTTGATGAACTATTTTCGTTATTCAAGGATCAATCAGTATGGGATTAGTGGAAGTAACATTAATAGTAATAAAGAGAAGTATACTAGTAGTCTATTGACCTCCGGTTAAAATCCAATCCAAACTGAAGCTTTATTCTAATTGAAATCATAGTTTTCCCTTAGAGGCAGTTACATTTATCGATAAAAATACTTTCCCGAAAATACTAAATACTTTAAGAAATTAAATATTTGAAGACCAGGAAACATTGTACAGGTGTATTTCTAAAACACGGAACTCTTCATCAATTCATATCCATAAAGGTACTTAGAGTTGATTTCCAGGACCTCACAAATGTTGTGTCAAAATTCAATTATCTCTGTAGGCCGTTTATGCTGATAATAACCATCTGGTCATTAGTGAGTGATTTAAAGGGGTAACTATTGGAGTTCTGTTGAAAAACTATAACCAATGGAGTTTTTCCATGCCGGATGTGGGCTAGTTATCCATCACTGTCATTAAAAGATGGACACGCAATATCATAATCTGATCGAATTTAAAGGTGTGAACTATTAGACCTTAACTCATTAATTTAAAGCTCAGATGCTCATCACAATTCCTGAAGGAACTCTGGTTTGATCCCACGTAGTGAGTCTATGGGTGTATAATGTTAGGAGGGGTCTAATAATAAGACAAAGACTCTGTTCATTACTTACTGGAATTTTTAATGGCGGTCTCACTGAAACCAGTCTGTGACGTAAAAGTACAATTCGATAATCTCCACAAACATTCTGTACTGATTTCTGAATATTATCGACTATGATCCAAACAACCCTGTGGTAATGTCTGACACTATATGATGTGTTTAAATACTAGAAGAAGTATTAGCACTGATGAGAGGGAATGCTAACTAACATAAAATCTAGATTCAGAACAATCTGGGAATTGCTTCCATTTTAGTGAATCAATGATGGAGTTCAGTGCTTATCACCTTTAACTTCAGTTGAAGATTTGAATTTTATTTTACCCATTTCGCACTAACAATCAAGTGAGATCACTAATTCTTACATTTACAATATGTCTTGATACCAAATTTGTACCTGATAATAATTGAGTTATTTACCTTATCACTGTCTAACGTCATAGCCTGTTGTTTAGTATGACATCAAATGAATTAACCTAAGAATTATCACAAAAGTTATATAATGATCTAAATTATTTTGTCTATCTATCGATCATCATCATAATAATAATAGTAATAATAATAATAATAGTGGTTATAATGCTAAAAAGAACCGACAAAATGAAAGGAAACAATTACATATTTTATAAACTAGCTATCTGGTTGTCTTTTTTTCCCCAATTTGCACTGTAGATGATGTAAGTTGCTTTTCTTTCTAAATTAAATGTCTTTAGATTGGGACATTTTAAAGAGTCATATATAACCGTTTCTTCTTCTTCTTCTTTTTATCCTTCTTCTTTATATTTTTTACACACAATATGTTTATTGATTTATTTATCTTCATAATAAACAATACCCTTACAAAAAAAAGATACCTATTCGCAATCCCATATATGATTATCACTATTTTTAGTGTATCTTTAATAAAAAATCAGCTAAAACGTTTAATATTAGTCTAAAAAGTTTGTTAAGTTCTATAGTTTACATCACGAATCGATCTTAGTTAAATAACCATTGAAAATAAGGAATTACTTGACATCTTTTTAATCACCGGTTTGGGTGTCCTATTGACGAACCAGGATCAGTAAAATTCAACGGCATTGAAAGATGGGCGCAAAATGTTTGAAGTTAGAAATATAGTTCGGTAGTCTAAAGGTTTAGCTCTCACGGTGAGACTTTAATGTCCTTGATCCAATACCTGGTATGGTATTGGATACGCACTGCTGAAGATTTTCATACTAGGACGAAATAGCTTCCTAGTTTTTTTGGTTATCTAACTTCGGTTAGTTCAGGATTTCACTTGTCGTTTAGTACTGCACATTATGTTAGACGATCATTTGACCTGTGAGATACATTATTCATTGATTGCTTCAATCATCAATTACACCTAATAACTTTATCAACTGACTTATTTGCTTTGATTATTCTTTATAAACTGAACTTAATTATTGTCATGAACACTCAGTATTACTCTGGAGTTTCATTTCATTCCAGGCATATTTTTTAATGTAATGGCAAAAACATCTTTTCTGCAAATGTATTATTTTCTTAATAGGCTTTTTTTTCAATACAGGACTGTTTCTCACTGTGAAGTAGTTAAAAATAAACCGTTTCATATTCATCATTATGTTTAGTTGTAATTTCACTACAGATTGAATAGAAACCTTTGATCAGTCATTATTCATTTAAAACTATTAACTTAGAAATAAAAAAAACATTTATTGATTTTATCTCTATAACGAGGAAGCATTGGACAGTTGTTTCGTTAGCTGTACGGATCCATGAATCTAACAAAGATCGATGCTAGAAATTTCGATCTTTTTTATTTACGCTCAACAACCATCAGATATTTTGAAGCTTTTGAACGGACGGAGAAAAGTTGTAAACTATTCTTTGATCACACTTATTAATAATAGGTCCTGTGTTCGAATCTCGCGGGGAGTGGGGTCGTGCATGCGCACGGCCGTCCAGTGCTTTCAGGTTTTCCATGGTGGTCTAGCTTCAATTGACTCATAATTTTAACTAGTGAAATTATTAATGATTGTCTGGTTTAGTCGCTGAGATTATTATTATTATTATTATTATTATTATTATTATTATTATTATTATTATTATTATTATTATCATTCTAAATCATACCAACTTCACAATGTAAATATTTATTTATATGAACACCAAATATATACATTTCACACTTCATCACTCAATCTGTGTGAGGGCTGGGATACTGCTTGGGCTCCCAAACCTAAGTAGATGGTTTTCTCAGGCTGCCACTCCTCAAATATTTCTTTACGTTTGTTCGTTTCTCTTTTTTTTGGATGAAAAGTAATTTGTTTCTCATTTTCAATTCTTCACCACAGCACAAATCACAGCGCGTAAAGATGTTATCAGAAATAAAATTCGAGCAATTGGTAAAATGGCTCGTGTATTCACTGTGTTAAGGTTAGTTTCCCTAATCATATATGTGTAACAAATTTCTAATAATATTTACATGTTTTCATAAAAAACTAAACGGAATATACTATTAATCAATAATGAAATATAATTTAGGGGAATAGAAAAGTAATGTTGTGTACAATTTGTGAAGATCTTTTCTCCTTTTTTTTCCCCGTAGTGTTTGTATTTGTTTCTGTGTTTTTTTTTCTTTTTGTTGTTTGTATTTAAGATTAGATGTCAGTCAATTTGTTATATGATTAGATTGATATCTTGTTTGGTAAATAACTTTAATAAATTATTCAATTCAGTGTGACGTATTTCATTAGTTCTTTGACATTTCATCAGTCATCAAAATTTTTTCTTCAATATATATAATCGGATGTTTAGTGGTGGTGGATGTTAGTTTGTCAGGAAGTTCTGTTTGACTTATGTTTCGTATTAGTTAGCACTTTTTACCAGGGTATACTTGGAATCTGACATGAACTGATACTCTTTATGTAATTAGAACGTGCGTGGCCTAGCTTTGAGACAGCCCTGATAAACTGCTTGGGCTGTTGTAGTGGACACAACTCACAAGATTGCCTGTAATATGTTGCAGAACGCGGCCTCGAAGTTGTCGGATAGAGTGAATGGTTTTAGTACAGTGAAAGCACAACGTTGGCAAAACACTTGAAGGTCAGATGAGAAAACTGCACATTCCAGAACAAATTAAAAAATACACACGGATTATTGAGGGCTATATATGTGTATTATGTAAATACCTTATCACTTCTCACAATGTATATACATTGTTTGAGCTTATTGCCTTCTTGTACACTGTGACTGATCACCTCCTGTAAGACTGTTGCAATTATGGTTGCTAGTGGGTACATTACAATTTGGTCGATTAAATTTAATCAACAATAAGCACTTTATGAGGATGATAATATTCGTTACTACCCGGTTATCGATTAGTGTTAATGTAGATGTAGCTGTCAAATTGTCTTTTTCATAATTTAGATTACGAAATGACTTTATCTACACCACCGATGAAAACCGGAAAAAATTGTACATCTATTTCATCGTAGTGTGAGAATCATCAGCAAATTTATTGAAGTTAAACATATTCACCATGCGGTGCCGGTTTACTGGTTTATAGGTTAAGTAATATCTTGTGAAACTGAAGATCCTGGTGTTGGTTCCTTTTGGTGAAATCATGAACTTGAAATTCTGAGGATTTTAACACTAAGATGAAATAGCAACTGTTCAGTATTTCCTGGCTTCCTATATTGGTTTAACTAAGATCAATTCGTGACTATGAAAGTTATGTAATCTACACATACTCCTCTATACTTAATTGTCTTTTTATTATATGTTGCATCAAAGATACCATTTTTATCATGTCTCAGTTGTATGTTCTCCATTTTTATTTAGTTTACATTTTCACAAGGTTATTACTGACTGTTACTATTCTGTCCGTATATTCAACTGTGTGATAATCGTATACAAATGAATTGTATTACTTCATAGTCATTTATTTAAAACAAAATTGCATTATTCTTTTCACTAATATTATTGTATTTTATTTTCAGAGAGGAGAGTGAAACTATACTTGAACTCAAAGGACTTACTCCAACTGGTATGCTTCCATTAGGAGCATTAGCCGGTGGTCGAGAAGCTATCAAAGGTAAATGTAGTTGTAATTTTGTTATTTATTGTTTTATTGGAATTATTATTATTATTATTATTATTATTATTATTATTATTTGGTGTTATCTTCTACTTTACAGCAATTAGTCACTGTCTAAATCACTATGTTTTTCCAGCTCTCAGATTTATATTACCGTTCAGCATTTTACGTCCCTACTCAGTTTGTGACGGTATTTGTTTCATATATCTGTACACATGTACAAAGTGTAGCTTCAAGCTGTACGTACATTAACCTACTAGGTTGTTACAGGTAATTGACAGGAACCCTTATTTGACTTAGGTTTGGTACTTGCCAAAAAGAAGGACTTGTGATCTGAAAGAATTGGTACTTCACATGAGATTCGAATCTGTATTATTTGCACACTTGGTTAATGAATGAAATTAACGTAAAGCTAATAAATTAGTAGTTATTTAGCACTGGGTCAAACTTTAATTCTCACTGTTGCATTCGCGAGTCGATCTAAGATAGATCATCATTGAAAACCTGGAAGGACTAGACGCCATTTTGTCTTATAACTCATCAGTGCTCATCCACGACCCTACATACGGAATCGAACCCATGACCTTCAATCTTCCAAAGTTAATGGAGGGTGACTTCCTCACAACTAACTGAATTGATCCCTATCTGTTATGACTTCGTTCTACAACTTCGGGAATTACACCTTCAAATAATCTTATATGTATTGTTTCATTCCCTTAGCCATTAAGCTTATATATATATATATATATATATATATATATATATATATATATATATATATATATATATCCGGACAGTAGTTAATGGATTTTTTTCGGGCTGTTTTATTGATCCAATTAGATTAAATCCCTAAACGAGGATTTTGTTCAGTTATTTATAATCTAGTTCAGTTTGTTCTATTCTCTGTCATTCTATTCCTCTGTTTTTAACATTTGTGTCTAAGTGTTTGTGTTCATGTGTGTTTGGATCGGGATTTATGTTTGAATTGTCGCTACCATTGTCTGAAAATCTGTAGAGAAGATGCCATACGGCGCTCGATGTTTACAGATAGTTAGTTAGTTAGGTAGGTAGATATAAACTTAACGCGAGGGAAAGACAAACAATTATAACAATAACACCAGGAATAACAAAGATAATAACAACGACAAAATGCGAAACAATCGAGGCTTTTTGTGTTTGTGTTTTGTTTTACTTTAATATATGTTCCTTCATGGGAAGTTGATTAAAACTTGTTATATTCTGTTCCTGATCAACAATGTGTTATATACTTTCATTGTTATTAAAAAGGACAGACGAATAAATAGACAAATAAATAAACAACAATCGGTTGATAAATGTAATAAATCAAGTCACGTTTTATCATATTTGAATGGCATGTATACAATTTCTGGTGTGATCATAGATGCCTACTCTTGGGGAATCTCATACTGAAACCTTAAGCGAGACCAACCTCTAGTGAATACAGCCCATAAAAATACACAACATTTTATGGAAGTAATGAGGAATGATGAAGGGCAGAGTTTTAAAGAAGATAGGAACAGATAGTGTTCAGAAGGAAAGAACAAAATTGATCCTGTCTTTTTTACATTCACGTCTTTCTTTTTAAAAAATTTAAGCAGTAATGTCTAGTTTTTTTTCACTATTGTACTTTGTATGTATTCTTCTCCTCCTTATTAATTTTTCCCAATCATGATGTATATCATTATTGATTGACCGTTGAGTAGTGACTAATGTCATGTTTGTCTAGTTCTTTTGATTGCTGGTGGAATCCTATCGACCTAGTTGCAGTGTGATCACCTTCAGTCTAAGTAACTCGAAATCACGCGCACTATTTCTTGATATTAACCTGTTGATTTATTTTGAACATGTATGTAGTAGCAGAAAAGAGAAACCAAATATATATGTGTCGCAAAATAGTCATCATCCTGGAGCCCATGTAGATCACTGAATTGGAATCAGGGTCTTCCAACTCCCCGAGGTAGATCGTCCGTACTCACCCTACTAAGTGGTGCATGAAGGACAACTGGCAGATGCGTTTCAAGTGAGGACAGAAGCCAGACAAGGCTGCTCAATTTCCCTCTTTCTCTTTCTGCTGGTGGTTGACTGAATTATAAAGACCTCGATATCTGAGGGGGAAGCACGGAATACAATGAACAGCTTGTATGGAGCTATACGATCTGGACTTCGTAAAAGACCAAGTCTTTCTATCCCATACACACGAACAAATGCAGGTGAAGCCAACTGCTGTGGTAGAAACCTCTACATCATTGACCTCGACATACACAAAAGATAAAGCATGATCCTGAAATACAACACAGTGAACACCAACCCAATCACACTTGATAAGAAGCTCTGGAAGAGGTGGAATCTTTCATGTTTCTGTGTAGCATCATCGATGAACGAGGAGGATCTGATGCAGAAGATATAAGTATTTTTAAACAATTTTGTATGGAATATATTGAATATACATTGGCCGGATACCATTAGCAACAGCCTACTGTGGAAGAGAACAAACCAACTTCCGGCTGAAGAGGAAGTTTGGAGAAGACGTTAGAAGTGGAGAAGACACACATTGAGGCAATCACCAAACTGCACCAAGAAGTAAGCCCTAGTTTGTAATCTTGAAGGGAAACGGAAACGAGGAAGACCAAAGAACACACTGCGTCGGGAATTGGAAGCCGATATGAAAAAAATTAATTGCAACTGAAAAGAACTGATAAGGATAGAGCTAGATGGAGAATGCTAGTGGGCGGTTTATGCTCTTCCACTAGGGGTAACAGAAGTAATTAGGTAAGCAACCCTGTTTAAGACCCCGTTGAACATTCGCTCAATTTCGCAAATAACACCCTTGCTACGAAAAGGCAATGAATAAAGCTTCCACGACATTAGCTATATACGCGTGGCCATATAAAAGAATTTCGATAGGAAGAATAGACCATCCCCATTCTTGACCGTACCAGGATATTTGGAGTCTGTGACATCAGTTCTTTGGAGGTAGTAGTTTTGAAACATTATTTGACGTAAGTTTCGTGCTAGTCGAGACTCATCAATGTGGCTTACTTGTAAAGGGTGTTAAAATTTGCTTTATTTATCACCTCAAAGTTAAGTGATTTTGTTACGTGAAATTGTGAATATATTTACTGAATTATACGAATCATTTTACCACAAGCTTTAACGATACTGATCATGATAATAACTACAGATTAAGATACGCTCACAGTTTCAAAAATAAGGTCAATACATCAAAGTCAATACATCCAATCGTTACTGCATTACGAATACATTTTCATATGTGATCCCCAGAGTTAATAATTTTATGAAGAAATGTCAAAAAAGAGCCCATAAACACCTAAAATACATCTGAATAATCAATCCCTATAAGAGTAAACTCGATAAATCAATATATTTCCGTTAGTTCCTATATTGATCTATGTTCATTGTCATTAGTCCGAAATTCGTACAATCTTTTTTTTAAAAGTTATATGAATTAGATTCATATTTCAATATTTTTGTTTTGAATTTTACTTTTCAACCTACTTCTTTTCATTTGAACAGAGTCATATAACTTATCTTGTAAATATTAAAATGATGATAATGAATGAAAAACCAATTAATGTTTAATTCACTACTAGATTATCTACGTAATTGTCATATAATAGAAATATATATTTATTCATTATATATCCAAGATTAGTACATTTGATATCTGAATAAATGAAAATTTTGTTGTTTTTCTCTCTCACTCTTTATCTTTGTACATTCAATCATGAATTGTGTCGTTCTTCCATTCATGTTATTACTCTGATTATTTTTTTGTTTTCTCGTTCTTTTTTCTCATTTTCTTCTAACAGTAAGAATTGTACTACCAATCCTTAATACATACTACTTATATCTGTCTGTATAAGTATCACACACAATACAATAAATATGGAGTGTACGTGTACATGTGTGTGTGTGTGTGTGGTCTACTTTGAATATTTACTTATTTGTTTACTTATTTGCTGTTCTCTTTCCTCTTCTTCTTCTTCCTATTCCAAACATATTATCCTTATGCTGTTTATTGATCTAATAATTAAATCATCAGAGAGTCAATTGTTTCCAAGTTCAAGTGCAGTGTATATATTTATTGATGCATATATGTATGTATATGTATTTATATATAATTTATAAATAGTTGTTTTCCGGTGTGTATGTATGTGTATCAATGTGTGGACATGTTATATACTAAGAAGTTATACATCATCAATATAACCAATTTTTTGACATTATAATACGTCCACTTTTATTTATTGTCAATTATGATAGATTTGTCCTAGTGACCGAACTGTTGATTTTTTTACTCCTTTCTCTTTCCCCTTTTCTGCTTTTCTTTATTTTTAATTATCTTAATGACTGTTACATAAATGTTGTAATGCGCTAGAACATATATATCAGTGCGCATCTACGGCCGCACTCATTAGGGATCGGATCCAAAACCGTCAAGTTTTGCAGCTTCCACTTAACCTTCAGATCATTGAAGTGGTAGCTGGTGGCGTATATTTCTAACTTCAGTTAGTTCTAGATATTACTCATTTGACATAGTTAAACTCCAATGGTCACATTTCAGTAATACTTCAATAAATATCTCTTGAAGTTAGTTTTTAGCTAGCACATAATGATTCTTATTGTTTGCATAAAAATCTAATAGTTTTCAGATCGTATTCGTTACCAACTGACATAAGTCGGTAAATCATTATAAGTCACGAAACACCAAACAATAGTTTCTTCCTACGTCCATATTAATAAACAACTGTGTAGCATGAAAAGTGAACATGTTTCAGTCAGCTCAGTTATCGATCGACCGACCAACTGAGTAGTTTTGGAATTACCTTCGCATGTAATCCCCTGATAATGTAATCTGTTTATAGTAAGTAAATTTCATAACTAAATTGTAGAATACAATCTACAAGCGAAATGTACACTTTGTTTAACCGTGGCCTTGATGAAATAGCTTTCGAAATTGGAGAACTTGTATATTAAAAAGAAAATTTAAGATAATGATTATAAAGATTTTTGAAATAGGAAAACAAAATTTTCAGTATAGGGGTTGTGAAGATCATGAGGTTTTTGATTGAGATCATGAACCGATTGATGTTAGACCACCGTTGGAAACCTGGAAGCAATGGATGGTTGTTTCGTTCTACTGTGGGACTCCTTAACAGTGTGCATCCATGATCTCGCCTCGCGGGATTCGAACCCAGGGCCTTCAGTCTAGCGCGCGAACGCTTAAACGCTAACACAATTGGATCTCGGTTCAGTGGTTCAGTAGGTTAAGCGTTCGTGAAGGCCTTGGGTTAGAGTCCCGCGAGCGGGATCATGGATGCACACTGCTGAGAGGTCCCACAATAAGACGAAACGGCCGTCCAGTGTTTTCAGGTTCCCAACGGTGATTTAACATCAACCGGTTCATGATCTCAATCAAAAATAAAATTGGTCTATGAGTAACGACTAAATAAATACACCTTCCCATCGGTTGAAGAGAAAAGAGTTTTTAAAAAAATGCATTATTTTGTATAAATTCTTTCTAAAATGTCAACAAATGATCAACTACAATTGAATTATTTTTTAATACAAGTAATGTGAAACACTTTGAAATCTTTATATTAGTAAGTATTCTACAAATTAATAACAATATAAAAAATCACTTTATAGTTTAGATTATGTGCTGATTTCAGTTTGACTACCATTGAATGAAAATCACGAAGTGTTGAAAGATAGATTTCATACTAATACAGGACTAATTTCAATCAATTCTTAATATTACTTTATTATCATCATCATCATCATCCATTTTCATTAATGCGAGAGTAATCATCTCACTAACTATATGTTTAAATCCCATTAATCATAACTTTTTTCGTTAAATCTCCATGAATTACTTCTTGCAAATAGTCCCTAGTAAATGATAAAAATAATCAGTTCTATACTACAATTAAATGTATCTGTACAATGCTTGTTTATTTAATCTAAATTAGTTCATAATGTGAAACTTCAAATTCAACATTATTGACACATAACACAATAGATATTTTTTGTATTGTGAATAATTCACCACTTGTGCCATTTATTTCTAGGTTGTATTTATTTTATATAACGTTTTATAGAATAAGTGGATATTGTTAGATAGATAGATAGATAAAGTTGTGTTAGGTTGGTTAACTAGTTAATTCTCGTTTGTTTGTTTGTTTTGGAAAGTAAACAGTTGAAACTTCTTTTTTCCCTTCAGAGTACTGTCTGTCTACTTTTCTTATTATTAAAAGAAATGGTTGTTGATCATCATGATTCTAGATCCTATTTGTTTCTAATAATTTTTTTTCATATTAAGGTCAGATTAGAAAGATAAATTGAATATGTGATGTAAACGTAATTATATACATAAATAGATGGAAATGAATGAAGATTAATCTAATCCCTTTATGTACTTTATGTCTTTCTCTTTCTTTCTATCTCTCTCATAGAACATATTGATCACATTATCATATTAATTTCATTTTCTGTCAATGTTTTAAGGAGAGAAATAGAGATTAGCCTAGTGGAAAATCATTTTCCCCTTGAAATATATATACACTATATACATGCTTTTATAAGCTTGTTAAATTGTTCCAATCTCACTGACCAGATAAACAGACTGACCTATTGATTGTACAGTATTATTATTATTATTCATATTGAATCAAATATCAGGACACATGGTTCAATCGTATAATCAAATAAGTTAATTGAATCTATTGTAACACTAGGTGGAAATTTTTACTCTTTCCATTTCTATAAGATCAATAGTTGCAACATGTCACTATTTAGTATATAAGCCAGGTTTATGAATTTATGTTTAGTTAATGAGAAGCGTTAAAATCTATCAATTCCGATGAATGTATATAACTTGAAACTTCTGAAGAAAATGTTCTACTATTGGTAGAAGTAAAGTGAAATCAAAAGGTATCCTATGCAAATTAGAAGTTTTCTATAATATCTACCTATAATACCTATAATAATAATTTGAAATAATATAGTAAAGATGCACAAAATTACTTTGGCCAATAAATGATCTCGGCATCTTTTAAGGAAATATCTAGAAAGTAACTCATTATGGTAATTTTTAATAGTTGAGATCATGAGTCAATTGAAGCTAGATCACCATGGAAAACCTGGAAGTACTAAACAGTTGTCCAGTGCTTTCAGGTTTTCCATGGTAGTCTAGCTTCAATTGACTCATGAAAAACAACTCATTATGCTTTACTGTAATGTGATTGGATAATTATTAGTCATTTTCAACGGATTACTGAATTTCGAGGCTATCTGTAGCCTTACAAATACCCCTTATTTTCTGTATATAAACCAACCTTGGGAGTAAAGTTTCATTCATATCTCTGCTTTCTATTTCCATTTGAGGTTCAAATATGGTAGATTGTAGGAGTGTATGATTTAGCTAGAAAGTCATTACCTTGACCGTTCAATTTATCAAACGCTTTAACTCTTGGCAACAATAAACAAAAACATTCATAAAACTTTTTCATCCTATCTCTTCATACTTTTTTTTGTTGCTTGGAACTGTTAATAATTGAGTTATGTATGACTTCGATTATTGATTTAATTAATAGATTAAATTAATTACTTAGAGTTTAAGTCATGTGTATAACTGAAGTAAAATCGATATAACTGATTTGTGGACAGTGATTTTTTTCTTTATTATTGGTAAATTGATTGAACTGGAAAATGAAAAATATTGAATTCATTATTTCAGCAAATCCTAGAGTGGAAAAAAAATAGGCAAATGAAACAATCTTATATTCTCTAGTTTTCAACAGTTCACTAAGTTGAATATCAAATTAATGATGAAATCTGTATTATTCCACTTTGAAGTAATTTTCCCATAAAAAGGGTCTATTCTAATTTAATTTATTGTTTTATTTTAATAATCTCTGTCCTCTTGTTACCATATCAGAATCTATATAAAGAGGTTAATTGTTGTGGATAAAAATTTTTGTTGCTTATACGCTGGTGATTTTTTAAAAAGAAACTAAGTATTTACACCATTGAATGTCACCTCAATAGGCTCTATATTAGAACTCAGTGTCCTGGGTTCGATCTCCAATAGGCTAAATCGTGTATGCACACTGCTCGAATGTTACTATAAAGAAGGAGTTTATTGATAATATACATAATAACAGAGATGGGGCTACCCTGGAAGTTTTCTTAAAGATGTACACGTATATGGGGAAAGATGAGTTCGAGATCTTAAGTATTCATAAGAAACTCCCTATTCTTAAAACTAAAATTCAACGTGGATGTGGTTAGTAATGTCTTGCACGACAAATTAACAAAAGCAGTTTATTAGGATACCCTGAGAAGTTGATTTCGCATTGACATTTTGTAGTAAACAAGTGAAATCTACTCAAACAAAGAATAAATAGCCTGAGTTTCGCTCTTCCATATGCATTTACGTATCCCGTTGTTCCTGAAGAGAAAGCTATATTGACTGTACTATTATGTTACTTAATTAACGAATGAGTGAACATTTTTCATTTAGGTTTGTAAAGGGCTAGAAAAGGACAATACGCGACTACATCTTTGGAAACCTAGTTGACAGTCATCGTATGGTAGATAAAGCCAAATCATTTCGAATGATCTATTGTATACTTTCGTCATTTCCTAATAGGGTTCGATCCTGTCTCCTACAAATATTGCTTTACTTGGTTTAATCTTTCCAATATAAATATTCAATTATATAAAAGTAAATCCTGATTGTGATCTTATTGATAAACACTATTGTTTAATTATATGTGTTGCTCTAATTTTCACAATCGTGATCCTTAACATCTATATATTCTTTTTGCATCATAGCTGTTTCTGGAACATGGACACCACATAAAATTCAATGTTTTGAAGAAGCAAAAGCATTTGACAAAGTCAATGAACGAATGCCACCACATTTAGATATGAATTCTAAACGATGTTGGCCATATTCTTCCACGACATCAATAAATACAAATGATGAACAAGAAATTAAATTGTCTGATTCACATATTATCATTAATCGTGACCCAATTGTAGACGATGATAATGATTCTCTACTTACAGTTGGCTCACAAAAATCAATGCCAAGACCACCATCGATTTGTGAAGAACACTCATCTGATGACGATAATGTTGGTGATGATGATACTGAAGTCAAAAATGATAGGAGAAAGCTCAGACAACAAATCGATACTGTTAATGATCTCAAATCAACAAAATTAACTAATCAACTTGATACAATCAACACATCAAATGATCCCAAGCAGTCGACTAGTTCTGTTGATTCAACAAAATCAAATAAAAATGATTTAAGCAATACTACTAAAACTCCTAGTACTACTACTATTGGTGGTAGTAGTAGTAGTAGTAGCAGCAGTTCAACATTACAAAGCAGAACAATTATAAGGACAATAACACCTAATAAATCGAAAAATGACAACCTATAATCATCAGTGCTTCCGTAGGAACATTCAATCTATCCATGTCTATTATGACTTGATCTGAAAATTCGTATTTTACAACTAACTAACTAAGCGAATAATCAAATAGATATATAATCTATAAATATACATATATTTAGATATTATGCAATTCATTTCCTTTATTTTTCTTCATGGTTGGTTGTGTTGTTGTCTTTTTCCCTTTGGTCAGTTGTTGTTACGGTTGTTTGTCCGTTTAATTATCATAGTGACTTTTCTCTTTGTTTCTTTCCTCATTTGTGTTGATCTCTCTCTCCTTCTCGACTACTTTGTGTACATTTCCTCTACGTGTATTTTTGGGATGGGGTTTTTGAATTTCAACATAAAATCATCAATATGATAGTATTACATGTTTGCCACCGCTTCTATTCACTCCTAGCTGAAATATATTTGAAAATGGACATTCACGTGGAAACATAGTGACATTATAGTCATAGTATGTGAATGATTGATTAACCAAATACACTGTAAATATATACTACATTCTTGGTAATAATAATAGTAATATGTGCACCTATATCAAAAGAAATTTATATTTATATATTGAGGACCAAAAAACTATTCAATTTATGTTCTGATAAAAAGTGAAATTATACACAGAATATACCAAGACACGGTCAAATAAACCTTTTTAGATTTTGCTCTCTATTTCTTACAAGCTGCGTTACTTTTTTCTATTGATCTACCTTTCTCCGATCTTATAGTTGGTTATTCTCTCTTTCTCGCGCACGCGCCCCATTCGACCTGTCAACTGTTATTTTCCTTTTAAAATAGATAACTATTAAATAATCAGCACATTTATAATCTATGAGAATAATAATGAAGTGCTCATCTATTGTCTCTTTGTTTGCCTGTTGTGTCTATTTGTCTCTGCTCTATGTGTGTGTGTGTGTTTGTGCCTGGGTATATGTCGTGTTCGACGTCAAATATGGCGTGGAATTTTCGTTTTTTTTTGTAATTAACGCGTTTTCTTCCATTTTTAACATGATTCTTGTCGCTTGCTATTTTCTTCTTCTAAATTTCTAAACAAAATTAGATTTTTTGTTTGGTCTTGTTTATTATTTCTACACATGCACATTTAATAATAATAATAATATCCATCTTACAAAATCATGGTCTACATGAATGTAAAACAAGAATTGCACAGTAACTAAGCAACAACAACAAAAAAATTCAAACTAAACAAAGAATGATTCATTTATTTTCCATGTTTCAAAATTTATTTTTTAATTTTACAAAATTGGTAATTGAGGGGTGGAGGGTTAAATTTATTATTAAATTATTATTTTCTTAAAATATGGGATATACAGTAATATTGTGTTTATTATTGTTGTTGGCGATCAATACTTTGTCCAATTTTATTTTTGTTTCTATTATTGATTGGTTTACTTTTATTTTGATAATATATTGACGATAATGATTATTAACTGTATCCTCAATTCGATCAGTATTAATTAAAATGCATATGGTAATAGTTTCCAAGTGTTCTTGTTTAGTCACCTTTCATTTCGGATTTGTATATGAATGTATGTTTTTCCTTAATCTTTTTGTTCGATTACTTTTTTTCAAGCTATTTAATTAGATAGACTAAAATCGGAGTTATGAATCGTCCATATCCCTTTTTTAAAATGTTTTCTTCTGTCATGTGTTACTATGTTCATTGTTTATGTTTTAAATTATTGACACTCAAGTTGTCAATGAATTTTTAACATATATTCATGTACATCCAGGTTGGCAAAGTATCTTCTGTTTTTCTTGATGTGTACAGTGTCATTTATACTGTGTTAAATGAAAATTCACATGACTCACTTGTCTTTTTGTATGTATGTGTATATGCTAATGTGAAGGTATATAGATTTTCTTTTGCTTTTCCCGTTAACCACAATCATGGTTTGTTTTCTTCATTATTATGATTTTAGTGTCCAACTCTCATCATGACCTATTGTTTTCAGTTTTTGCATACATGTTGTCACTGCATATATATACTACCGGTTAATGAGGTTGGTGATGTGTTTTTTTTGCTGTCGATCTCTTTCTTTCTTTCTGTGTATCTTTGTAAGTATCGTCAAATGTTTAGGATAACATTGTGACTCGAATTTTCTTTCTTACACTATGTAATGTAAGCATAATGATGATAACAATAACTATGAATGTATGACTCAATAAAACTCTCTAGTTTTTATTCATCCTATTTATTCATATTAATTGATACTGCTCTATTTTACTCATTTACATCTTTAATTTATCTCCTATTTCCTCAATATCATTACTATCTGTTTATTATTTGGTTAATTATTTTACAAGGGACATATTGATAACATAAACTAAACAAAGAACTAACATACACATACAGAATGAAAGATAAAAATGAAATTCGATATGATAACAGAATGAAACTGGCATTAAGTTTATACATATATAAAGTAATGAAGAACGATGCATTATGATTAACCTTTTTTTTTCTAGTATACAACTACTTGTTACTACATATATATGTAATTGAACTTGTATATGATCAGATTAACTTTTGTCTCGTTTTTATTGTTTACAGTCCTTGATTTGTTCGATTCTCTTTTTTTTTATTCTGTCGAATTTGACTAATATCTACACATCAGTACTAGTTACATCCTACATCCGCCATCCTTAATCACCTCCAATATTGTTAATATCAAGTAAATATTTCCTCTCCTGTGACCGTGTAGTTCTTCTTTTTTCATTCTACTACTTTATATTCAGTAGAAGGAAACTGAGTACACAATCGTCTCTTGGAAGTAGGTGTACGTGTGTTTGTATCGGGTTTTGATATTTCACTTTTGTAGAGATTAGTCAATGAAGTTTCCTAATAAAATACTTCATAAATATATTTTACTATATTGTCTTTTTTTCCCCTTCAACATGTACCGCATCTGATCGTAGCTTCCAATTAGTTTGGTGACACATCATTTTTCTACTTTGTTCCATTTTAAGTTTTCTGTATCATCTTTCGATTACACTAAAACTACAATTACTGCTGTTCTCTTGCTGATAATAAATCAAAATTACAAATGAGTACTTTCTTTTAAAGAAAAGTTGTGCTCGTCTGTTTACTCTGTTTTTAGTAAATGAAACATCTATCAAATGGTTTTTTTTCTTTTGTCTACTTTTCATATACACAGAGATGATGATTTACCTAATTGTTTTGCTTTCTCATACATATGGTCTTTTTCCCTCTATTCCATAAATCATTTTAAAAAAAATATTATTACAATTACCATTTGTATTTACCGGGTGTTTTTCCTTGTCTTCACAACCACCTCCTTGTTGTTGTTCGCCTTGAACTCATTTTATGTTTTCCTTTGAATTACAGTTAACCTTCGGTTGAATTTTAATAATAAAAATGAAATATTACTAGTTGTTTTCCAAACATAACTCACTTGCATACATATACTCATGTATGTATATGTAAATGTATGTATGTATGTGTGTGTGTGGGTGCATGTGTGGATACTTACCTCAACAAATAAATAAATGAATTTTCGGATTTATAGACAAATTGAGTTATTTTCTATTTCTTTGATCGGTTAACTAATTCTATGGTGTTTTGTAGTGTTCATACCGAAAAGATTATTTCCATTTTTATCATTAATAGTTTTAGGACTCAAACAATATTGATCTTTTAAGATCTTGTGTTAGTTTGATTACAAATAGTAATTCATCAGTACTGTTGTTAAGCAGTAAACTATTAGAAGTCACCAGTAATTAGTGCAAAGCTATTTTATCCTAGTTCAATACGCTTAAACAATGTATACACATATATATCCAAAGTGTATAGAATTCAAGTCTAACATCTAAAACTATACTTTTCAACCATTGAATCATAATCTAACTTTCAACATTTTTAAACATTGAATGATAATTCTTAGATAATTTATTCACTGTAAGCGCTTTCACGTTTTACAACGTTGTAAACATTATCTACAAAAATCTGGACATATTCCTATATCAAATACCAAATGCCAAATTCCTTATCAAATATATTAGTTTTTGTACATAAACTAGGGATTAGATGTTAGATGAAGCTGGTTTGAATCCCACAGATAGTAACGCTTCTTCCAATAAGATCAAAGATAATATTTACTGAAAAAATTCCGTCCGGCATAAATCACAGATTCAAGGTTTCCTGACGAACATCTCCAATCACCTAATATGTCTACATAGCTTATACAGTATCGAGCTGTTAAGATTCACTTATTTCTATCCGTTATTATGAGATATCTCAACATAAATTTAATATACAGTGATTCTGTTTTCCTTTATTTTTGAAGTTATATCACAATGTAAGTGCAGTTGGATTGTTTCGGCACGATAACAGGTTGACATATGCCCTATTATTCTATTTGTCACAATTTTAGTATCATAGAGGTGAAAATGTTTTTAATTTAGGATGTTAAACAGAAAGTCCTCGTTTGTCAATTGCCATATATAAATAGTTCTTGTAATGGATATTAACACATTGAAACTCAAACATATCCGGCTGACGGGTCTCAAATGAGACCGAGACATTTACAAGCTTAGAGAATTCCATTATATTACATGCCCGTGTCCATATGCCATCTCAAGGTCAGACAGTAGGTGATAGATGACAAACGAGACTCCAGTTATGTACTTATTTAAAGTCTCAATTTATATTTCCTTGCCTAGATAATACACAACTCATATCCAGGCTTGTCAGACAGTCGAACAACAACTAACACTACGTATCTATACTTCCATTGATAACAACAAATTCGATAAGATTGAATAATTGACTAGATTATAATTTAACGAAACAGAAAACACAAGTAGTTAAACACAAACAAATTATTCTGAGAAAAAGTTTATTTATCTAAAAGCCAAAAAGAAAAAAATCAGATAAATAATAAAGAACAACTAGTCTCCTACCTAAACGTACATTGTTATAATTCATTAAGTAATTGGTAGTGGAATTCATTAAACTAATCAAACTATGTAGCAATGTTAGTTTTTAAACGAAAGACAACGTAAATAAATGTCGTTCCATACAAGTGTAGCGGTTAGTTTAGACTAGAAATTTTCACTTGAATAGTTTCAATAATCAAAAAATAGTCATGTTATGGTTGTATTTAACAAAATCAATATTAGTTGCTAATTTACTATTTATTTAAATACTTAATACACATCGATTTCGGTACAATTGAGTCTCAGAATAAGTATTCATCATCCAAATAAGGAAATTTGATTGTGAGGAAATAAAGTAAGGAGAAAGGGTGCAAGGGCAGTTTTTGCAAGCTTAATGAAGTACTTAAACAGGAATAATATATATTTGTAAAATCTCAGCAAAAGAATTTGAAGTATTGAAGATATTTTCCTTGAAAAAGCTTGGACCAGATTGCCAGGCGAAACGTTGGATTTACTTCAAATTCTTTCGCTGAATTTTTACAAATATATATTGTTCCTCTTTAATGACTCACATTAACTCGGCGCCCAAATATTGTGAAACTTTTTGTTCAAATTTAGACGAAAGTTCTTGTTAATGAACTACTACTTTCACCATTTCGTTGTGCATCCGATCTTTAACAGACAGAATAGTAACACAACGGTGTCACGAATGATACAGTTTTGTATATGTTGATTTATTTATCAATTTTAATAGGTTAATATCATCTGCTAAGTCTTCATCAGGACTCATACAGTTGAGTTGACAGATGATTCGCTTTCATATTTCTGAATTAAGCGTATTGAAATGCATATAGGGGATTCGTCAAATGCTTTTATTTCCTATTAACAATGCTCTTATAGGATAGGGAATATATATATCACATACCTGAGAAGCATATATATATATATATATATATATATATATATATATATATATATATATATATATATATATATATATATATATATATATATATACAAGTATTAATAAATAGCTGTCTACGCAAGATACTCAACATCCATTGACCGGATACCATCAGCAACAGCCTTCTGTGGGAGAGAATAAATCAGCTTCCAGCTGAAGAAGAAATTAGGTAAAGACGATGGAAATGGATAGGACATACATTACGCAAATCATCAAACTGCATCACGAGACAAGCCCTAACTTGGAATCCTGAAGGGAAGCGTAAAAAAGGAAGGCCAAAGAACACATTACGTCGGAAAATAGAAGCAAATATGAAAAGGATCATTAGGAACTGAAAGGAGCTGTAAAGGATTGCTTTGGACAGGGTTGGTGGTGAGCGGCCTATGCTCCTTTGCGCGGAGTAACAGACGTAAAGTAAGTATGATATAGAGACCAGCTTGAGTGAAGTGAAATCATAGGGTAACGTTATATATAAGAAATTCGTGCTTAAAATTAGTTTAATATTTCAATATTCTTACTTCACCAGCTCGTTGATTATTCAATGGATCACTAATAAAAGGATTTCTGTGTGACCTCATCATAAACAACGTAAATTTAAACAAAACATGATTTAGGATTGAATTGATTGATTTATTTACTATGTAATATATAGATCTTGCTTTTGAGCGCTAAATAATACGAAACTTAGGTTCAGAGTTTTTTGTCAACTACCTTCAACCATCACTTTGCATCTCAACAAAGTAAAAACGATGTTAAGCCATTTGTACCAGTGGCCATATTGGAAGGTGATCGATAGAATTCAATTAACATTAAAGAAGGGCCTCACTTACGTGACATTAAACACTACTCACCTGCGAGACTGATATGTTCTGAGTTCGTCGTGGATATGCACTGCTAAGGAGTCCCACAATAAGAAGAAATGGCCGTCCAATGCTTCCAGGTTTTTCATAGTGGTTTAGCTTCCATTAACTCATGATTTCAACTATTGAATATCTATTCATTTAAATCAATCAATTCACTTCTAAACTTACATAAAACATAATCATTTTTAATCCTAGTAACATAATAAAATGTTTTTACATGTAACGGATAAAATACATGAATTCTGAAAAAGTGAAAATCATATATGAAATGAATTGCCTATAATTTAAAATGCTCATACATATAACTGTGACGAATACCAGTTAGAATATAAAACGCGTCGCTAGCCCCATTTCCATCTCTTATATACTAATCCTTTTTTTAATAACTGAATGACTAAATCGAGGCAATCAGCAAAGGATACATCTATATCAACTGGAACTGAATTTAATTCCAATCAATGGGATAATTCATATTATAATTATTACTACAGATTAATCATTCGTTATGTTTCTTTTGTAACATATTAAACTGAATGTTATGTTGACATCGAGTAGTTGTTATCATGTATTATGTGAATATGTATACATTATATATATATATATATATATATATATATATATATATATATATATATATATATATATAGTTATAGTATGCTAATTATATAAGGTCAAGGTTGGATTATACTAATGAAGATTCATGTTGGTTGGAAAAAAATGTTTCTATTTGGGTTTAATCAATGTATATTGATTATTAAATGTTACGCATAAGATATATTCCTATTATTTCATTTACGGAGTTTATTCTGAATTTAGGCTAGATCTCAACTCAATCATCTTACGATACATTATAGTGAGTATATTGTATTTTTTCTTCAGTCTTATAAATCAGTTATTAGGTGTTTGGAGATAATCGAGAGAAAATGATGTTTCATTCTATCTGATACTCAACAATGGAATGTATCTGAAATCTTAAGAAAGTTCTTCCTCGTTATAGGACTGTGTTACCCTATGTTACAGTCGGATTATCGTTTAGATAGCTCCTCGATAACCTATTTGATTAATACATTGCACGAGAAATTCAATTTCCCATCAAGCACATTAGTTTTTCTCAGGATTAAAGACATTTCTTGCTAATGATAACCGACTGAGATGATGATACATATATCCTTTTAGTGTCTCACGTTTGCCTTCAAGCATATATGCTTTAACTAGTTTGAAATACAAAATGGTCTCAATTTTTGACCTAACAGATCAATCCTAGCTTCGTCAGAGAACTACTGGAAACTAAGATTATCATATAGGTATTCCATTCTAATGTTACTTCAGAATGAATCATATTATTCCATCTAGCTGGCAGGACTGATACATATAGTTCACACGTGATATGTAAAATCAAATGATGTCGAGTTAGCCAACCGGCTAGTTTGATATTATATTATGCTTGTTACAATGTCTAACAATGTTTGCTTGATCCCTGTTATCGAAAATGACTATCTACTTCCGAAAATTCCAAGTCTAAAATTGACATCGCAACAAGCACTTTTGCCTTCACTGACTCTTCAGTTGCTGTAAATTAATAAGAAATTTTCACGTTGATTTAAAGTTTACGAAATATTAGGTCAACGATAAACAAACGGATCCAATTGAAATAGCTACACTTGTCTACATAATTTTAATTGATTGTATTGATATAGCGTATCTATTTGAACTTATATATGTCAGATTCTACGTTCCTTATGACTGACTGATCCAGTGACTGACTACGATTGTGGTCAATCTGTGGTGCGGGCTACTTATATTAACATAAGTAGTATATAACGCGAGTCAGGAATGTAATGGTTGGCTACAGATGATTGCGAACATCAAGAAAGGAAGAATGGGAATAGAAAGCAATTAGTATAGAAATGCAAGAACAATGATGTCCGAGACAATTATTGAACATTTTTCAAATTAGGTATTATAGTATGGTTTTTCTATTTTACCGAGTAACTCTGTAATGTTGTGTTTAATATAATTCGGTTGTCCTCACCTGTGTTCTCTTTGACTACAAATCCATAGAAAATCTGTTATGTGGTCATTGTCCATTATTATTAGTAAATAAGCCTTATTTAAACTTATTTAATATTATAATAGTATATTATATTACATAATTCAAGTTATTAATACTTTAGGATGCTCACTTACTGATTAGATGAATTTGGCTTCATGATATTTCTTGTGTCATCATTAAGCTTTGAAGTTATTCGTTGATAAAGTTTAGATCAAGTAGTTTCATAAAGGGTATTTTAATTTGTCAATGATACTCATTACGAATTCATCTCAGTTGAAGTACCATTAAAAACCAGGTGGATATGTAACATCTGTTTCGTCAGAGCTTCAACAAAAGATCTTCCAGCTAAACAGTGAGCGCATAATCATAAGAGTATTGTGTTAGTGTCCAGTTGTACGCATTATCAACATCAATAAGTTCACGATAGAGTATGTTGACCATTCAATGTTACTGATGACGACTATACCATAACCAACACGTCTGAAATCTAACGTTAACAACTAGTTGCTGGTAATGTGAGAAAATTACTTAAAGCAAATCACTAGTGAGCACATGATCGTAGTACTGACAAAATGGTTTTTGCGAAGAGTATTTTAATTTGTATGTAGAATTCAAATTGGACCGTTGTCGACTGAAATATTTGGAAGTAACTAAGTAAAAGACATTTGTATTAGCTATATGAAGCTTTCCATTGATGTTTAGGACTGCAATTGATCAGTCTCTTATAAGCATCTTAGCATCCTGTACGGATTACCTCGATATTGTCTCAAATCACAATCATTATAAATAAGCAGAGATGGATAGTGGTTAGTAGTGGAATGTAGAACTGGCGTTTCGTCCTATTTGTGACTCGTCAACTGGATATACGTGCATACCAGAGTTGCTATTCAATCTGAGACTCAAAAGCAGTACCATTTACCTCAAACTCCATTACGTTATTCACGTAGCTACTGAATCCACAGAATCACTGGATGCAAATGTTATTATCTCATACATACAAAACATTTCTTACCTCAAAAATTATACTATAGAAACATCTGAAATTATTCAAAAAACTTGTAATAAAGATATTTAACGGAAAATGAACTGTTATGATAAACAGTTCATAACTCAGTGATTACTACTAATAATTCAGTGTGATTGTCCCCAAATGCCCCGCTTCGATTTAGGGTGGGGAGAGTCAGCTCTCCTTCTCGAAATGCGAAATTGAGAGAGCCAAAAGAGAATATTCGGTGCTGTTACTGGGTTGGTGGATACAGGGGATCCATCTAGGGGAGTTACTTGGAAAACCCTAATTCCAAACCATTGGTATACATAGGCTCCAGTATCCTGAAGAAACAAATGACGTATGAAGCAATCGTTGGTCACTGGCTACCATGGGATTGCATCTCCTGACGTTATCTCACTACCTTGTGGGTCAGACCTGTAGGTCAAAGGCTCCGTGTGTGGGCTCCTAAGAAAGCCACCTGTTTCGGTTTGGGCACCCGGGGATTATTCGGACTTTCATACAAACCGAATGGTCTTTCTGGCGCATATCTATTCGGTGCCGTTTTGTACCAATATTTATATGTTTAAATAAATAATTAATTAACATTTATTGTTATTACCTGTTAACTCACTTATTCTAAGCTTTCATGATGAACTTGAATATAAATAGCCATATCACACTTATTAAATCTAGTTAGTTATAATCATTATCAATAATCACTTTTATAGTTTCACACCACTGATTAGCTCTAACTAAGAAACCATTAAAAGCCAACAACAACATAAAAGTAAAAACACTAAACAGCGCTGTGATTCAGTTCTGTTATTGTCTTTTGTGTGTGTGTGCATGGTGGGGGTGATAAAATAGGAGATAAGGTGAAAATCATACAAATTCCGTTTTTAATTTTTACAATTTTTAGCTTCATGATCGATTGTGTAATTTTCCTTTTCCAAGAAAGAAAGATAGAAATATGTTGTTGGGTTAAATGAATATGTAATTAGCTAGGATAGATACAAAGTAGGAATTCAGTTTAGTTGTAAAAAATAATGGATTATTCACAAGTTTGAATAGTTTTTAAGAAAAGAGGGACAAAACGTTAAAACAATGGTATATATACATGGTATTGTTTAACTTGTACCTTCCTATTGAGGATTAAGACTGGAATTGATCAGTCTGTTATTGGCTTATGTACATACTGTGCATATGCCTCGATATTGCCTTAATTCACGACCATTGTAAACAGAGATGGATTGTGAATTTAAATTCATCCCATCGCACAAGCAAGTGTCTATTAGGACTCAATATCTGAGTGGATAACGCGAAGGCGTTTGAAGCGAATGATACTGGGTTCGAGTCTCAGAGTGAACTTCAACTCTGAGATGCAGATACATCCAGCTGACGAGTCCCAAACCGGACGAAACGCGCGTCCTGGATTCCACTGCTAGCTACTATCCATCATTGCTTACAAAAATGGTATATATATTACATTGAAGAAAAGAAGGGTTATCGTTTTCATATGAAGTTCCACACAACCTATGTAAAGGAACGATATCTTAACTTTGCTAAATAGCGAAAACTATTGGAATTATTTCCAAGAAATCTAACTAGTATTTCTAAAAGTGATATATATATTTAACTTATCTATTTAACATAACCAACAATTAGGTCATCTCATAAACAAGTTATATACATTGTATATATATATTAACCTCTAACCAATTCTCATTTTATATCCCTGTACTATCACAATATTAAATGTACAATCATCGTTTCTTCCAGTTTATATGAATTTCTTATCATTATTATGATTAATATTTACCTTGACAACGTTATTATTGAACATCATATTGACAGAAGTTTATCACTATAATAATAATAATAATAATAATAATAATAATAATAATTATTATTATTATTATTATTATTATTATTATTATTATTATTATTATTACTATTATTGTCTTTTAATTAACCTAACTTAACATTACTCTTATCATCTATTATATTCATATAATTCATTCATTCATTCATTTATCTTTCTGTTTTATTTCAATAGATGATAACTTCATCTTATGTAACAATCAACTTCCTTAAATGACCTTCTCAAATTCATAAATAACATATTCATAAGTGTAATAAATATTATAGTTGACTTTATTATTTTTTTAATATAGAACATTGTTTAATTTACTAAATTCATGCATGACCCATTTTGATCCATTGTATATATCACTATACAAACTATTATGATAAAGATATTAGGAAATAGTTATTCACTCTAATATATCTTTTTTTTATCAGAAGGGGTTTTGTGAAGATTTTAGTAAATTAAAAAGTTGAAATCATGAGTCCATTGAAGCTAGACCACCACTATGGAAAAGCTGAAAGTACTGGACGCCCGTTTCATCCTAATGTGGAACTCCTCAGTAGTGTGCATCCATGACCCTTCCTCGTGGGATTCGAACCCAGGACCTATCAGATTCACGCGCAAGCGCTTGACCATTAAGCCACTGAGCCAGACGGTGTGTAACGGTGTTAATGTCTAACTTCAACCAATCCATGAAGTTCCACGAAATTTCGCCACCGTACCCCATTGTCTTCAGTGATCTAATATCTCACAACAGCCCCCGTTGAACTCCACTGGTAACGGCTCCTCACTAGAACTCCAGGAGTATCTCTTGAAGTCAGTCTTTTTTCCAAAATACTTTATAAGGATTTCTACATAGTTATGATCATATCTTGGAGGACTTACATTGTAGTTAACAGTGAAATTTAAGATACATGTTACTTTCAGTTTGATACATGTCAGTGAAATGTACCTGTAATCTAATACTGATATGTATATTCTGAGACGTTAACCTGAGAACTCTCAATATATTATCCACTGAGTTGCTTAATCTTTATAACCACTAAATGATACAATTGATGATTTCCGAATGGGATCTCTATAGTATTGATAATCCGAATTTACTAAAACTTGTGACAACAATAGGAACTGATTAATCGTAGTACTTAGTATTCTCAATGGGAAATTACAAATTACAAACATATCACTATGGTACAACCCAGAATACCTGATAAAAAGCACACATACTAAGAGAATTAGAGCATTTAATAAAATCTTTCATGAAAATTGCCTCTAAATATAAAAAACTCAGTAATTAAAAGAAAATATAAATAATGTTGAATATAACATATCAATGATAAACCAAAGTGAACTTAACTATTTTATTTATTTAAACACATAGACATTGATACAAGGAGGTACGAAATAGATATACGCCAAATAAATCATTCGATTTCTGTGAGGGCTGGAACACCACCCGGGTGTCCAGACCGAAACAGGTGGATCTCTTAGGGGGCCAAACCACAAGTCTTCGACCTAAAGGTTTGATCCACAATGCAGTGGTGCAACATCAGGAGTTACAGTCCCATGGAAGCCGGTGACCAATAATTGGTTCATATGGAGCCTATGTACATAACTGGTTTGTAATGACGGTTTTCTAACTCCCCTAGGTGGTTACTCTATATACACCGACCCAGTTAAAGCTCCGGACATCCGCTTTTCATCCTCTCAATTTCGTAAACAACACCCGTGGTACGAGAAGGTAGTGATTAGGACTTCCCTGTCAGTGATTATATTCACGTGGTCATGTGAGAGCATTTCGAGAGGGAGAGATGACTCTCCTCGCCCTCAGTCGTACTAAGGCATTATAAAATTTAGGAAATAAATATCCAATTTATACAACAATCGACTTATGGTCTTATTAATTATCATATTAAGAATCATTTCTTAAAACTAATAGAAAAACTCAACATAAGATAAGAAATTCATTTTCATTTTGATTGTCATTATTATTGTTTCTATGATAACGCTAATAATCTTAAGTACTATTTTTTCATTCTGATTAATATTCCATAGAGAGAATGTGAGAGCTAGGATACTGACCGAGTGTATAGACTAAAGCAGGTGGTTTTCATAGGGGGTCACACACCGAACCTTCAACCTAAAAATCTGATCCACGAAGCAGTGGAGCAACATCAGGAGATGCAATCTCATAGTATCCGATGATCAACAACAGGTCCATATATCATTTGTTCCCTTCAGGATCCTGGAGCCCATGTACATCATAGGTTTGGAATCAGGGTTTTCCAAGTGACTTCCTTAGGTGGATCATCTATATCCATTAACCCGGGTAAAGCACTGAGCATTCGCTTCTAAGACAATGTTGATAATAATAATAATAACAATAGTAATAATAATAATTGTTATTATTATTATTACCATTATTATTATTATCCATGAATGATACATAGAAATATTTTTGTTAATATTTAGTAAATAATTAGTGAATTTAATTTTTCTTAAAAAACACCAACATATATACTTTTATCAGTTCGAGGGTTGTGGAGATTGTTAAGGTTTTGATTGAGATCATGAATCGATTGATGTTAGACTTAAATTAAATTAACAATCTTCACAACCCGTAAACTGATAATTACCAATCGCTCACTAGTGACTAGCTTCATGAGAAAATTCTCGGAGTTCTTATGAGAAGTTGTGACCAGTTGAACTAAATCGTGTCGGGTAGAAACAGGTGTCTACCTCAGTATGATGGAAGATGGTCGCGCAATTTCGTGGATTAGTCGAGGTTAGACATTAACACCATTGTATGCCAGCTCAGTGGTCCAGTAGGCTAAGCGTTCGCACGCGAGACTGAAGGCACTGGCTTCGAATTCCGCGAGCGGGATCGTGGCTACTCACTGCTGAGGAGAATGGGGTTTTTGTGAATAGTATTAGTAATTTTAATAGTTAAGATCATGAGTTAATTGAAGCTAGATCATCATGAAAAACGTGGAAGCACTGGATGGCTGTTTTGTCTTTTTGCGAAACTAGTGAGAAGCAGTGACTAATGGAGGTCAACTGGAGCTTGTTGTGAGATAATAACTCATTGACGAGAATGGTGGATTTGTTGCTCAATTTGGTGGATTAGTTGAAGTTAGACATTATCACTGTTGGATGTCGGCTGGTTCAGTGGTCTAGAGGTTAACATAAAATAGAATAAACTCATTTTGTTTAACAAACTCTTATTTATTTCAGTGGTTAAGATCGTGAATCAGTTGAAGTTAGACCACCATGGAAAATCTGGAAGCTCTGAACGGCCGTGGGACTCCTCAGCAGTGCACATCCACGACCTCACCCCCAGCGAGATTCGAACCCAGGACCTATTGGTTTCGAGCGCGAGGACTTAACCACTAGACCACTGAGCCGGCAAGTCAGTGTCACATAAGGATTATTTTTCGTTGTGTTCATTCTCGATCGATTATATTTCTTAGAATTGATGTATTGTAGCTTATAATGCTTTAAAGAACTTCCATATTATTGTATTCAGGATATATCATCACAATGTACCCGAATACCAGTCTTTTGGTGATCATAGTCGCCTTAAAATACAATATCTTACTCTTCAAACACCAATATATCGTCCACTGAGTTACTGGGTTCAGATATCCACTCACGTGTTCAACTCATAGCTTGTTTGAGAATTTCTTCGTAGTATCTTCATCTCTTCCAAGTCACTGACAGAAATTCTAACGTCAAGAAATACTTTGTGAATGAAATGATAAAACGGAAACATAAAACGCATCCATGGATCTGATAAAAAGTAGCATACCCAGTAAACATATAAGACAACATTATAAGCTCATAAGTTTTCTCAAATTTACAAACATTACTTGGTAACGAGTGATAACCACCACAAAACTTAAGTCAAGCAGGATTTCTTGCCGGTTATCCACAACCACCTTAAGTCTTAAAATGACATTGAAAGACATCGAGTCATTCAGAATAGTGATCATCTTACAAATTGATAGATCGAATCAAGTTAATGATCAGAGGATTGAACAAACATAACTTCTATCACCACACTAGTGATCAATCATCATATATTAACTGAAAAAAACCTGTTTCATAGTTTAAACGATAGAAAACATGAGTAGAAATTGTTAGTGTGTTTCTGTCTATGGGATATACAATTGTAGATTATGTCATCCTATCAAATATTATAGGATGAAACAGATAGATTTTACTATTTTATCCAAATCTATTATTCATTCTATCTTTCTACATTAACTTTTATCTCTCATCAATCAAGCATTTCATTTTGTTTGAATAGATGAGTTTTATTCATAAATTGTCATCTTTAAAAAACAACAACAACAACGAGAATTTGAAAAGAGACTGTCTAACAAACTATCAAAATTAGTATTAGAGACAGATACATAAAATCCACTTAATTTTTTGCTTAACAAAAAAAAGAACCCATTAAACCCTGGGAGAAAACATTACCGAAATATACAAGTTATGAAATTCATCAAATAATTATTGTTATTGATTGGTTGATGAAAAAAAACCAACTTGAATTATGGATAGAAACTCAGTCAGTCAGTTACAACGTAGGACTAAGCAAACATATATGCATTGGTCCAAGTTGCCATTACCTCATTAACACAACAAGATGAACAGAGTCATAGAAGTACTCACTTCAATGGTAGTGATATATAAAAGAAAGATTGTATATAAGGATATAGTACAGGAACAAAGAATTAGTTGGTAGAAAGAAAGATATGAAGCGCTTTTAATCTCTTAGTTTAAAGGATAACAGAGATTGTAGACACCGACACTATTGTGGTCGATTCTGGGCCATGTGACCAAGAGTCTCCAACCAATGGTTACTATAGTCACAAGGACCCAATTCAAGTAGTCTACATTTACCAACATGGATCAAACTAGGAGTTAGTGATTTCTAGCACTGATGCCACATTTTGACTGGTTTGGTCGCCTCTAACTTTCTTCCAACCATCCCCAACACTAGTCAGCATTGCACGTTGTGGTAATCCGTGTTCAGACATACGTGATACGTGGCCCAACCATGTCAGTCGATGAAGACTTAAAACTTCATCAACTGATTTACCATCATTCCTAATACCCTGTGTCTGACCCTGCTGTTAATTACCTGATGATCCCAGTAGATGCGAGCATTATTTCTAACAGATCTGTGATGAAATACAAGTAACTTACGAGTATCTTCTACTCTGAATGACTACGTTTCGCAACCATAAATTAAAATAGAATGAACTTCTGTGCAGTATCCTAGTCCCTTAATTGATAGATGGATAGGTGACGTAAGTTGGCAAAAGCCAAACGAGCATTTCGAATCCATGCTGAAATTTTGTCAGACAGAAACGAATGAAAACTTTATTATTACTATCATTTATAATCAGCATTAATATTAGTGATATTCAGTTCGGTAATTAATGATGATTTCTTTTATTATGGTGAAAATTGTTCACTTTCTAGTTATGTATTATCTTGAATTGATTTGTAATAGATAATCATTGAAAAGTGAGAATGTATTTTACTTTAATACAGGGTAGTCATGAAGTTAGCTGTAAGAAAATGAGTACAATACTTCGGAGTAATTAAAGTAAAACATTGGATGTTGATTTAGTTATCTAAGAAAATTATATTATCTTAGAGATGTGTAATGGAATAAGACTTATGCATTGTTGAAGAGTTCCAAACTGGGTTTAACTTGCTATGTACTGTATACTGATTTTTCAATGTTTGTGTAAGGAAAGTAAGTTTCATGATAAAGATTCTTTTGTTGTTAAACATTACAGGGATGACAGTAGTTTGACAAATACTGAAGAAAACAAAAAAACGAAAGTAATGAATAATGATTTATTCCTAGCATAGAATTCTTTATTAATCAATATCTCTGATCTTACTGAGAATTTTCAGTCTTCTCAATGACCTTTTAACTTTCAAACTATTGAATTGGCATCAGATTTTTATCAAATGTAATGTACATTCATTTTCAATATGATACAATACTCAACCAATATCACTGATGAGTTCCTGTTTCATTATCAACTTGATCATTTCAGTAGCATAGGTCATTTGTTTGCTCATGAGTCGATAAATTGATTTATCAAATCAAGTCATTATTAAACGTACAGTAATATTCACTTTGGTGTCATGGATACACACCAAGGAGTAGCTTCAAACTTGTGAAAAAAACAAGTATTCACTACTTTTATTTTTCTTCAATTTATCGCTACTTCTTCAATTGTTGTCGATTCATGAGAAAATCTATTCACGTTTATAATAAAAAAACACCACTGGATGACGGCTCAGTGGTCTAGTTGGTTAAGCGCTTGGCTCGAGACTGATAGATCCTGGGTTCGAATCTCGCGGGGTGCGGGGTCGTGGGTGCGCACTGCTGAGGAGTCCCATACTGGGACGAAACGACCGTCCAGTGCTTCCAGGTTTTCCATGTCGGTCTACCTTCAATTGACTCATGATCTCAATCTGTGAAAAAAACAACTCTGAAATATCTGTTCTTTGAAGTTTGTTAAACGATTAAGTTTACTTTATTAAAAAGAATAAACTTCATCTACCTATTTTAAAATATAACTTCGGATTCTTTCTGTTATGACTTTATGTCCAGCTTTTTATGAGGTGACTTATCTACCAATCAAAATACGACTTATTCAATCTTAACACTATGCCTAGCACGTCCACTTGAGTCCAGAACACCAATACCAGCTTCCAATATGCGAATCATTTATTTCAGACATACGGGATTTATATATCAAACAAACAGACCGCATTGCACCATCAAATAGAAAATAACATTTGTACACAATAAAGCCAAACAGTGGCTGTGAACATGGGAGTCAGTAGTTAATAAACTGAGCATAATTTAGGGACAGTAAATCGTATAATAATAAATTATAGGTCAAAATGAAGCTTACAATAAGAGGAATATAAATATACATAACCTAATTATTAAATCATTATACAATAGGAATATTTATAGAATATTAGTTCATTAATAGTCCTCGGAAGTTACCTGTAATTTAATCTTCACTAGGATATAACACTTTCCTGTTTTGTTTTTAGTTTTTATTAGTATAAATATGGTTAAGTATATTCATGTGTATTAAGAGGGGAAATAACAGACATAAACAGAGCTTTTTTAAAGTCGTGAATGATGACGATGATCTTGATGATGATGATCATCATCATTACCATGATGAGACGTGTTCATCTCTAACCGTTTGAAAAATAACGATTTATATTACTGTTGTAAATATAAAATCAATGTTATCATTGATTAATTTGCCATATATGCTGATAATACTTGAGTAGCTTTGAAGCTGAACTAAAAATAATAATACACTTCATTTACAAATGAATAGACAGAAATATGATATGAAGAATCTATTGTTTAAATAGTACTGTGTAAGATCATACATATTAATAGCTTTTGTAAGAAGATGGTTACGCGACTTCGTGGAATGGTTAAAGATAGACATTTACACTATTGGATGCCGGCCGGCTCATTGGTCTAGATCTAGATGTTTAGCATTCGCACGCAAGATCGATCGGTTCAGGGTTGGAAACTTGCAAGTCGGGATGGTGGATGTGCACTGCTGAAGAGTCCTACAATAGGACGAAAAATCAAAGAAATCACTGTTTCTAGACAATGATTTGATCAAGAAATTCAGGTATTTAGTTTGACAAATGAAATTCAAATAATTTTAGTCTAGCTAATAACTCATATTGATATTATAAATATTTATAATACAGTAATACAATTATGGGGTTCGGTATAAAATAAAACTGTTTTCAAATAACTGAAGTAACCCATCGTATCAACAAAGAAGAAGAAGAAGAATCAACGACAACTCTACGAAGGAAAGTTTCTTTTAGACGATTTCATTTACTCAAGTTGTACAACCATATTTATAGTTAATTTGCAAATTATATATATAGGAGGATTATCACATCATATCATGTGTCAAAGAAAGTTGCTTGATCATTTGGAACTGAAGAACGATAATAAGATCAAATCAGATGTATGACACAGATAACTGTCCACTTGATGAATATGAAAAGGATTAAGAATAGATTAAAAATATGAAGATGATAATAATGAATCATTAAAATTAAGATTAAGAATAGTAGGAGGATGTATACCTAAAAATCAAATTACAATTTATCAAAACGGCTATCAATCCCATGTCTACAAGACCTTATACAGTTCCTAGGGAGATTCATTCAATCAAAGAGTAAATAAATGAGTCCTTTATACGATCGTGTTTGTATTTAGCGAATGATTTTAGATGTATTTCAGAATATTTGTATACAGGTTTGCTGAAAAACTGTAATAATAATGAATTGAATAAGCAAAAATGAAATTTCTAATCCCTTCAGCAAATGGAACAATACAAAATTGGCTTTAGCTCGCAGTATCTGTAATGGCATCATTAGACCCAATGTCTATTTTAAACAAAAAGCGGGTACAAATGCTTATTGTATTTTATGTGGAATGGAATAAGCATTAAAAGAAGTAATCGTTTTATGTAATTATTATTTAATATCATACTGTTCTGATTAGATAATACCATGATAGACTTTTCTAATCAGTTTCAAATGAATTTGTCACTAAGCAAAAGTTACCTTCCATAAAACTATTCAAAAGTTGAATGGTAATTGGTACTGCAACATTCAGCTTGAAACAGGTTCTGCAAATATGTTGCGGTTCGCATCTAACATGAAGGTACTTTTCATGCATTTGTCAATTGATTATTTTATTAATTTAATTAAACAGATAAATATTGATACAAAGGTGCACCGAATACATATGCACCACATAATTCACTTGATTTCTGTGTGGTCTGTGTTACTGCTCAGGTGCCCAAACCGAAGCAGGTGGTTTTCTTAAGTGAGCCACACACAGTCTTCAACACAAAGATCTGATCCACAAGACAATGTAGCAACTACAATAGATGCAGTTTCATGGTAGCCGGTAACCAATGGTTGATTCGCATGACATTTGTTCCTTGATGATGCTGGAGTCCATGTGCACCATTGGTTTGGAATCAGGTTTTTCCAACTCTTCTAGGTGGATACGAAGGGTCCACCAACCCGGATAAAGCACCGAACATTCTCAGTGAGTAAGACTTCTATGGCAGTGTTTGTATTCACATGGCCATTTGAGAACATTTCGAGAAGGAGAGATGACTCTCCCCACTCTTGGCTGTATCAGGACATTTGGGAACAATTAATTATATCTATCTGCCATAAACACATGATTATATGAAATTGTAAATATGTGTTCATACAGTAACTTATCGATTGTTTTTTGATTAAATCTGAATATCTATATGACTATATATAAATCAAATAAACATTAATAAGATCATATATCATTTGATTTACTTTAAATATCAAATAAATCCTTCTTTATCATCTTCATATTCTTATTTCTTTCTTTCAATTTATGATTTTCTTAGTGTCAATTAAGTAAGTCAGTTTAGTATACTAATGAACACAATACAATTTGCATTCAAAGATAATCATTAGAATAATGTGTCGCTCAATTTCATGGATTAGTTGAAGTTAGACATAAACGCCGTTGGGTGTCATCCGGCTCAATGATCTAGAGGTTAAACGTTCGTGTGCGAGACCGATAGATCCTGAATTCGAACCTCGTGAAGTCAGATTGTGGATGCGCACTGCTGAGGAGTCCAACAATGCAACGAAACAGCTGCACAATGCATTCAGGTTTCTCATGGTAGTTTAGCTTCAATTGACTCACAATCTCAACAACTAAAACTCCTATAATATCCAGTTTTTTTAATCTACTGTCTAGGAATGATTGTTTTGTATACAATTCAAGGTTATTCAATTTTTGTTTATCTTATTTAAGCATAAATAATGACAATATTCTATGGTTGTAAGATGTGTTGATTTGTTCATTTTACTCAATGTCATTTACATGAAATGTATCATTCCCTTAGGGAATTACTAATAATAAGTATATTGGATAATAGACATATTACTTCTGTTTGTCCCATCTCAGAAAATAACTTTGAAGTATATCGAATCTTAGTTGTTATTTTTTTCCCTTTAGAAAAACCTCGACTTATATAACAGATTTACATATATATGGAGAGTTATTTTAAAGCCTACCATATTGATAGTTGTGGGTTATACTCATAATCAAATGATCTTGATTGAGAAAGTATTAGATACTTGAGGTGACTAGATAGTTAAGTGGAGGCATTGATTTTGTCATCTTTTAGATCGGAAGAGGTTTGTTGACAGGCTCTCCAATTTAGTGGCCCGTGATCTGACTCCAATTTGATAGTAATGAATGTTTGTTGTTGAAATATAACCTATCCTCGTATATAATCATCTACTTAAATCGAGTTAGTCAATAACTGAATTAAATAAGTCAAATAACGAGAATTGACTTTTGAATACGTATATATTTCATACAATCTTTGATTCAGACAAAATATCGGAGAAGCGAAAAGAAAAGAGTGAAGCGAAATAATGCATAGTGGAGAAGGCATGTGAACCAACTCCATTTAGTCAAGCGTTAATCAATATTTATAGTCACACAAATATTAGGTTAGACATGTGATGAATGGGATAAGAAATGTACACATACATATCCGCTCATATAAAAACAGTCAAGATTGATAAGCGAATAATAATTAACAAAATCAAAATGTAATTCAACTAGAATGAACAGATTGGCCTATTCGAAAGCGAGAATATGATATATGGGCTTAACATAAAAACCGATACTACAATAGCTTTTTCGTTTTATAGTGAAGGTCGTTCGTAGCAGATTGGGTATTTGCGAAATTTCTGTGAATCAGTTCATCAAAAATATAGTCTACAAATTAGACTGATCTCCAAGATGTTCTGAAAGTTCTAGTGAAAATCCCTCACCAATGGAATTAAACATGACGACACTGAAGCAGTTGTCACCGTTGTGATTGGATGATTGGTGAGGTTTGTTGTAAATTGATTTGAGTGAACACTGCTCAAGAGTCTCACACAAGGCGGCCTGCTTGAATATCTGTGCTATCTGGTTCTATTATTTAAATATTTCAACAACTTATCCGTTTTCTTGTTTGTTATAATTATGTCTATTAGTCTCATTCAGGTGCGTTTGTGAAAAGTCTACGACATTTCGCTGTACAAGTTACAAACTACCCCATTCAAAGACATCGTGGTTTCTGGCAATATGCATCTAAAAGAATATACATTAATCAAATGTCGATTCTTGAGCTGCTAACATCTAACTGGCGGCCACTCAATCGTTATCTCAAGAATCGATCAAGAGATAAGAAAAGAAAACTTGATGAAATACTTTACACTGAGAATTCTGTATTGTACCAAATATATAATATTGAATAAAGCTAATAATAATAATAATAATAATAATAATAATAATAATAATAATAATAATAATAATAATAAACAGCTGTCCATTGCTCTTTGGTTATCAACAATATCTTGACTGAAATTAGTTTGCTATCGATGCAACCTAAAAATGAGACCAATCTCTACGAAAGCCCTTCAACTAGATGCTGGTGTTTTTAAACATGATTAACAAATGTATTGTGTAGGGGACATTCCCTTGTGCATAGGTTTAGAATACGATGAAATCATTATCTAGTGCTCACTAATTTTCCATATTTGTGTTATTATCAATATCAGATTCTGATCAAATTTACCTTTGAGTGGAAGATATATTCACAGACTATTCATAATATAATCATACCATTTTCTTCACCTTACAAAACAGTGATGATCTTGATACGATTGATAAACAGGGAACACTGAAAAATTGTTTCATTCATGTATAGGACTCATCAACCGTGCACACACTTGAATTCTCTAGAAATTGGATTTCATGATAATTTCTATCAACCATTAGATCATTTGGTAAATAACAGTATATCAGAAGGGGTTGTGTGGAGATTTTAGGAATTTCGCTGATTTAAATCATGAGTTAATTGAAGCTAGACCATCATGGAAAACCTAGAGATATCAACTCACTGAGGACAATGGTGTACGGTGGCGCGACTTCATGAATTGGTTGAAGTTAGACATTAACACCAATGGATCTCGGCTCAGTGGTCTAGTTGGTTAAGCGCCTGACGTGAGACTGATAGGTCCTGGGTTTGAATCTCGTGGGGTGCAGGGCCGTGGATACGCACTGCCGAGGAGTCCCATGCTAGGACGAAACGGCTTCCAGGTTTTCCGTGGTGGTCAAGCTTCAATTGACTTATGATTTCAATCAGTGAAATAAAAGTATACTAACTCGAATTCAATCATTCTATTAAAAATCACGGTGATTGTCCAGTAACATTAATGATTACTATTTAATCACAACAAAATTGATCGTTTATAAATTCTCGTTAGAAATTTAAGAATTGGCTTACGGGATTACATTTAGAATGATGAATAGATTTTGTTTATGCCAACAGATATAAATATTAAGTAATAATAGCAAAACAAAATTTCACATTCACATACAGGAAAAGTTGGATGATTATAAAATGAACTTTTCATATTATAAAAGAAATGGTAATATTACGTAATAACAATCGAGTCGAATGAGTTGGATTCATTCAAATACATATAAAAGTTGATAGAAGACTAACATTACTTGAACTAAGTCACATTTCAATTGAATTGATTCGAATTTCGCAAGCTGCGATGTCATGGATGCGCACTGCTGAGGAGTCTCACAAGAGGATGAATCGGCTGTCCAGTGCTTCCAGGTTTCCCATGGTGGTCTAGCTTCAACTGACTCATGATCTTAACCATTTGAATTACTATTATATCAGCAAAAAAACACATCTGATATGAATTGATTAATGGTTTATCAAATATGAAGTTCACTAGAGCAATATATCAGCCTGGAACATACTCTATAATGATTTATTTTCTAAGCCTTTTGAGTATTGTTTATATTTACGTAATGACATTTCAATTATAAATTAAAATTGAGTGATTGAAAGGAAGAGATTATCTACCATATTCCATCAAATATGTTACATGGTTTACGAGTGCGTCTTTTGCAGATTGATGAAGTCATTGCAATCCATGTTCACAAACTTAACCTTTACATCCAAAGGAAGTTTGTACAACCACTCTGGCTAACTTGGCTATCGATATATGGTCGTTTGTAAGTCAGTCATTCAGCTACAACGTAGGACCAGGCACATATATTCATGGGTCCAAGTTGTTATACCTCATTAAAACAACAACATGAACACCAGATTCATAGAAATAGTCACTTCAATGGTAGTGATATATAAAAGAAAGATTGCATAAAAGGATATAGTACAGGAAGAAAGAATAAGTTGGTAGAAACAAAGGTATGAGGAAGGTTTATTCTCAAGGTTTACGGGAAAGATAGAGAGTGTATACACCGACGACATTGTGATCGATTCTAAGCCATGCCATCAAGAGTCTCCAACCAATGGTTACGATAGTCACGTGGGCCTAATTGAAATAGTCTACATCTACCAACATGGCTCAGACTAGAAGTTAGTGGCTTCAAGCACTGATGCCCCGTTTTGGTTTGGCCACCCCTAACTTTCTTCCAACCATCCCCAACACCGGTTAGCATTGCACGTCGTGGTAATCGGTGTTCGGGCATACGTAACACGTGGTCCAACCTTGTCAGTCGATGAAGATTCACAACCTCGTCAACTGATTTACCATCATTCCCTAATACCCTGCGTCTAACCTCACTATTACTTACCCGGTGATCTCAGCAGATGCCAGTAATATTTCTCAGGCAACGGGCGTTTGTAACAGAACATTGATAAACTATTTTCTTACTTCTTCCTTTTTTGTTTTTTGAACTTTGTATTTTACTTATTCTCAACATTCATCTCTTGATTCATACATAACTACTATTCTACTGACCATTCATCAAAATATTCTGTTCCTTCTCTTTTTCATATAATATGTAACGTAGCAACTGCTTGATTTTCGAATAATTGTTTTGATTATTATTATTATTATTAATCCTCTTTCTTCCAATTACTCACTGTTAATTTATTGGTATCAGAATGGGTTTTGTGGAGATTTTAGTAATTTCAACAGTTGGAGATCATGAGCCAATTGAAACTAGACCACCATGGAAAACCTGAAAGCATTTGACGGCTGTTTCGTTCTATTTTTTGAGGAATTCTAAATAGAATAATACTTATATGATAAATGATTGAAAATAATTGAATCAATGCTGAATTTATAACTCGTCTCAACTAGATGAAATAAGATTAAGCTGTTTTCAGCCTTAGTTACATTTTTGTCTTATGATGATCTTAGATCTAATCTATATCATTTAATTAGTGATTACATCATTATTTTTTCTCATATTGGAAAAACCAAGAGAAGAGTACATGTCCTCATTTTTGAGCATGTTTCAAAACCATTGAAGTATGAGGAATATCAATGATATGCCCAATGTCAAGTAAATATCGAACTATTGCATTGTTGAAAATCCCATACCATACCAATTCTTTACATTGACTTATATCTATTCTTCCATACTATTTCTTATCTCTATGTAAAATATTTGGTTGAAAGCAGCTGATTAGAAACCATGAAATATAATGAATTCTACATTTATATTTATTCTGATTTTATTTCAATTCATGAAATGGAACTAATTGCATAAAATTCAAATTAAACACTAAGTTTTTTTTTTCGGTGTTAAATTGAAATATTCTTTTTTATTATCAACTGAAATGTTTAACCACATAGCAACTATTTAGAATTTATCAACAAATTACTTGTGAATTAAGGTAATATCAAAGCATATGCATAGTATACATATATGCCAATGAGATGGTGGAGAAGATTTGTAGCTCAGGTGAATGATTTTAGTGGAGTTTTATTCTTGAGCTCCAGCTCAGAGAACAAAACTCCACCAAAATATATGCCAATAACAGACTGATCAATTTCAGTTTTAAACCTCAATGGGAAGTTACAAGCCAAAACAATATCAAGTGAGAGGGAAAAAAACAACAACGTTTATTTTGGTACATTTTTTGTAGGGAGTGGTATTTTAATTCTGAATGGAAATATTTCCACATTCTGTCATAATAATAATAATCACTTCAATTAACACTTATAATGTCTGAAGATGATTGATGATTCCAATTAATGATTATTTTGAGATTCATCTTGACATTAGAACCTGAATACATACAGGAATCATTTCAATTCATTATAGTAAATTAGTTAAACAAAAGTTTTCTATGATATGGTCTAACTTTAATTGATTCATGCTTTCAACTATTGAAAGATAAAATGTATAGCAAAATGGTAGAAATAGATTAGATATAGATAATATGATTCAAAAGAGAATGTTTGAATTGAAAAGAAAAAAAAGGATTCAAATTGAATAGCAACTATAAAATATAACATCTCCAAGTATCTGATCACAATAGTCATTTGGATAGTTTTAGTGTTTTCTATAACAAATACAAGAGAAGACGACTAGTGAAATAGAAGCCTCAGCAACAGTAGGTTTCAACATACACAAAGGAAAAAGCAAGATTCTTTGATAGAACATAGCATGCACCATTTGAATCACACTTGATAGAGAAGCATTGGAAGATGTAGAAACCTTTATAAATCTGGGCAGCATTATTGATGAATACGGTAAATCTGATGTAAGTATGAAGGTGCGGATCGGCAAAGCAAGAATAACATTTCTACAATAGAAAAACATTTGTAAATCACAACAACTGTCTGTCAATCAGCATCAAAGTCACAATTTTCAATACAAATGTCAAGATAGTTTCACTACGAAAGCCATCATCCAGAAGATACATGTGTTTATTAACAACTGTCTACGCAAAATACTTCGGATCCGTTGGTCGGACACTATCAGCAACAACCTAATGTGGTAGAGAACAAATCAGATCATAGTGGAGGAAAAAATCAGGAAGAAGAGCTGGAAGCAAATAGGACACATATCGAGGAAAGCACCCAAGTGCGTCGCAAGGAAAACTCTTACTTGGAGTCCTCAAGACCAAAGAAGATGAGGAAGACCAAAGAACACATTACGCCGAGAAATGGAGACAGACATGATAAGAATGAACAAGAATTGAATAGAATTAGAAAAGAAGACTCAGGACAGATTGGGTTGGAGAATGCTGGTCGTCGGCCTATGCTCCATTGGGAGTATCAGGTGTAAGTAAGTAAGTAAGTAACTATCAGTGTTTAACAAAATAATGTAAAAAAAACACAGAGAAGGGAAAGCATTTAATTGAATTAGTCAGTTCTTTGGATTCATTCTAGAATTTCCTTCGATCTTATGATATTCATAATTTTTATACCGACAGTAAGCTTATCACTGATCAGCAGGAAGTGGTATTCAGTTCAATGTAAAACCTAACCGTTCATTAAAGTAAATGAAATCTGTAATAATCAATATATGAATATGATTTTTGATCTGGTTTTTGTTGTTGTTGTTAATATTCTTAGTTCCGTTGTGTTACATTTATTTGTCCGCAGCATTACCGAGCTAGTCAAGTTAATTTTGTTCACTTATAACATTGATTCTCACTAAGTGTTCTCAAATGTTTGTATTTGCACAAATATACATCTTCTTGTACATGTATATGTTTTATTCATTCGAAGTTACGTTTATTTAACTATTGAACAGATACTACAGTATATTAATCTTCAATAGTGATATCATCTGTCCATAATATGTAAAAATCATTCTACTAGAAACAATCATAAATGTAAGTCTATGGAGCATTGAAAAGCTATTGATTATGTCACAACCAGATTAGGCAATTGTTAAACGGTCCCTATAGTAGCATAAATTTTATCGAGTTTAGGAATGCAATCCATATAAAATTAACTTTATACAGATCATTGTTATAACATCTTTTCAGTCTTAGTTATATGTATGATAAGAAAGGATAATTAGTGTTATGTAACAGTAAGAAAATCAGTTTAACATAGTTTAATTTCGGCACCTCAATTTACAAACATCTAGATCAGGAAGATTATAACTTGGTACACTGAACGCAATGTTTTGACCAAAAGGTTCCGAGTCATATCCTATTCAAGGTTATGGATAAAGCTTACTGAATGCAACAGCTGTCGAATTTTTCTTAGTTTTACCGCACTTTAATTTAATAGATATAGACAAACATTATATTGGTTTCTGTTCTGTAACTAATCAATCTAAAAATGTCAACCCTATAGGAGGTCAAATAACTTCTATTGATAGCTCACTGATAAGTCTATCACTATGAAAACTAAATAACCAATTAGGTGTGTTTTACATCCAAACGAACAATATATTATACTTGAAGAAAATTGTGAGACGTTTTTACTAACCGAAGAAATTGTACCACAAGGATCTGTTCTTTTCCCTTTACACTCCTACTTTTTTCCCGTATGATCTACCATATTCCACAGAAAACACTTTTGTTACATAAGCGGATGATCTCACTGTATATACATCGATTTCCACATCTCCATAACTCCGTAAAATGAATAAATTCTTGTCGCTTATTGAACGATAGTCTATTGTTAATGGTCATTAATAATAATAATAATATTTGTGGTCTGGCGTCGTGTGGCGTTTGACTATAATCACCACTACAGCAAGACTACGTGCCAGTAAACCGATAAGATCCACCGTAAACCAAATATCATAAGGTAGTTGATGGCTTTAGTCGAGATGTATTTGTTGGCAATCTCATGGTATCGAAAGAATACCGAGATGGTGCAAAAGGAGTACAAATGTGGTTACTGAGCATAACCGAATTCGTACAAGGTCACAATCAAAAGAAGGACGTATTTATTTTGGTACACTTAAACAAACAATCCCTGGTACAATTGGTTATAATAATAATTGTTTCTATTACATCAATCGCATTCTCTTGATAAAAGTAGGTCATTACATATTGATAATATATCCTCGAATTTTAAAAGAAGTCTCAATTCATTTACTATTGTTCAAGATCGACGTAAATGATAGGCATCTTATCTATTATTATCAGAATGGGTTTTGTGGAGATTTAAGATGTTAGACATTTACACCGTTGGGTACCGGCTCAGTGGTCTAGTTGGTTAAGCGCCTGTCGCAAGACTAATAGGTCCTGAGTTCGAATATCGCGAGGGGTGGGATCGTGGATGCGCACCACTGAGGAGTTCCGCTCTAAGACGAAAGTGCCGTCCAGTGCTTCCAGGTTATCCATGGTGGTCTAGCTTCAATTGACTCATGATTTCAACCAGTGAATTCTGATCTATTGATTTTCACTACAATGTATCGTTTTATTGATTTTAAAATGTTTCCATATTGAATGAAACAGATACATTTGAAACATTTCAGCAGCAGAAACAACAACAAAAATCAATTTATTTAGTACACTTTTTTTTTTATCTCCCTTAAATAGTTGATTTCTAATTTTAAATGATTGAAAATATTGAAATAAAAAACACAACAAAAAAATTGAAAGAAAATTATTCAACGAGAAAAATAATTTTGTTAAATAATGAAATTTTTCCAGAGAATAAACAAACAAACAAACAAAACAAAGATCAATTTGTTCAGTTAGAAACAACAAAAAAAAAAGAAAAAAAAAAGAGAAAAACGGTTCATGAATATTTGGAGTTTATGATAAGTAAAAAAGTGTAAGAAAAATAATAAAAAAATTTTTCTCTGCTCACTAATGTGATTTTATGATAATTTACCATTGATGTTCAACAATAACAAAAAGGGAATAATTGGAAGGAAGGAAAGAAGGAAAGAAAGAAAAGTGTAGAATATTCATTTATATTTGATTAAATTTAATGATTCATAAAATGATGAATTTTTAAAAAAAAATACTTGATTTCATTAAAGGAATTAGTAGAAATTGAATAAATTGGTAAGTTGGTATTCATTATACAGTCAGTCAGTCAGATACAATGTAGGATCAGGCACATATATACATTGGTCCAAGTTGCCATTACCTCATTAACACAACAAGATGAACACCAAATTCATAGAAATAGTCACTTCATTGGTGGTGATATATAAAAGAAAGATTGTATATAAAGATATAGTACAGGAGGAAAGAATTAGTTGGTAGAAAGAAAGATATGAAGCGATTTTAATCTCGCAGTTTAAGTGAAGACAAAGAGTGTATACACCGACAACATTGTGATGGATTCTGAGCCATGAGACCAAGAGTCTCCAACCAATGGTTACGATAGTCACGAGGACCCAATTCAAGTAGTCTGCATCTACCAACATGACTTAGACTAGAAGTTAGTGATTTCAAGCACTGATGCCACGTTTTGGTTTGACCGCCCCTAACTTTCTTCCAACAATCCCCAACACTAGTCAGCATTGCTCGTTGTGGTAATTCGTGTTCAGACATACGTGATACGTGGCCCAACCATGTCAGTCGATGAAGACTTACAACCTCATCAACTGATTTACCATCATTCCTAATACCCTGTGTTTGGCCCTGCTGTTAATTACCTGATGATCTCAGTAGATGCGAGCATTATTTCCAACAGATCTGTGATCAAATACTAGTAACTTACGAGTATCTTCTATTATGAATGACTACGTTTCGCAACCATAAATTAAAATAGAACGAACTTCTGTGCAGTATCCTAGTCCCTTAATTGATAGACGGATAGGTGACGTAAGTTGACAAAAGCCAAACGAGCAATTTGTATCCGTGCTGAGATTTCGTCGGACACTTACCCTATAGGACTGATCAGACTTCTAAGATAAGTGAAGTCTTCGACGCGTTCTACAACTTCACTGCCTATCCTTAGTTCAGGTGTTGACACAATACAGTCCTGAAGCAACAACTTGTATTTGGAGGGGAAAAATCAAATCTAAACCATTTTGGCATTGTTGCTCAGTGCTACTTAAAGACTGCATTTTATCACTGTGCCCACTAAACAGAATTATATGATCTGCATATTCTAAGTCAATAAGTGAACCTTCTGATAGGAGACCAATGCCCGAATATTCAGTCGAAGAGTGTGTTATTTCCATCATTATACAGTGATCTAAGTTGAAGTATATTAAAGTGATTCATAATGGTCAACTCATTAGTGATTAACTTCAAAATTCTTCAGAAGTTCTAATAAAAAGTCGTGACTGGTAGAGTTCAGATTTGTTGATATTGAAATACATATATTGCCAAAGTTAAAGCACAACATGAATGAAGTTTAAAATGTGTATTAATGGAAATCAATTTAATGGTGTTGTTGGTTAAGGTTTCATTGTGACATCTGTTTGTTATCAGAAGGGGTTTGTGGAGATTTTAGAAATTTAAAATCTGTGAAAATTTCTAAAATCTCCACAAACCCCTTCTGATAATAATCATCTGCTCACTAGTGACTGACTTCAAGAGATACTCCTGGAGTTCTAGTGGGAAGCCGTTACCAGTGGAGTTCAACCAGGTCTGTTGTGAGATATCAGCTCACTGAAGACAATGGTGTACGGTGGCGCGACTTCGTGGATTGGTTGAAGTTAGACATTAACACCGTTGGATGCCGGCTCAGTGGTCTAATGGTTAAGTGCTCGCGTGCGAAGCCAGTAGGTCCTGGGTTCGAGCGCCGCGTGGTGCGGGATCGTGGATGCGCACTGCTGAGGAGTCCCATACTAGGACGAAACGGCCGTCCAGTGCCTCCAGGTTTACAATGGTGGTCTAGCTTCAACTGACTCATGATTTAAAATCTGTGAAAACATCTGTTTGTCTTGGGTTCAAATCTTTGATACGATTATGAGTATGTACTATTGAATAGTTTTTTACTACAATGAAATATCACTCGAGTGCTTTCTCATTTTCCATGTTCATTTACTTAATTTCATGATAAACATTAAATTTAAAGAATTGTGATAATACAGCAACACTTAAAACGAAACCAATGGTATCGGGTTTAAAAATACAATATATAGTTCACTAAACAATAAGGCAACAATCATCAAGAGGGTACAAGCATTTATACATAGCTGTCTACGCAAGATACTCAACATCCATTGGCCAGATACCATCAGCAACAGCCTACTGTAGGAGAGAACAAACCAGCTTTTATCTGAAGAGGAGATTAGGAAAAGACGATGGTAATGGATAGGACATACATTACGCAAACTGTTAAACTGTATCACGAGGCGAACCCTAACTTGGATTCCTGAAGGGAAGCGGAAAAGTGGAAGGCCAAAAAACACATTACGTGAGGAAATAGAATCAGTTATGAAAAAGATGAATAGCAACTCGAAAGAGCTGGAAAGGATTGCCGAGGACAGGGTTGAATGGAGAATGCTGGTGATTGGCCTATGCTCCTCCACGAGGAGTAACAGCCGTACGAAAGTAAGTATGTTATATGTATATATGTCAACATGAAACTGATATGTATTGAAATCAGATTTGATTTTATTCATAACTGGTAAACTGATTGATCAAACGAAATAACAATTTGTTTACCGAGAATATCGAGTAAATTATATCATATTACTTACACATGTCTGTTGCTTCTCGTGGTGGAGCATAGGCCGCCACACTAGCATTTCCCATCCAACACTGACCTCGGCAATCCTTTCCAGTTACTATTCATTCTTTTCATGTTTCCTTACAATTCTCGGTGTAATGTGTTCTTCGACCTTCCACTTTTTCGTTTTCTTCCAGAATTTCAAGTTAGTACTTGCTTTGTGATGAAGTTTGAAGATTTCTTCAATATATGTCCTATCCAGTTAAAAAATCTTTTCTTAATTTCCTTTTGAGATTTAAGCTGGTTTCTTCTCTTCTACAGATGCTGATGATATCCAGCCAACGGACATTCAGTATCCTGCATAGACAACTGTTTATAAATACTTATATAATCAATTATAAATTTTCATCATGAACAAATGATGTCATCAAGAGAATGAATGAAAATCATTAAGACTTATAAAATCGATAATGATGTTAAGGAATTCAGAATTACTTCTCAAATGATATAAGTTTTAATAAAATACCGAAATGTTTAGTATACAATTATTAGTTAGATTAAAAAGAGCTCTCTTTAAGATTATGAAATTAGTTAAATGGTAACTATGAATTGTTTAATCATATCAAGTTAATAGGAAATAGATATTGAAATTACATCCATACTTTTTAAATGTTCTTTAATTAGAAACAAAACAGAATTGACTTTTAAATAAGATGAACTTTTACTATAGAAATACTACATCGTTGTAAAATTTGACAAATCATTTAGTAAATATAGCTTTTTAATTAGATGGTGGTTGGAGGTAGTCGATATGAAACTCGATCGATCGATCAATCTGCACTAGATAAGAACTTGACACACATGACATTGATCACCACCCAGTGATCAATTGATTGTGATTACATCTCAGTCCTACAGGAGGTCGGTCGCGGCCCAGATAGCTCAGTGATAAAGTCTCTGACTGTGAAGCTGGGTGACGCGGGATCGAATCAGTCAAGAAGCACCAGTTCCCTCAACATTACTGGTACACCTTGCCGACAAGAGCCAAGTAGCACGAAACCCTGGTCCAAGGTTTCCTATCGACCACCTCCAACTGCCATCTAATCTCATAATAGTGCATGCAGTATCGAGTCACCTAAGCTGGTGGCCACATTGCAACTTGGTTGATAGCATTCGATCTACACTAATAAGGACTTGACACACATAACATGGATCACTACCCAGTGATCAATCAATTGTGACAACTTATTAATAGGATAAAATACAGAAAGACTATAATTTGTGCACGAACCAATCAGATTTACGATAAAAGATTTGATATTTTGGCACGAAATTCATTCAATCATATGGCTAAATACAGATTCGGCATTATGAATGATGTGAGTTTATAATGAAAACCCTTAATCTAATTCATAACCCTAACCATTAACTAGAAGTCATAATCCTTATTCTTCAAAATGGTTTATAATCCTTGTTTAGTCCTAGTAAGTAAGTAGACACTCTCAAGGTAAATTTAGCGTCGCTCAAACGTTGTCCATAAATTATAGTCTCACCTAAAATACTACACAATAAGACTACTCAATAATAATGATCATAATCGATTTATCACCAACTATAATCGATCGGTTATAATACATCAATTTTCCAATTAATCGATATTTTGCAAATTCTTTTATTGAGTAGATTAAAGTCTAATTATTAGATATGAGTTTTGTGGAGAATTTAGGAAATTTCACAGGTTGAAATCATGAGTCAGTTGAAGCTAGACCACCATGAAAACCCGTAAGCACTGGACGGCCGTTTCGTTCTAGTATGTGACTCCTCAGCAGTGAGCATCCACGATCCCGCACCACGCACCACGCAGATATAAGTATAATGTAAGACTAATCAAAAGTGAAATATTTGTCAAGAGAAGATTGTACTGCAAAAAAAAACACAAGAAGAAACAGAAAAGAATTAGAAAGTGAAAGAATCATGAAGTTGTAGTGTGGCGTCGTGTCGCGGTTGACTATGATCACCACTACAGGATGACTACGTGCTAGTTAACCGATAAGATCACCCCGTAAGCCAAGTGTATGTGTTTTGGTACAGTCAAACAAACAAGTACGGTAAAACAATCCCTGGTACAATTAGTTATAATAATCATTGTTTTCATTACATTAATCGCATTCTCTTGATAAAGGTAGTTCACTACAAAGGATATAAAGGATAATTGATCGCAGATTTGAAAATAAAGTATATAATGTATGGTTTTTATATTTTATGTAAAGACTCTGTAATTTTGCATTTAATAATGAACTGATTATGTCCATCAAGTCGTCATTCATTATAATGTCATATTTGAATTAATAATGAAAATGATCAATGAATTATGAATCTGATTAACTTTCATGGTAATTTTCACTTCTTTTTTGAGAGTGTACAAACTAACACACACACACACACATACACACAAACACAAACATGTTTTATTCAGATCAAAACTATTGAATGAACCATAAATTTGTAGAACTAAGGCTTTATTATATCATCATGAAAAATGTGATCATCTATGATCAAATATTATTTAACCATAAATATTACCAAAGCCACCAACTTGTTGGACAAATTAGGTTCTATCAGATGGGTTTTGTGGGCATTATAGTAATTTCACTGATTGAAATCATGATTTAATTGAAGCTAGATCACCATGGAAAACCTGGAAGCACTGGACGGCCGTTCCGTCATATTGTGGGACTCGTCAGCAGTGGTCTAGTGGTTAAGTGATCGCTCGCGAAAACCACTGGGTCCTAAGTTCGAATCTCGCAGAGGGCGAGGTCGTGAATGCACACTGCTTAGGAGTCCCGAAATAGGACGAAACGCTCGTCCAGTGCTTCCAGGTTTTCCATGGTGTTCTAGCTTCAACTGACTCATGATGTTAACCATTGAAATTCGATTCTCTTGTTTAAATTGTATGGTCATGTAATTACCAATGAAAATACATATGTTGTCGGGTATAATCATGATGATTTTAAAAATAAGACGACAATGAGTAGCTATCTGATGGTAGTACGTACTGTAGGGTCATTGCAATATCACTGGACCCTAGGCAAATCATCCGGACGTTGAATATCAAACGCTTCACTGATCCTCATCAAGGTCAAGAACAACCAAAGTGTGTTAATTAATTGTACGCCAAGGATTCGTATACTGTAGTGGTTGCAACTTCTCTCTTTTGCCTACGTTTACTAAAACATTTCTGTAATAACGTCCTTTGTGTTATATGGTCTTCAAAGCAGCCATAGTACTATGAAACGTGGTGGCAATCCACGTTAGATGCTGACCGCGAGGTGTGACTTCGAAGTTAGTTGTTGGTTACACCATTCCCGTCCCCTCAATCACTCCATATAGATCATCTACGTTAGTAAACTACAGTACAAACTGGCATGAAATTATGCTTATAACCTTTAAGTCTGACTGTAAGTAACTTATAGTTGAGTTCCGGGATAAAACCAATGCTCTACAACCACAGTCAATTTGTAATGGTTTATAATCGTGTTTCAGTGTTATCAATGAGCATTATATTACCAGTGTTTTGCTTGACTTCACTGAGGGTTAATGTTCAATGCTTACATAATTTTTGACAATTTATGTGTAAAGAATGGTTAGATGGTGGTTGGAGGTAGTCGACAGGAAACCTTGGACCAGGGCTTCGTGTTACTTGGCACTTGTCAGCAAGGTGTACCTGTAATCTTGAGGGAACTGGTGCTCCCTTGCGGTTTCGATCTCGTGTCACCCAGCTTCACAGTCAGAGACGTTACCACTGAGCTATCCTGGCCACGACCGACCTCCTGTAGGACTGAGATGTAATCACAATCGATTGATTACTGGGAGCACCAGTCCCCTCAAGATTACAGGTACATTTTGCTGACGAGTGCCAAGTAGCATTAAACCTGGATCCAGGGTTTCCTGTCAACTACCTCCAACCATCATCTAATCAGTCCTTTTAGCACTGAACAAATCATATCGATTAGCCTCCATTGTAACCGTTAGTCTAAATAATTATACATTGAGTGAAATATGATTCGATGTTCGGTGGTTGGATGTAATTAACTGGAAACACTAATACATACAATTAAACAACTTATCGATAGAAGTTGATCAGCAGTAAAGAACTAAGTATCTATGACATTGATCACTAATTAGTGATCAGAGGATTGCAATTGTTTTTATCTTTTAGGTAGTCCCCGGATAGTCCAATGCTGATCACGGAGGACAATAACTTTTATAAGATTACAGGTAAGGTTTTCTGACTCTTACAAACTTGTATGAAACCTACTTCCAATCTTACGTTCCAAATACCTAACAACTGAGAATACTGTTTATTGTTAGTAGTTTCATTAAAACTACCGGTTGTTAATTGTCATCAGTTGTCACCAAATCAAACCAAAATACTAAATAAGGTTATAAAATCAATTAGAACTGTCATTTACATTTGATAATTACGGTTAAAAAATTAGATTTAAGGTTTTCATTACGAAATGACATTGAAATGGTGAAGATTTGTATCTCAGGTGGATGATTTTGGTGGAGTTTTGTTCTCTGAGCTGGATGGTTTGGTCGTGGAGCTTTCATCGTTCTTCTGAACGACATCATCAGAAGAATCATCCAGCTCAGAGAACGAAGCTCCACCGAAATGACATTAGCTATAATGCCAAAACTTTATTTCATCAAATATATGAATGAAATTCGCGCCAAAATTCATAACTCACATTCTCTTATATCTGAATAAGTTCGTTCATAAATTATAGTCTCACCATTAACTTCTTTCCATGGATAACTTACATTTCTATCCATTGTAATTTTCAAATTATCATTTATAATTATTTATACTTAAAATCATTTTCATTCTTTTATATGATCATATGATTAAGTTTTATAATAAATTTACATAGGAACCATTTATCATTATCATTAACCGGAAGTTATCAATTATATAGACATTTTAATTTAGATAAAACTAAGTAAACTGTTTGCTTATTATTCAATTAATGAATAGATTTCTTTTATTAGTTGAGATCATGAGTTCATTGAAGCTAGATCACTAGGAAAAACATGGAAGCATTAGATAGCTGTTTTTGTTCTATTGTAGGGATTCCTTAGCAGAAGTGCGCATCCGTCGTTCTCATTCGTGAGATTCGAACCCAACTAATACAATTACTATTTTACTATATTCACAATAAAACACCTTCTGATATTATTCAATATATGATCACTAGTGATTGGCTTCAAGAAGTATATCTTGAAGTTCTAGTGAGAAGCAGTGACAAGTGGAGTTCATCCGTGTCAGTTGTGAGATAGTAACTTACTGATGACAATGGTGGATGTGTCACTCAATTTAGTGGATTAGTTGGGGTTAAACAATAACACTGTTGGATGCCGAACGGCTTAGTGGTCTAGTGGTTAAGTGCTCGTAAGCGACACAAATAGGTCCTGGATTCGAATCTTGCGAGTTGGGATCGTAGATGCGCACTGCTGAAGAGTCCCACAATAGGATGAAACGTCTGTTCAGTACTTCCAGGTTTTCCACGGTTATCTAGCTTTAATTAACTCATGATCTCAACTATTAAAATTACTATAATATTCACAATACCCCTTCTGATATTTCTTTTCTTTATTTTTACATCCTAAAAATAGATGTAAATGCAAATAGGTTAATTGTAATCATTCGACCGGAAATCAGTTTCACCATGGTAAATTAAAAATATTTCTTCTCAAATGAATGTAATAATCAATGATTCAAGAAATAAATCTATAACAAAACTTTACAATCAAATGTTATACGATAGAAAAGTGCTCAAATTAAAATACAGAATTCCTTTATGACGCTCAATGAAATAACCTAAGTCATTCAATGTATGTGTTCTATCTTTATTCACTACCAAGATAGTAGAAGTGTGAAATGTTACGTCTATAGGATTTTTAAGTGATATCGAAGACTTGTAACCCAACTGGATGAGTTTGTTCGTATTTTGTTCTCTTTGGGTTGACGTACTTTAGATCAGAAGTTTTTATTACTGTTCTGGGGCCTATTTATTTTAGAGAGTTTATATATTAGAATTCGTTATTAGGTCTACTATTGATATGTAAAAACAACTGGCCTCATAAGTGATCTCTTCGTAGAGAATCTACACATAACAGATAATTGACAAATTTTTATGGTTTTGTCCCAATGAATAGTAAAGTAAGTTTGATTCGGTAAAACAACAGTCATCAAAAAAATTCAGTCCCCCAAAAAAGTAATCAAAGCATAACATTTCTTCAATTTGTAAGTAATATATATCACAGTTCGACCTTACGGTACTGCTGAAAACCAGAAAGAAATGCACAGCTGTTTCTTCTCATTTCAGGACTTTAGATCTGAACGCACGAAAGACCACCCCAAAGATCGAACCTGGAACTAGTGACTTTCAGGCTTATTAACAATGAAACATTTGCTAAAGACAAAAACCAATAATTTTAAATTTGTGTTGTTAGTCGACTGGAATTTAGATTATACCATTGTTTAACGACCCACTGGTTCTAATGGTTATGCCTTGACCACGAGACGTATAGATCCTGGATTTAGACTCCGATGGGATCATGAGTGAGCACGTTTCGGAGTACTATACTAAATAAAGCAGCTGCGCGTTGTAATCTAGTTTTCATAGCATTTCAGGTGAAATCAATCTGTAACGAACACAATCTACTTACTTATTTAGGTTGTGTAGTGCTTATATATATACCATATGTATAGAAATTCGCGGTCTTAGTTTATCTGCTGTGTAGTTAGCAGTGAAACCCGAGATGCACGTAGAACGGAACGTTTATCTTAGATTCTACTACATACCATATACTATATATTTTGAAAGCTGACATTGTCTGTTTAGAATTTCTAGACAAACTTTCATCATGTAAAGGATTGTAAATATATTTTAAATGTATATATTTATAAATATAATAATTGAAATCATGAGTGAGTTGAAGCTAGACCATCATAGAAAGCCTGGAAGTACTGGACGGCTGTTTCGTCTCAGTACGGGACTCCTCAGCAGTGCGCATCTACGATCCAGCTCCCTGCGAGATTCGAACCCATGACCTATCAGTTCCACGCGCGAGCGCTTAACCTTTAGACAACTAAGCCTGCATTCAACGGTTTTAATGTCTAAATTCAACCAATCCACGAAATTGTGCCTTTGTACACCATTGTCTTCAGCGAATTGATATCTCTAGGTTTTCCATAATGGTCTAGCTTCAATTGACTCATGATTTCAACTATTGAAATTTCTAAAAAATCTCCACAAAACCCCTTCTAATTATAAATATAACTTAGACGGGATGATGATGGAAAGATATCATCAGCTGAATAGTGGTTTTTGATAACAAAATAAAGTCAACATGAGAATTAATGAAAATCTTAGAATGGTAATTAGATCTTTATCGAAATTCTATAATGATCAATTGTGTGGATCATTGATTCACTTTATCAGTATATAGCGCCTCATGTGCAATTGAATTTGTTCTCATTTAATTCGGTCAAGCCCTTTTATTAACTCATTTGGCGGACAAAGTCATGCGTACTATGACAACTTATTGTACTTTTATTATTGTTGTGCTTGAATGAAATATGTATGCTCGAACATTGCTTACTGCTAGTTTTATCATTAGCTGCTTTATTGATTCAATGAACCATTCATTTCCCCATATGTATATACATGTACATTTAAACCTACACACTCTATTCCTTCGGTCCACAGACTCACTCATTTGCCTCACTGCTTCGTGATCTGAGTTATCTGCTAATAAAACTGTAGTCGCTGCTTCTCTCTTTGCCTTTTGATTTCAAACACCGTTGAGGATTATATGATAACGACTACGAGGGTGATTGTTCATCGAAGCACAGCCACTACATGTATTTTAAAACGGATTAGTTGAAATAATAACATAATTGTATAAAACGAAACATTCGAAACAAATCTCATGATTTATTGAAAGATTACATAATAATTATTTCATAATTTTCTTTTAATGAAATAAACCGGTCCAGATTGAATAAACGTAATTAGAGTTATCATGTAAATGTATAGTGTTTTATCTTTTTAGAAACTACATTTTAAGAATATTTATTTTGTATATTATCAAATCAGTGATCATCTATTATAACTTGTGACCGCCGATTAGAGATCAGTGACTTATCGATAGGAACAATGACGCGTTAACCCGTATGAGGAGCCTAGAGTCCTGATTGGCCCTGCTTCCTGCCTAGCCCAGCCAATTGAGTCCAGAATACAAGTCCCAACCTCTGAGATATGAATCATTTGTTTCAAACATACTGAATTTATCTACCAAACAGACAGACCACATTGTACTATAAAATATGAAAACAACATTTGTACAAGAATTAGCCAGATGTGGCTGTGAATGAGGGAGGTAGTAATTAATATACTGGGTATAACTCAAGAATGGTAAAACATATAATAATAGTTTATTAATCAAAATAAAGCTTATAATAAGAGGAATATGAATATGCATAGTTTAGTTACTGAATAATTCTACAATAGAAATATACGTTTAGTATTAGTCCATCAATAGATCCCAAAAGTTATCATCCATTATTCTTGTCGGGACATGACACCATGAATCACAGTTTCAGTAATATAATGATCATTGGTTGGAATTGTTATATCCTAGTGAAGATTAAATTATGAGTAAATTCTGAGACCTTTTAATGGACTAATATTATCTATATATTCTTATAGTACAGTAATAAGAGCGAATAAGTCGTATTATGATTGGCGAATATATTACGTGATAACTAACAGACACAATATTAATGTTATTGAGTTTGAATCAATTAGGAAAACGTTTTGACCGTTTATTCTGTTAGTTGTTACAGGTTTCTGATAATCATTCAACCCAAACTAATTTCTACGTTACATCCTTACGCCTGTTAGTCCCAGTAGAGCATGGGCCGACGATCAGCATTCTTCAAACCACTCTCTCTTGGGATTTACTTTCTAGTTCTATCCACTTCTTGTTCATTCTCCTCATGTCTATCTCCATTTCTCGGAGTAATGTGTACTTTGCTCTTGCTCTCCTCCTTTGCCATTGAGGATTCCATGTGAGGGCTTGCCTTGCAACGCACTTAGGTGCTTTCCTCAATATGTATCCAATCCACTTCTAGCACTTCTTCCAGATTTCTTTCTCCACTGAAATGTGATTTGTTCTCTACCACAGTAGGTTGTTGCTGATAGTGTCTAGCCAATTGATCTGATGTATATTGCGTAGACAACTGTAAATAAATACTTGTATGTTCTGGATGATGGCTTTCGTAGTAGAACTGTCTTGACATTTGTATTGAAAATTGTGACTTTGATGTTGGTTGACAGACAGTTGTTTTGATTTGCAGATGATTATCTATTGTAGATATACTGTTCTCGCTTATCCAATACGCGCATTCATATCTGCACTAGATCCACCGTGTTTATCAGATATATAAAAGTTTTTACATATTCCAGATCTTCTCTATCAAGTGTGATTGGATTGGTGCGTGCTGTGTTGTAATGAAGAATTTTGATTTTATTTTTGCGTATACTGAGACCTATTGCTGCTGAGGCTGCTACTAATTTCTATATTAAACATTGGTAAATATTTAAATATCCTTACAACAGACCTGGTTGAACTCCACTGGTAACGGCTTCTCACTAGAACTTCAAAAGTATCTCCTGAAGTCAGTCACTAGTGAGCATTTGATTAGTATCACAATGGGTTTTGTGGAAACGTTTAGAAATTTCACAGGTTGAAGCTGGAACACCACGGAAAACCTGGAAGCACTGGACGGCCGATTCCTCATCAGTGCGGATTCACGACCCCGCATACTACGGGATTCGAACCCATGACCTGTTGGTTTCGCACGCGAGCACTTAACCAACAGACCACTGAGCCGGCCGTCATCCAATGATGTTAATGTCTAACTTCAACCAATCCACAAAGTTGCTCCACCGTACACCATTGTCTTCAGTGAGCTGATACCTCTACAACAGACCTGGTTCAATTGACTCATGATTTCAACTTGTGAAATTTCTAAAAATCTCCACAAAACCCATTCTGAAACTATTTAAATCGTATTTAAACATAATATATGCTAACATGACCACATACTTAAATATACATAAACTGTAACTTACCGATTGACTTGATAATATCTATCTGATGCTTTTTATCGTTTATTATATTATCTTTCACAGATTTTCTGTTAGTTATTTCTTTCAAAAAAGTCTGTAAATGTGATTACAATAATCTCATAGTTTTTCTACTGTAAAAACCCTACTTGATGAATACGAAAAATAAGCAAGTGAGAAGTAGTCATTGAATAAGTGAGTTAGTGAGTGAGTGATTGAGTGAGTGAGTAAGTGAGTAAGTGTGAATAAATCACAACAAACAAGAAATAGAAATAAAGTCAATCAGAGTGACAAAGTTTACACAGTCACAAAATATAAGAGTAATGAAATGGTAATGGAAGGTTAAATAAGTCAATTTATCCAGAGTAAGTACGTGATAAGGAGATGAATGAAAACAATATATAATATAAGAATGTTGAATATTTGCTTTCCTTTAGTCTACTAAATAAAGATTATGAAAAAAGTGGCAATCACTTGTTAAATTATTGAGAAGAATGTGGAATAAGTGAGAAAGAAAAATGATTTGGAGACAACTGATGACAATTAATAACCAGTAGTTTCAGTACAACTACTAAGAATAACCAGTATTCTCAGTTGTTAGGTATTTAAAAGGAAAGCTTGGAAGTAGGTTTTGTGCAAGATTCATAGAGTCAGAAGAGCTTACCCGTAATCTTATAAAAGTTATTTCCCTCGTAAGATTCAACTCATATAAATGTCAGATTATGTATATTCACCTGTATTTATCAGACGATATAACAAATTTGAAATACTGTTCAAAAGAACCCATCGTTTACTACTTCACATTCAGTAATCAAAAGAATAATTACACTGTTTGAATGAAATATATTTGTGAATGGATAACCTTGGAGATATATGTCAAAACACATTCAGCAGTGTAGTGATAACCATGTTGACTATACTAGTCCTGATATGAATGTCCATATAGAAATAACAAGAATCGCCAAATAAGAGTGGGATATGTTTGAATTTCACAGAATGATTCAAATCATTCTACCAAACACACAGCAGTTTCTTCCAAATAACTGTAAGTGTTTGAAATGAAATATTTAGTGAAGTATACACTTCGTTTTTTGAATTATATCTGTTTATGAGATGAAGTTATGGTGAGTGTGAATTGATAACTGTTAGATTTAGATCGTATAAGGGGTAAAGGAAACTACTCTCAATGTTTTAGTTATGTAGCTACATATTATTGGCAGTTATTTGGTATTGGATACCAACTCATTTGTATAAATATCGATCTTTAATCGCCAGATTACATTTCCTGTGTTTAACCCTCTGTAGTTTTGTCCTCCATGTTCAATACTTTAAAATCTCACTCAAGGATGAGTACATTGTTAAGTACTTTCTAGATTTCATAGTTTGTCTGACGTTTTACAATCTCGATACCATTCAACAACTTTCACATTCCTTCTCCCCCCTACCTCCCTATTCTCTGCACTAGTATAACAATTATTATTTCATGTAAATTAAATTTCCCTTTTTTAAATCCATATAGTAAAATGATGATAATCATTATCTTTTGTTTCAAATGTATAAAATCATCACTCATTCCCTTTTTGATTATCTAATTTTATTATTTTCAAATCTCATATCATTTTTCAAAGGAACAAGAAGAAGAAGAACATGAAGAAGCAGAAGCAGAACAACAACGACAGCATCAACAACAACGACAAGGACAACAACAGCAACAAAAATGGTTTGTCATCAACAAATTTTTCCATTTGAATTGATCAAATCAATGCGATAAATAAAAACGATTTAACGAAAGAAGGGAAAAAAAGTTTTTTTCCATTAAAAAAATTAAATAAAACAACAACTGAAACAACAACGACAACGTTTGTTTAGTCTTTAGGTTGAAAGTTATTTGCATAATTTAAACTGTATACTCTCATTTAATGGTTTGTTTTCATAATGTACCCGAGACTTTTTATGATTAGATAGAAATCTTTCTTAGTTAAGAGGTCAGTTACAATTGGGAAAACTCAATTCAAAACATGAATGATTGTTGTTTTTTTGTTTTTTGGTTTAAAGTATAGTGTAAAGGCAGTTCTATTGTTCGGAGCTGAAACTTGGAGAACTTTTTGATGGAGTTTTGTTCTCTGAGCTGGATGGTTTGGTTGTGGAGCTTTCAACGACCAAACCATCCAGCTCAAAGAACAAAACTCCACCAAAATCATCCACCTGAGCTACAAATCTTCTCCACTTGGAGAACTACAACAACAAGCATCATCAAGAAGGCACAAGTACTTATGAATAGGTGTCTACGCAAGATACTCAACATCCATTGACCGGATACCATCAGCAACAGCCTACTGCAGCAGAGAAACAATCAGCTTCCATCTGAAGAGGAAATTAGGAAAAGACGATGGAAATGGATAGGACATACATTACACAAATCATTAAACTGCATCACGAGACAAACCCTAAAATAGAATCCTGAAGGGAAGCGGAAAAGTGGAAGGCCAGACAACACATTACGTCAGGAATTAGAATCAGTTATGAAAAGGATGAATAGCAACTCGAAAGAGCTGGAAAGAATTGCCCAGAACAGGTTTGGATGGAGAATACTGGTGAGCAGCCTATGGTCCTTCACGAGGAGTAACAGGTGTAAGTAATTAAGTAAATAAGTAAGTTAGTTAGTTAGTTAGTAAGTAAGTTTGCTGTAAAGACGAGTCAATCAGAATTGTGAACGGAATACTTGATCTATAACGAGGAAATGAATGATAGAAGTAATACTGTCTGCTGTTTAAAATGTTTTAAATGCTAGAGAAAAAAAACTACTTTATAGCAACCTGGTGTAAAAGTGATTATCTCAAATGTGTTTGATGTTCAGTTTATTTTCTATAATTTATGTGCAACATAAAAACACATATTATTCTTAAGATCTAAAGTGAAACCCTTAATGTTGAAACATACCTTAGCCTCGTGTAGTATATATTTCATGGATGAATTGATCAGATATTGTCTCTTGTGACCACACAACAATAAATTATAATATCGTTTTTTCATGCAAACTCAAATCTTTTTCTTAAATACCGAAGCATAACCAAAGATAATGCGGCGATTCCGAAAAAATAAACTATTTAAAGTTCCATGTATTATCAATTCATAATGAAGCAAATATTTTCATGCGAGTGATAATATTATGATGAAGAAAAATTCAGGTATGGTAAACTAATTAATTGTTTTGTGAAAAATCAAACACTGTCTTGGTACAATACGAAGTATGAAATATGTAAGTCAATTGAGGTCGAATTAAGAGAACTAGTAGTAGTAGTAGTAGTAGTAGTAGTAGTAGTAGTAGTAGTAGTAGTAGTAGTAGTAGTAGTAGTAGTAGTAGTAGTAGTAGTAGTAGTAGTAGTAGTAGTAGTAGTAGTAGTAGTAGTAGTAGTAGTAGTAGTAGTAGTAGTAGTAGTAGTAGTAGTAGTAGTAGTAGTAGTAGTAGTAGTAGTAGTAGTAGTAGTAGTAGTAGTAGTAGTAGTAGTAGTAGTAGTAGTAGTAGTAGTAGTAGTAGTAGTAGTAGTAGTAGTAGTAGTAGTAGTAGTAGTAGTAGTAGTAGTAGTAGTAGTAGTAGTAGTAGTAGTAGTAGTAGTAGTAGTAGTAGTAGTAGTAGTAGTAGTAGTAGTAGTAGTAGTAGTAGTAGTAGTAGTAGTAGTAGTAGTAGTAGTAGTAGTAGTAGTAGTAGTAGTAGTAGTAGTAGTAGTAGTAGTAGTAGTAGTAGTAGTAGTAGTAGTAGTAGTAGTAGTAGTAGTAGTAGTAGTAGTAGTAGTAGTAGTAGTAGTAGTAGTAGTAGTAGTAGTAGTAGTAGTAGTAGTAGTAGTAGTAGTAGTAGTAGTAGTAGTAGTAGTAGTAGTAGTAGTAGTAGTAGTAGTAGTAGTAGTAGTAGTAGTAGTAGTAGTAGTAGTAGTAGTAGTAGTAGTAGTAGTAGTAGTAGTAGTAGTAGTAGTAGTAGTAGTAGTAGTAGTAGTAGTAGTAGTAGTAGTAGTAGTAGTAGTAGTAGTAGTAGTAGTAGTAGTAGTAGTAGTAGTAGTAGTAGTAGTAGTAGTAGTAGTAGTAGTAGTAGTAGTAGTAGTAGTAGTAGTAGTAGTAGTAGTAGTAGTAGTAGTAGTAGTAGTAGTAGTAGTAGTAGTAGTAGTAGTAGTAGTAGTAGTAGTAGTAGTAGTAGTAGTAGTAGTAGTAGTAGTAGTAGTAGTAGTAGTAGTAGTAGTAGTAGTAGTAGTAGTAGTAGTAGTAGTAGTAGTAGTAGTAGTAGTAGTAGTAGTAGTAGTAGTAGTAGTAGTAGTAGTAGTAGTAGTAGTAGTAGTAGTAGTAGTAGTAGTAGTAGTAGTAGTAGTAGTAGTAGTAGTAGTAGTAGTAGTAGTAGTAGTAGTAGTAGTAGTAGTAGTAGTAGTAGTAGTAGTAGTAGTAGTAGTAGTAGTAGTAGTAGTAGTAGTAGTAGTAGTAGTAGTAGTAGTAGTAGTAGTAGTAGTAGTAGTAGTAGTAGTAGTAGTAGTAGTAGTAGTAGTAGTAGTAGTAGTAGTAGTAGTAGTAGTAGTAGTAGTAGTAGTAGTAGTAGTAGTAGTAGTAGTAGTAGTAGTAGTAGTAGTAGTAGTAGTAGTAGTAGTAGTAGTAGTATATTGAACTGAAACTCAAGTGTGGTAATCCAGTTTATTAATTTACTCCAAATCAAACAGTAGCCTGTTAAAATAAGGAAATCATACTTTGAATAAATCATTTGCATATTTTCCTTCATTCGTCATATACATACATCATCATTCTTATAATCCTGTTGTTATACCAATCGCTCTCTATTTTCTTATATTTTCTATATATTTCAAGCTTCTTCTGGCAAGCATTTCAATTTCCCATCCAACTTACATACTAATTATATCTGTCCATACCATAATATTACTAGGAAAGTGTTTAAAATCAATGATAGTTGTAGAATATTTAGATTGATCTTTAAATAAACTTTCACAAGTATTCAACTTAAGGTTTATATATCTTAGTTTCAATCTCTATTAAGATTGTCATTACATAACAGATATTAGAACTAAAAGTGGTCTGATCTCATCCTGTTTTCCTATGATCGAAGGGACTTTAATTTAAACTATCGTTAAACTGAACAATCGTCATGTTTTAAATGAGAATAATTTGGTTATAATATGGTTTGATCACTTTACTGATTTGCACATATATATTTGAAACTTAATTTTTATTCACTGGATATATGTAAAGCAGAAATTTTAATACTTTCTAGTTAGCTCCATTTGGTATTGTTTACTTGAATGTGTTCTCATTAATGTTTAGGACTGTAATTGATCAGTTTCTTGTTGGTATATGTGCATATTGCCTCGATATTGCCTTAATTCACAAGCATTCTAAGCAAAGATGGATAGTGGCTAACAGTGTAATCCAGGATGAGCGTTTCATCCTATTTAGGTCGAAATTAGAATGTTAATAAAATCGTATTTCCGAAAATGTATTTAAGGGAAGAGAAAGCAAGGTTTTGAAACATGTAAAAGTATCTAAGTAGAAGGTCAAGATGGATTCATAGGCTACATATACAAAGGTTTGGTTTTTTGATGTGTATACTTATGATGTAATAGTCGGATTCTGAATTTACACAACAAAACAGTCATAGGGTGATTATTTATCAAAGTGGGATTATTAACATAAACAGAAAGATCAGAATATAATTTACCGTTTTCCAGTGATAATGATACGCAAACATGAATCATTGAACATAATTATAAAGAATATGAGTTTAACAGGTCATTCGTTATTAGCTAATATTATTATAATTTTCATATTGAACTTCATTTATATCCTCTCTCTATATATAATTCTTGTGAAATGTCCAGTTCAGAAGAAACAAAATGCTATAGGTTAATCTGTTTTAATTAGTAAAACTAACAGTTGAGTTACTGTATATTGTGGTGATATCATTGAATGAAACTGTAGTGACCTACTCTTATCAAGAGAACGCGATTGGTTAAATGGAAACAATCATTATTATAACCAATTCTACCAGTGATTGTTTTACTGCGCTCGTTTGTTTAACTGTGCTAAAGACAGCCATATTATTACTACTCCATTGATTGTGACCTTGCACGGGTTCGGTTACGCTCGGTAACCACGCTTGTCCTCCTTTGGCACGATCTCGGTATCCTTTCGATACCACGAGATCGCCAACAAATACATCTCGACTACAGCCATCAACTGCCTTCTGATATTTGGCTTACGGGGGATTTTATCGGTTAACTGGCACGTACTTTTCTTGTAGTTGTGTTCATAGTCAACCGTGACTCGACACCACGCTATAGAACTATGAAATCAAGTAATTATTTCAACAATGTAGATGATTAATAAACAACTTGATTCAAATAATCAGTAAAGTATCAGTCCCTAAGATAGGTGACGATTATGTTTTTTTTTAAGCTAAACGATATTATTCACATCATTTATGGTAGAAATCTCATTAACCCTGTTATTCAACTAAGTTTCAGGGAGGATACAGATATTTTCATATGACATTGTCAACTTATGTCAATTGTAATGTAAAAGAGATGTCTGTTTCCTAATCAACGAATGAATACACTGAGTAGCAGTATATTATGACTACAAAAATGTGATCTGTGAAAGTAAATGATATACATTATCTACACGTTGAAGATGTCACAGGTCTTCAGAGTTTGACAACGCTTTAACCAGTAACACCTCACATGAAGCATACCCACAAGTGAAATCAAAAGACAGAAGCGAGGAAATTCGAAGATATATTTGATATGCCAAATATATCGAAAATCGTCTGATCTAATCTGGCTAGCGATTGCAAGGGTTGTTGAGCACGGCGTTCCCACTCGTGATCTGGTGCGGATGCATGACCGAGCGCCTTCAGCTAGGTGAGTCCATTAAAACATGTGGTCAGCATCGAATGTCGAAAACTTACAGAGCTATTTATTTTGGGGATTTATTTACCGCTGCAACGTTTTTGATCATTCCGGTAGAGCGAAATCTTAATACATTAGAATCCGTGTTGGTGAACCAAAAATACGGGAACTTTTACAATACTGTATCTAGCGAAATATCTTATACGACAAACACGTTATAAGAGCTGATGTAGCCTAAAACTTATACTTATGAACATGTTCTCAATTCACAATCATATAAATGCGTAACTTTTTTTCAGAGATATTTCATTTAATTTTAGATGATTTATACTCTTATGGTTATTATTTGTGATCTGTAATAAGTTAGAAAAACTTGTGGTGACATTGTATGCTTAGAATTCTATATTATACTGAACATATAATATCAAGTAAAAACAGTGTAATTAGTATCAGTAGTAATAATATTATTATGTTTTTGATTAAGAACCTCTTGATGTCATAACACTATTGAAAACCTGTAAGCACTGAACAGTCGTTTCTTCCTATTGTGAGACTCCTCAGCAGCAGTGCGCATCCATGATCCCGCCTCGCTAGATTCGAACCCAGAATCTTCAGTTGAGTGTTCGCTCGCGAAACATTATTAAGTTCAGAAGTAAAAACAGTAGTAACATGTTAACTGTTGACAACCATTTCAACTTACTAATTAGTTCAAATGAAGGATATTATGAAGTGTGCATAGTGATAACCTATCGATTAAATAAAGTATATACAATGAAATGAACAAGTTCAATAATCATGATTATCAATAATTGATGATTACATATGTGCAATTATGAAATACATAGATCATAGTTAATATTTATTAGAATAATTAATTTTGGACTCACCACCATTTAATTGGTATTGGCTTCTTATTCACTTATAAAACATATATTATTAATGTAGAGTTCTGATGAAGAATTAATTAGAGAAAAAATAACCAGTGGCCAGTGTAGTTCAACCGGATCTCTTGTGAGATAGTAACTCACTGATAACAATGGTGGATGTGTTGCTCAATTTCGTGGATTAGTTGAAGTTGAGCATTAACACCGTTGGATACCGACAAGCTCAGTGATCTAGTGGTTAAGCGTCAGGATTGATAGGTCCTGGATTGGAATCTTGTGAATCAAGATAGTGGATGCACACTACTGAGGTGTCCTATAATCGGACGAAATGATTGTCCATTGCTTCCAGCTTTTCCATAGTGTTCTATCTTCAATTGATTCATGAATTCAACGATTGACAACAATCATTCTTAACTCATCTTGTCTTTTTTAATATCTTAATAAGAATATTTAATGAATTCAATATAAAATATTCATAAACAAATAAATCAATAAATAATATTTCTATTTTATAACAAAATCAATAAAATGTGGACAGTATTCTTTCAAAATGATTCCTTCTAGTTAGTTACTAATGTTTATCATGTTAAAATAGAGATATAAAGTGAAAAAAAACAGGGAAATAATGCTCGGCAATTTTACCAATATTAATATATATACATGTCGAGAGAGAGGGAGGGGGAGGGAGCTAAGTAGATTGACGAAGAGAGGGACGAAGAGAGAGACAAAGAGATGGAAAGAGGGAGGTAAAGAGAGGTCATTTTTGTCTTTTCCACTTTGATTAAACAATTTTACAAGTGACCTCTTTCTCTTCTTTTTTTTTTTAAAAAAAAAACTTTTATGAGAGAAAAAAAACTAATTTGTTTTTCAAAGAAAAAAAAATAAATAAATTTTTTCTGTTTCATATATGGTATTGTATGAATGAATTCTAAAATGGATTCATTATGAAATGAGGATAAAAAAGAAATAGAGAGAGAGAGAGAGTGAGAGTGAAAAAGTAATCAATAATTATACCCAAAGTATTTCGATATCTTATTTATGGTCAACTCATTATAATGATTCATTGATATTGGAATAAAGTATTGATTATTTTCATTTTCTAATATTAAAATTGAAGTATGTTAGTAGATTTGAATATGTGAAAAAGTGATGAGACTAAAATTTCGAAAGAGAATCTTCAAGTGATGCTAGACTGTTCGGGATGTGATTCTCCTCCTCGAAATGCGAAATGTTGCTTCAGGATTGGGTTGCGTTGACACTCGAACGAATGATAGGGAGTCAAGTAGTTGAGCGTATCGACTGTCTCACTTATCTTGGAATAATCATCAGTCCTTGTGGTCTAGTGTGTGACGAAATCTCATCACGGAAACAGAGGGTTCGACTAGCTCTTGCTAACTTGCGTCATTTATGGTGTAGGTGAAACATTCATCCATCAAACAAAGGACGGGTTTACTGTGCAGCAGTTCGTTTCGTCCTACTTTATGGCAGTGAAACATGGCCGGTAAGAGTAGAGGATATTCGTAGGCTACTAGTATTTGATCATAGGTGTCGTCGAAACATTGCTCGTGTATCCTGGGACCATCGAGTAAGTAACGCACTTGTTAGGAAACGGGTACTAAGTAAGGATGGCAAATGAATTGATGAAGTAGTGAAACTTCATCAGTCGAGATGGCTGGGACACGTGTTACGTATGCTCAACCACCGACTTCCTCGACGTGCGATGTTCAGTGGCATAGGAGTAGGTTGAAAGAAAGCTATGGGCGGCCAGATCAAAGTATAGCACAAGTTCATGAAGTTACTGACAAGTGGACTGAGCCATGTTGATAGATGTAGACTAATTGTTTGGGGACCGCCAGATGAGAGCAACCGATGGTTAGAGACCCTGAATGACATGGCTCAAAATCGTTTGCAATGGCGCAGGTGCATACACTCTTTGTGTTCTCCCAAACTCTAATCTTCTGGATTCTTCATGTCCCTTTTTTTCTCCCCAAATTTATTTCACTGTATTATACTCCTTGAATAACATCTTCAAACCCTAATCTTTCTGATTACTGCTTATACTCTTACCGCCTCTACCACTACGGGATTTGAATCGAAAACTGCATCTCTGTGCTAACGTGGTTTGGCGACTCGAACTGATGTACGCACGTACGAAGTTCTACGTTGTTACTGACTGACTTGACTGACCGATGTTAGATTGTCCTTGAGGGTGTTTACTTAATAACTAGGACCAAGTGAGAGTTATGAACCAATGTAAAGAATTAGAATTATGATTTACAGTTGATGATTGAAGGTTTTCATTATGAACTGATATCAGCTATAATGTCAATGAATCTGTTTATCCAAATGAATGAGTAAATTCGCTTCAAAATCCAAGACCTGTTAATCTATACCTTATTGATTCGTCCATAAATTACAACCTCGCTGAAAAAGTTGTTGATTATTAGTTGAATAAGGATTGAAACAATTGAGTAAACATGTACCAGTATATTCGGTATGTTGGGAGTAATGGGACTTTGGATACGTGTTTTATTATCGCATCTTTAGCTAGATGTACCTTAAAACCAAGTGTTTTTTCTTGTTTTTTGTAATGAAACTAGAATCCAGTACTTTCCTTGTTAAGTACTCAATATATTATCTATTGAACGATTGGATACAAATAGCCATCAATATTTTCATTGATTACAAAGTTATATGTAAGAGTTTGTAATATTTCATTGTTAATATTCAGCAATCCTACTGATCAGTCTTAGTTAAGATATGTAAATATGAATATTGGAATACAAATACATTCATGTATCAATTCTTCATAAGAAGGAAACTTGTTTCTTGGTGTATCTATGGCAAAAGAAACTGAATAATAACAGTTTTAAATATCAATAACTGAAAAATATAAACCCTCACTAATTCAGTGAATAGTTGGTATGATTTTGTTCAATGTATATTCAACATTACATGTATGTTCCGATAGAATATTATTAGGTTATTATTCGTATTTATCTGATTTGTGTATGAATATCATTTATTAAATTGTAATGCTCGAAGAATAATACTGAAATCTAGAGAGAATTGGATAAATAGTTCATCTTATTATAAAATTCATCAATGGTGTGAATCTATGATTTCACTAACGATAAAAACAAGAACATTCAGGTCTTTTTGGTGAACGCTTAGTAATTTGAACTACTGGGTTGGGGTTTAATGGTATAGTTTGTATTTCAACTATTCAATTCAAGATTAACATTGTTTTATTAAATGATACCGACATAATTGTTTATTCATTTTTATCTATTTTAAATCAATCCATTTAAACGCTACGTAAATTAGTATGAAGTTTGTTCATAACTTGCTACTTAGTCAAATCGATTTTTATTATCAGATTGGGTTTTGTGGAGATTTTTAGAAATTTCACTGGTTGCAATCATGAGTCAATTCAAGCTAGACTACCATGGAAAACCTGGAAGCACTAGACGGCCATTTCATCCTAGCATGAGACTCCTCAACAGTGCATATCCACGATCCCGCCCCCCGCGGGATTCGAGCTCAGGGCCTATCAGTCTCGCGACATTAACACCGTTGGATGCCGGCTCAGTGGTCTAGTTGGTCAAGCGTTTGACACGAGACTGATAAGTCCTGTGTTCTAATCTCGTCGGGAGCAGGATCGTGGATGCGCACTGCTGAAGATTCCCATACTAGGACGAAACGGCCGTCCAGTATTTCTAGGTTATCCATGGTGGTCTAGCTTCAATTGACTCATGATCTGACAAATTATTTTATTATTTTATTTTACAGACCTGATTTTTTTATTTGACTGGATCACTACGGATGAGCCCGGCGCCCATACATACATTAACTAGACAAGTCGAGACTCATACAATTATTATATATATACGCATGCACAAAGGGAGGCCCTTTATGATTTTATTGCCTTGAAGTGCATTCTCTTATTAATCTAAGTTACAACAGAGTGGCGAGTTAGTCCGATCTCCTCCAAAAGCACAAGTTAGCCTATTAAGTTGCCGCCATTATCCAGTAGCGTCACAGGTAGTCTTTAGTTCGAATTTTAATGCCACCATTTGAGGCATTATGAGTAAATTCTACAGGGATGATTAATTCCATTATTACTGTAAGTAAGCGTTCCTAATAAGTGCCGACTATCATGAAACTTATGCCAAGGGTCTATTGCTAATTATTTCTAATTAATTAACATCAAAACTTGATGCACATGATGTTGATTCTATTAAAATTAGTAGGGATATTCTCACTTGATCAATAGAATTCAATCAGCACTAAAAGCCAGAAAAAATATGACACTTGTCACTAATTAATGATGGCAAAGAATTTAAATAATCGATATTTTGCCTCATTATAGTTTTTAGATTACCGTAACAATCCTATAATTCATATGAAGGATAAATTTGAAAAATTTTATGAGTTACTGAAGTTAATCAGATGCAGACGTAAAGGTGAGGCTTGGTAAATCAAGGGCTGCATTCCTACAATTGAAGAATATATAGAACTCAAAACAACTGTCAACCAATATCAAAGTGAGAATCTTCAATACCAACCTCAAGACAGTCAGTTCTACTGTACGAAGCTTAAACTTGGAGAACTACTTCAACAACCATCATCAAGAAGGCACAAGTACTTATGAATAGGTGTCTACGCAAGATACTCAACATCCATTGACCGGATACCATCAGCAACAGCCTTCTGTGGGAGAGAACAAATCAGCTTCCAGATGAAGAGGAAATTAGAAAAAGACGATGGAAATGGATAGGACACACATTACACAAATCATCAAACTGCATTACGAGGGAAGCCCTAAAATGGAATCATGAAGGGAAACGGAAAAGTGGAAGGCCAAACAACACATTACGTTGGGAAATAGAAGCAGATATGAAAAGGATGAATAAGAACTAGAAGGATCTGGAAAGGATTGCTTGGGACAAAGTTTAATGGAGAGTGCTGGTGAGCGGCCTATGCTCCTTCACGAGGAGTAACAGGAGTAGTGAATTAAGTAAGTAAGTACTGAAGTTAATCACTTAAAATTAACAAATCAAGCTGCCAACACCAATATATTATCATAATAGTTTATAACCATCCCTATTTATATTTGTTTTCTGTATAGATAGTGGTTTATGTTAATTCAAACAAATACCTGACCATCATTATGATTGTATCGATCTTTTAAACTAAAGGAAACATAATTTTCACATCCTACTTCACTGGATTACGTGATGTGGTAAAGTGATTTCATTATATAATTATTTCAATTACTATCGTAGTCTAGTATTGTATAATAGTCCACTGTGGATATGATTGCGTGTCTATATGTATTGTTGGTGAGAGAGAGTGTGTGTGTGAGAGAGGGAGGAAGAATGACATCAAAGTTATGTAATACATCATTAGGTTTCTAATAGGAAAAAACTATTCACTCTCTATCTATACGACAAATACGTATTGGAAACTACATTCAACCAATTGTTATATGAAATTTTAACTGTATTTATTGGTTCAATGCCATTTTTGTTTTGGTAAAATTGTATCTTTTCTTGCTTGCTTCAACTAAAATCAACTGGATAAACTTTAGCAAGTGAAATCTCAAGAGAATATAGGTTTATGACCGTATATATCATAAACAATTTACGATCCGGCCCAAATCATGTTGTTACATTTTACATCAGTATAACCAGACTGAAAGCAAAACAATAGAAATAACTATTGTAATGTAGATGGGGGTAGGAAATATTGTTGAATTTCTGTATTTCACACCATCAACTGATTTTAGACAATCTTTGAAAACGAGGACGTACTGGACAGTTGTTTTGTTCCAGAAAGGGACTCACTATCACGGGTTCGATACCGTGTGAGGACGTAGATACCCACTGCTGATGGGTTATACATTAGGATAAAACAGTTGCGATGTACTCTCTAGTTTTTAACAGTTAACTAATTAACACCACTTCATGATGCGAAATGTAGGAATTATGGTAGTATCAAAAATAGTGTGAGTCAAGCGTGAAAAATATAGTTCTATAAGGATGGATGAAATCTATGAATAAAAAAAATATGAAACACTGGTTTAAATCGAGATTTTAAGGAAGAATGATAACACATTTATCTAAACCAATTTAATGAAATCACGATTATGCTACCTCAAATCTGGAGCTATTCACCACAGTTATAATGTAGATCGCAACAAAGCGGTCTAAAAATTTTATATATTTGAATCCAACTTACTTACTTACTTGGATAGGATGAAACGCGCGTCCTCCATTCCACTGCTAGCTACTATCCATCATGGCTTACAGAAAGCTTGTGAATTAAGGCAATATTGAGGCATACGCACAGTATGCACTTATGCCAATAAGAGACTGATCGACTGCAGTCTTAAACCTCAATGGGAAGATACAAACAAAACAATACCAAGTGAATTTCAATTCACACAATTGCAAAAGCAAGTGGCTATCAGGACTCAGTAGCTGAGTAGATAACTCGATGGCGTTTGAAGCGAATGGTATTGAGTTCCAATCCCAGAGTGAACATCAGTTCTGAAATGCAAATACATCCAGCTGACGAGTCCCGAATAGGACGAAACGCGCGTCCTGGATTACACCGCTAGCCACTATTCATCTTTTCTTTAAAAGAATGTCTTGACATTTGTATTGAAAATTCTGACTTTGATGTTGGTTGACATTGGTTTTGATTTACAGATGTTCTTCAGTTGTAAATATTCTACTCTTGCTTTGCCGATCCGTGCCTTCACGTCTGAATCAGATCCTCCTTGTTCATCAATTATACTGCCCAAATATGTAAAGGGTTTTACATCTTCCAAATCTTCTCCATCAAGTGGGATTCGAATGGTGCATGTTTTGTTGTATCGGAGAATCTTGTTTTTCCCTTTGTGTATGTTGAGACCTACTGCTGCTGAGGCTGCTGCTACGCTAGTCGTTTTTTCCTGCATTTGTTGTTCCGTGTGCGATAGAAGAGCCAGATCATCTGCGAAGTCTAGGCTGTCCAAGTGCATCCTAGATGTCCACTGTGTCCCGTGCTTCCCCTCAGATGTTGATGTCGATCATCAAGAGAAGGAGAAAGGTTGAGAGTAAGTAACCCTGCCTGACTACGGTCTTTACCTCGAAAGAGTCTGTCGATTGTCCTCCATACACGATTTTGCAGTTTAATCCATCATAGGAATTTCGTATGATATTGGCTATCTTCTCAGGTACGTCGTAATATCGAAGAAGCTTCTACAGTGTTGTTCTGTCCACGCTATCAAACGGTTTTTCGTAGTCAGTGAAGATGATGTAGAGTGATGAATTCTATTCAATTGATTGTTCCACAATGATCCGTAGAGTTGCAATTTGGTCTCTACACGTTCTATCCTTACGGAATCTTGCCTGTTGGTTACAAAGTTGGGTGTCTACGCAGTCCTTCATCCTGTTTAACAATACTCTGTTGAAGACGTTTTCCTGATATTAAGAGAAGAGTGATGGCCCTGTAGTTATCACACTTGCTAAAATCGCCTTTCTTTGGTATTTTGATCAGAAGTCCTTCTTTCCAGTCTGTTGGTACTTGTTCTTCGTAGCAAACCTTATTGAAGAGAATGTGGAGTATGGTTGCAGCTATTGCTACATCTGCTTTCAGCGCCTCTGCTGGAATGTTATCTGGTTCTGCTGCTTTGCTGCTCCTGATTTGTCTGATGGCCATGCCGATCTCTTCAATTGTTGGTGGGTCAACATCGATTGGGAGATCCATTCGAATCCAACAGTCAGTAATATATCTTGGCTTGTCTACTCATAACTTTCTGTTTCTATATAAGTTATCATTACGCTTCAAGTTTATTCATTGAAACTGATTTTAAATCATTTCGTCCGTAGTTTTTAACCATGATTAAGGACCATGATTATTTTGTAAATCCTTTGTTTAGAGAGTAGTCATTGTGATGTTTTTTTAACATATAAGACATTTTACGATTTAAAAACCATAGTTTCACTTATCCTATAATGTTTTATCTTCTCATTTTTGTAATATGAATAACATATTCCAACGTCAATAAAAACGATCTCTTATTATTCTGAGTCATTAAATCTTTCGTGGATTGGTTGAAGTTAGACATTAACACTGTTGGATGCCGGCAAGCTCAGTGGTCTAATGGTTAGGCGATCGCGCGCCAGACTGATACGTCCCGGGTTGGGATCTCGTGAGTCGGGATCATGGATGTGCACTGCTTCTGTGGAGTCCCACAATAGAGCGAAACGGTTGTTCATTGCTTCCAGGTTCTCCATGATGATCTAGCTTCAATTGACTCATGATATCAACCAGTAACATTAAATATTTGTTAAATTGTTGCGTTATTAGACAGCTTACATCATAAACTGATCTTAATTCGATAACTACCAAAAACTAGAAAATACTGACACCTGTTCCGATCAAATATGCAAACATACTCAGTATTGAAGTTGCACGATCTCATCAGGAATTGAATTGAAGAACTTGAGTCCCTGTGAAAACCATTACATTTTAAGGCCATTGAGTCACCATTAAATAGTTTACATACTTAACATTAATAAATTTACTATGACGTACAATTATTTTCAAATGTCACTGATAGGAATTTTCACTGGTTGAAATCATGAGTCAATTAAAGCTACACCACCATGGAAAACCTGGAAGCATTGAACGGCCGTTTCGTCCTGCCGTGAGACTTCTCAGCAGTGCGCATCCACGATCCCGCACCCCACGAGACTCAAACCCAGGACCTATCAGTCTTGCGCCAGGAGGCTAACCAACTAGACCATTGAGCCAGCATCCAATGGTATTAATGTTTAACTTCAACCAATCCACGAAGTTGCGCCACCGTACACCATCGTATTCAGTGAGTTCCTATCTCACAACAGAACTGGTTGAACTCCAGTGGTAACGGCTTCTCACTAGAAGTCCAGGAGTATCTCTTGAAGTCAGTCACTAGTGAGCAGGTGATTAATATTATGAGAATTGGTTTTGTTGAGATTTTTAGAAATTTCACTGGTTGAAATCATTAGTCAATTGAAGCTAGAACACCATGGAAAACCTGGAAGCACTGGACGGCCGTTTCGTCTTGGTATGGGACTTTTCAGCAGTGCGCATCCACGATCTCGCCCCTCGCGAGATAGGCCTAATGATTGCTATAAGACTTTGAGATCCTGTATTCAATTCCTTTTAAGATCTTAAATACTCGATGCTAAATATTCTTATACTCCATTAAATCAACTGTTCAATGTTTTCTACTTTCCAATGATTATCGAATTATGATAATTCATTGTTGTAAACTATGAAACTTAACCATACTTAAAAACACTTTTACTAATGATGGATGTTTCTTTTTAAAAAAAAACTATGTAAGTTTTTCTAGTTTAATTCATTTTACTTTCAACTTGTTTAATTGAAACATTTCCTGACCGAAATCAATTCGGTAAACAGTAAAGTTCATATGATTAATTTCCATCAAACATTGAAAGGAAACTAAAAGCAAATTTCTCTTTAAAAAAAAAAGATTGATAGATTATACATCATATAAACATATTAAATATATCAAAAGGGGTTTTGTGGAAATTGTAGTCATTTCAATAGTTGAGATCATGAGTCAATTGTAGCTAGATCATCATGAAGAACCTGGAAGCACTGAAAAGACGTATCGTTCTATTGTGGGACTCCTCAGATGCAATGCGTATCCACGATCCCTACTCACGAGATTCTAACCCAAGACCTATCAGTCTGGCACTTAACCACTAGACCACTGAGCTTGCCGGCATCCAACAGTGTTAATGTCTAACTCCAACTAATCCACAAAATTGAGCGACACACCCACCATTAAATAAAATTTATAGTTTTCGTAATTTTGAAATACTTTTTTTCTAGTTAGCGTTTTTTTAGTAAGTTAGTTTTCTACGGGATGGGGACGCTAACACCATGCCCAACTCTCCTCTTTTATCCGGGTTTGGGATCGGCAGTAACACTAGAAGAGCTACAGGCGAAGTTTTTAAAAAAAATTATACTAAAGCTTTTATTGATTATCGTTAAAAGTTAACAGAATATTGAATTTTAACTCATTGTTCTAAAGGGAACATTTATGACAAGGTTATATTTATGCTTACCATATAACTTTCATACTTGACTACAACAAATTTACAGTGCACTATGGTCATAAGTTTTTGTTCTAAACTAATTTATTATTATCAGAAGGAGTTTGTGGAGATTTTATTAATTTAATAGTTTAATTCATGAGTCAATTAAAGCTATACCACTATGAAAAATGTGGGTTTAAATCTTGCATATGGCATCGTGGATGTGTATTGCTGAAGAGTCCCATACTAGGATGAAACGGTCGTCCAGTACTTCCAGGTTTACCATGGTGGTCTAGCTTTAATTGACTCATGAATGCAACTATTAAATTACTGAAATCACAAAACATTCTTCTGATAATAATTATCAATGTGGTCACTGGTAACTGGCTTCAAGAGGTATTTCCTGTAGTTCTAGTGAGAAGCCGTGACCAATGAAGTTCAACTGGGTCTGTTGTGAGATAGTAAATCACTGAAGATAATGGTTAGCAGTGGCTCGATTTCGTGAATTGGTTAAAGTTAGACATCAATATTGTTGGATACCGGCCGGCTCAATTGTTTGGAGTTTAAGGGTTTGCGCGATACCGATAGATCCTGGGTTGAAGTCTTGCGAAATGGGATCATGGATTCGCACTGCTTAGGAGTCCCGTACTAGGATGAAACGTCTGTCCAATTGTTCCAGGTTTTCCATGGTAGTTTAGTTTCAACTGACTCGTGAACACGAACAAAAATCACAGTGATTTGTCATCATAAACAGTGTATTATCAGTTAGGTGTTGAAATTTCTTATTTCTAGTTGTCTTTGGCATGTTAATATTATGCTACTTAAAAATGATCCATTAACTCATAATGAAACATTTTGTACTGTTTCAAACTTTTTAGAATCTAACTGTTTGTTTCAGTTTAAGACAACTAGGTAGACAATCATGCGGAAAAACGTAGGTGGTATACGATTGACTATATATTTTTTTGAAAATTTTATGTTATTTTAATATAAATACCCATAAATAGTTTCGTATTATTGAGAGTGTATAGTAAATACTTTTTTTATAAGATACTATCACACGACATTGTTTTTGATGAAGTTTTGTCCTATGAGCTGGATGGTTTGGTTGTGGAGCTTTCATCATTCTTCTGAACGACATCATCAGCACAAACTTCAAGTACAAGAGAAGTGTTCAGATTTCTCCATATGTGGTTCACAGCTTGTCCTGTACACCTCGATGTTGATTGGTTCTTGTTGACTTTAAACGTATCATTGTTTACTTCTTTGTTTTAGTTGTGTCTTCCATTAGTTTGATTTTTGTTCCTATATTTGTGCATAATTTTCCTGATTGATTGATAAATTGGATTGATTTCAATGTGCTTGTTGATGCTGATTGACCTCAGTGCCAGGCTTCTAAAAATTCTCTGGTGTTTTTGGAATTTCCTCTGTCCAAGATCTTCACATTTTTCTAATCGAATGAGTATCCGCAGTTGTTCACGTGTATATAAGTGAGGAGATATCATGCCGTTCGACTGCTAATTGATGTTCATGTAGGCAAAGGTGAAGGGGGCGTCCGCTTTGTTCGATGTAGTGCTTTCTGCAGTTGGCACAACTTATTTCGCAGATGATGTTTGATTTGTTTTCCTTTGTTATTTCATCCTTCGGTTTGCATAGGACTGATTGTGATGATTTTATCGGTTTGTGTGCCACACCTATTCCGTAGGTTTTCAGCAGTCTCGTTGCGGTTTCTGATATACCTTTTATGTATGGTAATGCGATCCTTTTGTTGATTTCTGTGCTTGACTTGGGTTGACTTGGTTGGTTGTATAAAGATGATATACTTCGAAGGTTTGAGAATTCCTTGTTTGAAACATGTTTTACAGCTGAATTCTAAGATTCTGATTTAGTGAGTTGTGTATGAACCAAATTAGTTCACAGGTAACCTTAGAATGGTATGTACTATAGTTGTTATATTTTCTTATAAATCAAATCCTTCTTAAAATATTCCCGATATATTCGTCGTATTATAATAATTAAATCAACAATAATGATAGTTACCATTTCAGTGAACATTTATGGAATGATAATGAAAGCCTCATACTAGATCCATTCAACTCAGAGAATAAGACACTGAAATTTATCACCATGATAATTGAATAGGTAGGTTTGATTGAAAATATTCGAATATAGAAGTTT